>CM062568.1:119272806-119872806 GCA_031468815.1 Morus bassanus | reverse complement strand
GCCAGGCTGGATCCCAGCCACTGATACTAAAGAAAAGACATGACTCAATTTACACCTACCCTACCTACCTAGCCCAGTCTTCCCATCTCTTTTCAGCTACCGCTTTCCTTTGGAAGAAAAAAATACGCTCTTCTGGCTCCAGCGGTTATCAAGAAGTTTCTTTTTTTTGTATCAAATGAAAGAGATCTTACCTGTATTATTTCCTAATGCTATTGGGAATGCAGGATTGACACTCACCTTCAGAAAGCTGAATGCCTATATGTGCAGGTTCATGATGATGATAGTAATTGCAACACCATCATTTCAGAAGTGGCCCGGCTTGCGCATAGTCACATTGTGGTTACAGATTTTTCATAGAAAGACCTCAAATATGTTTTAGTCTATTAACATTTTCAGGACATGTTCCCACCCCTTTCACCAAGATTTTTGTAGATGAGGTGGGCTAGATTTCTTCCCGTGCTTTGACAAGTAACTGCTGGCTGGCTTGCAGCTCTGTGGAAAGCATGTAGAGCTCCATCTAATCTGCTTTCAGTCTTCAATTCCCCTTTAGTAGTTTGACCTTAGAATACAGACCTTAAAAGTAACCAGAATTTGGGGTTAGGGATGCCCACAGTGTGAATGTGCATATGAACAACACATCCCAAGGTGCGTCCAGTGACTAGTGGGTCGTATTTCCTTTCTTGACTCCCTCCACAAAAAGCTAGCTGTGTTCTGTGGAGAGGCAGAGCATGGTGTGTTTTCTCCACCTTGTTGTTCAAATTGTCATTACTAGCACCTAGCAGTTCTCTTCACTCACCCCAATCCATCACAATATTTCAGTGGGATGGAGAGTGGCAGGCGATAAAATGTCTCCTGGAATATAAATCGGCTCCTAATTTGTTTTTCTCTAAGCCATTATTTCTTGTGCAGTGGTCTTCTCCCAGGTGTTTTAGGCCTGTCAATCAGTCGTTGCAGGCATTTGTTTTCCTTTTCCAGGTTGTGGTATCTCTGGACCTGGCAGTAACGAAGTGAAACACCTATCAGCTGTAATGCCATGTTAAACCCAAGAAAAATGCAAAGCTTGTCACAAACAAAATCTAAAACACAAACTACATTATCAAAAGGGCAAAGTGTTCCACACCAGGATCTAGTTCAGTGCCTTGAATGTTGATAAAAGAGTACTCTGAGCTTCCTGATCACTGGTGGAAGATTAGTTGCTGTGAGATATTGACTGACAGAATAGGGATGTCTGTGCATTCCCTGTTACAGCAGAGTATTTTGGGACAGTACAAGAACTTCTGTGCTTCAGCGCTGCCTGTATCTGCATTACAATATTTGCCTCATAGATGTGCTTTCTGCGCTACTTTTGCTGGAGGTTACATTTACTATTTGCTCATATCCTGGAGACCGACAGAACAAACTCACTGGCTGATTGCTTTCCAGGTGATCAGCTTGTCCAGGAGGGATTGGTTAGTTCCACCTCATTTGTGAGCAGGTCTCAGAAGAAACTTTTTTTAAAACATGAGAGCACTCAGCAAGCCACCAACACTTATGCACTGAATTCAGTCATAGGGAATTTTATGATACCACTGGCTATCTAATTATTGAATTGAGACGGACAAAACTGGACTGCAGTGCTTAAAAAAAAAATAAAATAAAAACACTAGATTATATAATAATAAATAAAAATAAAATAAAAGCACCAGTATCTAGCATACAGTGAAGAAAAATAAAATAAATTAGGCTAGCTGCTAACTTACCATAGTAAATTTTGGTTGGCTGTTTTCATAGCAGAGCACAGTTAATATTTTGTGCTAGTACTTATATGAAGTGTCCAGGTCTCTGCCTGTACTGACAACCCCAAATCATTTCTCTCTCTCTCTTTCTACTGTTTCCACTATCCTTTGGTACAGAAGACTCCATCGACTGGACTCTCCTCCCTGACCATGAATACCTTAACCACAGGATGCATCTTCTGCAAGTTCACAATAAATTCACAATAATTTATTACATTAGTAGGTCTCAAAATGGCTGCAAAACTAAGGGTTAGGGTTAGCTAAGGGTTAGGGTTTATATATTATTATATATTTATTATTATTTATATTTATTATTTTATATAAACTACATCACCATCTGAACAGGCCTCCTCCGCAATTCGACAGCTGGGCGTATTAATATGCCTATAAGTGTTCCCAGGAATTGTCTCATACAAAGGAAATGCTGGCAGTTGCCAGGTGTTTGTCTCCAGTTAGAAGTATTAACAAATTCTGCTTCTTTCTATTCTGTCCACTCTATTCTGGGTAGAGTCCACAGTCAGTAGAAGGCTGCATTTTTTCCTATAACAACTTTTTGCCTTTGAAGCCCAAGAGAAACCGTCAGTCTTTTGTTCAGGTCAGTCCTATTTTCTTAAACTTAATGCGGCAAAGAAGTAGAGAAAAAAGTAACTCCACATCCCTTGATTTTTTTAGCAAACTGAGACGAGTGAAAGTAAGGTAGAAGCCATGGCACACTGTATCTGAAATAATTTCAGTTTGTTATAGCATATTAAATCCTGGCCACTGCACTACTAACACAGAATCTGACGGACACTTGCCAGATTTGCCCCCGCCACTAGGAGAATATTATCTGCTAGCAATATCAGTTTCATGCAATGTTTCTGGTTAGTGCATAAAAGGCCTGCCCAGCAGAATGGCAATTCTGCAGATAATCTGAAGTCACTCACTTCAGCAGTGATTTTTTTGATATTAAGTAATAAAGGATGTATTTCATAAAATATAATATTTAATAAAACAAAATCCAGCACTAACTTATCAAAAAGTGAGTCCAAATAATAATCGGGAAGCAACAGCCCACCTCTATGATCATTAGCTCTCCATCACTGCTTTGAATATGTGGTCATTGTATTTTTTATTTAAAAAATGTGCCAATTGCAGGTTGTGCTAAAATGCATAATCATCCATTGCAACAGCTTGTCTGGCTGCCTGTACATAAATTGCAGTAATTCCAGCTACTTTCTTACTCCACTGTATATCAAACACCTCACCTTTGCTACTGTATGTTTTATACAAAAGATGAGCGATAGATGATACTGTTAGTGGTCATTGAAATATTTTTGTAAGTAAACAGACATCTCTGCCTTGGGGATTGTCTTGAGGGTTTCAGAATTTTCCTTTATCTATGTAGAGGATAACACAAAAAAAGTATCTCTTTGTCTTTTTATGGTTTAGGGGTGGCTTTAGAAATCTGGGCAAACTTGCATACATGGACTCAAGGAGTCATAAAGGGATTGCTGTTGTTTATTGTGTGAAAAGAGTTCCTCCTTTTTAGCTGTTTTTGAAAAGTCAAGTTACTTTTTGAATTCTAGCACATTGCTACTGGCTATGAGAATGGATAATACAAGAATCTTGATGGTTCCTCAAGTTTGCCTCAGCAGTGGCACGGTGTCTCCCCAGCCTGCCTCCCAGGCTCCTTGACAGTTATTGAAGAGGGTGGGAAAGGCACTATGTACATCTTTCACCTCTCTCAGGCATATTAGCTAGCTAAGTCACATTGTCCTGAACAGTGCGCTCATCTTCATGGCTACAGTACTATACCAATGTCAAAGCAAGCTCTTAGAAATTCAGACAAGGTCTCCTCTTGCTTGCTGGAGGTGAGTTATGACTGCTACTCATCAGGACTCAGGGACGATATGTCTTGTCTTTCCCGAATGTCCTGACGTGTCAATGCACCTGGTGAGCATCAGCATCAAGGATAGGAAGGCAGTTGCAGCCGTGATGCAGTATCGGCGCAGACTGAAACTCCAGTTTTTCATAAACACCACAGGAGTCCTTTCCTCTGTCTTGCTGCAACAGTGATAGCTGATAGGGACTCTTTTCTAAAAGCTCTTGCAGAAATCTTTTCTTTCTGAATTGAGAATTGGAGTTTGAAGTTCCTCCTCAAATGAGCTGGAAGTGGTTCCGATTTCTGAGTTCTTGTGGGATCCTCATGAAAGCATGCAACTTGAGTTTTCAACCAACCCATCGGGAAACCTTTCGAAATACAGCTCCTGCTTCAACCTGTTGGGGAGGGATGCTGTGAAAGCAGTGCCAGCAACACAAGTGAGAGAGTACAAGAAGGAGCACAAATGTTGCTGAGGTGGCTTACCTACCATGACCAGTACGAACTTTTGGTTTTTACATTATCTTTTACAATTATTTTTTCCTAACCTCCTGCTCAGCCCTTCAGTGGAAAAGCTGACGTTGCAATCTGGAAACTGATATTGCTGGGTTGCATTAGATTATAGGGAAAGGAGATTTTTCATCTTCCCACACCTCTTGCCAATTAAGATTAAGAGTCTCACAGTTGATTCAAATCTCATTATTCCACAAACATTGTTAAGATTGCATGTACTTCAGTTTTGCATTAGAAAGCAGTCTATAAAGAAGCAGCTCTAATATTATGGATGACGTTTTAAAGACTGAATTGGGATCATGAAGGAGATACTAGAAGCATTATGAAGCCTAACACTTTATGTCCCACTGAAAAGAGGTTGCTTCCACTTTTATATTTCAGCAGCATTAAAGCCTAGTAACTCACCGACATGCCCTTTCTGCTGGCTTTTTTCTGTTCTTATACTTATTAATTGCTGTGTTAAGTCCTTTTTCTGTCTGTGTTCAAAGACAGTCTGAGTTCAATGTTTTCTTCCAAATACTATCAAGAGCGACCGGGAGTCTAACTGACAGGCCTCTTTGTGGGACGTTTGTATGCCTTGAAAGCTTAGCTCTGCTATAGAAAAGAGACTGATTAGGATCCATTCTGCAGGTGCAGTATTTCTAATATATGATGGAAGAAAGGGGGAGGAGGACGGAGAGAGCTTGTATTTAATTCCTATTTATTATAAGTATTGTAGATTATGGATTTGTAGCATGAGCTGATATCAAGCATAATATCAGAGATGTTGTGTATGTTTTCCCAGACCAATACAACCTGTAAATGAAATTACGTGCAACTCCAGTCTTGTGCCTTTCTTAATCCAACTGCCGGTCAAGTTTCTCTCTGTCAGCTGTGACAGATTTGAAATGTGTACATGCAAATTTATAACTGAGATGAGACTGCTTATATTCATTTCCATTTTTGACATAAGCTGCTGCTTCCTTTGACCCCTAAAACATTTCTCATTTTAAGAATTACAACTCTAATATGAAGAGGTGGTTTGTTATTTCTTATCCTTAGATAATACAGGAGAATCTTGTCATTTTCATCAATGTTTACATTTCATAACAAAAAAAGTTTTTGTATCACGTAAATGGCATTATGCATCGTCAAATGGAAATATCTGCATTTTGGTTTTTGGTTTCTCTGAGTTTTCAGATGAACTTTATTTCAGAAAACTTACACAAATTGTGAGGAGCAGAAACAATCCCTATTTGTAGCATGTGTAGCATGAGGAAGACTGCAGTCTCACCCAGCGCTCCAGATACTGCAAGATGCAAATTCAGCCTGTGATGCAGTGGAATCAAAGTCTGGTCTATTTTATACTTCCCCGGGAACAAAGCACTTACCTGCTTTTCACTCCTACACCACCTGATCAAGATGCACACATGCTTTCACTGAGTAGTCATATAAATACATTGTTTTTATAAAAATACAGAGAACAGCTGCTGTCTTATGGGACCTTTTCAAATTGAGAACTAAGAGTCTGTTTAACTATGGTCCTAGCCTTAAACAGCACTGATAATAATTCACACTAACATAGAATACAGCTAGAAGAAATTGAAGATAAAGCCAGAAAAAGGCACAAGATAATATTTTGAAACAAAGCAACAGGAAAACATTTTCTTTAATTCCCAAATACAATGAATGTAGGTTTTTTTGCATTCATTGAAGAATTTCAGTAAAGAATATATATGGGGTATTATGCCCTGATACTCATGAAAACAGAATGAGTAGAGGAGGAAAGCAGATTCTGGAATAATTGCGGAAGGAAAGGCCAGGAAAAGCAGCTTGGAAGGTGAGTAAGATCATCATGGTAGACAAGAAAAACTTCAAATTCTTAGAATGAAGCCAGTAAGGAAGTGAATACAATGAATGACCCATGGTGTCACTCTAAAATACATGATATTTGAAATAGATCTGGAAATTGCTAAGCAAAGCTAAAATGTATCTATTATGCAGGAATACAGAGTACGTGATCGTAGTGATAGTTACCAATGACCATACAGTGCAATTAAAATAAATAAGTTATAACTAGAACACTCTCTCAATGCTCTGCCGAAAGGGTGACAAATACCTATGTATCTTTCTAAAACTAAACATTATATGACATGCATATTTATGGGTTTATATATTAATTGAAAATGTAGATGGCATGTGTAAGTTATTCTGGCTGAATTGTTAACAGAGCTGGCTGTTTGTCCCTCTCCAGTTTTCTACCCAAAAATGAGTCTATTAAATAAAACCAGTATAATATCAAAGAAATATGCCAAATGGTACAGTCCATTGTTATTGTTTTGATAAACACAGATCACTGAATTTTACAGTTCAAAATACGAAACAACGATACCAGTACTATCTCATTTACTATCCGAATTGCAGACCCTGACCTTTGTCTCCCAGTCATTTTGTTCACAGTATGATAAATGGGAATATAAGTGGGAAAAAAAGGTGGAAAATTGACCACATACAAGCAATCTGCCATCCCCAATTGCAAAATACAGGTAATGTTAACTGCTGTAAGGCTAAGACACAACCAGGGTCGACAGTTCAGTGGGTGAGTGGTAGCTCTCTTCCTTTCTGTCATGTGTCTACACCCCAGTTTGAGTAGCAGATATTCATGAACTCCAAAACTAACTGTCCTTTAGGCTTCTTAATGAGTATTTGAAAGCTGAAATGGAGTTAAACTTCACCAGAATTAAATTCACAGTCTGATGAGAAATGGGGATGCAGTATCAGTAGTTGTTAGTGTTGTAGACTATGTCATCCTGATTTTGCACTTATTTTTCTTTTGGTTTAGGGATTATTCCAGATGTCTGATCATCTGTTAAGTATTTAAAATTCTCTATATAAAATTTGTTGCCAGTTTTCTGAAAATATATGATTGCCCTGAAGTGTTACCAATAATGTATATGCATGTTACAAAATTTAAACATTTTGTTTTCAGAATTAAAACTATCGTGAATTTACATAACTAAAAATGGCAGGATACTATAGCTACACAATCCTACTTGACTGATGCCAGTAACTTAAAAAAGAACCTTTAAGCTAAACAATCTGTAGTTAAAAGGTCAATTATATGCCAAATATCTGTCTGATTGTATGTTTGCAGCTGCAGGGAAGTGTCAAACTGGGAAAAAAAGAAAGTAAATTCCGTTGTAGGCTGACCTGTTGGTGCTGGTTACTCTTCTGTGGTGTTTGGCTCTCCATTTAACTAGCTACAGCCCTACCTGGCCTGTGACTGGTGAGGGCCTTGCACCTGTAGTCAGGATAATTACCTGGGTGAATTTGTCTCTGCTACAAGGTTGCTAGAAGACCTTGAACAAAGTTGCATTGACTTATCTAAGCTTAAGGTTTTGGTTGGGATTTTTTGAGGATGGGGATAATGGTTTTCATTTCCTTTAGAAAGCACTTAACACTGTAGTGTGCCTCCAATATAGTTGAAAACTAGAAATAAGCTACTCTGGAACTTCTTCAGCAAACCTGGGAAACATTCAGATTTTATGCAGAATGAATATATTTTTATAGTAATACTTACCTTTGTTCTTATGCTCAGATTTCTCTGTCCATATCAGAAGTCTTACTGGAGGGGGTATTTTTCACATCAACCTGGTTATTTGAGAATTCATATTAAATTCATCGTTCATCTCTGTGAGATTCCTGTGAAATATCTTAGTACGTTCAGTAGAAATACTTAACTCTGATACTTGTCGTCAATAATGTGAAACACTCTAGACACAAGGATTGAAGATATAGCCCACGTAACTACTTTGGTGAAACACAAATTAGAAACCCTGTTCTGCTAAAGGGCACCTTCACGATTTCTGTTTTATTAAAATGGGGTTGGATTTGCATCATCAAAGGATTCAGTTATTCCTGTCTTATAAGACCAGTACAGGAATATCTGAGACAGCATTCAGAGCTTTCCCTTGGGCTACTAAGGCATTGGCTATATATTGAAATTCATATAAATCCAAATGCAGCAGTGGTGACGGGTTTGGGGAAGTTGGCAATGTTTGTTTATGAAATAAAAAAATCACAAGAATGTTGATGTCAAGACTACTGGGCAATTTGTCTGCTGACTTCTCTCCATTTCATTTGAGAGAGAGAGATATGAACACAAGTAACAAAACAGAAATGCATGGACCCCCTGTACAGATCATTCAAATATGTGACTGAGCTGACAGAGACTTATTGAAGAAAAGTTTGTATTTTGTTATTTCTTCTATTGTTACTGTTACTATTGATCTCTCTACACTATCTACACTACTCTGTCATTGCATATAATACTACTAATAACTTGTAAGTTTTAGTCTATGCTTTATGCAAACATAAAAGTTCAAAGCATGGAATTTTTTTAAAAAATTGACTGTTTCTAATAAAACAGTTTAGTACTATTTACTTACCTGTCATTCAGTGGTAGGACAAGGTTGTAGTTCTTACATAAATCTGAGGCTTCACTTAAACATTGCTTTTCACTATTTTATAGTCAGTATTCCTGCTGTAGAGAAAGCAACGTGCAGTATATTCAGTAGGGATAGTCATAAATATGTCTGTACATACGTAAATACAATTCAGTCATTATTAAAATTTGGGGCTAAGTACTGCAAGTGGTTCTATGTGTATGCTGGGGAAAGGGAAAGGAAAAGGAAAGCCTGAATGGACTAATTACAGAATTTTGTGCGTTGCTTCCGTGGCAAAATTGGCTGGAACTAAGACAAGGAAACTAATTGTTACTGAGGTGAGCAATAGATGAATGTAGTTGCTCTTACCCTGATCATTAGGTATAATTAAGGAACAGTTTTGTGAAAGACTGACAGTAATATCTGATAACACAAAAATAAAGACCTTTTATGTTAAAATCAATGGCAGTACGGCCAGTGAAGTTTCTGAGAGCAGAATCTATTGTTAAAAGTGTCTGTATTTTATAGGCAGACACCACTTGTGTAGTAAATAAAAAAAAACAACCCAGAAATAAAACACAACCTACAGTTCTTTTAGTCTAAAATATCATCTGCTTGTACTAGATATGTACATAAACTGGACATTTAAATGGATGGAGAAATTCTGTAGTATAATGTATGGACTGCAAGTTGGTGAGCTTTATTAAAATCATTTTATGTGATACATTAACAGCTGGATTGGTGATTAGTATTTGAATATTGTGTATGTTGCTGACATGAAATGTGACTTTATTCAGAAGTACCACATTGTGTTACACCATGTCTTACAATAAGGATAGACTAGAATAAAATTACATAATATTTAATACAGTAATGTAGAAGATACAAAGATTTGTTTGAAATAATTTTTAATAACCAGGAAGATTATTTTCCTGTGAGTTTGGAAGGCCTCAGAGATAATACAAAAGAAAATAGTATTTGGTTCCCACAGAAGCATGAGAGCTTCATTTTCAGTGTTATTGAATATGGTAAATTAGAGCTGAAATAGTTTGGGAGGCACTGATCTTGTTTGGTGTGTTTGAAAATCAAGCTTGTGAGTTCTTCTACAAACATGTCAAAAAGGATTCTGTTTTAAAGACCAAATGCCCGATTTTATAAGAACATTTCAGCATTTTTTGCATCAGAAATTGCACACCTATACAACTACCTATCTGTTTCTGGGCATTTATATATTCCTCATGATTACAGTAATTTTACTTGTGTGCACAAACTCCTGAGTTGCACATGCAAATAAAGCAGGGGCTTAAATAAATTGCACATACAAATCCATACTTGAATGTACAATCTTGGTAACCATTATTAAAAACGTAAGCATATTTTTAAGCCTCTCCTTTTAAAAATTGGATGTTATAAAGTATTTCTTAAAGTGGGTTAGATTGTATTCTCATCGCTATGATTTCTTGCTAATTCTAGTAGTGTAAAAGAGTTACACAGAGAAGAAGAAAAAAAGAGTTGCATAACTTTAGCTGATCTATTATAAAAGCAATTGGTCTTGTGAAAGTTGTGAACCCAAAAAATGAGCATCAAGATCTTAAATCATTAAAAACTACAGTCTTATAATAAGGCCATAACAAGAAACGGTATCCTTGTAAATAGTGACTGCACTATTCTTCAGATTTTTATTGTTAATAACTGCCTGTAAGAATATAACATTCCTTCAAGGTATGCCTTCTCTAGAAAGCTGTTCTACAGTTTTGTAATAAAGTAATAAGTCATGTCAGGGAGAGCTTTAGTAGGCTTTTGGTGTGCACCTTGAGTGTGTTCTGAGGCATGAAGCCAAGTGCCATTAATTATTTGAGAAGTGTGCTGGTAACTTACTATTCTTACACAGAAAATCAGTCTGACATAATGCCAGCCAACAAATGTCATTGCAACAACTAGCAGGCTGGAAGTTTTGGTACTTGTCAAAAGTTGAAACCTTACAGCTTCAGAAAAATTGCTTCCAAAAAAAGCACCTGCAAAACAAATGAAATAATTGCTGTCATAGGAATTAATTAACCCAGGCTAGCAGATTCATTTGTTATGGACAGAGAAAAGTGCATCTGGAGATTCAGTTGGTCTGTTCTTGCACACAGAGTAGAGAAATCCACAATGAACTGCCTAAGATACATACAGAGTTGAAAACAGAAAGGTTTCTCATACTAAGGGGAGGAAGACAGAAGAAAAAAATGGGGGAGAAGGGTAAGACAGAAATATCAGTTCATAGTACCAGTAGAAGGGACAGAGAGGAATAATCACATATATATGGTAGCATTTGATAAAGGATGTCATAAGATTGACAAATTGCTCTCTATATATTAAAATTTTTTGTACATATATTTAGGAAGAAAGCACTTTAAATTTTGTACATATACCTGGTAGGAAGCACTTTGAATCTTTCTAATAACAGGAGGTATTTTTCTAGCATTTAGTTATTATGCTCAGATCAAGAGATGATGATTTTTATAACTGTTATCACTACTCTCAGATTGCTCTTTTTTAACATTCCAATAAAGAAAAATATTTTTGGAAACCAACACCACATTGGCCTGAACGTATTTCTGATGCTGGGGAAAACTTTACAAACAACATAACAGACACTTACTTGAACTAGACAACAAAGCCAGCCATGCAACTCTGGATTGGGAGATCCATCTTTTTACAATTATTGTGACAATAGAAGGAAAAAAAGAAGAAAAAGAGGAGGTCATTGCTTAAATGGGCTTGACCATTTATTCAGCCCTTACACTAGCACCAGGATTGCAGAGCAATCGTCTGCTGTGGGTTTGCATTCATTGTGATCATGACAGATACACAAATGAGCACTTCCTTACAGTAATGCTGCTTTCACTTTTATGATGTAGAGATAGATAATGTGCAAAAGGAATTAGCCACAAAATGGATCTGATATCTGCAGACCATTTTTTCCTCTTGCAGAAAGAAATATTTGATACAGTGTAGTGCCTGTTTGCAGTGTCTTCTGGTAAGGTAGGAGTCCTCAACTGTACATAAGAGTGTAGATGTTTCTGTGAAAACAGAAGCCTTCATGGCCTTCCAGGCTGGACACTAATTCCTCTTGAAATGATATGGAGAAAATCCAGCAAACACAGGTTCCTTCCGCATTTATAATAAATAACATTTCTTACTGCTGTTTTTCAGACTTCTGTTTTGTAGCGTTCACTGCGGTGTTGAGAAACTTATCACACTCCTGCCTTATCCCTCCCCACCACAAAAGGCCCTTCCAGCTACAACTGTAGCCTACCACTATTTCAGCTTTCCTTTATTAAAACCAATTTGATATGCCGAACAGCTCCCAGCAACGTTAAACTACTCCCTACATGCGTTATGATATGGTGTCCTTGGTCTAATGGATGTTCTGGATTTCCATATTGCTTTAGTCTGAGGACTCCAGCAGCAACAGTTTCCTTCTTTTATTTTTGGAAGTGGTAGAGAAACCTACAGAAGAATCAAAAATGCAGAGAGGAATGTGCCACTGCAACATAGATATTCTCCACTCGCTTTACAGTGCACAAAATCTTCCATTTGGCCTTGGCTTGTGCATCTACAGTGAACTAAACATGCTAAATAGAAGTTATTAAAGTTTACCTCGAGGTTCAAGCATTCTCTCCACTATTCTGACATGTGCCAGTGAGCTTTCCTGACTAGTGCTGGCTACTGAAGTATGCTCCTCCTTTTTGGTCCTTTGTGTTACGAGTTCCCAAGCAAGCCAGGGCAGCTGAGTAGAGGAATACCTCTTCTACCCTGGAGACACCCTGCAGCGAAGATGCTGGGGTGTTGACTATTACAGCTGATTATCTAGTGTTTCAGTTTTCAGGATTTGCATAGCTGCAGAATATTCCAGTTCACTCAGATACCAGCTCTTTACTGGACAGGACTGAAGGAATGAAGAAAGCATTTTCTTAAAAATAAAGCTTTGCAATAATGGAACAAAAATTAAAAAGTAAGAAAACACATTACTAAGATTATACTTGAAAATGAAGAGTTTTTATAGCTGCTGTGGACAGATTTTGGGATTTAGTGAGTAACTTCTGCCATTTACTCCAGCGCTGCATTGCCCTGCAGTGTTCTCAGGGTTACATTTCTCCTGCTTTTCTGGTTAAAGGTGGTTACTGGAGATGCTGGAGATGCAATGATCTTTTCTTTCCGTTCTTTTCCTGCAGACCTTCCTGATCCCACGAGTATGCACTAATATATTGCAGGAAATAACTTCCCTTCTTTTTCACTGCTGTCATGTTCCTTGATTACCATTTCTATTGTGTGCCTTAATTAGCCTGACTGATTTCTTTTGTTCAGTGTCTTCCAAAAACACAGTGATATTCCTTTAAAAATTATGCAGCTTAGAAAATAGTATTTATGCCATCTCCTTTAAAGATTTATGAAGTCTGTCTAATTATGGATTTTCTATGAGGTCTATCCACAAAATATCAACAGAAATAAAGACTAATTTGGGTATGGAGCTGTGCATTTGAGTATGCGTAGTTCTCACCTCAATCAATTTATTAATTTTCAGGGATCCCCACAACAGAGTCAGTAGCACGAAGCAGTGAAAAATAGTTGCTTGCCCCTTCAGGGATGTGCATCCTGTTGTTTCTGTCTCTCTTCTTCCATCACTAATAAAATACCCCAGTCTTCCAGCCAATTTTGTCACTTGCCATTTCTGTGAGACATCTTGACTTTTTGTTCTTCCCAATTCCAGAAATATAACTGTAGTGTATTTTTATTCTGTGGCTAAAAACAGCCTGCCTATGTATTATTGGTGCTTTGCATGTTGTTGAGACAACTTCAAGACAGTGTGCCAGGTGAGGACCTTCCAGCACCAGTGTCCCTGCCAGCAACTGCTGACAGAGATCAGCAACAGCTGCGGAGACTAGGGCATAGATTCTGCCTTTACCACCTTTACCAATTAACAAGAGGTCTTTATGGCCACGTGCAGTACATTTACAGTACATTTAGGCACATAGGTTTTCACTGCATGGAGGAATCAGAGATCATTGCCACTATAAATAGTGAAACAGCTTTGGTGGTCCTGCTTGAAAATTTTAAGCCAAAGGTTGCAAAGGTCTTGTGTGGTTTTTTTAGTGCTGGTTCCTTGTGCCAGTAATGCAGCGCTGCAGTAATGTGGTAGTGCAGCCAAAAACTGAAGTCTTCCCATTCCAGTAGCTTCTGGTTTTTACCTAGGCAGCCTTTTTATTGACTCAGATGCCAGAAACAAATATATTTCTCTCAAATCACTGACACATCTTCACTAGTCAGAGGATAATCACTAATTTCTTCCAGACATATCTAAGTGGCATGAAAGCTGCTTTTGTTTTTATTTTAGCCTGAGTTTGTTTTTCACGGTTAGAGCTTATATGGGCATACATAAAAGGACCTAACAAAATGAAACTAAAACTGTACAGTCATCTCTGGGTCCCCCTTTAGGAAGGTGTATTTCAGCTAAACACACACACACAAAATAAGTTGCAGTAAGTTGCAATATAGCAACTTTCTCTAAAAAATTAACTGTATTGACTCATCAGTACAGTTTATAATATGTGTTTAAGGGGTAATTTTCAGAGGTTGCAGACACTTTGTAAAGCAATGTAGCCTGTATTATGAATAGCTTTTTTTTTATTTATATGGTCTTGATCTGTAGTTTCGGTGCTTGATATTTCCAATCATATGAGGCTCTTTACAGCTGCTTATAATTTTGCCAATTTTGTATTCATTCATACTGAAACATTCTTACCTGCCATCTACCTGTTGTCGTAGTAAATGAAATTTACTATATTCGTTTTGGAAAAAATAATTCAGCTAGTCCTAAGAATTAAGTGAAAAACAAAGTTTTACCAGTATTGAAAACATTTTCCATCTCTTTCTTTAAGAAGTACCTATGCATTTAGAATCATGTTCTTAAATTCTAGTCTATATGAAAGTGTTTAAGATGGTCTTTTTTATCTTTTTGAAAATACAAAAATGAGTCCTTAGTCAAGATTTTTTAAAGAAGAGGTTAACAATATAGAATATACACCTACAGGAAAAATCTGTAAGTAAGGTGACAAATACAATGGGTAGGCAACCTGTGAAAGTATTATTCTTGTGATTAACAGAGAAAAGAGCACCAGTTACATGTATTTTTCCTACACTGTCACTTGTCTCCATCTTGCCTGTAAGTTAAGTGGAAGCCAGAATATGGACAGTCTTCCTCCCAGATCTTTTCAGATAAAATTCTTCTACTACTAGGCAATGGTAGTCTCCAGCAGCAATATGAAAAGCAGCTTAAGTCACTGAGTAATTATTGCTCTGTACAAGAAAAGCGAAGTTTAATAAGGTAGTTTGTTTTCACGCTGTAAACGCTATTTGAGTCACTTCAGTGGCACACAAGGTGCTTCTCTTTGTTATCAGAAGTCTTTAGTTGCCAACTTAAAAGTCTTTGAGAAGTAGCTGACAGCACCTTAACAAGTGCAGAATAGTATTCACCTGTGCTGTGTAGTACAGATCCCAGCTCTTTGATGAGCTATTGAATGGTATCTAGTATGACAGGCAGTGATAAAATTAATATCATTGACTGTTCTCCTTGTCTGTGTCAATTTTTTGGATAAACCACAGATTCTTTAAGAACATGGTATGTGACCTGAATCATTGCTCAAGTTATTGCATTGCAACTAATGTTTTATACAGAGAACTACATTGATGTTAACTGAAAATACTGTTTGGTATATACCAATTATCTCTTTTGTCATTTCTTCTAATCGTTTTAATAAACAACCTCAATAGAATATTGAAATATGGGAAAGACAGAAAATAAGTCATTGGGGAAATAAAGAATTCTCACAAACAGAAAGAACAATTACTTTCATTTACCTATCTTCATTATGTAGTTATATTTGAGGAAGCAGCCTTATACTTCCCTCTTTTTCTTTTTTCTCCCTTTATCCTCTCCAAAGTCAAGGGTGTGAGTAATGCTTTTATGTGTTCTCCACCTCAAAGAATAAACATATTAGAGAGCAGCAGATATTGGCAAGGGAAGAGATTGACTGGAGCATACAAACACAGATGCATTTAAGTGCATGCCGAAGCACACAGAAATATAATCCATCAAATTTACTGCAAACAGAAAAGGAAAATCAGTCTATTGTCCCGCAAAAGTTGGGTCATTCTGTCACTAAGTTTCCTGGGGGTGTCTGTTGTCCCCCCCGTACCATCTGTAGGAACTGAACCAAACTAGAGCCTTGCTTTCTTGATACATGATGTCTTTTATTCTTGTGGTTTCAACTAACCAGCATGTTCCTTAATTTATAAGCTGTCATGGCTGGTCTTCCTGCAATGTGTTCTTCATAATACCTCATGTTTCTAGCAACTCTTCCTGCATAATCTCACTATCAGTTTGAACATGATGCAAAGTGAATGCCTTCTCTTTTCTCACAGTCCATTCATGACCTGAATAAAACAAGGATCATGTGAAGAAAGAAAAGACATGAGATGCTTAAACAGATAGTACTCACAAAGGTTGTCATCATAGCTTCATTGTCCTAATTCTGTAATATCCTAATCTTGGCATTGTGATCATATTCTGCCTTTTGTAATAAACAATGAGCATCTTTTGTTACATTCTTTTCTCTTGTTCTTTTCTATATACTTCTTTGTTCTTTTCTATATACTTTTACTAAAATATTAATTGGTTAAAATAATATTATAGTTCCTTGTTTCTGCACAGTGGTAGAATAGAACAGGCCTTATTGGATTGCTCTTTATAAAAAGTGATCAGATATCAGAGGGGTGAGAGGACTTTGGAATAATAGAATATAACAAATATGAAAGATGTCAGTCTTCATAGTGCAGAATTGGGTTTCAGTATGCAATTTAAAAAAATGTATGAGGTGGAAAAGCATAGCAAATTATGTGTTTTGGAAAGATTAAAACACCTCTTCCACAGCTACTGATGGTTGCCATTCATTGTAAATGATGACAGAGTCTTCTCTATTTTAATTTGATTGATGAGCTCTCAGCAAGCTATAAAACTCCCATTTTCATGAGAAATATCTTCCTATGCACAGACCAGCAAGTGTCAGACATACCTAAAAGTTGCTCCTAAGTTTGCTTTGGACTCCCCTTCAACTAACTTGATAACAGTCGATTCAGGTGTTGTAAAACTGAAACAACTGAAAACCGGAATCAACTTCTTTCTTTCAGAATGGCATACTCCCACAGAGCAGTGAAAATGCTCCTTTTTTTAAAGCAGCAACGTTTATGACCACAAAGATGAGCACCACGTTTACATTTTTCAGATTTCATGTCTGTACATCATGCCCCGCCCAGACTGGGGAAGAACTTAATGGCCATAACAGTCTTGAGCAGTAAAGACTCTAATGCAGGAAAGCCCAGCCTTTGGTGGTGGGCCAGGTCCTGCCAGGCCATGCTCAGCCAGGGAGCAGGGCAGCCAGGAACAGCCGCAGCACCAGGCACACCTCCCTGGCGATGGGGACAGGCAGAGGCTTGTGCCAGGATGTCGATCCGTGGGTGGGCTGAGCTCGGCAGGGCCCATGGCCGGGCAGGGCAGCGCTGTGCCACGGCAGAGCTGTAGTCCAGACAGGGACCAAGCCCTCAGCTAAAAGCAGCTCCCCCAGGCAGATGTTGGCCTCATGACCGCTCTGTCAGGGAGCCTTTCCCCATGGATGGGATGGAGCCACCCTCAGCTGCACTGCCTCTGAGCTGGCCCTGAGACCTCGCAGCCAAAGCGCTGGCAGGGAGATGTGCTCGTGACCCTTAGGAGTGGTAACAGCCATAGACTGACCATGCACATGGAAGGGCGGCTTCCCACAGTGTCTTGCGCCACACGTACCATCCTGTTTGGAACAGCTAAGGTTGTATCTCATTTCAGGCAGTAAATGTACAATGCACCTCTAAAGTTTTTCCAGTCTGCTTCAACACCTCTGCAAATAATGTCAACAGTGCTAAACTGTTTTGCAGCTGCTTGATAGAAGACATCTCCCACTCCTTGCCCAGACTGGGAGGCTAGCAAGCCATGAATCACTTTAAGAGTTCACCAGAGCTTTGCATAGTGTTAATTTCTCTTCATATGCATCTATGTGTAATACAAACAAAACTAAATGCCATATATTAAACATTAAATAAGGAAAATGATATTAATTACAAAGCTTGTATAGTTTAAAAACCTCATAGTCAAATCCTGATAAAGTTGTAGTAAAGCACATTTATAGATGTGTTATCTTTTATGAAGTCAATTAAATTATCAGTGCTTCTCTGCACGATCTCTGGCATTTCATCAGAGAAAACTTTAGTGTCTTTGAATTGTTCATTCAGATACCCTGCTAATTACTTAACCATTAAGACAATATATTATCTTCCCCCAGGCTTTACAAAAGTCAAATCTCATACAGTTCGTATAATTAGTAACTCACAAAGTCACTTCTGTTAGATAACGTTAGGGAAAATAACATGCCTCGCAGTGATTTGGAAGTTAGAAAAAAAATACTCTGTGGTAACAAAGATAAAAACAAACTTTAGGTTTTTTTGAATAGTCATCATTACAAGCTTTTTCAGGCGGCAGCTTTTCATAGTTTAAATTTTAGTTTATACTAACCCATGCACAAATAATTTATGAAAATGATAAATGCAATAACTATTAGCTGAGTGAAGAAAATGTTATGAGAAACACTTTGAAAATACTGATTTGTCAACCCATACAACATGAAACTTTCTGCATACATAAACATCTGGAACAAACTTCTAAGTTACTTGTAATACATTTACAATGGATACGATTTTGCATGGGAAAGATGGCTTTTTTCCTTCTCCAAATACATAACCACAACCCATTTATAATTAAAAGTTTCTGAGTTTCTGATTTGCCCATCAGGCAGTTTGTACACTAAGTAATTTTGTGTTGCTGAAACTGCCACAGGAGAATAACAAGAGAAATAATAGGGAGCTACGCAAAATCTGAGGAACGTGGTTAACATTAAGTATGTAAGGAAGCCTATTTACTAATTCCTTCACAGAGTCGTATCCTAATCCTTATTTTAGCTAGTGTGTAACTTTAGGACTCTAAAGTTGAATACAACATCTAGTGCTTGTGTATGGTTTGATATCTCAACCTGCAGTCACACACAGTGAGTTACACGTAGTAATGCAATCTGCAATCTCGTAGCAGAACATTTACAAACCCCAGTTTTACAAAATGTGATGCATGAATCAGAAATTACAATGGAATGCATATACCACTGATTCCTTTGTGCAATTTTCCTGTAAATTTTAATTGGAATTGCTGTGAGCTACAGTTGGCTTACAGTGGTCTTATACAGCCTTAAGCCCCACAAAGACACCTAAGGCTGAAGGAATAGAGACATTCTTTTTCTTTTCTTCAGAGGAAGACATATGTCTGAAATCATACCAGTTGAGGCATTTCCTAAATGAGCTTTTAAAAACCTGAGTAGTAACTCTAGTGCTTGCGAATTTTCTGTGGGAAATGGTAAATTTAGCAATTGTTTTTGTTAATTGTGCCACTGAAACACAGTATTTGTTAGCAGAGTCTAAGCTTAGATATGTCCAACAGCTGAAGTGCTGTATTTCAGACTCATGCTGCATATTCATTGATTTTGTTAGAGTAACAGTTTATTTTCTTTCACCTTGAATGTTGGCAATCAGCACTGAGTTATCCAGAGAGGTGAGGTATCCCAAGCGTGTGATCATTTGGGGGTTTTCAGCTTGTGTTATTTTATCTTGTTTAGGAAGCGCTGGTTTTTATTTGAAACTGTACAATAATCATGGTTGTGTGATTCTACCTTTGGACGGGGAGTGGGTTATCAGTAGCTTTGTAAACTTCTCCATAGGAAAGCTTCCCTGATATCTTCCTCTGCCTCAGAATTTGTGGTACATACCTGGCTTAATGGATACATGTGTTTGGGCTGGCTTCAAAAGAAGTAAAATGATCCACTTATTCACCTATTATTTTTTTTCTCTGTCTTTTCCATGAGTATATATGTGCTTTCTTTTAAGAGACATACCGTATCAAAACCATAATTAGTTTAAATACATAACAGAATATAATTTCAGAATAAAACATCTACTTTTTTAAATTGGAAATTAATCTTCTCCTTGGCTTTTATTTTGGAGTAGTGAACTGCTTTAAGTTTAAACAAAATATTTCTCTTGAAAGAGAATGCTATGCTTCTTTTGATCCAAAGTGGTTTGTCATTTGGGGGACAGAAGGGAAGAAGGAATGATTTGAGAACTGACAGACATTAATTTCAGAAGTAATAAGGTTTTTAAAGAGCACTCATTTTGCTTTGACTGAAACTGTAACCTGGAACTGCCAACTCTTTAATCACAAAGTTCTTTGTATCGCACCGCGTGTATGAAAGGTAGCTATTCAAAACAAGAATTTAATATTCGTCACTAGATAAGCCAGGCAGGATTTGGGCCTGAGAAAAGGAGAAAGGAGCAGGCAAGCGGAACACCCTTCCCCCGATTTTGCTTTACCTCCTCTCCTCCTTCCCTCCAGCGAAGCTAAGATGAGTCAGTGCCTATGGCCTCTATCTACAATGCTGTCTTCTTCCATGCACCAAACCTGCTGTCTTTCCAATCAGTAGAAAATTACCACTCCCTATAGTCGCAATTGTATCAGACCAGTAGTCTTCTTTCAAAGGGAAAACCCCTGCTGTTCCCACCCCTCTTAACACCAGAAGATACTGCTCCCCACCCCCCCCACCGCTCCCACCTCCCTCTTGTCATTGACAGCAGGGCAGGATTCCTCCCTAACGTCTATTCCGCAAAGTCAGAAGAACACACTGGGAGGAGAACTGCTGAGATTGTCAGGTCAAAATTAAGCTCTTAAAGTTACACTTGAAAAATTGGGTCTTGGATTCTGATAGGCAATCAACTGTTATCGTTTTCAGTCCCATCTTCTGACTCCTTTTCCCTCAGCTACTAACGGAACTGCTTTTAAGCAAGTCCTTTGGAATCAGAAGCAAAACTGATCTGTGTATGTTATCTATGAGTTAATACTTTTTAATAACTCACTTAATATGAACTGACAGTGAATCCATAAAATGCATACTTTTGGGTACTTTTTAAAGAACACCTCATTTTAATATTGTTATTTTGTCTTAATACAAGAGAAGGAAGTACTGCCTAGTTTCTCTAGAAATATAAAGACAATAGTCTTCAATACGTCAAAATGAGAAAAAGCCACAGGGATCTTCAAAATTATATTTATAGCAATGGTTTCCATCGTACTGCTGGAGGAGTCAGAAGGAATATGAGTCTGTACAGTGTATACATGTTTGAGTTGCTCTTTCATTTGTTTCAGTTCTGTTTTCAGATTGGGAAGCAAAAAGACAGTAACTGCAATACATGCTGGCATGTGTAAACGTGGTAGCTGGCAGGAGAAAGAAAGAAATCTCGGTTTAAACATGTGTGATGAAGTCTGAGGATGTTTTTAAAAATTTCAGAATGTAAACCTGGCAATTTATGTTAAGATTTATTTTAACAAATTGTTTCTGCTTTAAAGGCCAGCAAAAAGGCATGTAAGGTTGTGCTGTGGTTGAGAACGGCAGGGACCCCTGCTCCAAGTAACTGGGGGCACCGTGAGCTCTGACCATCACGACATCCCCCATCCCCAGGGCAGCTGCTGTCCAGGTTGTTTCCTGACACAATTAAGAGTAGCGTCAGGCTTGCGGTAGTTTGTGCTAGAGGGTATCTGCGTCTCCTTCCTACGTCTCTGAAGGTGGTTGTAGCAGCACCTCCCAGCCTCTCATGCCAGCAGGGTGCAGAGGAGCCAGCTGATGTGGCTGTTCTGTCAGAGGCTTCTCAGGGGACTGTAGGCAAGTCAAACCCCACATGTTGTGAGGGTAAACATAGTAAGCATTGCAAGTCTCCATTACTTAAATAAGAAAGCCACATAAATAGCTTTGGCGGATAAGAAGTTATCTCTTTCTTATTAAGAGATGGAACCTACGTAAAACATAGATAATGTGCTTTTGTTTAGTGATAGTGAAGTTGTCTAGATAACAGTTTCACCACAGCAGTGAGGACTGTCTGTAAATTTGGAAGCTCTCTCTTATAATGATTTCCCATTATATACCAAGAACAGATTTTTTTTTTTTTTTAAGTCCGTATACCAAAATAAAAACTGTGAAGAATTCTATGACCAAAACAGCATATATATGTAGGCTGGAAAGGAAAGAAAGTGCATTGTAACTGCATGGAACAGATTTTACTTATGACCAAAACTTGCTTCTATTAATGAAACATTTTCTTGTTTTGCAGCTTGCAGGCCTGGATTCTATAAAGCATTTGCTGGAAACGTAAAGTGCTCCAAGTGCCCCCCACACAGTTTGACTTATGTAGAAGCAACTTCTGTCTGTCAGTGTGAGAAAGGTTACTTCAGAGCTGAGAAGGACCCACCAACTATGGCATGTACCCGTAAGTCTGATCAGTACCAGTGACTGCAATTCTCTTCTCCTGTGCCTCATTTATTTATTTTTGTATTTTAAAAAAATGACACGACTTTGTACATTTTCTGAAGAATCCCACTCAAGATAACTAAAAGAGATTTTTAAAATCAAAAGTCAAACATCATATTTCTATTTAGTCTACATATCCCTAAAAATACTGTCAGGTTCTAAAGTTTGGTGACTTTTTAACTTGTAATTCTGAGTGATAATACAAAGTATGTAATCATTGTCATATAGATAACAATGTTGAGTTTTAACTACCAGTATTTATTTTAAATACCTGAAAATATGCTTGTACAAAAACTTTCAAAAAACTGAGGAGTCACGTAAAGAAAAAAACTGATATGACATACTCTGCAGTTTCCCCAGATTTAAATGAAAATTATAAGACAAATATCATCCCAAGGCAATCGAATAAAAACTAAACTCTCTAAAAAAGACAAGAAAATCATAAAAAGAAAGGAAAAAAGATGTATCCAATCAGAAGAAGATATAATTAAACTCTCTTGCATATCATCTTCTTTCAACAGAAAGTTATTCCCTCTTATACAACTGTGATAATGAAAATTCTTTAGATTTTTTGATAATTTTTGAAATACAACATTTTGTGATTTTTGACTAACCTAAATTTGTCATTAAGACAAAACTGATGTCCAGCAATCTAGGGACAGAAATTCTGACTGAGAAGAGATTTTTGTGACTTTGATCAACGTGCTTATGTCTAGAAACATAAAACATAAATTTTCTTTCCATTTAATAAAATATTTCTCATAGATTTTCATACATGGTTCATTACTCACTGGGGTTCATTTATTGATCATAAAGCAACTATATCTGTTTAATCTCAAAACTGGGAACAAACAGCAGCATTCAAAAATCTGTGGGTGAAATACTGTATTTACATATAAAATCCTATTTAGGAAACCAATTAATTTTTTTTTGCAAATTTTCTAAGATACCTAGTTTTCTGTGTAGCATCTTATTAGCTCTTTTTGTGGAGGATTTGATTCAAGTACCTTTTTTGCCACAGTCCTCTTGTTAAGAGAATTCTAGAAAAGTTACCATGTTAAATGCATGAGGTATTTTAACAGACTACGTATACAAAAAGCTTAAGAGAGAAAACCATGAAAACAAAGTACTGCTGCAATAACCATCAGTGTATAGTCATAATTTTGGTATGTTTACACTGCATAAGGCAGCACGATGTAAAAATAGCTGAGCTGACACCAGCAGAATTGAGCTGCTTCCTGTGCTCATGCTAGTCTCCCCAGATGGCACTGTACTGGGCAAATTGGGAATATACCAGAAAATTTGGAGCTGATATACAAAGCCATAGGCACTCTGTAATCCTGAGGTCATTCTGTAGACCAAGACATTGTCCATCCACTGAATGGGAGTGATGGTCACCAAAAATGGCATTCCTCAGATCCAAGGCATTTAGCAGAAAGTTGTCTAATCTAACCATAGGGTTTTCAGATGGCAAGGGTAAATCCCAGCCTCTAGCTACTTAAGGGACATAGGGTTCAGAGAGGCACCTCAGTCGAACGCACACTATCTGCTGTCAGCTCACTCTGGAGCAAGGCACCTAGGCATATCTTTTTGCACAAAATATGTGAGGGAATAAACAATGTTGTTCCAGACTTCCTGCAGGAAAATGGTGATTACAAATAATTCCACTCAAATGAGCGCCCCAAGCACAGGCCATTAAAAACTTACCCACAGAACTAACACACATCCCAGGTGGTCTTGACAGTTTCATGCTTAGAAGGATGGTTTCACTCATGCATTATGCAGCTGTGGTTCCATATTATTTATAAGTCATTGATTCTTTCATCTCCAAAAGACAGTTCTTCCCTGAAAAAAATACTTATACATGGCATTATATTTCCATAATTATCTTTCAGGGCACAATATTAGGCCCTGCTACCCATTAGTATTGATAAGGTAGGGAGGAGCATGAGAGCCCTGTGGCATCAGGGAGCAGATACCTACAACACCCCAGTGCTTTCTCAGCAGGGTGCTGAGAGCTGCTTTGGCCAAAAACTGTCAGGGAAGACTTGCTGCCAGACCTCTCCCTTCCTGCTGAGGATGTCAACCAAAACAACCGAGTGAGTGGAGGCAGGGAAGAAATCAACCACAACAAAGGTACCAGTGCCCCATCTCACCCTGACTTGGGAGAAATAATAAAGGAGACAGTGAACCACATTCTGTTTTCTGCCTTGCTCTTGGTTCAGTGCCACCATGCATTGCCTCTCATTCAGCCTAGATGGCAATGCATCAGTACTTCATTGACTTTAACAGCAGATGTATTCATCTTATACCTATGATGATGATTATTTTACTAATTGTCAGCTCTGCAAATGACACTGAGACTCTTGACAGGCAGACTGCGTTCTTACCTTCTTGCACATCACCAGTAATGAAGAGTCTGCAGGCCAAATTATTCCCTAAGTGATATCTTTAGCCCCACTTCTTTCAAATTATGCTCTCAGTTATTAAAATTATGTTTCTGTCATAAATACAACCTCACTGCCTTTGGTGGGTCTGTGCAGATGTGGCTAATTTAAATTTAATAAACAAAGATACAGGTATGAGTAGAATTTAGATTGTTCCTTCCAAACTGTCATGCTTTACTGTAATAAAAAGAGTTGGAAAGTTAGGAAAAAAATGAGCCAATTTGACTAAATGGAGAGAAAAGGCTGTGCAGTAAGAAAATGCCTTTTCTACATAACCACTTTTGAGGCAGATCTGCATTTATGATATTCATTTGCAAGTTTGTGTCCTGACATGTGAGATGTGACATAAGAGATTAGAAATTTTTCTTCTGTCTTTTTAAATGAGAGTTGTTCTTGAATTAAACACAGAATGAATAGTGGATTTCCCTTACAAATTTCTTCATATTCAAACACGTTGAACCAACTGTATTCATACCTATTTTATTTGCTTCCCCAAGTCCTGCAAAGCAATATGCCTAAGATAGATAGATATTTTATTCTCTCTCTCTTTTCATTCCTGTATAGGGTTAGACAGTGTTCCTCACTCCAGAATTTTTCCTCAGTACTTGAAGACTTGCATATGCAGCATTATGGAAAATAAGGACCTTGATTTAAAAGACTATGAAATTAAGAGTTTAGCTTCAGGCATCCACTTTTTTCAAGATGAGTTTCCAATCTAATTTCATTAATTCTGTGAAAGTGCATACTGTATGCTTTTCCAAAATTGTAGAGTTCCCATTTTTACTTCATGTAACTATTTTATAAGAGTGTGCAGTTTGCAGAAAAGCATAACGGAAATCTGATTTTAATAAGAGGAATGAAAATTACATTAGGTCATGTTGTTAATCTCTTTCTCCTAGCCTTTTTTCATTTGATTGGTACTTGTTATCAATCTCTTGCTGCTACTCCCTCCTTATTGTATTTCTTTGCCATATGCGAATACTCTATCAGTGATCTCTCTGCATACACAGTGAGTAACAAATAGCATCATATCTAATCCCCTGTCTGATTACTCTGTACATAAACTCTACCATTTCCCACTTTAATGTAATTGGATAAATTAATCCATCTTTTCAAGGTCAAAGGCAGGCAGGCTTATATTGGGCGTCTGAGTCTGAATGCATCTCTTTTCATGTTATGCTTAAACAATTTTGAACCCAACAAACTTATGCTCTGTTCAGTAACCTCTGCCACAAACTGTATCCTCTGTTTTTAAGAGTCAACACTGGATTCCAGTGGCAAAATCAAGCAATATGCTTGAAGCCTTCAACTCTACTGCCACTATTGTTATTTTTACATATATACTTGTTTGCAATTTATCATTATGTTCAGACTTGGAGTATTCTTTTGTAGTAGCTGGCTTCCATTCTTCCTGCCTGCTTCACAGAAAAAGAATAAGTGATTCTGAAAAGGAAAAATGTAATACAGCACTCTACATCAAGTGACACTACTTATCTATGCTACTTGTATATATGTATATAAAAAATCAATTGTGAACACAGGGGGCACAGCCAGATGCTGATTCTGAGTATTCTCAGAAGACGATGAGATAGTTTTTGCCCTTCCGCTGTAAATTCAATAGTCAAATAACACACACTTCTAAGAGTCCAATAGTTGGTAATGGACAGTTCTCACTTAGAAAACAACAGTTTTTTCCAGAAAGTCATCACTCTGTAGTGTTTAAAATACTGCTTTGCGCTCACTAGACTTCTGCAGCATTGACTTTGCTCCTCTCTCCTTCCGTAAAGGGCAAAATGCACTTCACTGTCACAGAGGGAGAGGATATGCAAAGCAAGATGAGGCACGAAGCACTGCATGAGGCATAAACTCAGCTCTGTTGCTTTTGGAGTGGGCCTGCTTCCCTGTAAGACATCAGTGCCAGTCTACTCCACAGAAAGTGTAGAAATTTCTCTTACATTATAATTTGTAAATGAAGCAAATGACATTGCTCACACTTGGGCTGTGTTTCATTGAAGAAGCAGAACAACTGCATTTTTTTTATGCTCATCTATCTGAACTGTGTCTTACT
The DNA here is from genome assembly GCA_031468815.1 of Morus bassanus. Taxonomy (NCBI): domain Eukaryota; kingdom Metazoa; phylum Chordata; class Aves; order Suliformes; family Sulidae; genus Morus; species Morus bassanus. The sequence continues at coordinate 119,846,192 of CM062568.1, read as the reverse complement.
CTTTTGCATAAAATCTGAAGTCATGAATTTTGCTGTGAGGAAAGGATCCATCATTTTCACCAATATACTTGTTTTCCTTAAAAATCAATATAAGGAAATCCCTGAGAGCTTTGCACACAGATGTCAGCAGAAGGCTTATTGCTGCCAAGTTTTTCCAATGTGTCAAATAATCTTTGCTTAATTTATAAATGATAACAAAGCAATCAGGCCACATTCATAAAAGCCCAGTGACACATAATTTAGCTGAATCTGAGGATTAGAATTAATTGTCTCTCTTTGTTCCAAGTTCTAAATCTTAGTAAATGATTCACTGCATGTCATTACAGCTTAATATTTGCATGAAATCACAGTTTAACTGGCATAATTTAACAGCAATTAAAAAGCTATTTAATCGTCATGCAAATTGGCATGAGGGGCCTTGAGTATGAAGGGTGTCTGAGGTTTTCTTCAGTATTTGCAGGCGGACAGTCGTATAGTTTCAGACACCTCTAACGTAATTGATAATGTTTTCCCTATTCATTGAAATGTGAATGTACAATAATTCATGTTTTCTCTTACAATTGAGGATTAAGTCCAAATCATTAATATAATGACCTTCAATCTCTAGTACAAATAAAAAGTAAATTTAAAAAGTGTATTTTATCTACTGTATCAGTTCTTCTACTGATGCCATCTACATATAGTATAACAAAAATCTGATAGAAAATTAAAATCAACAAAGCCAGACAAAACTCTCCTATTGCCTGGATTCACATTAATTCCTGGTTTGGCCTGCCAAAGCTGATGAAGCAACATAAAAAACCCTGAGCTATGATGACCCATTTTCATAATATCTATAGTTTATGTAAGATTAAATTTAAGCCAGTTTTAAAACATTGGCTCCAATCCTTCGAGCAATTACACACATGCTTAGTTTTAAGTGCATAAGCATTACCACTTATTTCAAGGGGATTACTGATCCGCTTAAAGTTATGCACATATGTAAGTACAATTAAGGCTCATCCTCCATATTCCTAAACCTCCTCGTTGGTTTTAACAGTGGGAATTTGTTAAGACCAGTCATTATTTAATTCTCACAGCATGTTTTTAGAGGAAACATAATTATTCCTGTCTTCTGCACATAAATAATAAGAACTGAAGCTGAAGTAATGTGTGCTAGTTTTAGCTTATTCTGATCTCAGGACTGTTTTCCAGAGTAGCTAGATCCATCAACCTCACAGTAATTTTATGGGAAGTTTAGAGATTTGTAAATCTGAGACACTCTCAGGTTGTAGGGGCTTTTGGGCCACATCAGCATCTTCAAGGCTGTACCTTGTCTCTGTTTCCCACAGCATTGGAAAATGATGTATCAATATAATTAGCCTTTGTTAACAAGTTGCATTTACAAATACTTACATATGACAGTATTTCAAATGCTTCAGTGTTAGACTTATCACAAGGTCACAGTCAAAGACCAGGAAGGAAATACTCAAAATATTCTCTGTGACCATAAAAATCGCAAATTACAAAAATAATTTTCATCTGATGGGTTCCAGAAATATCAGTCTTCAGTACAAATGAGCAACATACCGTTCAGCTAAATGATTCCATGATACGCTGAAAAATAACTGTTTTTTCCTGTCAGGGGCTTTTTGGCTGCTAACTATGAACCCTGCACAGATAGGTATACAAATAAATGCTCACACATTCAAAGTACTTTAAACTTTCTTGTCCACTAAAAAAATGCAAAGCTGTGTAACACCTCCAAATGTTTTAATTATCAAGTGCTTGAAATCCAGCAGCTAGCTCATTATTTACTTTAGGGCAAAAATCATTTTAATGAAAACATAGTCTCAGTTATTTAAAGTTACAAATAAATGTCAGAAAGAAAAAAGCAACTCAAATGTTCAACTATAGTTCGCGGAAAATCTTGACATTTATTGGTTCGCATTATCCCTCCCACGCCATGCAAACTTTTTTGTCTTTACAGGCATTCCAGCTTTTATATGCATATTTATGCCACATAAGTAAACCAATAGCATCACTTAAAAATTACAAATGTTGGTGAATAGTGACCTTTTTTCTGCAACTATTATTGCCTCTTTCCTTCATTAAAGTTATTATTCATTCTTGCTGCTATGTGTAGGTACAACTGTATAGATCTTTACTACTATATAGTTTATTAGTAAAACGTAAGATACAGTAAAGTTTTCTATTCAAGTATAGTCTATTTTAGTATTTAGGGCCATCTTCAAGAATTAAGAACTTGAATAAATGGATTTATTTCAGTTGTAGGTGCATATTTCAGAACCACTTATGGACTTGATTTTCTAAATGACCACATTTTGTTCAGTCAATAATTAGATAAAAGTTTGAAAATTGAATCAGCGTATCAGTGCTGTAGTAATTGCAGATCTTAAGGAAAAAAGAAATAATGGAATTGAAAGATTAGAAAAAAGTAGTATTTTTTTCCTGAGATTTGAGATCCTGATTTATATATGAAATGTTAGGAGGAGCTTTGATATTTTGTTTTCCTTCCTAATACAGAGTTCTGACTATCCTTTGGGCACAAGGTCTCACCCTCATCCTACAAGTTGTTGAACTGGAATTTACAGGAGTGTTGATCAATATTTTTGTTTGTTTCTTTGTTTAGTTCTTCTCTCATTGTCTTAAAGTTTTTATAAAGCACATTATGATATTTTAATTTACTGTGCAACTCAATTTGTTGGGTGAAATACACTCTATGTAAGAATTAGCTGACGTCATTTGCAAATGTTTCATATAGTCTTTCAGTCTGCTTGAGAGGCCCTGAAGTAACAAAAAGCTCACTTGAAGAGTATCTCAATCAAATCTTTATACTTAAGTCTTGCTGGCAGGTTGTATAAATCAGGAAAAGCTGCAAAGCAAGCTGAAAGTTTTCAAATTTCTGCTAACCATTGGCTAAGCAATCCACGTGCACTGTGATTTTATGTTGAGAGCTAGGAATATAGTGCTTATTCAACTCATTCAGCTCAAAAACTCCAGACATCACCAGCTGAGTTTACCACAGTCATCTTATGTATATGAAAACCTGGAGTATAAGGCCTTGCCTTTTGCCAAATCTGTGTTTCTTACATAATTTTTATGGGCACATTTTGGGTCTGTATACAAATTGCTGTTGAAAACCATGTGTCTGTAAGTGCTTGGTTGAAATATGTGAAGTGGAAGAAGAACAATAAATATATAAGAAATGGAGATAAGATTATTCAGACTTCCTTTAGCAATTTCTGCCTTTCCTTCAGCCCTTCACTAATTCCTATCTGAAGGATCATTAGGTGGTAAAGTTCTTCCGTCAGACTGTGGAAGCAGATATATATAAAGCCTCAGATGATTTCCATGTGATCCTACACAGTAAGTCAGCATAACAGCTTAAAACTTGTTGGACACACCTCGACTATTGTGGGATCCGTGGGAAATGGTCACTCATGGTTCATCTGACAGTACGCAGAGAGCTTTACCACCTGCTTGCTAGCTGAGAGTTTTCATATACTCTGCCTGCTGCAACTATCTTTGCATCCGTCCCCACAGTCTTCAAGAATTAGTTTTTCTCCTGCTTTGCAGCCATCTTTTTAGATCCTTAACTTGCTAGGTTGATGTCTTCACAGTTACACTGATGCTGATGAGGTGCCAGGTGGGAAAGAAAAAACTTGTAAACTGTCTCTGGTGCCTAATAGTCTTGGCCTGTTGCCACCCAACTCTGTTAATGAACAGCAGCAAAGAAATCCCTGGGGATAATCAGTGAAGGATAGAAAAAATATCTGGCACTGCAGAACTAATACAAACAGTTTTACCTCTCATATTTATTTATTATTCAATTTAACTCTTATAAAACGTCAAAGATTGCATTGGAAAAGCCTATGTTGCGAGACATAAAATAAGGAAATAAATTTTGTGGCTAAAGCTATACCCCAGTATCCCACAAGATCAAGATATATTTAGTACAAATTTGTATTATCAAGTCTAGATTTGGCATTGCCAAGTCATTTTTATGTTGCCTTAAATTACTTCTGAATTAATTCTAATTTATTTAGATTATTCAGCTTTTTGTGATCTCACCTATTTATTATTCCTGCTTAATTTTCAAGAATTTTAAGTGTTTAGATAATTTTTAATTTTTCCATTGAATTTGTTATTGAAATGCAACTCTCTCCGCTTCTATTTGTAAATAATTGCCTTAAGACAAATATATTTTTAATGGGTTTTTTTTCTCCAAAATAGACAATTGTCACTTAACAGGCTTTCTCCTCCTTCTCTGCAGGGCCACCTTCTGCTCCGAGGAATGTGATTTTTAACATTAATGAAACAGCTCTCATGTTGGAATGGAGCCCCCCGAGTGATACCGGAGGAAGAAAAGATCTCACTTACAGTGTCATCTGTAAGAAATGTGGGTCGGATGCCAGCCAGTGTGAGATTTGTGGGGGAGGTATCCGCTTCATCCCCAGGCACACAGGTCTCATCAACTCCTCTGTGACAGTGCTTGACTTTGTGTCGCACGTGAACTACACCTTCGAAATAGAAGCCACAAATGGGGTCTCGGAGCTGAGTTTCTCTCCCAAGCAGTTCACAGCTATCACAGTGACCACAGACCAAGATGGTAAGTCCCAGCACTGCACGTCTGTCACTGTGCCCCTGTCATCTATGCACTTATTAGGGGGATCGTTTTGTTTCTTGGAAGTCTGGGTCAGCAAGTTAGGATGTTTTGCAGATTGTTACACGTTTTTAAGTGTTTTTGGTGAGGACTACCAGCTTCTGCTGACAAGGGCATTAAATGCTTTTGGCAGTTGGTCCTTGACCCCAATACACAGGGAGAAAAACATATCTTCCCATTTAAAATTAAATGCAAGCTTTAACTACCGGAGACTGAGTGGTTCATCAGAACTGGAGTATACGTCTGGTGCTTTTCCAAGTCTTTCCTTACGATTTCCGTTTTGAAAGAGTGAAACACCACAAGTTATATGTTGCAATTTCGCAATTCAAAGGTGCATTGAAAGTGAACTCACTTCCTTTAGTATCCATGTTTCATATTACTAATACAGCACACTTCCCTGTAAGATATCTCAGCATCTGTATGAGCCATTTCCTTAGGTGAGGTATCCTAATAGGGGTTTTTTGTTCCTTTAATTGTCCCCTTTGCATTGTTGTTTTTGAGCTTTTTCTTCCCCCATTTCAGTTCAAATTCATGTCCAAGGCCGATCTTTATGAGAAACATGGGAAACTAAAAGAACTCTATATTTTTGTTTGTTTCTGTAACTTTTTCCTCTTCCATCTTTAGAAATACTTATTATGCCAGGAAACAGCATCATAGGTTACCAACAAAGCAACCTATATAGCAGTGTTGCCTTCTAGCTTATGTTACTGTAGAAGAGAAGGTTATTTCAAAATTTTCCCTTGCTGACATTTGTTCCAGAAATGTTTTTCACCTACTGTGCAGTGACATTGCAACTGTAGCTGAAGTGTTTAATGTGCAAAAGGAACCGAACTGGCAAAACTACGGTTTTGAGTAGAAGTCCTTTGATAATATGAAAGTATTTAGTAAAAGTGCCAGTGTTCAGGAGGATCCTGTTATGTTCCACTTGTAGGAAGGCTCTGGGTTCTTTCATTGATCAGCCTAGCAGAAATCTGCTTACCTGTGTATCTGGGACAGGTAGTTTTGCTGATGAGTAAGTAATGATTTGTTTGCCTTTGGGCATACAAAAATTAACAGCTTGCTGTGATGATGATGATGACAATAATGACAATGGTAATACTAATAATATTCATGAAAGTGGATCAGAAAAAGCACGAAAACTATTCACTCACCGTTCAGGTGATGGTGGTACCAGAAGGGCTAATTATATAAGGTGCCTAATGATATATGCCTTGCACTGAGAATTGCCTTAAGCTCTTAGGCTATGTATCACGTTGCGAACCTGTATCTCTCTTCGTTTCTAATTAAAGGAAAAACATGTGGCGGCCAGGAACTACCCCTATGTATACTTATTTTTAGATGTTTTGTTACATGGTACTAAATGCAAGTCACCAAGCATGCACAGGTGGAGGTCACCAGATGTATGGTTTGTTTTTAAACTGACTAACAGCTGTGTGAACATAGCTCGTGATGTGTATTTAAGTGGTGGGCTTTTAAAAAATGTCTTTTGCTGTTGTCTGTTTCTGGTTTAAGGATATAGATTTTCACTGCGGTTTACTCAAAACAGGGAAAAGACCAATGTTTTGATAATTTGTGACACACTGACAGTAATCTCTAGAGGGTAGTCTGCTTGCTTTCCCTATAATAATTCTTACAGTACTAAAAATGCTGTTGGAAGGGCTTCAGAGAATTTAGGACCAGATTTCCAGAATATCTGTCAGTTTATTTGGATATAAAAAGACAGCTTTGCAGGAGAAAGCATTGTAATAAATGAAATGGAGGCATCTATAAAATGTAGTTATAAAGATAAAACCATATTTGTAGACTTACAAACTGTGTCGTTGTATAAAACTGTAAGCACGGTAACTATATATTTAGAGGTTAAAGAGAGAAAGATGATGTCCTATGAAATATGGATGAAAATTAATGGAGTTTTGGTTGATGGAGATTATCAAGAGGACAATAAACATTTTTTGTAAGTTACTTTTAGTCATAAATAAGAAGTGATATGGAGAAAGCTAGGGTATCTAACCTCAGAAAAGGAAGCTGTAGAACTAAAGCTTCAGAATGTTACAGAGACTTCATCAATGTTTATAAATCACATCGAAATTCTCTGATAAAAGGATGAGTAACCTTTTTATTTTTATTGTTAGCCAGCTATTAGTAAACAATTTATAGTTTTGCTTTTGCCATATTTAACAAAAATACTAAATAATCGCCTTTATATGGCATTTTTTTCTAGCTATACTACCAAACATTAAACTTACTGTTACAGTCGTTCCTTATGATCTTAATTATACTGAAATGGACAGTACTTATTGCATGTTTGCAGGTTTGTGCACATCCTCGTATAAAACAAAGATCCAAGATTATATACAATGTGACAACAAATCAAAAACATCTTAATGTGTACAAGGACTGCATTACCAGAAGTCCAAACATACTGGTTTAAAACAATTTTTCTCTTTTTATGTGAGTCAAATATGAAAGATCTAGATCTATAATAAATTATACCTACATGACATACTACATTTTTATACATAAACTTTCCATACATAGTGTTTTAATGTTTTTGGTATAGACATTGCATGAAGTGATACACCGCTTTATAAATATATAATTTGTTTTCTTCAGTTGTCATATCTTTGTTAAGAATATAGAACAATATCTTCAGCTGTTGTAAATCCAGACCATTCTGTTAGCCGCAATAATTAACAGTAGCTGATGAGCTAGCATTTTTTTTTTCTTTGAGCATATTGGATTTACTTCCCTCTAGTGGCCCTTTCTTTTTGATGGTTTATGTGAAATTAACAGATTCTTCTTTAAACATGCAAAATTATTAGCTTGTTCTTCAGGGATTTTTCTCTCTTTTTGGAGAAGATATTGCTGTTGGCATTTTGCTGAATAAAGTAATGCAGTGAAGAGTATCGTGGGCATCCATAGAAACTGAAGAATTGTCTTCTACAACAGATAGTGAATAGAGTAGTCTGAGAGTATCAGAGAGGGAGAATATTTGCTGACAGGAGAAGTGAACTAATTCAAAAGTGATTAAGGCTCATCTTTATGCATAGAGCTGTTACCACAACTGATATTAAAATCTTAACTGCCTCCTCATGCAATCACCAGCATCAACAAGATTAAGAACACTGCTCAGCTCTAACAATGACAAGAAGTGGACTAAAGGAAAGTAACACTTTGAAAAGGCTTTGCAAACTGCATCCCGCAAACCTCTCTGCGATTTGATGACTAAAGCATTAGCAGACCAGATCAAATACTGAAAAAAAAAAATACTAACATTAATGTAAGTCATATAAAATGAATTTGGTAACATTTGTTACTTCTTTTAATTACGAATTTTGTACAAATATTCATAAATTTGATATCCATGTTTTTGGTTTTTACCCCTGGGCTTCATAAGGAAACAAAGTTTCTGTGGTCACATTGTCTGTCAGGCACCATGAGGAACTGTGAACCCATTAGCCAACATGAGTTCAATAACAGAGAAAAACTTTTCACAGATATTATGTTCTCTCAACAGAATGTGAAAAATGATGGCTTATAGTCACCAAGCTGTTGGTTGGGTCTGCAAGTTGAAGAGCAAGTTTCAGCTATGTAAGGCTTGCTTACTGGACTAGAGTCTCCAGCTGACTGACCACTTAACCTGTCTATTGGCTAGTCAGTAAAGAAAGAACATATATAGTTCCTGTATGATCACAGCAGGTGCTGTGTCTTGTCCAGCAGGTGTGGCGAACAAGGATGGAGTAGGGATGTGTTAGGAAGCGTAGATGTTGCAGATGGAAAGATGAGGGAAGAGAGCTACATGCTACTCTTGTGTAGCTTTGTTTCAAAATGTTTTGAGATACCAAAATAAACCCTACTTTAAATTCAGATAAATGGACAGATAAACAGAACAAGATTCTGCTCAGAAAAGCTCTTAAGCGAAGTCCCTGTTCAAGAAAGAGCATCGGCACATATTAAGTGCTTTCCCAAATCACTGCCAAAGTAATTTGTAAACAACTGAAAGGTAAAACATGTTTTCAAAAAAAGCCTCATCAAAAAATATTTAGCAATACTGTTGTTCAGAAAAGTGCCTAGATGCCTTTTCTTTATGGGAGAGAGGAAGTTTTATACAGCAGTAAATATGCTGAGTATGAAGTAATTGTACTCAATCGACTTTAAATCATTGTGTGAAGAAGCAGAGAATTATATGCTGAATTGTAATTTATGTTTCTCTTATGACTAATGGAAGGAAGAGACACCTCACTATATAACTTTCTTAGCATGCCTTAGAGTCTGCATTGCCTAAAGTACATTCAGAAGTACTTGAGGTTTTTCATACATAATTAAAGTAGTAAATAATGAATAATTAAGCAAAGCAGAACTTAAAACAATAGTTCCTATTTCCAAATAATAGTCCACATACTCATTCCCTCAGTGGGCATTCATATGTTCTATTGCTTGAGAATAGAGAGGTTTTTTGACATTACACTATGCAGAGGGAGAGTAGAGTTGTAAGACATATCCTGAGTACATGATTATACAGACAGATAGCGCTTGCTCCATTTCAGTCCACTATTTCAACAGCATCACTGAGGAGCGGCACTCCGTAGCTATAGTGTTTCTCTAACTGAGTAGTTTCCTCATTGTCCAGTTTGCGTCTTCACCACATCATGTCCCTCCTGCGGGACTCCATGCTGGCAGCCCCCAGCATACCTTTCACCTGCAAGTCCCACAGCAGTGACTTCCCCTAAAATCACCATCCAGCCATGGGACGCTTCAGGGGCATTGTTCCATTTGTGGGCTCCTTCTGCATGTCTTTCCTGCCTTGGTGGAAAGCTTACACTAGAGAAATACTCCTTCTGCCATCAAATCCCAGAAATCTCATTTTCTCCCTCCTCAGTTCTGCAGTTTGTGAGTGACTCTGGTCTCTGTGACATCAAAGACCTGCTAGCAGTGGACAAAGTTTGAGGCATGAGAGACTTCGCTCTGCCTGGGCAAACACCATATCACTATATTAAAGACCTGTCTAGTTTTGCTATGTCAGTCTGGTATTGGCAGCTTGTGACTAGCTGAGGTTTTCAGGCAGTCTCTGAAAATGCAAATCTGGCAGGATTCCTTTGTATAATACATTTTATTTTAGGTGAACTATTGGCAGATATAACCTAGGTGATAAGATGTTTCCTAATCTGATGGTAAAATCTTGCCAATGTCTGAAAAAGATTGCCTTTCATCTAGTTCCTTTTTCAAAATAAGTTATGGCCAATTCATTCTTCCTAGTACAGGTGGCTCCTCACTCTCTTAAAGGTGTGGGAACTGAGGAATGCATGGAAGGAATTCAGTGTCTTTTCCAGGAATAAACATGACCGTTATCACCATGAATTAATGGCATATAGCATCATAGAATCATAGAATCATTAAGGTTGGAAAAGACCTCTAAGATCATCAAGTCCAACTACCATCCCAGCACCACCATGCCTCCTAAACCATGTCCTGAAGTGCCACGTCTACATGTTTTTTGAACACCTCCAGGGATGGTGACTCCACCACCTCTCTGGGCAGCCTGTTCCAGTGCCTGACCACTCTTTCAGTAAAGAAATTTTTTCTAATATCCAATCTAAACCTCCCATGATGCAACTTGAGGCCATTTCCTCTCATCCTATCACTTTGGAGAAGAGACCAACACCCACCTCATTACAGCCTCCTTTCATGTAGTTGTAGAGAGTGGTAAGGTCTCCCCTGAACCTCCTGTTCTCCAGAATAAACAACCCCAGTTCCTTCAGCTGCTCCTCATCAGACTTGTACGCCAGACCCTTGTTGTTATAATAGCAATGCAGATGGCGTAAGTTGTTAAGAGCCTCATCCAACTGTCAGAAAAGTGTCTCAGTGGCACTACCAGGACAGTTTATCAGGACTAATCCTTCTGGCTGATGGCAGTATAGTTTCAGGATGTTTATTGGGGTGGCACGGGAGTTCTCTGTTCACACATCCTAAGTTGCTTCCAATAGTAGCATCTGACTTTCACCCTAATCAATAGTAAACTTTCCTTTTTTTTTACCCCTGAGTCTCAAATCTCTACAGATGTGATGGTCCTTTGTAAATTTAAAGTCAAGAAAGCTGCTCTTTTCATAATGACATGATGAAGCCCTTTCAACTATCTTCCAAACTGTTTATGTTAATGGTTTATAAATCTAAAGGAACAGCTATTTCGAATAAAAGCCTGTTCTGAAACAGTCACAAAAAAACCTCCATCAGACATTGCCAGAGCTCAAGCCACACGAAAGAAAGATCATGAAATTTTCATAGATGACAATATATGAGAAATTTATGGCATTTGTTTACCTGACACCTACAGTTGTATAGAAGGTTCTACCAAACCCTGTACTGTCATGGGAGCAGTGCAGAACTGTGCTGCTGGAGCTATTTATGTGAAAAATTTGAAGAGAAATATTAACTCATTGGTCACTGGCTAGGGCAGTCTGTAAATGTCCATACTGAATGTGACCTAGACAGGCTGGAGAGCTGGGCCGAGGGGAACCTATGAAATTCAATAAGAGCAAGTGTAGGGTCCTGCACCTGGGGAGAAACAAGCCCATGCACCGGTACAGGTTGGGGGTTGACCTGCTGGAAAGTGGCTCTGCTGAGAGGACCTGGGAGTGCTGGTGGACAGCAGGCTGATCGTGAGCCAGCACTGTGCCCTTGTGGCCAAGAAGGCCAACAATATCCTGGAGTGCATAAAAAGGAGTGTGGCTAGTACATGGAGGGAGGTTATCCTGCCCCTCTACTCTGCCCTAGTGAGACCACATTCGGAGTACTGCGTCCAGTTTTGGGCCTCCCAGTTTAAGAAGGACAGGGAACTGCTTGAGCAAGTCTAGCGGAGAGCTGCCAAGATGATCAGGGGACTGAAGCATCTCTCTTCTGAGGAAAGGCTGAGAGACCTGGGTTTGTTCAGCCTGGAGAAGAGAAGACTGAGGGGGATCTTAACAATGCTTATAAATATCTAAAGGGTGGGTGTCAGGAGGATGGGGCCGGACTCTTTTCAGTGGTGCCCAATGACAGGACAAGGGGCAATGGGCACAAATTGGAACACAGGCAGTTCCACCTAAACACGAGAAAAAAATTCTTCACTGTGAGGGTGAGAGAGCAGTGGAACAGGCTGCCCAGAGAGGTTGTGGAGTTTCCTTCCCTGGAGACATTCAAAACCTGCCTGGACGTGGTCCTGTGCACCCTGCTCTAGGTGTACCTGCTCAAACAGGGGGGTTGGACAAGATGATCTCCAGAGGTCCCTTCCAACCCCTACCATTCTTGAGTCTGTGATTCTGTGATGTGAAGGCAGTAAGAGGGATTACTAACAAAAAAAAAGTTTGAGACGTGTAGTTACTATTTTAAGTCACTTCTGAACAATACATTTAAAATGTATTTAAACAATACATTTAAAAAAGGTATTCAGCATTATGCAATGAATATTCAGGCCAGTCTGTTAAACTATATGAATGTATACACATATTTATGTCAGTGTGTATATAAATTAAACATTTACAGTTGGAAAGAAAATAACAAGGCAAAAATGCTAAATCTCAATTCTCAGACTTGTTCAACTAACATTCTGTTGAACACTCTTCAGGTCTGCCAGAATTCAACGTTTTGAGGCAAGATCTTTGTGCAGCATAGTTATTACCCAGAGATTTTCATCTGCTGGTTACCTCTGTATATTTAGGCTACCTTTTGCTGATGTTTCTTTACACATATGCCTGATTACTAACACAGCAGTCATAGGTGAAAAATGACTTTTAAAACAATCTTGATTTATATTCTGAAGATTTGTAAATACTTATAAATTTTCTTTAACGAACATGTTCTTTTTCTGCTGGCAGGTGTTGATGTTCAGCTATTTCTTTAATGCAGCAAAAGTCAACCTGATTCCATTTACTTTCATTTCTTGTTCACCAGTATTATCCATTAAGCTAGTCAGACTATGCATAGCTTTTAGATACGTTTCTTTAAGTTGCGCAGTATGAGAAGAAAATAAAATTCTAGTTTGAAAGAGGACTGAAAAGAGGTTAATCAATACTGTAAAGTTTTTTTTTTTTCATAATATACCTAGCAGTGTGGTCTTTCAGCTTTTATAATAGTTTCTTTCTTTGCATAGCACGCTATTATTTATAACCATTGGCAATTTCTGCGACATGCGTTTTCAGCAAGTTTCTGATTTAAGTTGTAGTCACTGAAATACCACATCTAAATGCTCCAACAATTGTATATTTAACAATAATATTTTATTTCAATTTGTAAAGGGGACATTTGTGGAGAAAAATGTAAAATAATTGTTCCAAACAAATTGGTAGGCATACAGCACTGGGATAAGAAATATGTCTTTAATTTGTTTGTTCCTATTATAGTCAGTAGCTGCGAAGGGCATTCAGCACATGATGAATGAGATGTTTATTCATCGACTTTGTTGATTTTAAACAATAATGTTAAATAAGCTTCTTGGTGCTACTGCATACCACTCAGCTAAGAACCATGTTAGGATAATCAAGCACATTTCAATTAGCTGGAACCTCTCACAATGAATGATATATAGTTAGAAGAATCATGACTGAGTATTCTAGTCAAGGTAGGGTACAAGATATTTCAGATATATACTGGTGACTTAAGTAACTAGAAAGCTCTGCCAAATATGTTAATTGACCGACTTAGGAAATTCTTCAGAGTTAGATTAGGAACCTTTTGTTTTCAAAGTTTACCTAAATATTTCTGAAAGCTATTTAATTTAAAAACAAAACCAAAAACAAACCCAAAAAAACAGCCACAGCTATGGTGTTCCCAGTATATGACAAGTGAAATGAAGACTTCTGTTGCATTCTTGGCAAGAGGAGTGATTTTGGTCAAGGGTAAAGGAAGACATTCATCACGGCGAGTGAATCTGAAACAAATTGTGTTTGTAGACATCATGACTTTCATGCAAACCTTTAGGGAGCATGTTCAAAATGAAGGACATGGTAAATTACAAACCGGTTCTGCTGATGTTTGTTATGGGGTCTTTAAAGCAATTATGTCGGTAGCAGGTTGCTCCAATTCATTTGCTTCTTAAAATGTCGTTTCTTCATTACACTCAACAACCCGTCTCCTTCCACTTCTGTGACTCGTTCATATGCATTTGCCTCAGGCTCACAGATTGGAAATAGTTTTCATTTATATACAGTAATGGCATTAAGTTGTGCACATTGGAATAAGTTTGAGAGCAGACTCAAAATTACATAGTTTCTAAAGCTTCAGAAATCTATTTATTTTACAGTTCTGTTAGCTTCAAGATAATGTTTCTAATAACCTGCTTCTACCTTTTTCTGCCCAGACTAACAATGAGAGACTTCTGTTTACTATCTTCATGTCTGTGTTACATATTTAAATGTTTTCCCACTGTGGTAAAATTTATACTGAGTCTCCAATGAACAAATAATAAAGATTGCACCTCAGAAAAGATTATACTAGCCAGGATATGCACACTTAATATTTAGTTTAGAAATGCATGTTACCTTTAACAACCCCTGTCATAATTGAGCCTTCATATTCTAGTCTGAATCCTAGTCTGACAGATGAGGCAGGGGGTGACAACCAATGTCAAGGTTGGCTGGTGTATTGGTTAGCCAGGGACAAAAGAAGGAGAAAGACACTCTTAATCTCCTAAATCTTATTTCCATCTAGCATGCAATCTCTGGTTTCCACTGAGAAGTGATTTTTGCATATTAAATATGCATATTTTTCTTTATTTATCCTGGTTTAAGACTTCCATTAAAATCTTCACTTAAGCAGGAATATTATTAGATATTCAGGACATGGCTACAGGTTCTGAAGTGGACTTTTTCAATAAAACCATTTTAAATCAGTTTCATACTTCGTTGACCCTCTGGATTGAGTGCAACTAATTCTATGAAGGACTAACTATTCGGAGTATTTAGTCTCGGTTGTTTTCACTTACTAAAGTGACATGGAAGCTAGCAAACAGTGCATCAGATAAAAGTGCTTGATTTTGCTGTCTACATGTTGAGTCATGACAGTCAAAAGGAGAAGGAAGGTGATACACAGAACCATTCCCAAGGAAAACATGAGTGAAATGAAGAGGCATGTGAATAAAAGAATTTATAATATAAAAAATAAACTTAAAAAAATATTACATTTAACAAATTTAAAAAAAAAAAAGTGTATTCAGCAAATTAGACCAATTTGATCACCATATTTCGTTCTTGGAATAACAATGTCATCTTGTACACCAAACTGCTCAGTATTTGAAAACTGAAATTTTAAAGCAAATATTTACAAGAAATCCCGAATTGCAAAATTAGATCTAATGTCCCAAAACTGTTTCACTGGAAGTCAGTTACAGATGTCCCACGAGATACAAAGCAAGGGAGGCGTGGCTCAGCTGATCTTTCCTGAACACTCTGGTTGTCTCCTTTATTCTTGCATAGTTCTTTTGCCTTCATTCACAGTATTCGGATAACTAGTTACAACTTTTCTGTTGAAGTTAATGGCAAACCCTATAAATTGCTCCAGTGTTAGTTAAATCTGATTCCTCATTGAATTAATCTACATTTGCAAGAATTTTCTTTGTGCTTATTCTGTCTGAATATAAATATTTTTAACCTTGTCTTTTCCATATCTTTTTTAGTAATATATGCAGCATGTGCTTGATCTATAACTGAAGTGTTTAGAGATTAATGTGCATTATCTAAGTGACTTATAAATTCTAACTTGTTATGCATTGCAAACAGCTGATGTATGATCCCATAAGTTACTGACAAGTTGTTCAGCCAGTTTCCAATACTGTATTTTACAGTTTAGAATAAATGATCATTTTATTATTTTAACTCAAATCTGTCTGGAAAACAGATTGTCTCATTCCAGTGACTGGTTCATTTATACATAATATGAAGCTCTAAGCTCCATTATTCAAAGTTAGATTGTTCTCCTAGAATTATCTAACAATTTTCTTTATCCTGTAATTGAAGATCAATGAGGACTAAAAAAAAAAATTTAGAGGGTGGGGTAACGGAGTAATGGGATTCAGGAAATTCAGTCTGTAGTTCAAGGATGATAGGCTACAATCTGTCAACAATAGAGAAGGTAGGAGTCTGCCTTCTTCCCTCAGCTTGTACATTTTTCTGTCAAGCTAGAGCTGTCATTTACTAATTAGACGTGAGGTGAATTTTTGATATCTCATTGCCGTATATGCATAGATATGATCTATTCTAATAAAGGGAAAATATTTTAAGTGATATTTAGCATCCCACTATGCCAATTTACAGAAAGTATTGATTTTAGTTTATAAATAATGCAACTCTGACTAGAATATGAAATCTTTAGAGAGGAAATAGAGAAAATCACATTTTTTCTAATGTGGTGTTAAATACTATTTATCTGTAAAAATGCTTGCTTGTATTTGGAAGTGAATCTTTTATGGTCAAAGAAGCAAGCTGACAGCATGGAAGATTAAAGTCTGACCTCTTCAGAGAACGTGTGACTGCGGAGCTATATTAACTTAGTTCCCTGTTGTATATTATTTTAGTGCTGCAAGATGATCTTTAGGAGAATAACTTAGTTTTATCTGCATTTGTCTCCCTGACCTTTTCCTGAAACAATCAGGTTCAGTGGTGCCAGTTTCAATGGTAACTTTTGTTATTTGCAGCATACTGTAATACTGAAGAAGTGATTAATCTCAGATGAACAAAGGGATGTTTGTGAGGCCTTTGAAGCTAGATTTCACTGCAAAGTTTCTCATGTTGCAACCCATAGGAGTTGAAGGAAGTAAGTTGTGTCCCAAACCCTCCACCCTTGGCCCATACAGCTTCTGTATCCCGTAGAGTCACCTGCACCAAACACACTACTAAGGCATTAACATGATATTGTAATGTTTTTATGTCACATTCCAAAGTATGGATCAGTGCAGTTCCATGCAGGTTCAGGGACTTATTGTAGGGTATCTTTATCTGTTTGCCAAGTTATCTGACATCACATTTGCTTCTTTATCTTCCCCTTCAAAATTTTTGCTTTTATGTTATAACCATTAATCTGTGACACAACTGGTTCATAAAGACGGCCTGAGATTTCTAGGTAAGCACCCAAGATGTTAGCTGCAATACCGGCTGGTGAGCAACTCCAAAAGGCGGCTACTGTATGAAAAATTGGTTCGGATCTCATTTTCCCATACTTATATATACAGTAGCATTCTGGATAAACACTCTAGATAACCTTTACATTCTCATAAACAAAATAAATCTAAGCTCTTTCAAGCAGCAGTGTGAATAAAATGTTCTTCGTTTTTCCATTTTTCTATTTTAAGATGACAGTTGTATTGTGAGACATTAAAAATGTGGCTTTCTCATGCAGTTTTAGGGAGAATAAGACTAACATCTTCAAAAGTAATTTGAGTGGGTGGAATATGTGTCAGTTTTTATGAGCAAGTCACTATTATTCAGTCTCTCAGTTGATGGAGGATTAAAATTAATTGAAGTGTCAATCTGGAATTTCTTCTATAATTAAATATTATTTAAAGGAAAAAAGCATAATATTTACTATATATAGTTTTATTTCTATATGCATGTATATATATTATACAAAACTGTCTTTCAATATATATAAATAGTGTGAAAATAATGATTTGCCACTGATTCGTTAGTCTAATACTAAAAGTATGCTAATATGTTAGTCTTTCTGTTTGCTGTAAGAAAATATCATTTTACTTTGTTGAAATATTTTTGTAATTTTGTAATATTTTCACATTTATGAGATTGATACATGAGCTACATTTCCATGTAGCACTAAAATTACATTTTCATTGAAACTATCCAATACTTTCAAAAAAGTTCATAGGTGAGATATACTCCATTCCTTACTCTCTCTATTACTCTGTATTTAAACTGTCTTCCCATCTTTCTGTTTAAGTTTTTACAGGTAAACATTTTAAGTACCTGATACATGTACAGTCTGTTTCCTCAGTGGAGTATTGTGGATTAAGTAGTGATATGACAAACATTTAAAAGCCACAGAAAATAAAGACCTTAACCACAAGAAGCTGGGTACCTCTTACGCAGTTACTGATACACACTGTGGGTGCTCCACTGAGAGAGAGAGTACTCACAGAGAGTAAGGAAAGCGTGTGCATGTTTTCTGCAGGACTGACAGGTTTTCCAGGGAACTCGAGTCTCATTAAACATCTTAGTGAAAGGGAAGCACTGAGAGCTGCAGTTCACTGAGCACCTTTGAAAATACTGCCCTGTCACTGAGATGCTTAGTGGAAACTGGCTTGTTTTACAAATCAGGCTGTTAGTCCTTTCTTAATCAGTGAAATACACTGAAAGTGTAACATTTATTTCAGAAGGATGTGGGGTCACATATTATCTTGTACACTGATAGAAGTGTGTAGTAACTGTGAAAGTAAATGATTTAAGCACCGTGTGCTGTACAAGTACTTCTAATATCTTGATACAAGGTGAAACACCTGAAGCTGTGAGCTTTGCACTCTTAGCCTTATTACTAGGTGGCCAGTGTTTTGACCAGATTTTTCTGTTTCCTAAAGCATTAAAAAATCTGCTTATATATTTTTGTTTTTTGCTTTTTTGTTCTTTTTCCACTTAGAAATTCCTGCTTATCTATTGAGCTTGTTTAGACACCTTTACAATAATTAAAGATAAAAAGATTTAATTCAGAGTAAATGTTATCACAGTATACTGTTTGGACTTTAAAGTGTGAAAAGATTCCATTATTCTGAGTTAAAGCAATATGAGGTAGCCCTTGTAAGAATTGTAATATTTGCAACAGGAAACAAGAAGAGCACAGATTTGTTGGCAGTAATACAAATACTCCAGATTTTAATAAAAGAGATTGTTTTCCTTTTGGTGGCTTTCACAGCCATTTTAATGCAAAATAATGTATTCATTTCTCTGAGAAATTATTTTTATGTAGGCATAAAACATCAAATGTTAAATTCATACACCCAAGTTGCTACCAAAATCGTCATTAAAAAAATGAAAGTTCAAAATTAAATAACTGGAAAGTTTTTCAAGAAACCTTAATTCAGAATCATGTTTTATGTAGTCTTTAATTGTATACATGGCCTACATGATTTTGGTCATGTCTCCATGATAGCAGGCCAGTGTTACTCCACATCATCCTCACCTGTCAGTGTGTATGTTGTCCCTTTATCCCTTGTTTAGCCCAATTTCTCAAAGCTTAGCCTTCACGTGCCCTATACGCTATTGTAGGTTTTCTGCTGCTTTCATTTGCTGTAACATTTGGTTGCTTTTACGCACATCGCAAACATTAAGTCAGTGATCCTTGAAGGCAAGTAGGTAGAATTACTTGCATTTTAGAAGGTAAGGAATAGGTCTATGAATGTTAAACCATGTATGGCATTCCAGTCCATGAGGTGAGTATGGCTCCCCTGGGATGCAGATATCCTACTTCTCAGACTTGGGAGAATTCAGATCTTTCTGTAGATTTCACTGGCAGTTAAGCATGCTCATCATTTTTACACAAAAAAAAAAAAAAAAAACAAACAAGGAGAAAATGTTCACAACTAGTCCAGTAATTTAGTTGATTTATTTTGAAAATTCATCATCTCTTTTTACCAGGAAAAACATTTATGATCAATCGTGTAATTAGTACTGCTTTGCTTCATTTTTTCTTGAAGCATATTTCCTGCATGGGAAATTTGGTTACAAAGTACAGCATGCTACTTTTGGCTACCTTACTGAATGATAAATTGAGAAGGTAAGCAACTCAGAGTAGCAGACTAGAGGTTGATAATCCTGTGAATTCAAGGAGCTACAGTGGGTCTAATGAAAGAGAGAATTGCCCTCAAATCATGTTTGACTATTTCACAGCTAAAATGTGGGAAAAGCTTCAGTGTTTGGATGACGCTAATGATCTCAGAACAAAAAATACTGATTCACCAAAAGATTATTAAAGATTTTAAGAATCGTAACAGTCTCTTTCTGGATGGAAAACTGTGGTTGAGGAAAGGCTGGCTAGAAAAAAAACAAATGGACAAACAAACAAAAATACTTCCCCAAAATACTAAATGAGGACTTCTTAATATTTTTAAACTACTTCCCAGTTTCCACAGAACAAGAATGGCAGGTTGTTTCTTATTCCATGATATAGACTAGAATGGAATAATATGTGGAATTCTGTTTCTCTCCTTCACTCTCTTTTTCTGACATGTGGG
The DNA here is from genome assembly GCA_031468815.1 of Morus bassanus. Classification (NCBI taxonomy): domain Eukaryota; kingdom Metazoa; phylum Chordata; class Aves; order Suliformes; family Sulidae; genus Morus; species Morus bassanus. Next base: position 119,826,324 of record CM062568.1, on the reverse strand, counting down.
TGGGTGGGTTTATGCCAGCATTATACACAGACACCTGTGGATGGCTCTACGCAGTCTTTCTTAAAAAAATCTTTAATTTAGTAAATATGTTAGCAAATAATAACAGTATAAAAATATGTACCTATCTATTTAACATTTTAAAGGAATATAAAAGAATTTGAATTCAAATTAACTGCTAATTGTGAGATATTGGACCAAATAATCCAGATTATTGACCTTCAAAGAAGTCTAAAAATATAACTGACATTTATTTTCACAACAGTGAATTTGATGATGTTCTTCCATTTACTAATTTCGCTTAAGCTTTTGCTATTGATTTCTAACAGTGAAATAATACATAGAATCAATTGTCTTAGAAGAGAAAATATACACTAGCAACAATCGAAGAGTCCAGGGGCTGCCATTTGGATATTAGTGCATGCTTCTTTAGGTTGATGCACTCACCTTTACTTGCTTTGCGGTATTTCCTGAGAACATAACATGGATAGTCCACTCCTGTCCACCCAGTAGTGGCTTACTGCTGCAATAAAAAGTTATTCTGGCTATTTAAGTGGGAAAAGAACTGTTTGAAACATTGAATTCTTTCTGTCAGGCAGCTGGGATTTAACTGGAGCACACTCAGTTATAAAACAGGTTTTCATTGATCTGAGTGGTTGAATTCTTAACTGTAGTTTATTTCCCCTTTGATCTTGAAATCCATAAGTGCCAGTCATAGCTTTAAGAACGAAAATCATTGGCGTGGGAGTTTAAATTAAAAGTGATAAATTGAGACTGCTAGTGACCACTACCTCAGCCAAACACAAATGCCATGACTGCAGCTCTAAACATCACTGCATGCTTCATTTTAAATTAAGTGTGATGAATTAGGCAGGAAGTTAATGGCTAGCTTGGAATAAAAATGATGATGATGATTGGAAAAGGAATCATAAAACAATTTTTTTACTTTGCAGCAATCCCATCTGACATAGCAAAAAATAAAGGAAAAATAATAAAAATTAGTCTGATTGAAAAAGTGGGAATTTGCTATGGGTGTGTATATCTGCGGCAATGCCTGTGTGTACGTGAAGGTGACTTTCCTTTGAGAACAGGTTTGTCAGCTTAAAAATATAAGAGCAAATTGAAAGATGCATGAGACATTCTTGTACCTAGGTTGTAGGTTGCTGGGGGTTAGGTACATATATCTCTATCACTACTGACTAGATATTAGAGTTGCTGTTAACTTTTTTAGTGGCAGCAAGTGCCAAGATGAACAATTACTCTCTAAGAGAGTGTGACCTTAAAGACCAAGCGGAGCTGTAAATCTTATATCTCCTTAACTAGTCTCCATTTATTTTACTTTATGTCCACTATGCACAGACATAAAAGCAGACACAACAATATTCAGGAATTCACTGGACAACAGTTTCCCTTTTCTAAAATTTCAGATTTAATGCTAGTTTCAGTATCAGTGGAACTATTTCACAACTCATCGGTTATTTGTTCTTTCTAGCAACACATTACTTGCTCACTAGTAGTATGAAAAGGCCCTTGGTAGTATATAAATTGGTGAAATATTTATCCGTTTGCCATGGGTGAAAAAAAGTATTTTGAAAGAAACTACAAAAGCTGAAGTCAATGCAAATGAATCTTCACCTCCTAAACCAAAGACATAAGTGTTTGAAGTTGAGCATTTAAGATTCTCAAGTTTCTACATTACAGGCCATCTAATACAATTTAATGAGTTACTGTAGAACTCTCAGTGCAAGGGTGAAAGTAAAGGGAGGTTTTGATTGGATATGAGGAAAAATTTATTTCCTGGAAGAGTGGTCAGGCACTGGAACAGGCTGCCCAAAGAGGTGGTGGAGTCACCCTCCCTGGAGGTGTTCGAAAAATGTGTAGACGTGGCACTTCAGGACATGGTTTAGGAGGCATGGTGGTGTTGGGTTGATGGTTGGACTTGATGATCTTACAGGTCTTTTCCAACCTTAACGATTCTATGATTCTATGATTCGAGCACTGAACTAAGCTCTTTGTTTTCCTTGTTATTACCAAGTTTGATTTGTCAGTCACCATCACATTACCTTCTTTTGCCTCTAATTTGCAGTGAACTGCCTCCACCCTACCATCCATGTCAGTAGATAAGGCTGTGCAGATTTTACTCACTGAGGTTTCCTTGCCCCAGTCTCCAATGTTGTGTTCAACAGCTCAGTTTTCTTCCCTGCTTGTCACATCTCTTCTGCCTCCTAAACCAAGGATTCACCTCTTACCCCATCTTTTTCTGTCATCCTTCTTGTCTTTCTTCTGTAGCTCCCTGCTGGCTCTTCCCACTGTTGCCCAGAAATCCTCAGTTGAATCATTTCTTTCACATCATCCGCTCAGGCCACATTGTAATATTCCTTCTTCCAGGGCACCCAGCAGCCTTGCCCATTCCTAACTTACTCTCACCCCTAATCTTATGTGCATACACCTCCTATTTCATGCCTCCTGAGCCCACAGCTCTGCCTTTTGTCTTTTAGCTTTGTATCCAAAGCACACTTTTAGTAGCTTGCTTGGCACTCCCCTTTCTACCCTTGCCCTTCCCTGCTGGTTCATGTTTGATTTCTTTCCCGCTGCAGGGTTGATGGCATGGTTTGTGTGTGTTGTTCTGCCTAGGAGTGACTGGTAATACATACGTTCATACATACATACATTGTCAGCCATTCATCAGCCATGATGGGAAGACTGACACATGTTATTTATTCCTAGAGGGCGTAGCCTTAAAGTTAAAAATTGCTTTAGCCCATCAGTGACATGAATGCACAGGGTACTTTCAGTTTCCTCTGCAGTTCTGTGTCTTGTACCAGTTTGCTAGTCATGAAGTGAGATAGTTGCGGTATACTCTCAATCTGTGACTGTGCAAGCCCTATTTGTTCTGGAGAGAGCTGTACGGTTTTAATCAAGATTTGTTACTGGACTACGTTGTTCTGCTTGTATAGTTAACAGTCTTTCGATACTGCCATCATACACATTTTCCAAACTCTAAGATTGAAACATAAACATTTGTTCAAGTTACAGTTTTTGTTGCAGAGCCTCAGACCAAGAGATAAATTTTAGTAAATTGTTAAAATAATTGTATTAGTCTGGTGTCATGACCAGAGAGAAGGTCTTATCAATTTGGAAACCTTTTCTTGCACAACTGAAATTGGCCTTGCAGCAGAACAAATGTTTCAAGATATGAGATAGTAAAGACAGAACAACTGGTGCACAAGAACTGAATGCTTAAAATAGATTGAGTACAGAAAGAAAAAGCACCAAAGCCTTATGTATGGGTTTAACAGTAAGCTGTAACTTCTGACTGGATTTTGGAAGACCAGCTTTCTGCTCTGTCTATATTCTGATGTCCTCTAACACCTGCCTACATATTGTAGGTACTATCTGAATGCTAATGCTAGGACTAGAACGAGGCACCTTCAGTTCTTGAAAGGCAGAGTTTGCAATCTTCGCGCAGTTCACTGAAGCTCACGTAGCTGTGCATGAGCTCACTAAAGGAACATACAAATATAAGTGCATGTTTGCAGTCTTGTTCATCTGGCAACTATTTAAGATTTTCAGTGTTGAAACTGAAGGTAGACCAGTTGCTTTGTCACTAATAACACAAAAGTTTTGATGCTTTTGACAACTTTTCTATTTAAAAGAAACCTAGATGGGTTATTAGCATGTTCTGAAATTCAGTAGTCCACCTTTTGCAGCATTTAAAATCACCATTTTGAAATATAATTTTTGTAGACTTATTAAACTACACTTAGATAAAATCTGCTAAATCTTTTTTTTCTTTCAGACAATTCTGATATAATTATGGTCAAAATATGCTTAACAACTACTTACTTCTTTTGGGAACAGTGGAGACTCTGTGTACCCATTTGGTGGTGGTAGCTATTGACTATGAGCAGGTTCCTGCCTGGAGTTTTACAGTGACTGTGAAAGGGAGAAGATCAATGTCTGAAAGATCATTAAAGTCCATTTCTTATATTTTTCTAAAATCTCTGTAACACAGATGTAATTTTTTTCAGTATATCAAATCCAGTGTAGTTCAGCATTCACAGAGATTACCTGAAAAAGAGTCTAGTCTAGTTAGTGCTTGCTGGATGAGTAGGAGATACTGCAGCCAACATTAGAAAAGGTTTTGCAAGCTCACTTAGGTGAGCTCGCTAGGTCCAGCCTTTCAGTCCCCTGACAGTAGAGTGGATTGGAGGCCCCTGGTTTGATCTGCAGAAGAGTTACTGATGTAGTACATTAACATATGCAGCGTTTGGCAATGTAAACCTCCTATCATGCACTTGTCTCAGTTGGCAATTAATTTATTTTAATCCTGCAAATGTTGGAGAATGTGAAGAAGGCGGTTTGTCATCAGTGTATCTTGCCGTTCAAAGGTAAGTGTTTAATTGTTGTCTAGATGAATTGGTTTCAGGCATTTGATTGCTGCTCAGATTGCTCTTCTTGATATGCCTGAGTAGCTCCATATAAACCATTAATTTTGGAAGAAACTTGTTTAGGAATAGATTCTCCTTACATACTCTGAAGATATCATAGATTCTGCTGTGGCTTTTTCAGTGAAGGTCTGTGTGTAAACAACTACAGGCATGCCTTTTAGCAGAGGCTTGGCTACTCTGCATTACTTTAGAAGCAAGGCATAAGCTAGGTCTCATGTCTTTTTAAAGACTTAACACTGATGTCAAAATCATAATATTTTCTTTTTTTGATGGTGACTGAGCTCTCATCCCAGTTATAAAAAACATGATTCTGCTTAATAAAATTGTCTCTACTTAATTCATCTCTGGAAATTTTAATTATCTTTGTACTGTCCCCTCAAAAATACAAGCCTTTAATTTGAATTTGGTTAATTTAATAAGTTCTGGTTTTCTTTTGTCCTGATTTTTAAAAATTACTTTTTCTCATATCCAGTGATATCACTGACTGGACATAGGAAAGCAATAAATAGACACCTTCATTTATAATGTCTTTATGCAAAGTCTGACCTACCTAATCTCAGCTCTTCACTTCTCCTAAATAGATGCTATTGTTATGTTTTCATAAAAATACCTTTAATTTTTTTCTTTAATACAAAATGATTTGTAGTATGAGTAGCAGGACTTGTATAACTTCATTTCCTTCAAATTTGTGCTCAGGGCTGTTTCCTGTATTTCCTACTGATTTGGCTGGAACATTGGCAATAATTGCTGCGGCTAGTTCACAGTTACACTTTTATTGTTCGGTCTGTCTTTATGCAGTTATTTATTCTCATGAAAGTTGTAGAAATATGTCTTTTGGACTTCTCTCAATTTGTTTGAAATTCACCAGTTGGCTCTAAAGATGTTTGTGGAGAACTAGCAAAAAGAGGGCAGATGATGGGCAGACAGTGTGCTCCCATAAACTGCTTTTGCGGAAGAGAAATTTTATTTCATTTTAAAAGTCAGTATTTCATGTTACCTAGAATTATTTTTTTGCTTTGCTGAAGGCACAGACAATGGCAAAGCCAGAATAAGTTCATTACAGTTTTTCACTTGTCAGGCCTGCATTTTCTATGCATAAACACACATACGGACATATATATATAAAAATATATATGCATGCATATATGCATAATTATGCAGAGAGGGAGAGAAAAAAAAAGGTTAAAAATAAGTTTGACACATTTCAGCTCATTCTGCCTGCAATTACAGGCAACGCTTGGCCAGGACCAGCTTTGTTCTCTGAGCTGTGACGTGGTGCTATTCTGCATCTCCTCTCTGCACCTTGGCGATTTTAAAAGACCAGCTTAAGTAATAGAGACATTTCTACCATTTGAAGAATGAGCTTTTTGCTTTATTACATTGCATCCCATCATGGCAAGCTCAGAACAGCAGTATCAGAAAATAAGCAATAACCCCTGTTCTCCCTAGGCCACCCCACAGAGCTATAGCAAGACAGTAAGAGCAGGAGTCTGAGCCGAAAACTGGGCAGGTGGAGAATGAAAGGGGTCAAGCTCCAGTTTCTGTTGCAGCCCTGAGGTGGGGTACCTGGGCGGCTTGCCCAAGGGTGGCTGCCGGTGCCCACTGCCAGCTGACAGCGGTGCCTTTTCTTGTGTCCTCAGAAGCAAGGCTGATGCCACTCTCACTCCTTCCGAGGACAGAACACCTTTCAGCATAGATTTTTGTTTAATGTTTGATGGGTACCGAGGAATCGTGAAAGTTTTTACTAATCAAGTTTTGCTTTTCAATCAGTGTTAAATCAGCATGGCAGTAAACCTACCAGATGTCATGCCTCACAGTCATGTAGGTGACAGATTTGTCATGTCATGTCAGACCTCAGGGAAAACAGGAAGGGAGAGACCCTCCATTGCACAACCACTGTACTGGAGAGGGTTGTGCTTTGATCTGGAAGCCAAGATTTCTACATACCCTCTGACTTTCATCAGTCAAAACCTTGCACCTCTATACTCTGGGCAGCAACTGTATTTTACTCTGAAGTCACCTGAAAAATTGGACAAAGTAATTTCTGGAAGATCTGGCACCTTCAGTATAACCTTCGTTCTGTCAAAATTAAGTTTCGTCCGATATTCATCCATGACTTAATGTGTAAATGAACTTGGTTTGGACTAACTTAAGTTAATTAGCAATTGGTTTAAGTTCAGTTGAAAGAAGTCATTTGTAATCTGAAAAAAAAAAAAGAGTTTCTGCATTATATTTGCTATCCTTTCAGAAAGCTATATTTAAAAGTGATTTACGTTAAACCAGGGTACGTTTTTCTCTTAGCAAGGGTCTCGGTTTCTGCTCTCGTACACAAATACATTCTTATTCTTGTCACCAATTGAAAAACAAGGTGAAATCCCACAACTACATAGGTTCTGAAAACAGTAAGTCCCCAGGGCAGAGCTAATGTTAGAACATACAAATGCAAATAGGGAAATCTTATCTTTTTGCTGTACTGCAGATAAACAGAGAACTTCATGAAACAGCTGGTAAGGTAGTCCCTTTCCCCACCACCAAATGCATGCCTTTGTTAAATTCTGAAGCTTTCTGCATATGCAAGTTATGTGTGAATATGCAAATTAAATTATTAGAACCAAAAGCTGTAGGCTTCGAAATTATCAGAGCCTTTTTTCTGTACTCTTGAATTACACAGGAGTCACTTGCAGGGCACCTTGGAGCTCTGGAAACAATGCTGTGAGAATGGATGCAGCCAGGGAAAACAGTGAATGACATCTTTATATTTCTAAACACAGAGCAGAAATAGAAATACCCCAAACAGCAAAGAGCTAAAGACATTTTGTTTTTCGTTTATGCTACATAGTGGAGATTGTGACAGTTCTGATAATCTTGCCATTTTCATGTTGATTTCTAGACCTGTGGGGTTCAGATAAGTTGTGAGTAAGCTCTCCAATTTGTGGCTTGATAGCAAAATCCTCAATAATCAGAATGCAGCACATCAGTTGTTATTTTTTTTTTATTATTACTACTACTACTACTACTACTACTACTACTACTATTTTAAGTACCACCATCCCTCCTATGATACTTAGGAACAGTCAAGTACTTGAGTGTTAAAGGAAAAGAGAGGAATTCTTAGTTGGATTATATCTTTTCCCGTCAGGCTATGAGATGCTAACCTTATTGCTGATGGAATTCTTCAGTTCAGGTTAGGAATCCAGTTTCCATTTCAAATCAATGTTTTAAAAGAACATTTTTATTGCAGTTGCTAAATCCTAGTTTGGGAATGTGTTGTACAGGCATTTATTTAGTTCTTTGGCTGAGCTAATTACTTGTATCTGCCTATATTCTTTGGAAGGATTACAGGATAGGTCACTTCAGAAAGAGACCTTTGCTTGCCTGTAAGACACAGTTTTGGTTGCTAGAACAGATTGTTACAGGCTTCCATCTTCATATGTTCTGCATTAGTGCTCACTAGCATTCATTCAATTTTTCTTTAAAATTTTAATTGCCTCACCAATGAAAGGACAAAAAAGCAATTGGGGATAAGAATAATCCTGTACAAATGACTACCTTTATAATTCTTCAAAAATACTTTACTGTGTTTTCACAACATGCCCAATATCTCCTAAAAGTAAAAGACATTTCTTGCTGCAAGAATCTTATGAGAAGCAGCATTTCCTATTGGGTTTACTGTCCCAGTTGCTGTGTACTGTATGCAAACTTGCACAGCAGTTTACTAGTTTCTGCTGTGCTAACTGAAAATGTATTATTTTCTGAAAATCCACTATATTTTTTTACAAGTCCATTTACTTGCAGTGGTTCTCTTCTGAAGTCCTGGTTATGACTATCATATATAATATTAGTTTCATTCATTAACGGGCAGTTATTTGTTGGGAGGTTGTTGTGTATACCTTCTAAGTGTACCTTCAAAGCTCTGAAATGAAACAAGGTACTGAAAGAGTGCTGTAATCTGCTGGTGCTGCTGGTGATGGTGCCCATGCAAGGAGATGAAGGTTTGGCCTCTCTTCTCCTCCGCCAAAACTAGTGAGATCCTCCTCGGCAGTCACCCTCTCACCATTGTCTCAGTGCTTTCTGGTTTGCAAGGGTGATGAGAAATGCTTCCTTCTGGACACAGAGCAGCAGCTTGCAAGGTCTTCCTGTAGACAGTGTCCCTGTACCTTTGCCAGTGGATTTGGAAGTGGGGCAACCAATATTTGGGTGTCATTTTTTTAAGTGAACACTTTCTAGACCATCAAATGTGCTGTTCAGGCTACACCAAATGCAATAGTATTGTCTTAAGTGCTTCTATCTGTGACCTGAGCATGCACACAAATATTGCGTGCTAGTGCAGCATAAAATTCCCAGTGATGGGCTGCCATATAACTGCTCTCCACTGCGACCTCAGCAGAGTGTTTGAGTGATGCTGGGCTGTTAGGAATGGTCGCGCTGTAATTTAACCACAGTCCTTTAGACTTTGTGTTCACATCTCAAATGAGACATGTCATGGATTTATTTACTTCCGAACTTAAATAATTCTAGAAGTATTTAAAACTATTTCAGACATTTGAAACAGGTTTTTTTTTTCCTAAAAAATGGCTTTTTCTGTTTTCACTAAAACATAATATTAAAACCTGGAGTCCAATTATACAATTTTCTGATGAGTTGAGTGTTTCTTCTAACTGGAGCACATATAATGTGAAGATAACACACCTTTATTGTAAATGTAAAGTGGTCAGCTGTCTGGCTTTGTTAGCACTACGCCTATGCAGGCTTCATCACTTTCACTGGAGTGTATTTAATTAAGGTCCTGTGTGCCTAAAGGCAGAAGCATTGAAGTTTGAGGGGTGGAACGGAGTGACTCAAGACACGTATTTCTATTGGCATTTACAACATAACTGGTCAGAAATGCACTCTGAAATATGATTGATTCAGACGTGCTGGTGAGGAAATTTTGGGTACAAACATTCTCACTCTTATATACTAGTTCTGTTTTATCACAAAGAAATGAAGGGTACAGCTGATATTCTTTAAGCTTTGTATGCTTACATATTATTTTCTAAAGTTTAAAAACAGAGCTCTAACAAATCCATGTGCCAAAACACGCACCTTGGAAAAAGCAGGGAGTTGTGGGCTGAGAAAGGCAGCAAACTGTTAAACAGTTGAAACTGCATAAGATTTTAGAAGTGGGTAATTATATGAAATACGATATAGAAATAGGAAACTATTCAATCTTTAACTAAAAAAAAAAAACCACTTAATTTTGAGAGCATATACAAGTTCAGATTATATCTTATGGCCCAAGTAAATATGGAAAGCCTTCAAAGTTTCTGCCTGTGTAAACTACAGCATTTTCATGTTTTTTCTTGATTTCCTAGTACATCACCACTTAAGTCTCCTGAGCAAAGCTGTGTGACTAATTGATTTTTCATCTCACTGGCCATAATGAATATTGAAAAAAATTATACTAATTGAGTATTAAAAAGTCTAAACCATAGGTTTAACTTAAGCATACAGATAGGGATCAAAGCTTTATTCTTTCTTCAAATACAATCAGTTTTTGAACTTTCTACATTCACCGCCCTTCATGCTAATTGTTTATCTTACTTCTCTGGGAAAACCACTTAGACAAGATAATTAGGTGTTAGACATGATGGAGGGTCCATTTAAAATTACAGTTTTTGTAAATGATGGGTCTGAGAAGCTCTGTGTGCTATAGTCAGTGATTTCCATCAAACGCTAGTAATAAGGACTCTGATTTCTGTCTGATAAATAAATTGCTAAACATATTTACTGTTAAAAAATATAACGTGACATTAGCCATAGCTATACCCTGTCATGTTTCTGTTCTTTGTTTACAGAGATTTTACATCATTTCCTAATAAAGGGTTCTCATTTTTAGCAATTATGAAACCTTTTAGTGTCAGTCATTAAGTGAGCAAAAGATACAAGATGATTGATTTATACTAGCTTTTTTTTTTCATTTTTAATATTATGGATTGATTCTCAAAGAGTAACTTTGGAAATATATTTAGAAATACAGGGGAAAAAATGTAACTGATGTGTAACTGACAGCATACAATGAGACTGTACAGTTCCAGTCACTGCTGAAGTCAGGGAGATTATTGCCATTTGCTTTCCCTGAAGATAGTCCTGCTTACGCTGAGAAATGAAGAAACCTATCTTGCTTCTGGAAATTTCTCCTGATAAGTGTACTGTGTATATATGATTAACAAAAGTAAATTTCTCGTGACAGTAAATATGCTGGACAGAGATAATTTTATTTATAAAGTAATCATTCCTCTTCTGAAAGTTCTCAATTTCATGATTTCAAGGACCTTTCTGACTGACAAGGAAGAAAATTGTATTAATATATTTTTACTAATGATTTTATCTTTTACTTTTTTGGCAACTCAACTTGGAAAATGTGCTACACCAGATCAAATCGATTATCACCTTAATCCAGTAATTTTTTTTCCTGAGAGTTATCAATACCAGATAATTCAGAGGAAAATTCAAGAGCTATTTGCCAGTTACAAGATCATCGTCTGCAGTGAAATGTCATGTACTTCACAGTATTTGTTAGGTTTTATCCTTTTCAAAATGTTTATTTGCTTTAGAACTTCTTCTTGTGTTTACATATCAATACTCAGTCTGGTTTAGATGCATTTGGTAAGTATTTACTCCCAGCTAGTGACAATTTCTGACATTGAATTGAATTGCTATTATTTCACACGGCCACATAAAGGTATTAAAAGTAAAAAAAAAAAAAATTCTGACTTATTTCTTTAACTTGATGATTATATGGAGGACTTCCACTGTTGCAGGGATTAAGTTCTGTAACTTGCTGCAGGAATATTTAAGAAGAAAACATCAACCAAGTTTCCAGGTGGCATTTGACAGCTCTGTACACAGGGCTGTGTAACACTGCTGCCCATGGCACCCTCGTTGCCCAGGGTGGATGGAATCCTCCTATTCCTGCATCTGACTGTCTGCAGTGATTTCAGAGGGGTTTAGATCCCTTTGGAAGCTAATTGAGATAATGTGGGCATGTAACTATCATTAGGAAACACTGTGAAATCCTCACCGCCACAGAAATAAAACTTTAGACTTTCCTTCTAGAAAGATAAATATTCCTTTATCCTATGAAAATCTTCCTGTTGCCCTCTATTATTTGCAATAAGCTGTAAGAAAAAAGTAATAACATTTATGACTCTTAGAGGCTTATCCAGGAATCTGCTCACTGTCACAAAAATTCATAGTAAAGCTTAGGCCTTTGGAGACTGAAGGTGCATGTGACTTCCAGAGCTGGAGACAGTTCACTGAGAAGCTCTTGTTTACTGTCTTGAACAATTCAAACCCAGGAGGTTACAGGAGTCCCTGCACATGTAATCAAAACTGCTATGGAATGATACCGTAAAACACAAAATTCTCCATAAGGTTGCAAGACCATTCTATCCAGCCTTTTGCCTAGGTGGCAGGGCTATGCTTTTTAATTGGTTTCTTGCTTATTTAAACATCTTTTCCTTTACTTTTCTAACTCCTTCACCACCTCTTTACTTATCCTATTCTTCTTCCTTTTTTTTTTTTTTTAATTTTGCACTCTTTAATTGTATGCTATTGGAGCATATGTACATGATCAGCTGAAAAGGCTTTTTTTAATGGCTCTTCTATTTGTTTGACTGCTGATATTACACAATACAAGGAACACAGCTGCCTGAGGTGGCAGTTCATCACAGTGGGGTAGAAGTAGCCCATAGTGGTAGGGTACTTTGCAGTGACAAGAAAGATAGTGGAAAATCTCAAAATTACTTTATTTTACAAGTGATTTATCAAGTTACGAGACAAGTAGTCTATCACTATTTGATTTTTGTGTAAATGGTTTTCAGAATAAGGAATTCTTCACTTGCATAAAGAAAATGCAAACATTTTTACTTCATCCTATTACTTTAACTATTTCTTAAATATATTCTGTACCATTTTCTGCATTTTCACCTGAACTGTTTGCAGTTAGAAATTTTCTGATGACACTGTACTGAAAATTACAAGATAATTTAAATGTCAACCTTATAAATACAGCAATAATGCTATCTGATAGATTTACCAAGTATTTCATACAACATTTGTGAATATCTATTCTTACCGTGTTAGCACCCAGTGTTCCAGAATAAGAATAAAAGTTCCTGTACAGAAGGCACACCAAATGAAGAGAGTCCTTGGAAAATAGAGAGTTCAACTAGAGAGCCACAATTTACGGTCTGAAAAATGAGGACCAAGTGAATGAGGAAGTAAAAAAAAGGAGAAGGGAAAAGGGAAACATAAAGCAGACAGGTATGATTGCATGAGCTAATGAGATTGTTATCAACCTACCATTTGCCCTGACTTCATTTTTGGGGTGTTTCATTGTAGTAAGATGGTAGGTGGGGTCTGTATTTCTCAGCTCAAAGGGATGAACAATGGAATAGAGCAGCAGAATAATCAAAAAGATAACAACTGACCATCTAACTGTTTTCTAACTGGTTTATATTTCCTTTGTCTCTTCTGAGTGTAAGAACAATAATGAAAGAGAGACATCTTCTTTGGGATACAGAACTTTCAAGTTAATTACACATTGGTTGGTAAAGCATACTGTTTGTATAACTGTGCAATTATTAGATAATTACAAGAACATATTTATTGGACAGTATTTAGTATTGTACTTTCCTGCCAAGAAGACTTGTCATAGTAGACTTCAGAAATATGGAAAGAGCTAGTAGTGACAAAGCAAGATGCAGTTTCTAAGCTGAAATTAAAACCACAAAAGTTCAAATGAAATGGCTTTATGAAATTTAAGATTTATTTCATCCATGTTAAACAAAAAGTGCCTGTAAGTAAGGTAACATTTTCATGAATTCTGCAGAATAAACCTAAACTCACAAATGGAAAGCATTTCTAAACAGCATTGGTGAAACTGGCAGCATTAACATCTCTTTAGTAAGTTGATCGTTACTAATACCCAACTTGATATTGCCACCCAGTAAACAAATGACAGGAAAGATGACAGGGAATGCATTGTATCTCAACTTAATGCAAAAATAAACTGTGATTAGAATATTAAGGAATTCAAAAGAATAACAAAAAACATGAGGGAAGTTGGGAAGGTGAAAAAAGATGGGCTGAAGTTTTCTCTACGTTATTTATGAGGGTTAAATGGAGTCCTGTCTGCCTGTACAAAACTTCTTTGCATGTCAGGGCCCTGATCCCTGATCAGGCAGTATCATATGATTAATATTAATCTGAGATAGGATAAACTTTTTGTTAGAAATTAGACAGAAAGTAAATCCAATTTTCAGAGATACAAGGTGTCTTGGACCAAGTATAATTTCCCAGGTCTCCTTGTGCTTCTCTGAGACAGACTCTGTGCTTGTGGGGAGAAGGTGCACTGGTGTGAGGACCACTGCAGTAGATTCCAAATGCGATTAATCTGATGAGCAAGAACAGATGAGTTGCTGACAGTTTTGTTGCTCTTATTTTAAATGCTCTACCCTGTAGTGTTTTCTAAGTAACTATCACCACCTCTGCAGGAATATTATCCCAAGTGTGGACAGAAGAGGTTATACTGACACATGACACAAAACTTTTGAACACTAATTAGAAAGTGGGTGTTTCACTCCATGTATTACTGTTCTAACATGGAAGTTATCTATCTCCAGTATATGTAGCTGGCTTCCCCCAGGCCACTGGAAACTCAGTTATGCTCTACTGGTATTTCCTTACAGATTCCATATGTACAAAACCATTAGCTGGCTTTTATTTTTGCATTTTGTTTGAATATCAAGACAGCCTATTTTACTGGCCTTTATTTTTGTTTATAAAGCAAAAATAATAAAGAATCATCATGATTATCCAATTTGTATGCACATTAAACAGAAGTATGAAAGCAATGGCAGTAGGGAGGCAGATAAAAAGAACTCAAAACAGAAAAACTGGTCTTTGGAAAATAACATTTCCTGTTCCCATGGAACTCAAAGACTCATGAACTATAAAACGTTTGTAAGAATAAAAGTGCTGTCTTACAAAACAATACGCTACAGCATTCCTTTTTTATTTTAATGGCATTATATTGGTAAATTTCATTACTGACTGGTTTTTTTTTCCTTTTTTATGTATGCAGTGAACGTATTTGCTTAGTGAAACTCCAAAACAAGTATTTGACAGGTTTAGGTTTCCCTGTGGTGTTGCCTTCAGCATTACACTTCAGTGAAAATGTCCCCGGGTGGTTTTCTTTGTGCATGTGACCAAACTGTTCTTGCAGTCATTACCTCACTTTAATTCCTCAGTGAGCCTCCCACTGGGGTTGCGCGGGAAGATGACAGATGACAACAGGCCAGCTTTTGTCATCATCTCTGTGTATATATGGGGTAAATACCAGAGCAAACTGAAAATGTAGAAAACTTCATCAGCTGCCAGCAGGCCAGAATAGTTGTTGGGCAGCAGTTGACAGTTCTTGATGTTAATCTTCATGTTAGCGTGGCTCTTGATCTTAATCTTGATGTTAATCTTTACATTAGCATGGCTGGCATGTGGCTTATCCCATGGGTATCAGTATTAGCTCTCCTGTGCCTGATAGTATTTGAGAGGAAAAGTTTCTATTGAACATCAAACTGACAAACCCTTATATATGGCGACTCTCAGGACAAATAGCTGGAACACTTACATAGACTACAAAAGACTCTCTGAGGTCTGTCACAGCAATGTCTGATGTTCACTTGCAGAATGCACATAGAAAAACCCCAAATGCAGTACTTGATTTTTAGTTTGTATTTAATTTTCAAATATTAAAGATGATGAAAAAGTTTTTAAATATCATAAATATCAATATTTTTCTTCTCCATGTATGCTTCTCTGTGGTTACAAGGAAGAAAGAATCAGACTGTTGTGTTTTCTCTATAAAGAACTGCCTTTTCCATGCTTCAACTGCTATAGTTATGGTGAAAAATAAAATAGCTCCTAAAAGACTTAGGGGATCAGCATAAAAAAATCAGTGAGTAAAGACAGAGAAATACAGAAACAATAACTGCAGTTCATAGCAGAAGTAGAGGTTTTTTTCCAAATCCAGAATTAGATAATAGAATAGTAAATAACAAAATAAAGGGTAAAGGACAAGATAGGCCTATCTACAAAAATATTCAAGTTGGTTTTAGTGCACTGTTCATCAGATTTATTGGGGCAGGATTGCTAGGTAGAGAGGAATAACAAAGGAAATCATCAGTTCAGAAGAATGTATTTATTCTGCTGTATTACAGGAAGAAACTATCAATCCCCTTGTCTCCTTTGAAATTAAAGTTAGAATATTGACATATGTATATGTCAATCACAACATGCAAAAAACCCCGTACCAACAATATATAAGTAATATCATACATGCTTGAAATACTAACTTCTAATTCATTTTCTCTCCAGACAAAATTAAATCACTTTTGCTATCGTTTTCAAGGTAAGACTCAATTTCCTGTTACTCGTGAAAATATGCATCTTTTCTGAGTGCCTGTTTTACTGACTCCTCTATTCCTTTTAGATTTTATATATCAGACTCAAACGCTGTGGCTTCAGTGCTTGTGCACGATATGGACACGCTAATGTGGCCTATTTCATGCCCTTCCTACAGTCCTGCAGGAATTTCTGCAAGAAAATATCCAGCAAGCTGATGTAAGAATTGGAGGGAGAGAGTTTGGCTGTCCTTCATGAATAAGAATCTCTTTTTCCAGAATAACTTCCCTAATAGTATTCTGCTCATGGCTTCATACCCACAAGGAAATTAGGAGACAGCTAGTCAGAAGGACAGCATAGACTTAGAAGAGATGCCTTTGCTTTATTTGTTTAGGTATGGGTATCAATGGGTAATGAGAGATCCGAGATCTCTAAGAAAGAGGCCATTCAGCTCAGTGTAAGAGGAGATTTAAAATGTGCTCAGTAATCTATACAGTATAACATGGCAAAATGAAGATAATTTTGTGGTACTGAGAATATAATCTGCTTCAGACAGAGTTGTTTTATTTAGTAGAGTGAAAAAGCACTAAACCAGGTAACTATTAACTTTTTATATTAATTTTTTATCTGTTTGGTTACCAAACTACTATGTTTTCAACATATTTACTTTGCTAGTTAACATCCTACAGATTAAAAGGCCTAGAGGAAAATATTGTTTGCTTGCCTTTTTTTTAAGCATTATTCTATGTAAAGTAGAAAATATTATTTGCATTTTCTTTCCATTTATAAGGAAGTCTCTTGGTAACAAATGGAACCTTCAATACAATAAAATTTACATGAAACAAGCTGTCATTTGAGAGCTATGTGGTTGGAATGATTCCAGTCAATAATAGATTGCATACCTCTGGTTAATTTATTAGCCACCTGTTCCAGAATCCATTACAAGAGCACATTAAGATGCTATCAGCTTGGGGTAGTATTTTGAGCTTCAGGCCTTTGAGGATGTTTTTCATGTGAAATCACACTGATAGAAAACTGAAATGAACAGTAGTACATACTCCTCTCCATAGGGGAGAAAGGGGAATATTCCATAGGTTGCAATTTCTGCTTTCATCCTCTTTGAGATTTTTTTATGAAAACATTTTCTCAATTAAAATGGAAGCTAATAAAGGAAACTTAATAACACACACAAAGATTGCAAATGTTAGTGCAACTGATGGCCTTTACAGACTTGTGGGAATGGTACAAAATTATAAGGTATTGTAGGCTAATTTGTTTACTGCCTTTCATGAGAGAGAAGGCGTCATTTCCCATATGCATATTTCTGCAATTCAGAGCTTAATTTTTCATAACCTAGCTCCTCAGAGTGTATCAATGTCACATACACAGTTACAAAGTAGAATTACAAAATCAGAAGCTAAGAAAGTAGTAAGATGGAGAAGTATGCTGCGCAGATTGCCAGAGGAAAACAGATTTTAAGAATATACTTGGACAGAAAAGGAGATGATCCCTTCTCTATGCTCATTCAGTCTGCACCACTGTGTATTGTCCATACACAAATGAGACAATCAGAAAACACAGGTTTGCTCTCAATACTGAGAAGTAATACTGTTACACTTAACATGGGGATCTCACGAAGAAGATCTTAAAAGAAAGTCAAAGTTAATGCAGCAGGGTCCAGGAAGGAACTATCACACCATTGTTCTTAGAAAAGGAAGGAGAGAGAAAACAGCAGAAGTGGGAAGAGCATACACTCTCTAATGAAATGCATTTTGAATAGTACTAATGGAAAATATTAATGTGAACTGAGTGGCCCTCAGTGATCAGAAGCTTGGATATATATCTCACAGTGACTTTAGCATTGACTCAGTGCTGATTAGAGAGTAGTAACTGCTGAGCAATCAGAAACATATTTTTTCAGTATCTGAATTTGTTGTAGAGGTATCTTAATCAGATTCTTACTGCAAGATGAAGATGATAGGCGGAGGGGTATTGCTGTAGGCATGAAGGTAAAGAGACAAAAGAAAAGCTGAAGGTGAGAATCCTAATTCAGCATCTCGTCAAAAAGATTGTCAGAAAAAAACCCACATCTGTGATTAATGCAATATACCACAATTACCAGAATTGATTGTTTAATCTTAGATGAGACAGAAAAAGTTTTCATGACATATCAGCCCTCCAAGTGATAGACACTATTAAGAAGTTTTTAACTGCAGGTTACCTAATGCTAAAGGAAGAGCCCAGTTTTAAGACAGCAATGTGTGTTCTTGAAAGTGCTTTACTGCTACCACTTATTTCTGGGTATAAGATGGAGTCATACTGCTGAAAAAGTCATTTTGGGTAGTTTAATCTCTCTCTAATGTTACTGGAGGATATTCTCAATTGATAGAGCATGATTCAGGTTCTGTACTTATGACTACACTTGGTTTCAGCCAGAAGGAAAAGTAGCAATAAAGCACATGGAAATTAGGGCCAGATCCTTTACTGCTTTTCGTCTTGTGTAGACGTGTACAGTTTTGCAAAGAGAAAGGAAAATACTGTTATTCTGAGCTGATGTCGTTTAGCTCTCACACTGCATGAATGTAAGTACTTAATAGAAGATATATTGCAATAATGAATAAGACTCAATATCTTCTCAAGGAACAGACTCACTAATATGCCATTCTTTAAAAAAATGTTACAGATACCTGATACAGGCTCTGCAAAATCTTACACATTTCTTCAAGCTCTCCATGTGTATGGCTTTCCTTCAAACAAACTAATGCTGAGAAGTGCAAAGTAAATAGATTTTTTTTAAGAGTGATGGTGTGGGGCAGGATTGATACTCAGTGGGTCATAGCGTTGTAGTTCAGAACATTCTCTGCTTGTATAACCAAAGCAGAATGTATGTGTGTAACAAACTCTTACTAATGCCCTCAAAAGCAGTATCTTAGTTGTAAGGTGTAAATCTTAAGTGACCAACACAGGTGGCATCTATCTGTCAAATGTAAATATAGTAGGGCTGATTTCTCTCATTCCTTTTCTCCCCTATGTTGTAGCTTGGTGTAAATGGAACAACTCCTTTTGGAATCTCTTTTTTATTAAGGTGTTTCCTCCTGGAATCCCTGTGACCACACTGTTCCTTGGCCAGCCAGAAATACTGAGCAGGCACAGGGTATTTGAGGCTGTGCCAAGCCCTGTGCCAAGCCTCAACAACTCCCATGATAGCTCTTAGCTGCACTAGGGACCAAACACCCTGACCCAGACTGCCCCAGTGACATGAAGCCTGTCTTTTCCTTCCACTGCACATGCTGTCTGATGCTTGACTTGGGGAGGAGAATGAATTCATTCAGACCAAGCAATTTTAAAAATTACTGAAGAGTCAATGGATATATTTTCGTGTTCTTTGCAATTTTTATGTTATTTTATAACAAAATTTTAATCCACTATGAAAGTGGCACCTATCTTGCAAATGATTGTTCATTTTAACATCAGTCATAAGTACTGAAAGGAGAACAAAAGATTAAACGATCACTACTGAGTTATTTTTGTGAAAACATAATTCCTACTGGATTCAAAATTAAATTATTAATTTTAAAACAGTAATGCTATAGTGTTCCCTCTCTTGAAGTGTCACCAAGATCAGCGATGGAAAGCCTAGTTCTGAAAAATCATGTACCTGTCAGATCAGAAACTTTTTATTTCAGATTCTGAAAAGAACTAAGTTCTCTCTCACTGTTCATTACAAAATGTGCTACAGTAGTTATCCGTTAAACAATACGTAGGCCATACAAAGTCTGGATGAATTCATGGCTTTTTGAAGAAATCGTATCTGAGCCTTTACATCTGTGAACATTGGCTAGAAACTGAATGATTTGATGTTGGTTTATGAGAAAGGTGTACTTCATGGCTTTAAAAATGCAGTTATAAGTAGAAGGCTTCTAAGCAAGTCCTGTCCTCTAAGCTGGATGGACTCTAAGCTGTCAAATTTCTACCATAGCTGTTAGGAAGAGTAACTTTCTCAATGTGAACACAGCAAAATGTAGTGTGCGTGTCTTTGCAATGGAGAGGTCTGCTATGAACAATTATTCAAAACCTAGAGTGAGGCCAGAAAGTGGCTAATGAGAAACTGCCTTTCTAGTAGTGAGAACCTAGGGGAAGTCTGGCATAGAAAAGGCATCTAGAAGAGACATTAAAATGAAGAAAGGGTTGAATAGCAAAGAAACCTCCAAACCATCGCCAGGATGCTTTTTAGAGGGGAGGTGAAGAACTCCATTAACAGGAGTTTTGCTGAAGGCTTCCAAAGCACTGGACCAGTTAGACTTTGATAAGAAACATAAAGGCCTTCTTTGAACTGTAGACCTGTTTATATGTGTCTGGTGCCTTATTCAGATATAATAAGAATAATTTTGCATATTCAATTTAACTTGCCTGGAAATTAACTCTATCTGTGAAAAAAATATTCTGAAGACTTAGTGAATGGAGGACTTTCCTCACCCACTGTTCTGCCATTCCTGATCAATGGGACATTTCCTCTGAGGATAGTAGATGTTATTCCAGCCTCATGAATATGTTAGCATTTCAGCTGTATGTCCAAAGAGATGAGAGGAGGTATGAAGCAAAGTGAAACACTCTGAATTCATTCAGTGGATAAAAACCCTACTGACAGAACAGGAAGTGCTAACGTTCACCACCAAGAGTGAAGCCTGAATTCTAGAGACACTTCTTTGTTAAACATCTTTTTGGACATCATATAAAATGGATCTTGCATTAAAGCACTGAAAATACAACAGCGGTATAATAGCATTAACAAAGTATAGTCTAGTGGCTAGAAATAGAGGATAGTACTGTAGGCAAAAGTGATGACCTGCTCTTTCTTGACTCCGGGACTACATGGTTCTTCAGAGCATGAACCTCTGCCTCAGGAGCTGAAGGGCAATGTGGAATCGGTACCAGATTGACATATCATTGTAGTGCGAAATCAGGAAAGCTGTAGTCTTAGAGTACTTGGATAGATCTCATCTTCTTCCCCCTTTCCTCTCTCTCTCTGTAGCTGATGATCGTTGCATCCCTTCAAAAAGATAGGAAACATGGATTTTAAAAGAATTTCAGATCCACAAATATATTATCAATCAGCACAGGATATAGAATTAGACCTCCGAAGCCCTTGTCTTGCTGTTCAGTACATTGCAGGACACACTCCATTGCCCAGGGGAGTATGTGAGCCCACAGAACCCTGCTACGCTTCCCAGGCCGTGTGCTGGCAGACCTGCTGGCAGCAGCCCAGAAGAAACCCAGTACATATTGTATGCTGACATTGTCCCTCTCAGAGCAATCTTTAGCTAGTAGTTTTTCTTCTCTACCTCTTAAATTATTTTACTGTTATAATTATGCAGGAATGAATGCATGTGTGTCATGAATGGAGCATGACACATTGAGGGTTGTTGGGAAAAAAATGAAAATTATCTGAAGGTATTAAATGCTGGAGAACAGAGAGGAAGATAAGGGGAGATGGAAAGGGACTTACTGTAGGATGAAAATGATGAGAAAGGGGAGGGAGGCATTTTGCTGGTGAGAGGTTTCATGTGCACTTTGCACTAGCCAGTAGGCTTAGCTGTGTCATTGTAGCCACTGGTGGGAAAACTTCTCAAGTTTTATTTTCCTGTATGATGATGATGTGTCTGAAACCTGTAAATTTTACAAAACTGCTGAGGAAAGATGTATAAACTTGTCCATATTTATAATTTTAATTTAGTTGCCTTTATATGAATGCATTTCTACTCTAAGTTCTTTCTAGAGTAAAGTAATCTTTTCATTACATGAATTAAGTGCTTCACACAACAGGATGCTAATAATAGGTTCTAATCATTAGTCCAGGAATCATAACTCTTTAAATATTAAACATTATATTTCCATTAAATTTCATACACATATTCATTTATACTCAGCTCAAGGAAGTCTGTGATCCAAACCAAATGTTACTTGTTTCAATGCTTACTATAGCTCTGTGTCTATGTGTTATAAATTTCCACGGTTCACTTTACCAAGTAAGTGAAGAGGCTCTGCTTGTATAATAGGAAAATAACAGTAATAACCTGTACCTTTATAAGTATTGAAAACAGCATGTTCTCTCCTGCCATTTAGGCTCAAATTATCCTACATTTCGGGTCTGAGTGCTTATAATCTTTGCAGAGGAGCTAAGGCTGCGAAAATCTACCTTTGTTTGCCAAGACCCCAGCTGGTGTCTCTCCCGTGCTGAAACCCTTTTGATGTATTACCTGGCCAACTAAATAATGAGTGCTGGGCAACATTTCATTGTTGTTCCCAAATCTGGTGAAGTGACAGGGCATGATCAGAGTTAAGAGAACGCATGCTGTCTTCTGAGCTGGCAAAGCAATGAGTAGCGCAGAATATGTGAAAAAATCTACCAGTGAAAGTGCAGTAAGCAAGCTCTTTCCCTGTGAAGCACTACCACAGATAATGACATACTTCAGAGAGTTGATAGTGTTGGCATCACAAGAAACTCTTCAGGTTGACAAATTCTTCTCAGGTAAAGCAACAAATGAGCAGTTCACAAGAAGAAAGTGACAGGACAAAAAGCAACTCCCTTCCTCTCCTCCCTCACAAGATGCAAGTTACATAAATATTCAAAATAAACATCTGCCTTGGAGGTTGGACCCAAACCTGACTATAAATTAAAAATAAAAAAAAGAAAAATAATAATCATTCTTGTGAGGTGGCATATCTAGACAACTTCCTATCACTGTTCCAGGTGAAGAAAAATGTTTCACTTTTACCACCAGTTGTGCAAAGAACATACTAAGTTATACTCACCCAGTAAAGTGCAGTATCAATATGCACATTCATTTAGTGATCCAACACCGCTTGAGATTTAATTTCCGTAACAATTTGAGGAAATACGTTCTGCAATCAGTGTTGCTGAGTTACTCAGAGTAAAATATAAAAGAAACCCACTTGTGAACGGTTTGTAGATGTTCAATGAATAGGTCATAGGCATGTTATACAGTTATTCAATTAATTCTGTCTTTTCCCTTCTAGCACAAGTTTCTGGGTGGGAGTAATGAAAGTGGAATCTTGCTGCAAAATGCACGCCAGTCAGTTTTGTTCTGTTATACATGGGTGATACTGATGGAGTTAATTGCGCTGCAACGTGTAATGGAGATAGAATTTTGCTCACCCTGTGTTTACTTCCCAGTTACCCTCTACTTCTAATTTATTAGTAATTTAGTTGAAAATCCACGTCCCTGCTTCTTTTCTATTCCTATTAATTAAAGAGATTTCTTGCAAGCAAAATTCTTTCAAGTTTAATAGTACTGGTGTTTGAACTTATTTCTCTTCTGTGAGTTAAAATGTGAGGCCTTAAAAACACACATTTGGGAAATGAGTGGGGGCCAAATGAGTCATCAGAACTCATTCTGGCTCTCATTTAGTAGTCTGTTCTCCTTAGGATGCAGTATAATGATGCTTAAATTATTATCTGCATTTGCTAAGCTAAGCTAGGCTGTTCTATAGGATGAAAAATAAATGCGGATTTAAAATACCTGAAGGGAAGATGCAAAGACTGAGCCAGGCTCTTCTCAGTGGTGCCCAGTGACAGGACAAAAGGCAATGGGCAGAAACTGAAACACAGGACGTGTCAGATTATCAGGAAACACTTTTTTACCATGAGGGTGACCGAGCACTGGCACAGGTTGCCCAGAGAAGTGGAGTCTGTCCTCAAAGATACAGGCAGCCAGTCAAGTCATCTAAGGATGCAGAGGGTTTCTCTGGGCACCTAAGTTCCCTGCTGACAAAATCTTTAGCTTGCAGGAATAATTCCTAATATGTGGCAGGTGTGAGGTTTATTTATTAGTTTTCATAAGACACCAGATTGCTATATAGCCAGATTTTGCTTTTCTCACTATTGCTGGTTAATTTTCACTGTCTGTAGCAGGAGCTGGTTTGCAGTTTCCCTTTGAGCATTCAAAGTCAGTCCTGTCATCAGACCCAGGCAAAGTTAGGAAATTGTTCAAGAGAGGCTCTTTCCTAGGAGCCAAGTGAAAAAATGTTAGGTCCACAGTTCATAAGGGCTTGGAAGCTCCTCCGGAATGCATCTTCTGTTTTCATAAGTTCAGGTTTTTTGAACAGGCGAAATTGTACCATGTAGATAGATAAACATATTTACAATAGTAAAAATAATTTTTTTTTTTAATTTGCCTCCTTGCAACATCAATTTATGGTATATGACTGCCTCAAGGGTGTAAAGGAGCATAAATTTTAATAGGATTTAGTCTGGTTTGAGATTCTACCTTTCCTATCTCATTATTACTTCATACGTAGTCCGGTCTGTTTCCTGTAATCCTTTACAAGGAAGCATCCAGGATGAATTAAGATGAAATTCCATCTAAAAAAGCCTTGTCCTTTCACAGTACGAGACAGTAACTGTGATGGAGACTCTTCTTTTAGGCAATGAAACAGTGATATCTCTCATAAAAAAAAAAAAAATTAATTAGCGTTTCACGTTTCTTCAGCACAGTAACTAAATAACTGCTGATATATCTATTCAGATTAAAACTGGGTTAGATACTTACGTCAGCAAAAAAAAAGAAGTAATTTAATTCACACTTGACTGTTTGACCCAACTCAGTGTGTATATATCTGCCATAAAAGACAGCTAGTGATCCTAGGAAATTCGGACACTTTCACAGTGCTTCATCAAATAACTGAGAAGTGTATCTACTGCTAACTTCAGTAGGAATACAGAGTGGCACAACAAGCAAAGGCCAGGCCAGTCCACAAAGAAAGATTTGTATGGCACCAATACCAGAGCATGGCTGATACCATTTAAAGTTATTACTTTGTGATAAGTTACTCATGCTGTTTTAAAAGGTGCTGTGGGTTATGGATCAGTCTATGAGAAGTTGGACATTGTGTACTTTGGAAAAGATTAAGACTGCTGGGCTGCTGCTTAAGTCTGTCACAAGCAGCTGAGCAATTTCATGTTATTCGACCTCGAATAATAGTTTTTACAGGCAGGAGACAGAACTGGGGCTGGTGTGAGCTCCTGATTTTGCAGACTGCATGAAAATCTGCCCATATTTAACCTTCGTAAATATCCAGGTAACTGTGAGTGCCCAGCACTTATGATGTAGTCGACTGTGTATTTAGAGGACAGTATGAGCTCTTAAGAAAAAAAAAGTCTGTACAACCACACTTTAAGACATAGACTTCAATTATTTAGTTTGACAACAGGCAGGGACAATTTCCAAAACTGTGGATCGGATTTCCAAAAAAGGGGATTATGGACTCTTTTTTTTTTCTTCCCAGCCTCTCAGAGAATGCACATACAGCAAATGCCATATGGTTTGTTCGTCCACTGATTAGTCTTCATTCAGTTCTGAACTTTTGTATTGCAAACTGTCCTTGTCTCAGATTTACGGATAGAAAAGCTAAGGTGCAGAGGCATGAGGCAAGTAAGATTCCAGGCTTACAGCAACACCACACGCCTCAAGAAACCTGTTTGAAATCTGACCCTGCATTATGCTCCCTTTCCCCAATCTAGCAACTAAGGCTGTACTTTAAAGCTTAACTGAAACCTTTTAGTGTAGCAGTTAACATTTTAAAAGTCCTGCTTCTATCTAAGAGTCTAGTAAATTACACGGTAAGAAATATACTGAGGTATTTAAACAGTTAACAACTGATGAGTCTAAATAGTTTCTATTATATAGATGCATTTTAGGACTTCAGTAATTAAAACAGTAATAAAAAAAACCCACAATGCATTAACCTAGAAACAGAGAATAGGAAATAGCTGCATATACGTATGCAACATAGATCGAACTGATTCTTTGGTATTGCGTTAAAGAAATAAAACCTGATAAGTAATACAGCAATACCATCCATATTTCCTTTTACTTCAATAATAAAATGGATGAAGAGACCAGACTAACTGCAGGAAGGACTTTCAGACATCCATCATCTGCTAAAGATGAGTCCAAATATTACTGTGGGAGACTCTGGCCAAGATTCCTGCTTAGGATTTTTATTCTGCTGGACAAATTAATTCATGGCAAACTCCAATACTAATGTCAGTGGGAAGCCTGACAAGGCAACAGCATTGGTGTACTTTCAAACCCTCATATGAGAAGACATATGACAGTCATTATAATGTGGCTTGTTGATTTTTTTCCTATGTCACGTACAATATAAATAAGGTAAATTGGTTGGACTTTGCTGACAATGAATGGACTTCAATGTTATAAACATTTCAGTGCTGTTTTAGTAATCAGTAGCAGATGCAATTTATTGTTTTGTACATATCTTCACTGTTAATGCCATTCCTAAGACAATTTCTCAAGTAATTCTTATTAAGTAAAAGTCGAAATACTCTTTGCTACCATGCCCATAGAATGATACTGAAGATACAGAGCAAAAATAATGAGAAAAATGGCAAGAGCTAAATTGTGTAAGACAGAAGTCTAAACAGATAGAATTTTTATGTTATCCCTAAACCACTTAAACAGAATTCCTAGTTTATATCTTAAAGTGCTTTAGGAGGTAGATATGGGGGTTTTTTGGTTTGTTGGTTTGTTTTTTTTAATTTCAGAGCTGGTGGTTCAGGAAGATTGTCTTCAGCAACTCCAAGCATTGCTTCGACTTTCAGATGTTTATTTTGATGTGCTGTTAGTCAATACTGCAATCATGACATTTTATGCTGAGAGCTGGCATATAAGCCCCTTATTCTCTACAGGCAGTGCAGTGGCATTTGCTAACATTTTGTATAAGTTTTTCATTGAGCTGTTAGTGTGTGAATGTCACTAACTGAAGCAAATTTTCAATGAAAAAAAGAAAAGCAAGTTCCCAGTTTTTACTTCCATAATGTATGACTCAGGATATCTCTGATTTCTGTAGACTATTTTCTTGAATCAGTCTTCTCATTCAAAATGTGCTCTTAATAAAATGTACACCAAATGCCACGGAAAGGTGAGATTTGTATAGGGCCATGTCTTCCTTGGCTTGCAAACCATCTTCTTTTATCTTTGGGACTTGTACTATCTGAAGAATACGGTTTGCTATCTCGAATTATACAGTCTTAATCTTTGTTTAATATTTGAAGCAAAAGAAATGTTTAAGTGCTTTCTTAATCTAGGTCCTATTCTGACGTCATCAAAATAGTGGTTTTTATAATTTTCATCCTGTAGTTTTCCACTGATAAAAACCTACAATCTTCAGATGCCTTTGAGCCTCTTTCTTTCAAATCAGCCAGCGCACCTACTCCACATCCTCCCCCTCAGCTAGATCTAGTGCTGTGTGCTCTCTCTGCTTGTTGTCTTCTGCTAATTTTCTCTTTGGAGTTTCTCTCCCTGCTCTTCCTCTTTCATCTCAGCATGCAGTGCGTCAGCATGTCATGCTTTTTAGCCCAAAAGCTCCATCCCTTCACACATAGTAGCTAAATCACTGGAGAATATATGTTCCATGGCTGAATTTCTGTTTGGGCTTCTCTTATTAGATCTGTGCTTCTAAATCCCGTATCTCTTTCTTTCTTAAAAAAGGAGGTGGATTACTAAGGCATACAAGCCGGTATGTGAAAGCAGGATATTCTGCTGTAATTCCCAATATCAGATGTTCCTAGGTCATTCCACCAGTTTGATTAAGATATATCAGGTATGAATTTAAGGCTCTGGTGTTGAACTGGTATTTTCAGAACCTAGGAAGAATGTGTGATATGCACTACTGGTTTAGTTCCCAGCATGCCATAAAACTGGTGAGTTATGATTTTTTTTCTGCTATATTGTGTAATGGAAACTTATGGTATACCTTCTGACAATGTAGATTTCACTGTGTCAAAGGCAGCATGAACATGTTTCAAGAAACATCAGTTTTAAATCCTTGCCTTTATTTTTCTGTAAAATGTAGAAAGTAGTAACAATTCACCTCAGAAAGAGAATTTGACACTATATTTTCATCCTACCTTTACAAAATCCTAGAATGAGAACATGGCTTTTTAGAGCCACAGCAAATATGATCTGGGACCATGCTGGCTTAAGATAAGAAGTATTGAATGACTTCCCGTTCAGTGAGTATGATTCATCCTATTCAGTAACTGAAGTGGTGGAATAATGGATTCATGCATGTAATTAAGAATTTTGTCATGGTTTAAATGCATAGCATTTAATTTGGTTGATGGCCAGCCATAATTCTGAACTCTTCTAAATTTTGAGTGCTTTACTCTGCAATCTTACCTTCTAAACATAATTTAATATAGGGATACCGGTGATAACATGACAGATACAACATTACTGACTTACACGGTTTTATCATAATTCTTAAAGTAATACAATTATAGAATAATTTAGGTTGGAAGAGACATCTATGGATCATCTGATCCAAGCCTCAATCAAAACAGGTCTAATGAGATCAGGTTGCACAGGGTCTTGTCCATTTGAGCTTTGAATATCTCCAAGGATAAAGATACCACAGTCTCTGTGGTCAACCTATTCCGATATTTGACCACCCAAATGGTGAAAAAATATTCCTTTATATCTAACCAAAATGTGATGTGCTGCAACCATCATTTCTCATCCTTTCACTGTGCACCTCTGAGAAGAGTGTGGCTTCCTCTTCTCTAAATCATCCCATTTAGTACTTGTAGACAGCAACAAAATCTCCCCTGAGCCATCCCAGGGTTAGCAGCCCTTTTCCTCCAGTGTATCAGTCACTCCCACAGATTCAGTATTGACCACAAATTTGCTAAGAGTTTATTACATCCCATTGTCTAATCATAGAATCATAGAATCATTAAGGTTGGAAAAGACCTCTAAGATCATCAAGTCCAACCATCAACCCTACACCACCATGCCTCCTAAACCATGTCCCGAAGTGCCACGTCTACATGTTTTTTGAACACCTCCAGGGATGGTGACTCCACCACCTCTCTGGGCAGCCTGCTCCAGTGCTTGACCACTCTTTCAATGAAGAAATTTTTCCTGATATCCAATCTAAACCTCCTCAAGTTGTGTAACTTGAGGCCATTTCCTCTCGTCCTATTGCTAGTTACTGGGGAGAAGAGACCAACACCCACCTCACTACAACCTCCTTTCAGGTAGTTGTAGAGATTCTAAGTTGTTAATGAAGACATTAAGTGAAATTGGGCCTAGTAAAGTGGCCATTTTAGGTGTGTTAGATACTTTTTCTTTTTTTCCCTAAAGCCTCTAAAACTGGTTTTACTCAGCTCCAAAAATTGCCTGCCTTTGATGACAGTAATGGATGATTGCTGAGTGGCTTATAACCCTAGGGTTTCTGGTATCATCCTGTGACTATACTTGGAAGTGTCTGCTGTCATCCTGTGCCTGTATTCCTTTATGCTGCAGTTAATTCTGTGGTCATAGACAGTTCATTCAACATACAATAACTCCTTCTCATTACTGCCTGTTAGAAACAGAATGTATATATGTGACACAATGCACTACACTACATAATCTTACAGAGCTAAGCAAAAGCTAAAACAAATTAGATGAGGACCAGTCACCTGGTCCTGAGATAGTTGCTGTGATTAGCTGCATTAGTTA
The DNA here is from genome assembly GCA_031468815.1 of Morus bassanus. NCBI lineage: Eukaryota > Metazoa > Chordata > Aves > Suliformes > Sulidae > Morus > Morus bassanus. Next base: position 119,796,884 of record CM062568.1, on the reverse strand, counting down.
CAGCTAACCAAGTCGAAGTAGAGCTTCAGGCAGGCCAAGATAATTCGAGAGACCCCAGTTGTTAGCTTAACCCAAAGTCTAGCCTGTCACAAGCAATGGCAACATCATATTTTCTGAATTCTAAGTCTACACACAGTAGTAGACTTGCAAGATATGCTTGAACCTAAATTCAGACACTATATTTATCTTTTCTCCAAAGTATTCCTGATAGGTATTCTAATCAGTATAGGTTTTTAATCACACCTAGTTAATCAGTCAGAGGTCTCCTACCACATGAGGATGAAATCTTTCGTTTGGGTGACCTGTATCTGGTGAGAAATGCGTTGTATACTCCATAGAGAAAAGGTTTGAGGCAACTCCATGATATCCAAATGACACATAGCCAGAAACTCAAGCTCTGCAGGCTGTGCCTATGTGTCTGCATCGCCTCACTCTCAGATTGAAGAAGGGCAATGTTGCTGGCATGAGGAACACTATGCAGAGAGGCTAAAATAGCCAACTGATCTGGAGATGAAAGGCAGTGCAAAAAACTTACGTTTATCAGTGACCACAGATGTAATCAAATCCTGGCAGTGCTGCCTAAAAGGTTTGGGTTTGTTTTTTACAAAACTGCATGATTCTTAATTAGTCTTTGTGATTTGTTGAAAAATAGGTTTAGCAATGCTTAATTCACTTATTCAATTGGACTGTCAAGCACTTGGCAAACTTTCAGACTGAAATGGTTGGATGGCAGATCTGAAGAGAAATTCACCTTGTAGATCTGTTAGTTTTCTTACTGAGGATAAGACCTCTGATAATCCAAATTGTTTAAATACTCTTCTGTCCACTGAGAAATAGAATAAGAGAATCATGGGCAGAGAGCCCAGCTCCAGATCATATGGAAGAACTAAACCTCATAGTTTGAACTACATAACTGTTTTGAAACTTTTTTCTGTATATACAGTGATGGAAAACTTAGGTTCATTACATGTATTTTCCAGGTTAAATCTGTAGTTTAATCTACAATCAATTAATCATTTACCTATGTATTTATTAGGTTAACACAATTGAGCATACACAATTAAAGTGATTCTTTAGTGCTAATACATTATTATCATTGACTATGCTGTAGATTTTAGAAAGTTTTGTCAGTTTATTCTGAGGTTTTGTCCTGCAGGCAGAACACCTAGTTCTGCAATAAGCCCAGTGAAGCTTCATGTGCTGTGGTTTCAAGTCTCAGGCACTCCCATTTGGATTGTCTGATGTTTCATAAGAGTTGAGAGGAGCCTTTTATTCAGTAAAGGATGTTAATAAAAGCTTTCTACTCTGTTGAACTACTTACTTAATACTTGTGGAAACTTGCTACCTTGAAGACTTCTACCCTATTCAAAACTTGAGTGGACGAAGCCCTGAAAAACTGATATAACTGGGCCCTGTTTTGAGCAAAGGGTCATACAAGGTGCCCTCCAAAGTCCCTTCCCTCCCAAATTATTCCGTTTCCATGTCCAGCTTGACTGGTATTGACCAGCAGCTCAGAAGCCTCTGAGGATATGCTGACAAGCATATATATGGCAGGACATGATGGTCTTTTTTTTTTTCTACAATCCTAAGCTAACAATAAACAGGGTTATACAAGTACTCTAAATTTAGGTAGAAGTATCAAGCCTCTGCAAGACACATTTTTATAATAAAACAAAAAAAAAAAGTTTGTATGAGCTTCTTTGCCTGCATGTGGGTTTTGGCTTATGTAATTAGCATTTGCAATTTGATTTTACAGAACACTGATGAAATAAAAAAATATGCAATAAAATGTATTGGTTTAATTAGACTGATTAACAGGATTTTTTTCACAAACATCTGGTACATGCTTATACTACAGGAATAGGAGGATCCCAAAAGATACTAGTCTATAAGCAAAAAAGGAATGAATAGTCCTCTGCAACAGAAATTCTAATTTTTTTTTGCTTTCAGACTTTTGTGTAAATGAGTTTAAATAGGGAAGTTAAGATTTCTGAATAGGTCAAATGTAAACCTGAGAACAAACTTCTAAGTTACAGAGAGCTCCATACCTGAAAAATGCTCACTGCAGTAACTAAAAGACCTCTATGTGTTTCTGTGGTTTTTTATGTAGAAAGAAAGAGACGTTATAGGACAGTAATTTATAGCTGAAGTTGTTGAAAACATCACTTCTTTAGGATTGCTTGTGAATTTACCCATAGGATCATGCAGTTGTCTTGACATTTTGATTTTTCACTCTCTCATGGTTTGTCCCCAGGTATAATTACATAACTAGCTCTTCTCTGGTTAGAAAGTAAATGGTTACTAACCGGGGGATGCTGTCTCATTTTTAATGGTTTGGGGTTTTTTCCCCCTATAAACATAAGAAAAATAAACACTGGGAGAAATTTACCCAAATGGTTTTATACATTTCTGTTGTGCAATACATTGGTTATTTTTTCAAAGAGGGAGCTCTGTTACATAGACCAGGAACATTATGGACACTACTGAGAACTCCTTCCTTGATTTCCTTTAACACCAGCTTGGAGAACATATACTGTGTTCTCCATAGCATTCTTGCCAGAGTTGGGTACATGAAGGGGATTTCCTGTCTTGAAAAAAAACAAACCAAAAAAACATACAAGCATAAAATGATTTTTAATGGATTCTTCTGAGCTCTCAGAGAGCAACATTCCCTTTCCTTGGGTCACTTTGTGATTTCTAAGCATCAATTTTTGTGTGAGTGCAGAGCTAAATTACATATTATCTATCTTCTGTATTGCACTGTCTTCATGGATTTTTATCATATGGATGTCATACATCGCAGTCACATTCCTAAATTTAAGCTGTTTTGAATAAAGCAGTTCATATTTGCTTTTCTCTGTACTTAGTAATGACAGAAAGAGAAACTGGGGCTTTTTTCCCCTCTTCTTCCAAGGTATGTTTCTGAATGTATTGCCTTGGCAAAAGCTGAGATTTTTGAAGAAACTATTTAACCATCAGCTCATCAAAGACAATAGATATTATCCTATTTCACCTTTATTGACCACATTCAGTTGAGTAAGATTCCTACCAGTTTTGGGGAAACAACAAACCATCAGTCATGCTCTGAAATGCCCTTGTCTGCTCAGTAATTACAGAGAGAACTGACACAGGCTGGTGTGGTTCAACACCACAATTATGTTAGCTCTACAGTGGTTGGTTGAGTGAAAAATCTCATTTCAAAAGCTAACTGATTTTTTTTCCTAGCTGTAAAAAAGTCGTAAAATGAAAAACCATTTTTGATATAATGTACTTATATCCTTCGAAGTGAGGCTTTTCCCCCACTTTCTCTTTAAACTTATAACTATCGAAGGAAAACTTAAAAGAAAAGCTTCACAGACAGCTTTCTTTTACTAGCACTAACTGTATTTTATAAAATGTTTTAGTCTCCATTTTTGTCTCCATTTTAAAGCCGTAAAGCAGCTCAGGCTGTAAAAATATACCATTTTATATGGTCCTAGAAGGACTAGAGAGGTTTAGGGATGGTGCTGTGAATTAATGCCATTTATCTTTAGAGAGAGAAGTTAGCTTTAGGAGTTTATATGTAGTTTATAACATTATAAGTCTAGTCTCTAATATCAGTTCAAACATCCTCTTTGCTCTGAAATGTCTTTTTTTTTCTTTCTTTTCAAATTAACTTTCTGTCCCAGTGATCAGATAAAAAAAGAAGCAAAAGCTTGTCTCTTCTCAGTCCCCTCTTAAAGAATTATCCAGGAGTAATCTAGTTCCACTGCACTTTTCTTTTTCCCTGAAACGTAAATAGTGCTGCACTGAAAACAGTTCTGCTAATATTCCATGTCTAGGCTACATTTTAATAGAGAAGCCTTTTAAACCTAAATAAAAACAGTGATTGCAGGTGACAGGAAAATCATTATGGTATACTTCTCTAGAACAATAAAGAGGTGATTATCCTTTATTACTTATGGGTGCCTGTCAGTATTCAGCAAGTTCCTCTGGCTGGTCCAAGGGCAATACCAGCTTCTCAGCCATCTTTCCCAGTGTGTTAACAATCACATCATCAAATTGATTGTATTTGGGCCTATAAAACCACACTACAATGGATTGAGAGCTGCCTGTGTACATGCTGAGTACCAAATGTTAAAGACATGAATGTGAGCTCATGTCACCTCACTGTAAATGTGGCTGAGACCCAGACTAGTCAAAAATAATATGTTCAACTTTAAAAATAAATCTAGAAAAATTTTAGCTTTTAGTATGTGACAGAAAATAAAATGCCCTAGGTCTACTTCTTAACCATGCCCAGTGAAATACAATACGGGAAATATTCATATTGTCTACATCTGGCATCTCCATTATGGGCTCAAGACAGCCAGCTTGAGTGTCCACCTTCAGCTACCCACATGGCCTGGGAATGAGAGGCTCCTTCAGAACGTGCCCAAGTTAGGTGGTGGAAGAGCCCCTGTAGTATCCTCCAGGATACTTAGGCTGCACCTATGGCTTTCACAGGAAAATACTGGTTTTTGCCATAAAAGAGTTAGCCTTTTTTTTTGACTCCTCTGATTAAAGCTTTCAGTTACCTGGCAGGAAAAATATATCAAATTCAAAGGAAAGTTCATGTAACATGAAATGCTGAGGATAATGTTGGTGAGCTAATCTCAAGGATGCAGTAAAAACTTTTTTGGAAGTGTGCAATTTTATTATGCCTGTGCTCCAGTCTCTAAAAACAAAATGCGTAGTAATTTTATTAAGAGTGGATTCAGTCTTGAAAATGAATCTTTAGTGTCTTTCAGGTATTGTGCGCTTTAAAAATACTGCTATTAAAAAGGCATGGGTGGCGTGGCACTGGCAGTACAGTACCATTGACCTCACATTGCTTCACCTGCACAGCTATTGATTTTTCTTTTTCTCTTCATTTTGTCATTTCACATGATTTAATCTAAGATTCATCATTTTGGAAATGCCAAGTTTAAGGTAGGTTTTTTTATTGTTTGGGAAGAGTAATCTTTGAAATGGTTTGCTACTTATCTTTTTTCAGACAGTCGGCTAAACACATCAGCACTGATTCAACTCGGAATTGACTGAGTATATTTTTTATTTCTTTCATAGTGTATTCCAATGTGCCTTTTTACTGAGTAGCTAATTGTATCAAAGTCAAAGATAGCAGCGGTGTTTTGAATAGATTTCCAGCATCTCAGCACATTTCATGAAAAAAGCTCTCTGGGGATAAAAGCCTTTATGCAACATCACACTATGTGGCGGGAAAGCAATATAAAGCAAGCATGGAACATACTAATGCAGTATATATTACAGAAATAACAGATAGCGTTTCTTGACATTTATTCAGCACCTAATAATCAGAATTATAGTCAACAGATGCTTAGGGCACAAGAGAATTAGGAACCCAAATGGAAACTGGCTGTCTGTGCTCAATAGAAAAATGTGAGCAGCACCATGAATTGGAACTTGATGGTATGGAGCTGGTTCGACTTCATTCCTGTTTACTCTCCAGGTATAACATCTGACTGAAAGCCAAAGAGTTTTCAAAATGCAGTGCAGCCTTGAATGTCCTTCTAATGGGTGCTCCGACACACATTTGTAGTGCTGAATGGCGGCTGAAAATAAAACTCATTATGTTTGTTCACTGCATCAGTGTTCCAGCAAACCCTCAGAGCCACACACCAAATTGTGCAACCTATCAAGAGACATAAGGTGTGTGCCACACCTCAGAAAGCAGAGAGGAGCTGGCCACCGGGAAATTACAGAGACTGTCTCCATGTTTAGGATTTGATTTTGACACAGGACTGGAATCAGAAGACATCTGGCCCCCAGGACAACCCAGGGAGATTGCCTGTTGCTGTCTCATTTTCTCCCATTGCTGTGGGTTTGTATTATCCAGCAGCCCTTGTGGCAGCCCTGCTCCACTGCCAGGCAGGAGATGTAGCTGCCCTTGAACCATGTGGGAGCTTCTTACTTGGTTCCTGAAACAGCCTAAGAGCCCAGGGCTGGTCACTCCTGTGGAAACCACCTGCGCCTTGGTGCTGCTCCGGTCGCAGCAGGCTGTGGTTGGTCTCTGGCCCATGGAAGTTTTCTCTCTGTACAGATCTGATCTGAAAAGCGCTTTTCATTTCCAGACCATACCACTCACTTTCTCGTCTCTTTTTACTGACTTTTCTGTATCTGACAGAATGAATTCGTTTAGTCTGCTCTCTCTTTGCATTGCAGTTCCCTGTAGTATACAACGCGTCTTTGTCCTACCCCACAACAGCGTCTTTGCCTCCAGCTGAGACTAGCTACTGGTTGTTACCTTCAGCATTTGCTGAAAACTGGTCTCTGTCCTGCCCAGTGTGTTACTCATTAATGGGCAGCATTATCTTGACATTACTTGGAAACTTTCCCTTCTGGGTTAGTGAGGGAGGAGAGATACATCTCATGCAGAGCAATTCTGTATTTTAAATGTCTTGGTGGAAGTTATATAGGTAATATGATAAACAGGGTGTGGGAAATGTCTTTTGAAACAGTAAAGTGTGTATGGTTTACTTATGCTATGGGGGAGCTGAAATTAAGGTGGTGATTTATGCAAGCAGAAGCTGTCAAAAGAACCATGATAAAACACATTTCAAAGAAGGTATTATCTCGGTGGGATGAAGGTTGATTAATTCATTTTTGAAAGGCTTTTCTGATCTTTGTCAATTATGTATCTAGCATTACCTGGGCATGGTTGCATAAAGCTTAGTCCAGTTCCTATGTCCTCATCATCTTATTATTCAATACACTTGCTAGGATCCAATTTTCTTCAGTGTTGGTGATTCAAAATTTCTTCTATTAACTCCTGCGAACATTCTCATGACATTAAAGAGATGCCCCTAAGCAAATAAGAATTTAATATTCTGTAAAAGGAGTTAATCTAAATTTGAAATACAAGATTTTATGAACTGCTGGCTCCAGTACACGTAACATTCAGCCCTTTGATGAGATTATCCAGTTTCTTACCTTGAGGTTTCATAGGTATAAAGTGATGTGTTTCTCTACTCTTTGTAAAAAACCCCTTTCATTGTACTCAGAGTTGCTTCAATTTTTGTCAAGCCGTATAGGCGTTTATTTAATGATTATCCATATACAAACTGAGCAACCTAGTTTTCTGTGGCACTGTTCCATTAATATTGGCAGTATCCTCATTTCTAAGTACTTTGTGGATTAATGTGGAAACAAAGTTATAGCTAGCTGAATAACCTGCATACACTTTCAAACGAAAAAATATTTTTCTTGAAGAACAATTTAATAGTAATAGTACCTTTACAGTAGTAAAGGTTTCTTTGTAAAAACTCAGAAAAACCTTCCCCAGTCCTGTATACTTGATGGGAGGCTAGATGGTAGGTCCATTCAAAATGAGACTTTGAACACGATTTATTTTTTTATAAACTTTTCATGTCTTCATAAGTTGGAATTGGCACAGCAAAGTGGAAATTCAAGAACATTATGAAAGCTAATCAATAACCAGTAGAAATAAGTTCTCATTTACTCACTTGCTAATGTAGGAAAGTTTTCCCTTTATAAAAATTGTTTTAATGACTGCAGCACTTTTGTAAGATTACATGTAGCAGAACTTGAGGCTGAAATCATATTAATGGGGAAAACAAGGCCAGTGCAAGGGCCAGTACTTTGCGTTCTGACTGACCAATCAGCATAGTTTGACTGTAATGCAGATGGACCATTTCAGAAAGCGTTTTGTCTTCATCCGTAGCATTCCACCTCATCTAGTGGAAGATGTCCCTGCCCATGGCAGGGGGGTTGGAACTAGATGGTCTTTAAAGGTCTTTTCCAACCCAAACCATTCTATGGCTCTGTGATTTATGTCAGAACTGCTACTTTACTGGTAGCACCTAGTCAGGGTGTCTATCTAATTTATCAGGAATTTAAATTACACTCTATCATTTTTATGTTAGTTTTATATTTACAGTAATTTCATTACGTTCTTTTAATATGAAAAATGTTTAATGCCCTTTTTGTGAAGCGCATGGGGAGCATCCTCTGAAAAACAAAGCAAAACAAAGCAGAAGTTTTTGTGTCTTATTGAATGATTTTAAAGCTTGCTTTTAAAGGAACCCTACCAATACTGATAGATTCCAAATATTTCTCATTCAAATGGTTTCTTCTTGCAGTATTCTACTACTGCCGCTACTGTTTCTAGCCATTTCTTGAGCAGAGTGCATCTTACCAACCAAAAGACATAATAGTGCTGTGAGATGCATGGGGGTGGATGCCTTTGGAATGGTATGTGAGTTGGAGGTACAGAGAAAAAAAAAAAAAGGAAATACTTTGGCACTCTGAAATCAATATTTTGTTGAAAAACATATTAATATTAGAAACTGTATTTGTCCACTACAAAAACTAAGTGTTGCAAGGTAGAGATAAACAATGACAAAGAATGAGGGAAGAAAAACAAAATAAGTCTGGATATGTCCAGCACTGACTCAAGCTCTTATCAGTTGTGACAGCCATGCAGTCCATGCATTGTGTGCCATTTTAAAATACAATAAAGCCCCCAGTGAGTGTATCTGCTGACTGATTGATACTTCTGAAGGCGCTTGAATCAAGTAAAAGTGGGTCAGCACAGTGATGTACACAGCACACTGATAAAAATAGTTTGTTAAATGAACACGTTATCTCAGCACTTTAGATTGTAAGAAACAGTTCGTATCATGAGATTTATAGGTCACCACTCATAAATAAATACATTTGATGCTAGATCTTGAAGAAACAGGATGACAAGAAAATGAGCAAGAAAAATTTACTCTGCTCTTTGTAATTACTGGGTGTTCTGCAACCATGCAGGATAAGTGTTATCAGTTGCATTATTAAATGTACCCAATAAATCATTTTCTTATGCTTTCTCTTTTGCATTTTGAGGACAAAAACCTGTGAGGTTTTTTTATTTTTCAGGGCAATTAATGAGCATGTTTTGGAAGCTATTAGACAGTATTTCAAAGTAGAGCTACTTGAATCAGTTATTTTGAATTATTCCTGACAAAAAGGTTGACATTTTTCTGCAGATAAAGTATTTGCAAATAACAACATTGCTACTGATCTCCAGTTCAACTTTATCTTTTTCAGTCCGTGGCATTTATTAGATTAGCAGTTTTGAGACTGTAAATTGAAGGCGATATGAACAGGAGCCATCATTTTCCTATATGTAAATATGGTATTTATTCTATTCCTTTATCAGCATCTCTACACCAAATTCCAGCACAAAAATACAAGGTGAAGGGCTCTAACTCATCTACTTCCTGAGATTTTTCTTGACCAATACAAGTAGTTAAATATAAATCTTATCTTAAGTTAGGCCCTGGGCTTTCATATGACTTTTTTTTTTCCTTCCTTTTCCATATGCTGTTCAACATGATGTTCACTCTTCTTCAGAGAAAGCTGAAAGAGTTTTTTTACATTCTTGCTTGAAGACTTCTCTGCTATGGCTTCAAAGATGAACAGTGAAAAGTTTCTTGACGTTGTGACGTACACCATCACAGCATATATTTGTTAAATGAAAAGTTTTTCTGTGCAGAAGAAAATTGTCTGAAATGCCAGTGAGGGTAGGTTGAATAGAGGCTTTTCTTTAAACGTCCTCCCCAGAAAGAGGCCTGGGATTCAGAATGGGGCCATGAAGGGATCAGAAAAGCATTCTCTGAAGGATGGACATTTGGACATTACATACATGTAAACCCTTCCCCCCTGTAAGAAGTGAGGCAGTGTGCCATGGGTACAAGGCAGCACTGCAGAGGGCTGAGCTACTTGCTGGCACTTTCTTCTGCTTAGGGCAGATATTCCTTTGATAGGAAGTCTGACTTTCTGCTAAATGAAATTGGAAGAAGTCTTGGAACAGGCGTTCCTTAATGAATGCCTTGTTGACTCCATCTCACCTAAATGTACCTCTCTTCTATACGGGGAGGGCAATGCTTCCCTTTTAGCTCACTGGGAAATCACTTGAAAAGTATGAGGGTCGTGATGGTGGCTCTTTGGCAGGCAGCAGTTGATTAAAAAAGGTCATGAACTATCTTGAATAAAATATTGCTGATTCCCGGAAGAGTTAACAAAGTTGGGGTCTAGTTAACTGTGTCCATCTCATACTTGTCTTAGTTCATGAATGCCAGAACAGCCAAATAAGAAGAAGCAAACATTCCAGTGCTGCCAAACCCTATAATCTGATGAGCAAATTATGCTCTTTTTTTGACATATTTTGTCAGACTGTAATTCAATAAGGAATTATGAAAGTAAAAGATAAATGGAAATAGAACACTAATGTAATTTAAAACTAAACAAGGCATCTGTCTTTCATCACTCTGTCAAATGGGGCAGAAACACAGACCTGTGAAAGTACAAATACGTTGTATGCAATTTCCAGCTATCACCTTTCTTAAAATGAATGGAAGCAGGAGTAGCATACTTCACATATGTGAACTACATTAGACATGGCAATCAAGTCATGGTAACTTAAGGTAGCAGGTTCTAACTGGTAGATGTTATCTGTAAGAAAACAAAGATGGCCTTTGGGATGAAACTGAAAGATGAGGTGTCAGAGGAAGAGCTCCATCCTGGCATATACTATAGTTTCTCCTCAGGGGTGGTAATTTGAAGTAATGAGTAGTCCTTGTTGAATGACCTTGTACATCTGCTGCACTGCCTATTCAATCTGTAACTCACTTTCCATCAATTGCACTTTTAGTACAATTAAATGTGCCATCATAAGGCCCTAAAAATGAACAACACAATCTCTGCATATGTTCATAGCTATTTAGCCTGGGACTGGGAGGGTGGCAGAAGTCCATCTTAAACCTTCTGTTCATGCCAAAGTGCAATTTGTTGATTGAAAGATGCTAGCTGATAGAGCTGGAAGAGGATGGCAGGATTTGCTTAGCATGCACAGAAGCACACACGAAACGATTTGAGATTGGAATGCATGCTTGAGCCAACTTGCTGTTAAGAGGCCACCTGGATGGTGGCATGAAGAACAAACTGCCCTTTCCCTCCCCACCCCCACCACCCCATCCTAGGCAATTTAAAATCCTTTACAGCGTAGCATGAATAAAAATATGCTGCCATGTTGACAACAAAGAGCCTTGCCTGTTTTTTTCAGAATAATGATATCAAAGTAAGAATATTTTTGACAGTTTTTGTTTTCACATGGGTTTTGTTAGAGACCAAGTCTTCTTTTTATGCATATTTATCATTTGGTATGTATTATAAAGAACTGAAATCCTCTCTAAGCGAAAGTGAACACCACCATCCTTCAAGAGGATCTGCAAGGATGGAGCATCATGCCACAGAACTGTTAGGAGGGACATCCCTGGGGCTGCTGGGCAGAAATGCAGAGACACTTCGCTGCCTAAGGTGCTCTTCCTCCTGGAGGCACTTCCCAGCTGACTGTCACCTGTCACCACCTTACCACCAGTGGTCTGCCCACAGCAGAGGAGCAAGTACCCATCTCCTCCTGATCCCCTCTCTCACTTCCTGTGCTTGCTACAGCCATGCCTTGGAAACAGGTAGATTCACCTACCTGGAGTCTTGCAAGACCCAGGGAAGAAGTTGTGATAGCAATGTAGAATAAGCAATATATTTGAACAATAAATCAATGCATAGTGTTTAGAAAGTCATATTCCTATTCAAAAAGGGGGAAAAAAAATAAGGAGGAAAATAGATCAACATTGGTGCTGATCCAGCAATTACTAAGAGATTTAGGAGTTTGAAACCTTTAGGTATAGGGGAGAGAAACTCAGTCCAATTTTGCACACAGCCCTACAGTATTTAGACAATAGACTGCTTTTTTGGGTTTGTTTGGTTTTTTTTTTGGAGCTACTACTAAACAGAGATGAAAGGCATGGATGTTGGTGATTCCCGAGTTATTATTAATATTTTTAAAGTATTAAATTTAGGAATAGTTTCAGCATTTAGCAGAGACAAATAAAGGAGCAGTATGAATTTTCTACACTGAAGTCTATATCAAAATACTCTGTGTCCCTGTATTTTGGCTGCAGTTCATTGCTTAGAATCTGTTTTCAAAATTATTTGAATGTGAAGTAGCTGATTCAATTGCATTAAGGCCAAATTCTGCTGTGTAACAATGGAGTCGCTTTATTTCACTTGCATTTGCACATTGAGACAACCTATTCTGGATCAGTGGGTAAGCAAATGTAACTGAGTAAAATATTCCTGCTGATTGTAATGTACAGTGAAGAACTGTATTAAAATTTCCTTTATATTATCTTGCTTTTTTCTGTGTTTTAATATAGTTTGATATTTTTGAAACTGTTAATTTACAGGATGGATTTTTTTGTTGTTGTTGATGTTTGTTCAAAGCATAAAACCAAAATCTTTGCTTCTATATAACATTCTTCATTATGGTAGCAGAACATGAAGATTTCATGTACTGAAGAAGGATCTATTTGAAACCATCTTTTGAAAGAAAGGCTGTTAGGATAAATTGTCCACTTTTGTAACAAAAGTATTAGAATCTCAGTATACTTGGGTGAGCTGCTCTGGAAGGATTAATTTAAAGATCATATGCGTTTCTTTCTATAGTTAGCTTTAAGGAAAGCTGGCTCTATGTAGTCACTCTAAACATGCAGCATCTACTGTCATTGTTCCAAATTCTAATTAGTTGCCTGTGACCTGATCTGCAAAGAAGCTGGGCAGCTGTAACTCCAACTGGATGCTGTGAGAGCTTATTACATTTGGAAATTCAGGATATATTACCAAATACATATATTTCAAAATCGGTATTAATTTACATTTAAACTTTAATTTTAACAGGTTATACCTTCAGTTGTAAGCCTCTACAGCTGCTATATGACAGCTTTGGCCGTAATGAAGGGATCCTGGACCCAAGCCATTGTATTTGAAAGGCAGTTTCACCGTAATGTGCAGAGATGCCAATATCCAGCTGATTCCGGTTAGAGCAATGTTTCTGACACTGAGTTAGTCCAAAATAATCCCAACAGTAACCAGCACTGCTTATGCATTATTTAGGATACAAATGGTCTCAGATCATTTCAAATAATTTTATTAATGTTGTTACATATTCCAAACATTGGGATAGCCTGCTAGGAGTGACAAGAAAACACAATTTATGTCCTCGCTCAGGAAATCATCTATTCCTTTCCCTTCTGTTCTTTCAGTCCTCATCTCTTGGATTCAAGCCTTTGAGAAAGGGACCTTTTCCTCCTACCCACACTTTTGTTGCTGGATGATAAATAATGAATCATAATTGAGCACTTTGAAGTACTTTTATTGTCTGCCAGTGTCATCTCCAGTGTTTATCTTGTCTACACTTTACTTCAGTGTTTCCAAATGCAGTAAATCTGAGACTCGGGCCTCGTAACAGTCTAATCTTTATGATCTCATTGACTAAGAATTCAGATGTACAATCCCAGTTTTTTCTCCTATCATATCTTAAGAGCTTCCTTTTACCATGTTGTAAATTTTGCAAGACTAGTTTTGTTCTGTCTCAGGAATAAGATTCTTAGTTTAGTCTGATTTTGAAAATTCCCCTCACTCATCAAATGTCTCATTTGCAATGCTTGTGGTGAAGCCATCATGTGGAGTTCTGGGATTAATTTGAATTCAGTAGGCTAGCTGTAATCAGCCATCCCTGATCATTGTGGTGTATAAATTCTGTAGGATTTTAGTACATAATTTTGATCAGAGGGTTTTTTAATTCCTTAGAAAATGTACTCTGCCTGTGTCTCAGATGTATATTCCAAAAAAGCCTGTGTGCTCCAGGATGAACCTATGTGTTCACTAGCATCCAAATCTTGTGTCATTCTGACATTTAAATATGTAAGTATATCAAACAGGGAGAAAGCAGAAAACTTATAGATGTAAACATAGCCAGGCTGGTTAAAGATTTTCCATTCAAATTGTCATTACTGCTTATTTTTAACTGTACAAAGTCTGGTTTTTTTTGAAAGCTTTTGCTTTCCATTGAAGAAACAAAAGTTTGAAAACTGAAGTTTGGCTGCCATCAGAGTTGTAATTTTCTCATGTTGCCCTCTTCTTCTGTCGCCATCAGTGTCTCACATCAATCACAATTGCCTAATGTCCCAAGGATTAGTTGCCTCCTTTACAACTAGAGGAGGAATCTATGGTGCATGTAGGAAATCTGATAAAAGAGCAAAATCATTATATGATGCACCTGAATACCAACTCATGTGAAATACTATAGGCATTCCCAAATTAAAATGTTTAGGGCTGAGTTATATGATTTTTTGTTGTTATTCTTTTTACCCAAAGACTTAAATGGATAATTACAATAAGAACAAACTTTATTTTCTGGTGAGATTTTCTCTGCATGGGAAAACACCCTTGTCTTCAGGGATGTTATGAGACAGAAAAGGACTAGGATAGCTTCTAGGTAGAAAACCTAAGGACAGAAGTATTTTCAGTGCACTATTACCGGGCACTTTGACAACATGCCATCTTTACTCAGAGTACCTTTAGAAGGGTCAAAATAAGCCATAGGGAAGGAAAAATAACTAGAGTTTTGTGGCTAAATCAGTTATATTTCCTTTGGTTGCTCACCTGGCTGATCCTACCAGTAGCATATGTTTGTTCACAAGGTTAAGCCATACAGTTTTGTCTTGTAGATGGACATGCTGAGATGAATAAGCACTGATTTTTACAGGCACTTATTTTTTAAGTAAGCAATGTCTAGTACAGTTGTTAGATAACAGTAATAGACTCTGCTCTATACCTGTTTTTTTTAAAAAAAATGCATTATTTGTTCACAGCAAAAAATTTTTTAAGGAGTAACTAATGTAAGTTTCCACAAGTGTTAGGGACAGATATGCTTGTAATAAAAAATCCCTTACGAAAAAGAAAGCAAAAATTGAAAAAAAAAAGTGCTAGGTTGCTACAAACAGAAGTGAAAATTCATTCTTAAGATGAACTACAAAAATGCTTTCTCTAAAAACCTGTATGGTTTTGATTTTTTTTTAGAATTCTGTTTTTCATCTTGTGTTTTTTTCTTGTATCACCATGGCTGCTTCACACCTCTTAAGTATTGCATACAGACTTTCACAAGTATGCAGTGGACTTCCAAGTTCAGACCTTACATGTTCTCTGTCTAAAAGCTTTTCAGTAAATTGGTAAAACTCGACTGAAGCCATGTGGCATATCTCTATATTCATACTGTTATTTCTTACCACTGGGTAATAAAACTCAGTTTAAACTTTCAAAGAAGTTTTGTGTCTTTCTTCATTTTCCATTGCATGATAGTAGTGTAACCATGAATAGAAAATGTGGGGGCAGGAGAGTTGGTTTAGTTTGGTTTTTTACATTCTGACTCATCTGTCCGTTCTAAAAACAGTTTGCAATAAATGTACATGTTGACATGACAACAAAAAATGTAATGCATTGTAAGCCACCCAGGAGCTGCCTATTTTTCTGCATTTTTAAGTTCACATGCCAGGCAGACTTAAAAACAATCCCTGTAGAGCCTTCCTTTCTGGTTGGTTTAGACAAAAAGTCAGTTCGTACACAGGTGATCCATTGGACTAGTGTGGGTACAGCATATAAATGGTTGTAGGCAATGACACATTAGTCAGTGATGTGGCTGCCAGCCTGATGTGCCACCCTTGTCTCTCAGCCTGCAGATGCTTACCCACCTGCAGCTAAAGTGATTGTAGGTGGCTTTCAGTGCACAGGAGTCAAGCTCATGACTGATTCAGTTGCAGCATGCCTCAACCATTTTGCTGCCAGAACACAGATGAGGCAGCTTCAATCTCTACATATTTTCAGTTTGATCACTAGCCAAAATGTGCTTATTATTTTGACTTGTGGAAGGGGACTAGGTATTCCTTGTTTTGTGTACTGCAGGGTATAGACAGTGAACATTCAAGGTTTTTTGATTTACATCCAGACTAAATGTGCTATGCAAACTTTATTAAGTAATAAATCTTTTCACATTAGTTTTTCAACCCATTCCCATCTTTATTGAATTAAATGGTTGCTGTTTTGGTAGTGATGATACTTAAGACAGTGCTGAGTTCTTTAACCAAGAGAGTCATGTTAAGGAGTATAGCTCATACTTTAAAGAAAGTAATATCTCGGCCACTCTGGGAGTTATGAAAAAAGATCAATCCAGTAGTGTATTAATTTCGGCACCTACTTTGTGTGATTATAAAAATCCACAGGCAATGCAGATGTCTCTTGGATAACCCACTCATACAGATGGGCTAATATTTCAGCTCACCCATTTTTCGGTACAACTAACTCCCTGGAGACATTCCGTAAGTTTCATTGCAGTGGTTCCCTCCATAGGATCTTTCCCTTCTTTGCTGCTGCAATAGTCCTGATGTCTTGAAGTCTCTTCTTTCCTGCATTTCCCCTCACTCAATGCACATCCTGCAGCCTCCACTCGTCCTCAGTCCCACTCTCTGGCAGGGCTGGAAGTCAGATGGGGGATTGGGGAGCCAGGGGGCAGCCCCACTATGCTCAGCTTGGGGCGTCCTGCTCACACAAGAGGTGCTGCTTCTCTCAGCAACCTGCAGTGCAGATCTTGGAAGGCCTGTCCAATTTACCAAACTGCTGTGTGCATGCACAAACAGTGCATTTGAGATCATGTCTCCAAAGATTATTAGATTTCTATCAGCTTCTTACACTGAAGCACATATGTCTTCAAACTCGAGGAATAACTTCCCACTTTTATTGTCTCACGAAAATAAAAACATCAAGTAGACTTCCTCTGAGATTTTTTTTCTCTTGTGTTATAAAAAAAGTTCTCCATAAAACAAATTCCAAACAAGAACTGTGTTTATGCAGGGTTATATTTTTGGAGTCGAGTCATAAAAAAAAATATTAAAAATACAGGGAAACATAATTTAATTTCTTATTGTAATAATACCTCAGATTCCATGGTCACGTATTCTGAAATTAGAAAGGTACATTTGCTTTTTTTTTAAAGGACAAAATGGAAAACATAGCAATCTGACTTTTATTGAGAAATTTTTTTCACAGTGCTGCATTATATGTAAATATGTGCTATTCATAGAGAAAAAATATGAATGAACATGTTTCAGACAGTGAAAACAGTATATGTGACACTTGAAATAGAATTATGAAACTGAATATTTCAGTTATGTACTTATTGTAACAACAGTTGTATTTACAAATTATTATTCTGAATCATAAACTGTCTACAAATCATTCTTAAAGATAAAAAAATTTCTTAATTATTTCATCAAGCTCTTTAAACATTGAAATATATCAACTATTGTCTTCCTTGCTAGTTCCAATTACTTGAGAATGCTTATAAATGTCCCCTATCAGCTATTTTGTATTACTTTTGTATTCAGGGTTGTGTGCTTACAAAAACATCATGTAATAGTGATTATTGTTACCTTGGAATCTGCAGCACCACACTTGTATTTCTACCTATTTTAAAAGGGAGCAAGCAACATCTCTGAAATTGGTATATAGATGTTATAACAAGATTATACCTGAATACCTGACGGGAGGTTCTGATGCGAAAGGTTGCATTACAGAATGTTTGATGCATAATTTTAAAGATATTACATGGTGATGTCAAAGTTTATAGAATACAGTACGGTTAGTGTGATACCTGAAAAAAAAAAAACACTAAGGTGGTTTTGTGAATGTGGATTAAAGTGACAAGTTTCTACCAGTGAGGAAAGAGAACTCAGTGTTTTATAGGCTTTTCCATATTTGTATATTTTTATAAGCAAAATTCATTAGCTTTTATGTCAGTGCAGTTATCTGTGTGTAGATATGCTTGTGTGGAAGACATATCTTAAAGATAAAATGTATGCATGAATATAGACATAGACAGTACGTTTTAAATATACAATTGCACACATCATAGCTATATTCCTTACAGTGTTCTGTTGTGCAGCTCCACTGACCTCAGTGCTTGAGGGACAAATTAGGACCATAGAGTACACGAGATGCTTCCAGCTGAAGAGGCGCATTAGCAGGGAGGCAGGGTATGTCTGAGAAAGCACTCAGCAATTAGCATGTCCTAGGTGGGGGAAGAGCAACATTTGTCTTACTCATTCGGATCTCTGCATAAAGAACCAGGAGGCAACTTGCATCTCAACTCTGTCTGTCCAGTCTAGCTGCTGAGTAGAGATGCAGAGCATGGACCAGACAGGCTGAAGTGATAACACTTTTAAGATGCACCATTTTATAATCTTCAGAAGAAATTTAATTGCTAAATTTCTCCTGTAGAATGGGTTCTCTAAGGTCTTGTTTCACTGTTTGAAAAGTTAATGGTGCAGGATTTTTTTTTGGAGGAAGGGAAAGTCATCTGTCTCTGGGCAAGCAGCACTAAAAGACAAAATCCCATACAGCTCCTGAGGGTATGTTTCTGAGCCCGAGTTACTTGGTGGAGCACCAAAGACGGTGTGGGGGATTCAGTAACTTTAGACATCTAAGCTGGGTGCTCTGCATCTCCATCTGGAGGCACTATCTGTCTGCACTGTTTATACAGGGTCCTGATGCTCCTAACGTTAGGTGTTCCCATTGAATTAGATTCTTAAAGTAACTGAGAGTCGATGATCTGAATACCCTAGTATAAATATAATGGGAACTGACCAGCAGGTGAGGACTGATCATAAACTCAAAGCTGTTACAGTTAGAGGAGTTCCTTCTCAGAGCAGCTGAATCCTCTCTTGTCAGGCAGAGCCAATGAATTAATTATCAAAACAGCCTTTCTTCCTCAAGATTTTATGTCAAAGTGGAAATTTTTGGAAGGACATTTCAGGGGAAGATCAACTTCCATAACATGAGCAGTTACAAACCAAATGACATATATCTGACCATCCGTGGCATGAGTAGTTAAGTCAACACCATAAATACTTTGTGATCATGATCATTAATGAAGCATAGAAAATTCTGATTTATGGCAGAGTTAACATGATGGTTCAGCAAATTAATGCCATTGATGTGGGTTCCTCAAAATGATAGCAGTATGTTTTAGGATGAAAAACTGCAATACATAAATAGCCCATTTGTTTTCATTATTTCTTTTTCATAAGGTTATCGGCACAGAATTATTCTGTCCAAGCAGAATAATATTTTTAGAAAACTATTAGAAAGTTACTCTGTATGATTTATTTTGTTGATATTTTTAAACTTCCTTTTTGACCATTTTTTACTAACCCTTATTTTCTGAACAGTATATATAAAGAACTAGTAGATCTGGATTGCCCACGTCTGAATTTGTCAGAACCCTTTCATAGCCATGCTAGGATAATATCCTCTAGATGGCATTCAAGGAATTGCTGCATGTGTGAAGGATTTTTTTTTTTCCTATATCAAAGAGTGCCATAGTAGTTGCTGTGTTTTAGTGGTTGTTTTGCACAGGTTTCACCATAGGTTTGAGTACAGAGGGACTTGAGATGCTTGCCTGTTGTAGAATACGGTAACATGAATATGACAGAAACAGGGATCATTGCCAATTACTGAGACGTGGATCTGAATTAGGGGATCTTACTGTTAGGTTTTGTTTGTTAGTTTGTTTGCCAAAGAACTTTAAATATCCTGTGTGAACACACTGATTTCTCAGACTTTCCAAACTCCAGACTCACAATTGAATCACAAAACAAAGTGTGATATTGGGCAAAGAGAATTATTTAAAATACTTAAGGAGGATTTAAAACAGCAAGATTTACTTAATGAGAAGAGTAAAGAGGCTAAACAGTATTTTGCTCATGAGAGCATTATTTGGTGGGTTATTCCAATGTAACAATATTGCTTGTAAGCCATAGTGCAATACCAGCGTCTAACCCTGATGGTGCTTAACACCCATGTGTACCTAAATCAGCTGTCGAACTGAAAGTTGTCTAAATTCTCAAGTTCTGCTTTTGTGCGTGCTCTGGATTGCCTCTGTTTTGTCAGCATTAAGGAGCTTGGACACGCAGCATAATTTAACTCTAAATCTTATTCTGAGGATCAGGCACTTAAAAGTTAGATCCTGAAGCACGCAGCTCCACATCACTAATGTACTGTGTGGGTATGAGTCATTAGTTCTTACAAGCAACTGCCTAAGCTGCATAGCTGGGTGTTTTCTCTCTGTAAAATTTCTGCAGTGCAGGAAACTATATAGGGATAGATAAAAGCTTATTCCAGAGGATAGCTGTATGAAACAAACTTGCCTTTCTGCTTGGAACTTAGTTAAACGGAAGGATCTCTAATCAGACAGTACTTCTGAATTTCAAAAGGTTAATCTAGTCCATTATTTTCTTTCTGACAACAAGGGACACCAATGGAAGAAAATCAGGGAAGTATCAAATGATACTTCTCCTTCTGTACTCTTCCAGCTCCCAACAGTGTTCAGTAGCATGTTAATTAATAAGGTATGCATGTTTTCTGTTTCTTGCCTGAATGTCTGTCAACTTCCTAACTTTTTGGAGGTCACAGAGTTTTTATGGTCCTCTCTAGAAAATAACCAGTGCAAACTCTGCATGTGTCAGCAGGTCCCTAGACTTTGTCCCTTGGACAAGAAGAGGTTGTGAAGGGAAGGACAGCAGTGCTCAGTTTCTCTCCTCAAACATTCCTGCTTTTCCTTTCTGTAGAAAGCACCTTTGCTGTGCTGGTTTGGCGTAGAGATAGGAGATGAAGAAGAGACTTGGAAAAAAACTACAAGGGTGAAGTTCAGCATGCAGAATGTTTAAGAACACAAAAACTGGTTAAGACAGTGCCAAGAAAAAGAATAGAAATACCAAAGGGGCGTAATGGAAGAGCTCTGAGAATTCAGAGGCTCTTGTTAAGAGGGCATTCATGAGATAATTAATTTATTGGAAATAAAAGACAGGCTCCTTCAGCTAAGTGATCCACTGATCTGGAAGTGTAAATGATCAGGTTTCTTTCTCACCTGGATCTCTGTCAGGAGATCGTCTATCAGTAACGAGCATGGTTATGTGTAGTAAGTATAAAACCCCAAGCTTCAGGGCAGTGGCTAACCAGTAGCTAATAGTTGAAGATTCCCTTTTGAAATGTTATTCCATAATTGCCCGGGATTCCACAGACCTTCCTTTGAAATATCTTTTACTGCCCATCATCTGATCTAATTTTTAGGCTGCTCTGTTTTCTTGGTGTTTTAATTTTTATACAAGTCAAAAAGATGAAAACTCTTTAACTCCCAATGGTTCTTTAACTCTGGGGAGTTTTGTCTTTGTGAATAAAAGAGGCTCAATCTTCTTGAAAGAGAAAAATGCAAAAAAGGCATTTATTTTTCAAACATATTTAATATTAGTGACATGTTTTTAGAATATATGAGTACAGTAGTCCAAAAAGAGCCACTGCCTCTTCTAAACCTCAAATCCTAGACGTAATGGAAGTTAGAGGTGGGAAAGACTATCCATCCATTCCACCTGGCTGCTCTTTGCTTTTAGGGTTGATTTGCCCTGATGCCTTCAAATGTCATTGCTTCTATCCCTCACCTTGAGAGCCTATCCTCAGACTCAGAGGTGTGCAAACATCCCTGTGATCTAACTAATAGAAGACGTAAATGCTCTTTCACCACAGAGTGCGTTCCCTGATATTTTGTCTATGGTTTCTTGATAACTTGACCGTGCTACTTCTATTCATTAATTCTCTCCTTCTGCCATTCACAGAGAGCAGGAGAGAATTACTGCAACTTACCTTTGTAGACTGCTATTATTTGCACATAAGCAGCATACATCATCTTTCCTTAACCTCACCTCATGAGTCTCCCATTAATTGTTCTTTTCCAGTTCTTTATATCTTTCCATTTTATTTCCAGCACAGTTCAATGCTGTCTCAGTATCTTCTCCAAAGAGTTAATCAGGCTGAGCTAATGCAGATGTATTAGTTTCAGTGTACAAGCTAGCTGGCCAACTCAGATGTGCCTATGCAACACTGTGTTGGGTCATATAGATATACCCAACTGAAAAAAAAACATTTTATTTAGGATGTTGACATATCAAAAATTACTTTTGTGTTGTTCTAGAGGTCACCTTTAAAGAAGATCCATGGCTGATTTTGTACTAAGCTGCGCTAATAGTAGTGATGCATGTATTGAACGCTGTGGCTGAAACTAGGGGATAAGTTTGATCTATGGCAGCCATCTCAAAGTTCAGCATCTAAACAGGCAGCTCCAGTGTGCAATCTGTGCCACTGTAAGATGGTGTCTATGACAGGTGTGATAATTAGCCCTTTGGAGTTGCCTGTTTCCCTCTAACTACAGAGGGAATCAAGACAACTTGCCAAAACTAAAACCCAGTTTTTAAATTATTGGAGTCAAGTAAAATGAATCCCACCCTACTTGACTAGAAATTGAACACCTAACATACATTTGACAGCAACAGTGCTTTTCAGTGACTCACATACATCAAGTACAAACCAGTGACTTACTGGCCTTCTAGAAGTGTTTCTCGTTGTCTGTATGCCAGAGTTTAAAAGGGAGTGCTTTTCTGTGCATAAGCCTACATATTAAAGATGTAAAAGATACTTGACCCTATGTAAAACAGAGATAGACCAAACCATACCATTTATTGTTATCTAATGATTCTTTGTATGAACAGATGAGAGCATACCTTTGGAATCTTTTTATCATTTATATACTATATAATATGTAATATAATTTTGTTTCTAACATCACTGGGAGAATTAATTTATGAAGGCATATTTATTTAGCATCATTATGATTTATAAAATGTTTTGTCAAAATCAACATTTGTGGGGAAATTGTTTGAAGATGTACATTTTAAGTCAGTATCAGATGTGTCTCCATGCACTTACACATATTCACTCAAAATGTTGAAGTACAATAGCTCTGACATTCTCTGCACATGCTAACAAACACAGCTTTTACAGAAGGTTCACAGAAGATGCTCAAATAAAATATTCATTATTTTCTTGCTAAAAGAAAAGCCTCTTGCAGACCTCTAAAGTACTGTTTGACAGAAAATGACCTGCAATCTGATGTAGTCTCATATTTTAATATAAACAAGAGCAGGAAAGATTTGCTGAAATGAGTGTACATCTTAGGTTTGTCTTTGTTACATCGCAGGATGAGTAGCAATTAATGGAGTGAAAAGATTGCAGATTTCCTAGTGCTTTTTAACCTGCTTATTTCATTTTCAAACTTCTGAGATCAATTTAGCAGCAGGAAGTTCGGCAGAGCAATTTGGTTCCAGTTGACCCTGGAGGGGTTGTTCCTGAATGAGACTTACTTACAGCTCTGTTTCCACAATGACACCTTGCTGCAATAAATGATGCCTTCTTAACCTCGAGTTGTATCTCCAATAAATTTATAGCAATTCCCAGGTTACATTAGGAGATTGAAAACAAAGTTCTCTGGAGAAATGTGTCACTATAGGTTGTCCCCATATCACAGGGCACCTAGCAGTGCTGCACGATATTTAAAACTTACATAACACATTGGCTAGAACAAATCTTTTTTCATGCTGATTAACATCATTATAGTAGCAATCTGAATCTGCCGATAAACCAATTTCTCCTACCTCCTTCTCCTTTAGCACAGGTTTCCTAAAAAAAAGAACCCTATAAGCCACTCTGCCTTCATTTTTAAGAGGAATCCTGCATGTCAGGAAGAGTTACCCAGGAGAGGGCACACAACAATTTCAGATAGAATGTGCCACTGGCCGACAATCATTGGCTTGCCACAATATCTGAGTCAGGAGGAACAGTGAACAGTACACAACATAACATTTGAGCTTGTGAAAGAAGCAAATCTGCTCATTAAGAACATAGTATTCTGTTACTTCTGCTGTAGGAACCACAGCAGAGTTTATAATCATCATAAAAGGTGATAGGAAGGGAAGTGATCTGCCTGGGGGGCCTCTTGCACTCTTCCCTGTGCCATCAAATAGTCTGTTACTTGATCCAGAACAAAATACCTGGAAGAAGCAAATGAAGCGGAGGGCTTTTTTTTCCCCAGTTACCATGTTCTTGCTCTGCTATTCAGCCACATATGTTGCTGCTACCTGATGTGAGCTGATATGCCAGTGCCGCAAAACCGTAGTGTTGTCTTCTACCACGCAAGGACAGAGAAGCTCTGATTTTGGGAGAGCTGGTCCCTCAGAAATCCCAGTGACCTGTTAGGTCTTTAAGCCACTTATTCTCTCCTGCTGCTCCAGCAATAAAAGGCAATGGAAGGGAGCCAAGAATATGCTTATTCTGATGCAAATCCCTTTGGTTGTCAGAGGGCATTGATTTGACATGATTCCCATTTATATGACAGGCAACCCTTTTTGGATTCGCAGGTTTTTTTTTTTTTTGTTTGTATGTGATTTCTGGAATCACATTCTTCCACTAATCTTGTTTGACCTGAATTTATTCCACTTGCTTCAGAAATACGGAACATATAAAGTAACTCCTTAAATCATACATATATGTAAAACATCTGTGTGATTTTTTTTAGCTACTGTTATTTAAAGAAACATGTTATTAAAATAGTTTAAATTGTTCACTGTATTGTAAATTACGCCAGATATCTGACAATACTTTTTGACTTTGAGGGTTTTGCACATACATCTCATCAGAGAGAACAGAACGTCCACACAGGCTGACTGACAGCTGATAAGGCTTTATTTTATACAATTGCTTTTAAGTATCTTCCACTATAATTCATTCAGGACTGAGCAGGTCCTGTTAGAAGTAAAGATCTTGGAGTACTTCTGTCTCAAGCTTGCAAAATAATGAATGGCAGCACACTCTGCAAATGAAAGAAAACCTGTAGTGTTGCAGAATCATATGGGTGAATAATTACTGTCTTCATACATAAGATCAACAATAGATGAGAGAGAAATTAAGCAACAAGGAAGAAAGAATTGCATTATGGAACATAGTAGGAAAAAAATCATATTGAATATACTTTTAGCCTGGAGGAAATTTGAGGGTTGCATCTATCATGACCTTTAGCCCACAACACTGTAGCAGAATCCATTTTTTGGTAATGGGATTAGGTTCACTTGGCTTCCATGAACCATTTCTGAGCAAGCAAAGAAAATCTGCAAGGGGAAAGAATTTAAAATGGAGGGAGAGATGATAATTATAGCTTGCTGGAGGCCTAGTTTTCAGTAAATGAAGTGCTTCAAAAGCAGCATACTGTTATGCTGTCTTTTGAACGCAAACCTTTAGGGAACTAGTGTCAGAAAATAAAGTAAGGACATTATTTTTCACCCCAAACTTGTTAATTTGCTGGCTCTAATGCCTTGTCAGGAAAACTCCATGCTCAACTTTGAACTCCAAGGTTAGTGCCAGTAATAGTATGCCCTCCAAGCGTTATAACTGTGAGTTACCACTGAAGTGATTAAAAAGATAAGAGACTCTATTATGTGAAGAATCAAATATCTTATCTAGTCACTGTACTAATTGGAAGCAGCCTTGTATGGTAAGAAAAAGAATTCTTACTGAATTCAGCATAAACCCAAAGATGTTTCAGCCATGTGGACATCTTTAATATATAGAGAGATGGGTTATGAACTGGTTTTTTATAAAAGTTTAGTTTCTGTTCATATATCCATGATTTTTTCCATGTAAACTTGTGCTTAGTTTTTAGTCTTTTTTATAGACATACACACACACACACACACACACACACACACACACACACACTTACTTCTAACATGAAAGTGCTCACATATTGGAAATAATGGAAGGCATTGACATTCACATTGTGTGTTAGGATAGCTCAGTCAAAAGATTAAAGAAAATCTCTAGAGCACAACCAGAAAAGAATATAAACATAGGTCTCCTGAATCCATATCACATTCCTCGCTCATAATAGTCTCTCTTCCCTTATCCTACAAAAAGCAACAGAAAGATTAGCAAGCAAACACAAAAGAAAAAAAGGATGAAATGCATCTCTGCTGGAGGACTAATAATCATATTGCAGGAATGAAGACTGCTGTAGATGATAGGCAGCACAACTACATCCTTGTCAGTTGACCGATAATACGGTCATGCATGGCGTTAGTAAAGAAGGCTGAAGGTTTTTGGCCTCTTAGCTTCTCTGGTAAATCCTTCCTTTGTAAATAGCTCAAATGCTGATAATACTGGAGGCATTATCATTGATCAGGGAATGTTGTTTCATTACTTCCAGTTCTGTTACTGGAGTAAAATATCTCCCCTAAGAAAACATCTTTTTATTGCTTATTACCTTTCTTACAGACTTTCTAGAATCAGAATTAAAATCAATGTTTTTCATACTGTGCCCTGAAATAACAGTTTTTCCAAGTGTGGGATCATGAATAAAATCTCAGACTTCATTTATTGCTATGTATAATAGAAAATCATACTTAGCATCCAATAGTATAGAAATGCTAATATAGTTACAGGACCTAAACTGGAGGAACACTGTCGAAGTATAATAGCACTTTCTGGTATAGAAAAAAGGCACAAAGGTTGTTTTTACCATCCAGAAAAGGACTTGAAAATTGGGCCTTGGAAAATCTCTATAACAGTTATAAATGCCACATATATATGCTTTGACAAAAATGTGGCAATGTTTTTTTTAAAGTATAGCTGTATTTATAGAGAAACACAAATCTAGACCACTTTTTCCATTTCAATCTAATATTATGAGTAGTTTACAAAAGAACTTTCTAGTATTACAATCAAGCAAAAGGAAAAAACATTTGAAAGTAAATGTACTTATACCATACTCTATTTCATTCATTTCCTAAAATTTTTGTTGAATGGGTTTTGTATGATTAGATAACCATAGATTTCATAGTGTTAAGCATAGTTTCCCATGTGGTTTAATTCATACCATTAACCCATGATATAAGCTTGAAAAAGTCATTTTCTCTTAATGTAAAGGGAAACAGTCATCTTTTTTTTTCTGACCAACACAGACAGAAACCCAAGTCAACCTAAATTAGTCCTCACAGCACTGATACTTCTTCCACCCTCAACTGTCCTTCCTTTAATGACAGAAATTGTTCCCCAACAACAGGAATGCAGGCTCCCTGCAGGATGTTAAAGCAGGTTTCCTCCTCTGAATATATTGTATGAAACTAGGAAGGATCAGTTAATGAGTTTGCAAAGAAAAGTAAGGTTGCTGAGTGGGCCTCAGTCAGTGTTTCCACCCAACTGCAGTTGGGAAGTGGCTGAGGTAGGAGAGAAAGAAGAGGCAGGGAGGGGGCTGGACTCCCTCCTCTACTGGGAAACCCCTACTCAGAAAACATATGATAAAGCCCTCTATTTTGGTGAGTATGGTCTTTCCTGTGCCTTGAAGCAGCCAGAAGTCTCGAGGAAAGAATAACATGTAATTATGCAATTCAGATTATTATTGGTAATGGTAGAGGTATAGAAACATTTAACTAAATTGGACCACATTATCCCAAATGGCGGTATTTTACACATTGAGACCCACAACCTTCTCATGATGATGGTGTCCAAAGGAGTAAAGTTGCAGTCCTCAACACATGTACAATTCAGATCACCCTTCTGCTCCCTACCCTCCAGATTTGTACCTGCCGGCAATTCATTGGCCTTGGCCAAAACAGACACAATGCAGGAGGGAAGGAGGGAAGATAACAATGGTGATGCAACTGTTCTTGTTTGTTGGATGGTAGATTTTTTAACCAGAAGGTGATTGTGCATACCTGGTAGGGCCTGTTCTGCCAGCTAGTAAAAGGCCATTGAGCTGTCATGGTTTCTCTTCACCAAATAAGATTTGAAATGAGATACCAGAGGGATAGAGTGCTCCATATACAGACAGACATCAGGTGAGCTTTTGTCATCAGCTGCCATTGAATCTGAAGCTTCTTGATAGTAAATGGGCACTATATCAAAGTTGTTCAACCCTGGAGACCAGGGGAGAAATGCTGGAAATTCTTTGCCTACTTTAAATGGTATGAAACAAGAAATTGGAAAATTACAAAAAGGACTAAAGGAAAAAAGCTTCAGAAACCCTACAGATCACCTATTTTGAAATCAGACAGTTACAGATAATGGAAGTCAACTTCAGAAGATAAAGTCACTAGAGAAATGACACTGGAATCCAATCATCATTTAAAATATACATTTTTCTGGCCTTTGTGTAGTGGATGAGAAAGGGGATTCTGAAAAAGAGAAGCCAAAGAGATTTAGAATAAAATAAGCTCTATCTGAATTAAGGAATGAACTTTCATTATTCAATACAAATTTGAAAAGACAAAGAAACTTATCAGACTAAATTAAATGAGGAGCTCACAGCATTGTAGGTGACTCATTGCAATTCAAGAAATTTATAACATTGTAGAGGAAAACATAGGGAGCAGATGGTGCAAAGAATCCTCAGTACAAAACAGAGATCAGCGCTGAGCTCAAGAGCCAGAAACCATCCTTCAGCCTAGTACCAGTGGCAAGAAAATGCTGCCATTAAAGTGATTAAAAGCCGTGCTGCGCTTCTAAGCATTTTTTTTTTCAAACGGTTTCATTGGGTAACCAAATTAGAGGTCTCCTGCAGCTATTGGATTTGAAACAACTAATTAAAAGAACTTCCCATTGATTCATCATAGGAACATTCGAGCAGTCTTTACAAATGGGCAAATAGAATTTACCTATTTTACAATTTTCCAGTTAAAAAGAGATTTAACAATAAATGGATAGGAACTTTAGGGTCTAAATAACTTCTGCTCTAGTAAGCAACTGTTATAAGAAGCTGAAATTTCTCCATAGAAAGTATTGCTTTTAGTAGCACTTCACAACAACTAAAGAAATAGAAACTGAGCTAGCTGCAGCTTTTAATTACTTGGGTTTATTTGTCTCTTTCTGTGTACAATAGATTTCTGACCAGAATCTTTTTCCTAAAAGTCATTATTTCCTCTGAGATGTGAATAGATAACCTCTGTGTGACAAATAGTAGGATCGTCCTCTTGAACATATAAGAAGTGGTTAATGGTGACTCTTTTGTGACTGTTTCTTAAAAAGTACTTTTTTTTTTTGCCCAGTACCCTAATACAAACACGAATATGCTTCTCATATTCACAGCCTTATGTACACACCTTTGCATTTTGATTTACAAGATGCAGTGCTGGCACAGTGCTACAAGTGTAATGTGAGCCTTGCTGTATGGG
Organism: Morus bassanus; assembly: GCA_031468815.1. Classification (NCBI taxonomy): domain Eukaryota; kingdom Metazoa; phylum Chordata; class Aves; order Suliformes; family Sulidae; genus Morus; species Morus bassanus. The sequence continues at coordinate 119,767,845 of CM062568.1, read as the reverse complement.
GTTTTCTGTTTCAAGTGCAGGTCAAGTGCAGCTGGCTTAGGAGAGGGCTGAAGTACTTTTCTTCCATTATTTTGCTACTGAGTGTTTCCCAGGGAGATGACATAGGCTACTTCTCATACTGAACACTAGAGATGATCTTCTGTTGTGCCAAGACTGTGTTTTGACATGGACTTGCTCAAATGGAAGAGTCTGCAAACACGCATAAATTACTGTATGAATTTGGAAATCAGAACCCAAAGAAAAATGCACCACGTCGTACATATGAAAAGCTTATAAAGATTTTGTCATAATTTTTAGAAGTGTAGTAGTAGTAATCTATATTCAGAAAACCTAGAAGGGCCAAGAATAAAATTATACCCACAGTTTAACTGGTGTTTTCTGTAATCAAGCTCAATCATTTTGCAAGAATTTGGTTGTCTGACCAGTGAACCCCCAAACGCAGTGAGATGAAGCCATGATGTGCTGGGGAGATGGCCCAACCAATGTCCCTCACCCATGAGCAGGGGACATATCTGATGTATCTGAAAGGTTGCTATAGCTCCCTCAGACCCACCTGTAAATCACAGCTCAATACCAGTGAATGACTCAAAACCAGCAAATGGTAAACAAATGTATGTAAGTAGTTGCCCTCATAGGTCTATGATCAGTGTTTAGCAAATACAAATCCATGTTTGCTAGCTCCTCTTTTCTTTTAAACAGACCTGTCTTTGTTCCCTGTTTGGAGTAGCTGATTTTACCCCAGAGAAATATTGCGAGAGCTCAGCTGCACCCTCAACTTCAGGAGTAAAAATATCATTTTAACTGAGGGAGTAGTTATACATACCCAGGCATAACATTTTGGCACTGTACCTACGAATACTTTTTATTTATTTGTATTTTGTTCTATTCAGTTACTTACATTATGCTGTTTAAGGACTTCCTGAAAAATACGTTACTCCTTTATTCAGCATGGCAGAAATTCTTTTTTCTCTCATTGCCTTGCATCAGACCTGTAGTTAAAGTGGCGTAAGTACAAGTGTGGGATGGTTTCCTGTGTAAGCTCTGTTTTGTCCACTTAATACTTTTGATAGGTTTTTTTCATGTAGTGTTACACGGTGGGTTGGAGTATTTTTCACATTAGAGAGGACTGGACTATTATACCACAGAATAGTTATCCACAGGAAAGATTGACAGCGGATGGTGGTTTATTTTCTTTCTCGGATAAATGGACTGTCACAGAGAAAGAGGTTGTTATGTGCGTGTCTGTGTGTAGAGTTTCCCTTTTTTCAAAGGAAAACAACCAGGTTTGTTTTCTTTAATGTTTGTTTGCATTCTAGAATTTATTTATTGTTTTCATTTCTTAAACTTCCTGAAATATTTACAGGAAAGAAAACTAAGGCATGAAATTTTGTGACTAGAAGCAGATTCTTATTTCATTCTCCTAGGAAGACTCTTTCATTCAAAAGATAAAAACAGAAGTCATAAAAATGTGTTATTTTTAGGAGACAGCTCCTTGGAAGCTTAGAAGAGGTTAAGATTCAAAATAGAGAGGAATGGGGGAGGGTATGTAATAAACTGATATTTGTTAGCGGAAAGACAAATAGCGAAAGCTGTGAACCACTGGAAGAACTTTTTCTTTTTTTGTATGGTAGCTGGTTTGTTCAGCTTACTCAGTTGTCTTCAAGACTGTTAAACAACATGACTGGTTTTCTTGTAACATTTGGGAAAGCTACACATCAATACTATTAAAACAGCATTAGTGTCTGGAGAATATTAGACCTCCTTTGACATGCTTGATCAGATTAATAAAATAAACAAAGATTGTTTTCTAGAATGCAATTTTTGCACTGTTTGAAATTATTGCACAGATAACAATGCACCTTCTTTTCCAAAAGGGCAGAAAATCCAATTCTTAAAAGTGGTTAACCCCATAGTGAGATAATTTGGCTCTTGGGTGCATCCACCCAGGTTGGGCCCCTTCCAAAAGCTGCTGGAAGCAGTTCCTACTCGCTGCGCTGCTGCAGACCTGCAGTTTCAATTACAGCAGGTAGGTTTGGGGCACCTTTGCCCCCATGGTTTGCCCATAACCAAATCCCTGCCACTGGCTTCCTCTAAGAAGCTGGCTTTTCTGTGCACGCAGCAACCTCCCTGATGGGCTAAAATGCCCTTGGCTGCTGCCAGTCCAGCTAGCAGAAACAGGATTCATTGTGTCTGTTTTAAGCTGTGTCACTTCATTTTACCCCAAAGAGTAAACTGAATGTACATTTTACACAGTTGAATTATGACATTTAATGCAGATTATCCTGAATGTAGAATTTACTGTCTCTGAAACACGGTTTTGGTCTGGATGCAATGTCCTCGGAGCCAGCAGCACAACCTGGCTGATTCTTTGGATGTTTTTGTATATAGCCATTTTTCAGAAGCTGGTCTGCACTTTAACAAAGGAGGTACTGGTATGTACTTGAGACATTAATTCCAGGTTATATGGTTTCCCTGAGAATTGCCATCTGTCATGCTTTTCTGCCTGGAGGTCACTCAAAGTTACCTCGGGTTGGTATCCTAAGACAGTAGGTTGAAAGGATAAACCGTGTGCTTTGTCTTTAACCCTTAGTTATCCTTTTCCCTTTCAGCACCCTCCTTGATAGGTATGGTAAGGAAGGACTGGGCTTCCCAAAACAGCATTGCCCTCTCCTGGCAAGAGCCGGACTTTCCCCATGGAGCCATTCTGGACTACGAGATCAAGTACTATGAGAAAGTAGGTCTCACTTACAGCATCACCCAAACTCAGATCCTAAAGAGCAATATGTTTTGTATTTAAAAAAAAAAAACAAAAAAACTTTAAACTTTTCACTTGATCCCACACACAATGCTATATAAGTAGACATTTTATTTTGTACTGATTTTTTGTTGGTTTACTTCTGACTTGTTAATGACTGTCTTGTTTCACATCAAACTCAAGTAGAGCAGCAGGCAGGCAGCAGATATACCTGTCTCATAGTAACTACATTTATGAACATGAATAAATGGATCATATGCTTGAACATATTTTGATTTATGAACTGTAAAAACTTTATATTAGACTTTCACTGAAACAATACAATTAAGGTGAATGTCAATGTGATTTAATTTTGCAACATTATTAAGCAATAATCTGTGTTTAAATGAGAGTGCACCAGCCTTGTTTAGAGGGTTACAAAAGGTTACAAGAGAAAGAAACTGCATGGCATTCATGTCATATTTCTGGCATTCTGTCAAAATTATGTGATTTCACACAAAAGTGGGCAACAACATGCATTATAAGTAAATGTGCATGCCCAGCATATCTTGTGAAAACACAATTTGAAGGCTGCTTCTCCCAAAGCAAAAAACATGTTTCATCATTTCCAGTTGGCTACAGGGCCTTGCACTTGTAGTGTAAAATTTAATTCTAATCAGTGTCTGCATTCCTAGAGACAAAGGTAGGATTTTTTTTGGTGTCCATACCTTAAACAGTCACCTGCTGAGTCAGTTCTTGCTATTTCTCTGTCCCCATCTGAAAGTCACAATGGTACTAATGGATATGTGGGAAGACCACAAATAACAGAAATGCAAGCCAAGTCATGAAAGAAATATTTAGGGATGTTAGGCTCTGTAAATATCTGAGAATTTTCTTCCTTGGCTGCACTTCTCTATTGAGATTATGCAGCTTTAATGATGCAGAAAAAAAGGGTAAACTGGGAAAAAATCCAAACAATTTAAATAGCACAGCTAGAAGTAGAAGACAGATTGCTTAGAATATTTGGTAGCCAAAGCAAGGAAACCTTACTTTCTTACACTAATGGAAGTCCTTCAGGTTTTGATCCATTACCATAGTAAGGCACATTATGATTTGCACTGCCCTTGTTTTGTTTGTTGATATTAAAATAATAATCAGGTGAATTAAACAAGAGAAATAGTCAAATTTTATTCAGTTGAATAGGAAGAATTTCAAATATTCAAAACCATTCATATGGATGTTAAATTATAAAGCTTATATTTCTAAAACCTTTTATCAATAGATTATCTGCCAAAATCTGTAAATACTGAGTGACATAGCAAATAGCTCTCCTTAGAGGTCTACATATTGCTTAGACTTGTACGTTGTGCAGCAAGACTAGATACGCAGGCTTCACAGCCCTTTGTTATAGATAGAGTCAAAACTACTCCTATCCATTTCTACCAAAAAAGAATAATTTTCTGTTTTTACCTTTTATAATGCATAAGGAGTATCTTTTAACTATAAACTTCTCTTCCCTCTTAGGTGCGGGTAGATAAATTAACTGCTGGCATCTTCTAGTACTGTTGCACAGGGGTTATTTTCTCCCTAAGTCACTAACTGAACTAAATGCATAGCTCTTGAATACACCTTTTGTTAGTAAGTTAGAACAGGCATGCTCTTTGGCAATGCAATTTAATAGGCAGAATGAAAGCCAAACACGCCAGCAATACCAATAAGATCACTTATTCGAGCAGAGGAAGAGGTATATGACAGATTTTGAAGAACTTTCCTGGAGACCAGGTTCTAGAGCAGAGGGACGAATAATCTACTACTAGAAGTCAGTCTGCTGATTTGCAGTATTAAATTAGAAAATTATATATATATACTGCTGAAGGAATGTACATTATAACTTTAATACTATGGAAGTATAAAGGCCAAATGCAAATGGGATTTGTATATTAAAAAAAAAAATATGGTGCCGGGGTAGGTACAGCAAGTGAAACTGTAATCTTGCAGGCTTCCCAGTAACCCTCAAAGAGGGAAATATCAGCATTTATATTCTCAGCAGCAGTGACAAAATGGGGATGGTGTTGCACACCCACAAGAAATGTGCTAAAAGTGAAATAGTTGTCTATTGGATTTAGTATGAATTTGCCACAAATACATCCCTCTACTGGAGAGTAAAAAATTCAGCTAAAGTTCAAGAACAAGCTGAGTATGAAAACCTCAAAAATTTTATTAATGTCTTAAGTAGTCAATAAAAATACAGAGAATGGTATGCTTAGGTGCTAATAAACACACTAACTAGTAAAATAGAATAGCTTTTGCAGTCCTATCCTTATCCCTTTTTACCTGTCATTTGTGCTTAAAAAAGAAGAGGCTTTGTTCTTATATACAATACAAGAAATTAAATGTCTCCATCAAATACAAACACTGAATACCCCAGTTGCTAACAGGTCATATCAGTTTCTTAACTTTGTGCAACTCTGACGAACTCTGCAGGGTTTTAAAATTTCACAGCTGTGAACTGCTATTTCTTATAAGATACCTTGTTGACGTTTGCAAAATTGTCAAGATGCCATTGGAGGGTGTGCTAGGGGATCATGCTTGCTTTTAATTGTAACCAGTAGGAACTCTGTAGCTCATAAATGGAAGTCATATCTTGTCATGTGCTCCCAAAGTTTCATGAAAGATATGTAAACTTACTGAAATCAAGTAGCTGTCTAATAAACTACTGTGAGCACTCCACAAAATGAGGCAGTTTCCCACAATTTTATAAGTAAGACAAATTAGTGACGGTGAACTCGGGACATAGAGACGCATCTTTCCATGCATATCCAGAAAAAGCAAAACAAGGGAAGAAGGCTAGACTGTGCTAAATATGCAAGAAACTTGTGTTTGCACCCTTGTGCAATACAAATTGTGCGTAGAGAACTGTTGAAAAATCAAGCCCTCTCTGTGAAAAATATTCACATCTTCTGAGAAAGACTCTATCAAATAATAAAGAAATAAATAGAGAAGGAAAGTTACACAAAGCTATCAATAAGCTACAAGTATGGAACACATACATTAATTGAAAAATATACTAAAGCAGCTCAGTAATTTCTCTGTTTTAAAGCACCTTTCATATGACCTTCATTTCTTCAGGGAATTGCTGCAAAATACTCAGAATCATAACAAAATATTCTTTGGCTTTCTATCTGTCTCTAAAAATGAAAATCTTGAGAAAATAACAAAACATTTTTGTGGGCCAATTCTGTATGGATTGTACAGATTTTTAGTTTCTTATTTAGGAATACACTGGTACATATTTATGTGGCTGGCTGACAAGAGGTCATTTTGTTCTGTAGCTTTTCAGACAAAAATGCAGTGAACATAAGCTGACCTAGGACATAATTAGAGAGCTGACTTGGCCTGTGAGGAGAACAAAAATTCCTAGACATTCAGTCCAAGATGCTATGAGTTTTTGTCACACTAAAGAGAAAAAGTTTTCCATTGCTTGAATAGGTATGTGATATAACCAGAGAGAATATCATGATCCTGAAATAATACCGTATGTTGAGGCCTGGTAGTTGAAATATCTTATTTCTGCTAGATTATGAATCATTCTGAAAACCATACAGTTAGCAACATTTGTCACCTTAGATGATAAGTGAGTCTTTACAGCAACACACAAAAAAATCCATTAAACGTTTGACCTTAGAGATCTCAGATGTATTCTGAAAAGCATTTCTTCATAGACCTTCTTTGTAGTCTTCATAGATACTAAATATTTGCAAATTATCTCTGTTGGTGCAGGATGTCTGCCCTATTCTGCAGTCTGTTATCTATCTGTTCTATTTTATAATCCTTTAATATCTTCCACAAACAGCCCAGTACTTTTAAAAGAAAAAAATCTCTCATAGGCAGTATTGTCTTTCCCTTTAAAAATCAAACTCCAGATGTCAATATAAACTCAGATTGTTTGCTAATAGTAATCAACTTTTTTTTATACTTTAAAACTATTGCTCAGACACTGACCAAACCTTTTACTTTTTGAAAGATACCAGGGCAATGTAATCCATTTACCTCTCACCAAAAAGGTCGTATATTCAAGTGAAATGTAGGAGTGGCATAAGATATGGTCCTGTTACAGCCTTGTAATGAAGCCGAGTCCTTCATGTAGGAATTCCCTCATGGGAAAGGAAACACAGTACGCAGTGGATATAAACCGTACCAGCTGCACTTTAGGTTTTGCAGTTGAACTGGAAAATGCTTATTCCTCCCCTTTCCCACCCAAACCCTTAACGTTAATCATCAAAAATTAATGCTCCCTGGGAGCTGTGTTAAGCTGTATACATAGCAGCAACTGTATTAAGTTCTCCCATACGGCCCAAATCCACCAGCTGGACTATATTTTCTGTTACACACAAGATAATATATAATTAGCCGAGGAAGCCAGTCTATAGAGAAGAGATTTTAGTAGGATGTACCCAAGCAATATCCCAAGGCATTGCAATGACATCTCTGAATAGAGAATATCTTCTGGAGCAGGATATAGGATGGAGGGGCTGGCTGATGTTTCTTTGCTTTCTTGTCTTTTGATGAAATTTACACAAAAGCCAAATCCCTTTGACAAAATACTTCATTTTGTTGGCAGACTCAATTTACAACTCACAGGCAGTTTTCACATAAAAATTTTAACCCACCTCCATAGGACAGTGAGCGGACAGGATATGTAGGATGTCAGATGTGACTTTTCTTCCATTCCAGTATTATTTAGAGTTGAATTCATAGATAAAAGGGAGAAAATAACCGAGCAGTAAAGGCAAGGGGGAAATTAGTTTTCCAATGAGACTTTAGAAAGAGATGAAGAGTCGATGAAGCAGACCGATAAAGTGCCAGATTTAAAGAATTAGAAAGCAATATGACCTTTTTAATTTTTCTATCAGTCTACAGCTGTATTTATTAATTTATACAAGAAAAGATGCTCCTTCTTAAAATCTAATATTAAAACACTGCTATTTCTTTGAATATTCATTAATACGAATTAAAATGAGCCGTCCTGAATTTGAGTAGTAAAATACATAAAAGACCTTGAGGTATATTACTTGATAGGAATAATGTGAAGATTTAAGACTATCAATGCATAATGTTTTGAATGACAGAATTTTTCTTACAAAATTAATATGGAAAATTATAAACAAGAAAGTAACTTTGTCTTTCAGAATTGTTTGCCTACAGTAGCATTCTGTAGTTTAAAGCAAATCTATCTGACTAGAAATATGTTCACCATATTATTTCAGAGCCACAGGAGTGTATATATGTGCTAATTACGTACTCTGCACTTTGACAGCAAAAAGGTGTGGCACTTGGTGCATGTACAGAGGTATGAACTGATATCCTTGCCATTTTTTTCCACACTTTCTGAGGAACAGATAATCCTGTGATATGCTCAGTACCACACTGAAAACTAGCACAGCAATAGCACAGTCCTGACAGCCCTGGGAACTCATCAAGCTCACTTTCATGCACATGCCCAAGTTGTTTCATTCCAGCTTTTTTTCCCATGTGAACTGCAAGTGTAAGGTGTGTGACTCATCCCGGTTTAGGACAACAGATGTTCCTCTGTGTCTTCTCCAGCTAAGGTGATATTTCATTTAAATCTCAGATTAATTCAGTTCTGCTCAGGCAGAACCTGACCCTACTTGAGTATCAGCTGGAATCTAACCTAAATGAACAGGAGCCATATGTGTTCTCTTTAGACAAGATATGGACATTTCTTATAAGAAGCCACATCATGTAGATCAGACAATCCTCTGAATTGCTGGGTGACAGTTTGAAAAGGTGAAGTAAAATTAGTCATTTCTCTTCTATAGCCCTATGCCTTTCTGTAAGGTCTATATGACGTGTGAGGTTCATTGACCCTCAACCTCCCTACCACTTGAATAGCTAAACGGCTCCAGTCTTTCCACCTCTTTAATTACAATTTTGCATAATGTTTAACTGAGTTATAAGATTCACATTTTTTCAGACACAACTATGTTACAACTTCCCTATTTCCCTTAAGTACCAGCTATTACTTTCTTGGTTCAGATTTTGCTTTTATGTTAGATTTTTAAATCATGAAGAATAATGTATGCACCAGCTCCAATCCACATGAGGCTGAAGGGAGCCTGCAGACTGTGTCACATTATTCAGTGATAATTCATATTATGAGCAGGCGTGGTTCATTTGGTACTGCTGTGGCTGGATTGTTAGCATGTACTGGTTCTTTCTCTGAGCATATTCTTTTATTGTTGCTATACCTACCATAGCACGCTTGATACCCTTGCAAGCTTTCTGACTTAATTTTAAAGTCGACTTCAAGTGACATGGTTGGGGAATAGGAAAAGGCTTATAACAATAGGGATGAGCATATAAGCACTTCAGGTGCCTGGCCAGTCACTGAATATAGTCAGTATAAAATAGCGAGCACTATGCTGTTAGCATTGAATGATCAGCTGGGCAATTTTTAGCCTCATGCTAATCATTCTCTTTTAAAATAAACACTTTGCTCCTGTAATATTTTTCAATTATTCAAATTATTTGAGGTGTAAGTAGCAATCTGCTGCCTACAAGTAAAATGTTTCTGATGTGACTAGAAGCAAAAAATGTAGGGCTCATGCAATAAGACGTTTTCACTACATTTTCAGCATGTTCTCATAAAAACAAGAGCATTGAGTAATTTGGATGTATAAGAGCTTTTGGAGAGTAGTATTAAGCAGACCTTACTATTTGACCATAGCTGCAGGAACAGATCAGCATGTCGCAGCAAGGCACCAGGGCTCAAAGGAGCACCTCTGGCATTCTCAGCTGTTCAGAGCTCCTGGGAAATGAACCATGTCTGGTGAATGTTTTTTAAAAAATAATCACTACAAATGCACTTTGGGAGATAATCATTAAAACTAAATCTCCTAGCTTATTTTAGCATAGTAAGTGATGTTAAACAAGCTTCTAAGTTTTCCTATTCTGCTGTTATTAACCTAGTTTCCCAAGGGAAGAACTGTAAAAGCCTTAGATTCTAAAAAGAGAAAAAAATAGGTCTCAGAACTGTTGAAAATGAGAGTGAATTATTATGAGACTCTCTGACCAGATATAATTTTTGCCTGCAGGAAAGAAACTAAGGACCTTGCAGCAGCCAGTATTAATGACACAGATATAATTACTATTAGGAGAAAAAGAAATCTGGCCTCTAAATATCATTTACATGCAGCAAAGGGTTTATCAAAGAAGTTCTGAGCTAGGCCTTCTCCATTAGGTGCCTGGTTTGGCTAGTCTCCTAATAGTTGTCGTCAATTATTTAGAGACAGCTTCTAAACCTTTGTATTTAATAATAAAGTAGCCTACAGACCTATTACTATTGTCATTCCTGCTGAACCGAAAAATCTCGATGAGAAATATAATGCTCTTTAAGCACGCCTAGTGGATTTGATTTAAAAAAAAAACATAGTTCAGTCTCTGCTGATCTTGTGTTCTTGTCTGTAGCCAATACCATTTTCCCCAAGGAAAATTGCATGTACAATGTTTATTCCAATAACTGCTAGCAGAGCTGCACAAATGTAGTAAAAGTGCATTAACAGTTTTGAATAAATGATTTTAAAATTCTTTCAAAGACATAGGCATACAAAGGAGGTATGCAAACTATTACAAGACAACAAACAGCACCACACAGCAAGTTCCATACCTCAAAGAAAGCTAAGAAAGCTAAATCTACTGATGGCAGAGGTTGATTCCTAATAAAAGGAATTATTAAACATTTTTTCTAGCCATTCATCATTTGAACTTCAGAAAAAATAGTTTTAAAAATAGTTTACTGACACAGCAAGAATAATAATGTTAACCGCAGGAATTCGCTGTTAGTCTTAAGCATGTGATTAGGTAAGGTCAAAAATCAGATGCAACTATTTCATAGCCCAGTAAGTTTCAGCTCACTCCTGAGGACAAACTTGAGATGATTTTGGTGAACATATTGTAAAAAAGAAATGTTGTCTCTTCAAAGAGAATATATCAATTGCACAAAAGGAAGTGGTAAGAAGTTTAACATGTTTAATCCTGAATTAACAAAACAGAGAATGTACTCTCACTTTAAACATTTTATTATTGTTGTTATTGTTGTTGCTGTTATTATTAACAAGTTTCAGTGTGTTAGCCTTTGAGTTTAGGTCCAGTAAGTTTTAGTAGTATCTGAAGTTAGAGTTGTAGTTCCCTCAGGTACCTTAACACACATTCAGGAGTCAAACCATGGGTTTGAAAGTTTGACGTATTTTTGCAAAAAGAATGGTGAGTTTTGTGAGCAATGATCTAAATATAACTAGCGTGGCTGCCAAAAGATGGCCATCTTAGCAAAAATAATTTCCTTATAAATAAAGTTAAATACAATGTCCAGGTCTCCATTTCCCTAAAACCTATCAGAATGTTTCCTTTAGACCTTCTTATAGTAAAAACTAGCTTAAAAGTTCCCAAAAGTCTTCATCTATGAGCCAAAACTATTTTAAAAACTGAAGCTAGAACAATGTTTTCATAATACACAAACTACTTACTGTTCATAGTCTGTTCTCTCACAACCGTAAAGGTGGATTCACAGATTAAATCAAGAAGATATGTACCTTGAGACATAAGTGAGGTTATATCTTTGTCTAAATGAAGGAATGTTCCAGTATGAGGTATCATTTCACTTGCAGCTTTTTCCTGCAACCCTTGATGCATTGAGGAGATATTTGGGGAGATACAGGTAAACATTGCTTTTTTGGGGAAGACCAGAGAAAGTTCCTTTTTTTTCCTCTCTTCTTCTGAGACTGCGTTGCAACTGCACACTAACCATGCAGAAGGACAGGTTGTTATTAGTTTTCCATTTTTAACCTTTTTTTTACACTGAAATGGAGACAAAGCCACTGACTGCATAATATAGGTAACCTGGTTTTTATTAAGTAGGGATGTCCCCAAAGCAGTCATTCTGGGAGAAGGGAGAAAAATCCAGAGGGAAAGAGGAAGCTCTTTTAAGGAGATCCATTCCATTTTCACCCAATAAAATATACTCTTTCCATGTTTAATATTAGTATAAGCATTTTACCATGTATTAAATAAAAGCTGTGGGTTTGGTGGTTGTGAGGGGTCATAATTGGAATGAAAAATGCACATTAGAGGAGCTTTTCATTTAAATGCATGATTTCATTAGCCAACTTGAATTCACAGAAAGGGTGTGTTATTCAGTAACTCCCACATAGTTTTGTTAGTTTTGTACCCTAATAAAATCATGAATGTTTATTTTGTTGATTTAAAGAAACATAATGTAAAAATTCTCTCTTTTTCTTTTCTTTTTTTAATGTATTAGCATTAATAGTTTCAAAGTGCCCTTTCTTGATGTTCTTGTCAGGGAGGCGGAGTTAACAACCTATTATTATGTACTCCTTACCGAGCTGTTAATAGCTTTAGAGTCTTTTGCAGGAATTCACCTGCTGCTCATAAAAACATTTATGTTGCTGTAGAAACTTTACCAGGTTGATGATCTTGTATTTGCAATGACCTTGCACAAACTATCTGGTTTTCTTGCATGTACTGCCAGAAGTGTTAACATTATATTAACACAATTGCACTTCTTTAGTGACTGAGACAGCTCTTCCTTTTTAAAAAGGTATTGTCACCTGTCTGTAAATTTCTTTAAATTTTTTTCAGCTTTTTTGTTTGTTCGTTTTTACCAACTCAAAAAATATGATTTCGATTTAAGTTAGTTAAATTAGAAATGGGCACTTCCCTGATACAAATACAGGAACAAAACTTGCTTTGTCAGTTTTGAAAGTGTAAAATCAGCATTTTAGTTTACTTGTTAGATTGTTTACTTTGTCCTTTGAAATTCATGTTAAAGTAATTGGAAAAAGATCTCCATTTTTGCTTTATACTCCTCTATTAACTCACTGAGGTGTTTGAAGAGAACATAAATTTAAATAATATGCTATATTTATTGTTGATGTAATGCCAGGATCTGCAATATAGTCATGATGCCAGAGACGAATTCAGCCCTTTTGACTTAACATTACAAGATAGATGTTTGCTGTCTACCTGCACTGAGACACAAAAGAATGCACACACATGCTCACAAATACACAAAGAATGTGATAGTTCAGTGACTTTTCAATAGCTATTGATATATTTATATCTGAAGAGGTTTGCATAATGAAAAACGCTACACAATCTCAAAGGATTGTGCCTATAAATAGATCAGAAGGTTCCCTCTTGCCTCTCATTTATTATTCGTATTGGAATGATTAAAGTCAAACTTTAGTTAGTGTCAGAGTTTGTGTTTTAGAGCCAAAATTCCTCCTCTAAAATTGATTTTTGTTGAGTGGTGTTGAAATTTATATTAATATTGTCAACATTATTCTATATCTGTAAGTCCTGATTTTCTCTGAAAAGGAAAGGAGATGTCCCAAAGAACTGTATACACAGTTAGCATGTGAGAGACTCATTCATGTAGATTTAAATTAATCCGAATGACTTCAGTCATTTATTCTAGATTCACAATAGCAATCTGAATCAATACTATCTATAAAAGTAGGTATTTTGTTTACTTAAATAAAAGGGATAGCTTTTTCAGTACCACTGAACCACAGTTAATAGCTCTTTTATGTGTATCTATGAACCAAGTAAACAACTATGAATAGTTTTGCTGTTGTATATCACTAAGGACCCCTTCTGTATTTGCCAGGTAGGAAATATTCAGTAGCAAATGAAAACAGAAAAGTGTACATTGATCTGCTCTTCTAAGAATAAGGGATATTTATGTAGAAGATTCAATCTAGGCCCAAACCAATCTTAAAATCAGCCCAGTCACTCTACCTGTCCTAAAACCCTGAAAGGCTGAAACACATTTTAAAAAGGAGTTGGGAAGGCTTGTTGCCTCAAGAAGTTTTTAATACAGTATGTAATTTTCACAAGGGCATTTGTAAAAATGCATACATTACACACAGCAGTTAAAATTTTCCAGCAAGGTGTTACAAACCTGACAAAATGTCAGGAGCCCTAATACTCCTGCATCTAACTACCTACGGATATTGTAAGGATTCTGACATTAGGTAAATTAAGCAGTTTTTGTCATGAGCACCATTAGAGCTGAGTTTTGTGTAGCTGACTCAGTGCTTGACTACATTTTTAGGATTGGTAGATTCATTTGGATTTCACAGCTTTGAAAATATATGGTGCTTTTTTTGTCAAAAGAAAGCATTGGCTACATTGTATTGTAGCAAGTCACTATCATTGTAGAAGTCCTGAAAAACTGGATCATTGCTCTTGTATTGAAATTCCACTTCAGTTGTAAGATGCTTCCTTATGTTAAAAATGTCTTCACTCTTCAATGAGAAATAGGGGAACCACAGTTTTGGGTTCTGCCATGAAGGAATGCAGCAGTTTAGTGTGTACAGCGTTACTGTGATTTTACCAATGCCAATAATGTTAGGCATGTGAAGATACCCTGCCATATGTCTCAGCAACTTAGAGACCTTTGGGTATTTGGACTGTTGCTTTTCACATTACAGGTTTTTTGCATCACATGTGTTGTCCCTTTTTGTTCTTTCCTCCAGAGTCTTGCATTTTCAATTTACAAATTTCATTATCCAATGACCTACTTCCCATCTGTAACTAGAAGTACTGTTCTTATGATATATAGAGATATGTTGAGTTTGACTGAACAAATCACTGCTATTCATGATTATTCACTATTTTGTATAGATGAGGAACTAGAGTGTATTCAATGAAATCATCAGGAGGCAGATTTAAAACAAAAAAAAGTAGTGTTTTTAAAAAACAGTTTGTAATTAAACTTTTTGCCTAAGGATGTTTTGGAAGCCACAAGCAAAATTGGTTCAAAAAAATAATTAAATTCATGGAAGAAAAGTCCATGAGCTGTAAAACGTAATGAAGCAAATTTAGTTAATTCAGTAACCTACTAATCTGCAGATTGCTGGACTCTGGGGGAGTGTTACAGGTGAGCATGGGGAAAAAGAACCTGTGCTGCTTGTGTGGAGTCTCAAGTCAGCAGTGGCATATATAGGACCTGATTCAGAAATTTGAACTATGAATCTTATATAGCAAATGAATGGCTCGGGAATTAGCCCACTGGCTGTATGTACATAGTTCTCTGAGCTTGTTTCACAACAAAGAAAATCACAGAAGGTTTCCAGTCTTCAAATTTTGCAGGATTGCATCTGTTTCCTGTTGAGCTGTATTTGTCAGTGGGTTTATTATCTCATTATGAAGTACACCTTAGTGTTAGGTATCTCAGATGAAACTGTGCTTTACTGCCCAAAGATGACAGCAAAACTTTTGAATACTGCTTGAGTTGATTTTTACTATTAGTAAGCTAGTTCATGCTTGCAGTAGCTCCTTACTTCTTCCCAAATGGCAGAGACAGTGCAGGGGAAAAGAAAATTAAAATGAGTGAAAAAAATTAAAAAAAAATCAGGGACAACTGGAGAGGCTGACATTTTTATGTGCTGAAGTTAGAAAGACTCCTGGAGATATTGGTGCAGAACTTTTCACTGGTAAATATTTTTAATGAGCAAACATGTTATCAGAGTAGCTCATAACTGCTAGAAAGATGGAATTTAATATCTGCACTTATCAGACAATTCAAGTCACGTTCCCTGGCTCCCTTTATTATATTCTGAATTGCACCCTGTTCCATCACCAACTTAAGGCACAGACCTGTTTTTATTCCTTTCAATTTAATCTCCTTGTCAGTATGATCAGCAGTGTCCTATCTGCTGCCTTCACACCTGGTGTTCCTTTTTGGCCCACCATGTTAACCACACAGCTTTTGCTCTGCCCGCCTCTAACCTCATTGTGCTGGCAAGAATGATAACACTGTTTTAGAGTCACCCTGTCCTCATCTCTCCTCGTTTAATTTTCTCTTTTTCATGGTTCACCTCACATCAACTCATTTGTGCCTTTCCAGGTATATAATCCAATTAAAATGAGGTTTGGCTGGGTTTTGACCTTTCCATATTTTCTTTATGATTGGTTATCTGTTCTTCTCCTTTTCTTGTTGACAGCTTCACTTTATGTATGGAGAAAGTGATGAGCTGACTGACAGGCAATCAAAATATAAAATATTGAAAGGCCAAACAGGTAAAGCACACTGTAGCATTTCAGCTCCCCAAACTGTTACATCTCCGATTAATCACAAGGGAGGTCAAGAAGGGAAGGGAGAAGATTACAACCTGAAGTAGCTGATGCCTTAAAACGCTGGAGGTTTCTTCTCTGAAGCAAATACTAGAGCCATCGGCAATTTTCTCTATGGCCCTACTTTTTCCTGTCAGAGTTTTCATCTTAGTTCAGACTGGTCCTCAGATCTTTGTAATCAGTTTTCTAAATTTACTTAAGTTTGTTCATCAGCTGGAAACCAAAGGTACAAGATTTTTAGGAAGCGTTGTTTTAAGAATATGAATAGTATCTTTGACTATTATTTCTATTATTGTAATTTTTTATCACTCTACACTGCAATGAGAATTTACCTAAATCCTGTTGATCATATTTTAATCAGATAATAATTAATGTTAGAAGCACAATTTTGGACCTATGAGTCTTTTCTCTAATTAATTCCAAACATTACTGCTGGCATTAATGTTAATAGATGTACTATAGGTCAAAATAGTCTTCTAAGAGAAAATCATACACAAAAGCAGTAAAGATAAAGAAGCTTTCAAATGTGGACTTTGAGTTTCCCAAGTGTAGTTAATTTTACTGATTTCAGTGTAATTACTCCTTATCTAAAACAATCTATGTAAGATGAGAAGCAAGATATGACATGGGGCAATAGGCATTCAGAAATCATATTAGGGAAATATTTTATTGCAAAGAAAGAAAATAACTTTTTAGAAATATTTGGTACAAATTAGTTGTGAGAGAAATATAGGCAGTATAAATCAAAGGCAATTTCCATAAATTAGAGCTGTGGGGGCTATGTTTTTCTTGGAAAACACAGTAAGTACAAACTCCGCAGTTAGCTGTTATTTGTCTTTAATAGATTCTCTTTGAACTGATTAATCACGTATTGACTATACTTTGTAATTACCTATTGTTTTATTCTAATGTGTATTGCAACATTAATGTTCAGCTGACTCTGGAGGTCATTAAGTGCCATCATAGCTGATTCCATGAGAAAAGTAAGGAAGAGGTTGGAGATTTCATTTCGCGATGGACCAGAGCTATGATTAATAAAAATTCCTATCTTCCAGAATTGTGGCCATTCCTTTAAAATAATGATGCTTCCTCTGTAGGTCACATTGTGTATATCCTTCAAACTAATGTATCTAGGAAAGAGGAAAAATGTGACCAAATGGTCTCATAAAAGATTCTTTCTCATTATTGGTGCTTTTATTTAAACATTGATAAGGTCTGAATCATGGAACTCCAAATCTTCTTTACTTTAATGTGGTACTTATTCAGCTTTGACATTGTGCTTTAGTGCACAGGAGAAAGACCTGGTCCCTGTGGTATATAGATTGAATCTCTATTAGTATTTCTTTCTGTTAAGCAGTAGCACTCCGAAAAGGCTAAGCAGGATTATGTGGCTTAAGTAGAGAATTTTCCTGTTGGAGGACAATGGATATAAACTAGAAAATGTATTTGCAAGCAGTTGATAGTAAATTCAGTTACTGTCTCCCTGGATTCTTTCCACACATATACATTTGGAAGTTGTAGGTGCACAATAAGTATGTTTTCAACTGGCAGAAGCCTTTGAAAACCTTTTCCCCAGCGTCAGTTTAAGAAGGCTTTTCAGTTACTCATGGGACTCAATGAACTGAATACCTTGATTGTCATTCATAAAATAAGCTAGAGACAGAGTAAACTGCAAGAGAGTGGTAATTTGTGGAGCCCCCATTATATATTCTAAATGATAGAAAATTATATTTGGTTATCTTTTTCAATTCCTGAAATAAGGACTGATATTACTTTGATTAGAGCCATGTTTCTCTTTCCCACTCAAATATCAACGGTAACAAATCCTGTGTGCCTGAAAGTGCCTAGATTTTTATCAGTACTTTACTGGTAAAGTTAATCTTTTAAAGGTTATTTGAGCAATATAAGCAAAATTCAGCATTTCAGCTGTTATTTCCTTTAATCTTGTCTTGCACTAAACATTTTTAGTTATATATACTTTTTCTCATCTTTAGCATTAGAATGTAAACTCTTTGATTGCAGTATGAGTCTAAACTGATAAAAGGTCATCATATTTTGGTTAGTCTTTATCAACATTTTATTTCATATATGTGCACAAAGTCTTCATTTCTGTGCTGAAGAAGGTGGAGATCAAATTAGAGAGCAGCATGTTCATATAGGTGTGGCATTTGCTGGTTTATCTTTTTGTTTGCAAGTGTTAATGTCATCAGAGGGAATCCCCTTTCTTCTGAGCATAAGAGAAAAATGGTAATACTCATCACGATAATATAATGTCTAGATATTGAATTAATATGACATTCATTAATAAAGTAGCTACCTTCAGTGAGGCATAATGAAGAACTGTCATTTAATCTGATGATGTCATACAGTGGAAGTGTTTCATTACAGCATATGTTGATGGGACGGATCCAGCTCTTCTGATGCTTTGCAAAAGCAGAAAGCTCTTCATTATTTTTTATACTCTGATCCTGCTACTCCATTAAATCACTTTCTCTACTGTTAGACCATTAACACTGCTGTAACTTCCATTCAGTCATTTTCTTGCAGATATGAAAAAATGTCTTGACTATAAAGCCAAGTATAAAATTAGGATAGATACAGATTCAGATACTCATGCAGAGGTGGCTGCAGCGAAGAGTTTGATTTTGAAATGTGCTCGTGTTCATGCACAGACCAAACTGTGAACAGTCTGTCATAATCAGAACTGAATCCACTGACACAAAGAATCACACAAACAATAAGAAAAATACAATTTTCGTAGAAATAGAGCATTTTCAAAGTTCATAATAAAATTCTGTTTAACTTCGATAGCTAGTCATAGGTTCTGTATTACATTGTGTAACAACATGGACATCACTTGTCTTTTGGATTATATTTATGTTTTAAGTACAGATTTTCACCAAGATAAGTTTGAAGTAGGCTATGGAAGAGGTCTTATGAATTTCCTCATATCAGATTCTGACTAGTAATTATAGTCATACATTATATTAGATAGACTTCTTTAAATTATGTTTAAACCCCCAGCCCTGTGTTCTCAGAACTGCTTCTTGTGAGTCCTATGACATCTTAAGATCACAAATGCTGCTTTGATACTAATGCGAAAGATCAGAGCATTTCTTGTACCTTTTATATGAACTCTGAGCCATATACAATGGCCAACAGTTCACTTACTGCTTACATGCAATGGGCAATGCAGCCGTATCAGTGAAACATTTATTTTATTTTGCAGATTTTGTAGTAGTCCTCTGTAGTTATCAAGAAATACAGAACAGATGGAGTCCTTGACATTTCCCATTGATCCTGGTCCCAGCACTGTCCAGGTCAGAGATCTATCACAGAGCATACTGTGGCTGCTTCTAGCCCACCAAACCATGCTTCCTTTCGATGGAAGATAGAGTGCATGGCAGGAGGGCTGATACATGTCTAAATTTTTCCACAACATAAAATCAGGGTCTGGTAAAAGCATGCACTAACATCCAGGAATTTTGAACCCAGAATCCATGCAAAAGTAAGTGCATATTATCTGTGGCAAGAATGAGACAAAGCGTCTCATACTTCTCTGGAGACTAGAATTGTATTGTTTTATTCTGAGACGATCTTTAGCCTCCCTGGGAAAGATCATGGCAGAAGGAATGACCAACCTTTAGAGCCACCCCCATCAACCTCAAATTGTGTCTCTCTGTGGAAAGCTCTGGCTTTCCAGGTAGACTGCAGATCTTGTCATTGTCGTGAGAAGGGAGTAATGGCAAAGCATCCACTCTGGCGAATTGTCTTATGTATGAATCCAGTTGAAAAAGGCTGATTTCTTTGTGTGAAACTTTCACATAAAACAATGTGAAGTTTCCAGCTATTAATCATTTTGTCTCAAGTTTGAGCAACTGTCTCCTCAGGCACAGGATTCTGAAGCTTTTTCTTCTCAAACACACCAAGGTGACAGATTCCCTTTCCCCTATTTCACTTGTAATAACAAATCCTACCCCCTTTCCCATATGACAACAGTATTACTTTTATGATCATGTACTCCTAGACATCATTTTTCGGGCTGTGTGATGGATGGTGTTAAGAGGCTGCAGAAAGGAAAGAAGAAAGGAGATGGGAAGGCACAGAGATGGGACGCCTCAGGGTTTCCTGCAGGCAGCCCCAGGCAGGTGGTGAGGGGGCAGCAAGCCAGACAATGACCAAATTTGGAGATGACCAAAATACCTTCCCCCACCCAGAAGGGACAGACAGAGATGTCTGCCCCTCGGGAAGCTGCTGTTAGCCACAGCCTGCCCACACAGACAAAGGGATCCATTTTGTTGATTAAATGTTACCATCACAGTCCTTGTCACACTCATTATCTTTGACCAACTAAAAATAACAAATTATACTCGATAACTGTCTGTCCACATCCCTGGCTAGGGAGCCGCTATACCCCAAATGCTATGTTTTACACAAGCAGTAGTTAGCCTGGAATAACAGATATTACATAACAGATATAGCTCGGATTGTTCTTTTTCAGAAGACATTCCCACTTTGCTGCCACTGGCCTTGTTCTGTAGACTTCAGGGAGTAAATCTTATCATTGGATCTTGGAGAGTCTCCACCATTTTTTGACAAAATTTCCATTTTCATCCTCCTCTGAAGGAACCTATTTCTTTTTACAGTTCCAGCAAATTATTCTGAAACTTTACTTCTGCAATCTCTCCAGCAGGTCAGATAAAACAGTAAATTATTAAATGCTTAGAACCACATTTCAAGCAGCAAGGTAGTCTGGGAAAAGGAAATGGCTTGCAACCATTACATTATACAGTGAAATCCCTTAGGTGCTGGTCTCCTCCTTATCTTACAGGTTGTGGAGCCTAAATAAAAATTTCCAGAGCATTCATTCCAGAGTGTAAAGTCTCTGCCCACCTATGTCTGGGCCATGACAAATGGAGCACATAGTACTCACTAAAACTTTGAACTGAAGCATACATAACCTTTAACGAACATATCCAGAATCTTTCCTTCACTGGATGTCATGTCTTTACTTAGACTGAAGTGCAGAAATGGAGTCTTGTACTTATGTTGTATTTAACAGGCAAGATTGTAAATGTTGGGGCATACCTGTGATTCACTGTGGTCTTAGGATAGTGCAAAATCAGGTGGTTTCTTTCTTTTTTCCTAACTCTTAGATTGATTTTGAGCTGCTCGCTAGCTTGTGTTGAAAGACTTGGTCTTTTTGGGCAGAAATGTATACACTTTAGTCAGCAGCTTCATTACTAAATAAATTCAGGTTTTGTGTTCTCCAAGTTTGCATACCCTGGCCAAGTTACATGTTAAGTTATATGACCCCTCTACACATGGAAGTCCCTGGAAGTTGCACATATAATGAGGCTATAGAATAGAAATTAGCTCTTCATGACACACTGAATGTTTGTGAAATGTCCATAAAGTAGTATGAAAGCTCCTCTGTATATGTAGGAGTTCTCTGTTTCCTTACAAATCTGAGTATTAACCTATTATACCTTTTTTGCTCACATACATGCTATTTTTCAAGTTGAAGCAAGCTTAATCACAAAAAAAAAAAAAAAAGATCAGGTTGGCCTTCTGTCAAAAGAAAATAGATATTTTCTGAAATTTCTAAAAAAAAGGTATGTCTAAAATCTACTAACCTGTTCAAAGTGAAGTTATAGTATTTCAAGTAATTGGCAGAAATCTGCTAGAAGTTGTTAGATGGTATATTAATCGTAGGTTCCATCTATAAGATTACATGTACACTGTGTCTTACTATTTCAATTTAAATATACACTTCTTGCTGTTTCAGAGTTTGGTAATAGACTGTAGAACAAATCAACACTTCCTTGTACTACAGTTTCTCAAATTATTTCCACTGTTTGGAGTGAGCATTAGATGCACTTATTTTAGATACTGGTCATTGTTGCCTTTCTTCTCCTCCTTCACTTAACAGAATCATTAGATTATTTTTGTGTGTTTGTTTTTTAATTTGGTTTTCTTAGCCATCTCCTTGTATGCCTACTGGGGGAATACTGATATACCTGCTACTCTATGCTAATGTGACTTTGTTACATAATGACTGAAGTTGAATAAGCATGTTTTATATAAAACTGTTTGTTTTATATAAAAAAATATATGTGTTTGCTCAGAAGAGGTTGAGTCCAACAGAATCTAACTGAAACCTCTTCTTCTCCTTGTTATATCTCTTCT
This sequence comes from Morus bassanus, assembly GCA_031468815.1. Classification (NCBI taxonomy): domain Eukaryota; kingdom Metazoa; phylum Chordata; class Aves; order Suliformes; family Sulidae; genus Morus; species Morus bassanus. The sequence continues at coordinate 119,745,746 of CM062568.1, read as the reverse complement.
GTGAACCAGATTGTTTCCTTCTTAACAGGCTAGAAGCACCCTTTGAATAACTTATACATATTCTAATATTACTGCATGGTATAGTAAATGTATATGGTGCCCCATGGGTATCACAGTTGGATTGTTAAGCATATGCCAAGGACATTTCTGCTGATATGTCAGTTTGGCGACAAATCCTGCTGCAATGAAGTAAAGCTAGCCTTAAGGCACCATCTAAAATATTACAGATTACTGATTTATCAAATGACAGTAACTAATGACAGGGAATAAACTCTCTCTTCTCTTAAGTCATCCCCTCGTGTAAAAGTATCATCAGTTAGGAAAGCAGCACTTAGTTTTCTGCACAGCAATCGATGTGGCTGGTCTCCATACTACAGCACCTGGTCTGCAGTGGTAATTCCCAGTAATCTCTGCACACCGTAATTCTCAGTGTTCTCTGCGAAGAGTCAGGAATTCTCAGCAGATGTGCAGGATCAACTGCCAGGAGATAAACAGGGGACTTTTGCAGAGAGCGTTTCTCCTTATAAACTGTGAAAGGGAATTTCATGTACAACTACATTACAGCTACCTGGAAAGAGAAACTAAGTTCAACAGCAGTGAAGCAGTTGAACCATGCTAGTACTTTACAGACTTTAAAGAAAAAGTTAATTTTTATTTTCTTTTACCCACAGGTCTACCCACGGATAGCGCCGGCATTTTGGCACTACCTGCGGGTAGAAGTGAGTAGCGGGTATTTGAATACTCCCACATCTTTACTTTACAGCTTACTAGTATTTACTGACCGACTAGTTTGTCCATTGTGCAAAAGTAATTAGCTACCATTCTAGCTGCCATTTTCTGTGAATGTAGTCCTGTACTAATTCCGTATTGTTTTGACTACAGTGTAATTACTAACCCAAGATGCAAAGATGTGATGTGTTTATATACAAGATTAAAGAGAAAAAATTGAAATCTAAGTCAAGGCCATATCATACATTATGACTATAGCACAAAATCAAAGTCCAGAAATCCATACCTGCACCTCCTTTTATAAACACATTTTACATTCATGAGAAGAATGTGGAGCTTCAGTTCTGCTATATTGTTTTTGCAAAGTTTGTACAACTCAACTTGATATCATTTCTCCCCTCTTTTGTCCCTCAGGAGCATGAGCAGCTCAGCTATTCCTCCACAAGGTCCAAGGCTCCAAGTGTTATCATCACAGGTCTCAAGCCAGCCACCAAGTATATATTTCATATCAGAGTCAGGACGGCAGCAGGATACAGCGGCTATAGCCAGAAGTTTGAATTTGAAACTGGAGATGAAAGTAAGTTTCACTGAAGGAAAAAAAATCAAATACAATTGAAGTAGCATCTAATTCTAAAACAGTGAGACATTGGGAGTTTGAATGGCTGAATCCATACCATTTGCTTATCACAAAATGACCACTGCTGTATGCAAAAAATAAGTAAGCCTCAGCCTCACACTTCATGCAAGCTCCCAGAACACAGTGATGGAGACTTTTCTCTGGAGTTTTTAGTGCTCCTAGACTCTACAAATAAAAAAAAAAAAAAAATTGAAAACTTTTATATGCATTTCCATCAACCAATAAGCCTACTAAATTTGCCATATGAAGCAAAAAGCCTACATATTCCTACAGAATATGCAAAAAGGCTTGATGCTATGTATGATGTTTGTGCTCTGAACAATTTTATATTTAAGTCATGTATTGCCCTCCATGTTCAAAGAAACTGCAAACAAGGTATTTACAAGCATTTGAGATAAAATCAGAGCTGTAGACACAACAGTAAAACACTCATTAATGAAATTACTTTAATTAACCAACTATGTATACCATGTTTTTCATTAGTGTTTTAGAATTCAAGTTGCTTAAGCTAAAGTACAGACTCAAAGCTATATAAGTGTTTTCAAGAGCACCCATGGGTTTGTGTTCAATTTTCATTGCTTCGTAACTTCTATTTCAAAAATGTTTTAGGGATAGATTTCCGAGTGCTTAATGCCTAATTGGACTTTTTAAAATTTTCTGGGTACTTAAACCAATTGGTTTGACTAAGAGTTGAGCACTTGGGTGCTTTCAGGAATTCCAGTGCATCTTCTGATGCAATAAATGCTAGGCTTTAGGCACCCAGGGACATAACTGTTATCAAAAGTAAATCGTATTTAAACCTCTGTGAGCCTACGTCATGTTTGTGAAAATGTGATTTACCCATATAAATCAGGAAGACTGTGGTTCCAGTGACATTCTTCTCATTGGCGCTGCCAATAGAAACATCTCCTGGGAGTGACATTCCACCCACTCCTTCCCAGCCCCACATCTCCTTCACAGCTGCACTAATGCAACTGGCACTTGGGCTGCATGGTGAGCTAGAGCTCACAACGCTCTTAAACATTTATTACCTCTATTACTTCTAAGCACTTAGTGTGAATCTTGATAGTGAAACATAAATACACATTATATATTTGCTGTTTACCAACATTTATTGCTTAAGCTTTTGCCTGACTAAAAGTATTTGATTTGTTATAAATATAAATCATTGTGTGATTGAAAGGAAATGTAGACAGAAGAGTTTTTGTTTATGATCAGTTGAGATGGAGGTTGAGAGGAATTCTGCCACTGTTTGAAATGGTACCTGGAGCTAGATAAAGACTTCAGTTTAATTAAAAGGGTAGTTCAAAGGACTGTGGTCTTATTCAAATATTTATACAGGAGTGCTTTAGATTTCAAAGGGAAAGAAAAGCAAAGCAAGTGCTTGCTGGTAAATATTACTTATATCAAATTGAAGCGGTACTCAGTGACCAGTCAAATGATGCCTTGTTACTCTCCAAATATCTTACTTCCTCACAGCAGTATTTTGAAAATTGGCCTATTCTAAACTTTAAGGCAATATCAGATGATTATGATCATTCATTTGTACCCCTTTCATAACACGGACCAAATGTCTGTAACTCTGTTACTTTTCCACATGGCTAATGACAATAGATTGAAATTACTGAAATGTCATCTACCATATACAAATAGTCTTGATTTAAAGTCTTCCAGTAATGGGGAGCTCACAATATTTATAGGTAGATAGTGCCAGTGCTTAAGCCTCATAATTAAAAATTTGCACCTTATTTCTAGCCTGAATTTTTGTATTTAGCTTGTGCCTTGTGACCCTTTTCTGCCAAATTAAAAAGTCAAATACTATCAGAAATCTCTTCATCATGTAAATGTGTGTATGCCATTTTAAAGAATTCTCATGTCTTTCCCGTAAGTGATATCAATGCTCTCTCTCACTCTAAAAAAAAAGCAGTTTTGCCAAACACTGAATGATTTTGTAGCTCTCCAAAATTTTAACAGCCTTTTTGAAGTACAACATCAGAGCTGAACATGATACTTAATTAAACTGGAAAACCAAATCTGTTTATGATGCCATAAACAGACCTAACACCACTTAACCTCCTTATAATTCAGTTTTCTTTTACTTATGGGTGTAAGCACTTGCTACCTAAACTAGAGCATTGTCTTACACAGCTAAATAACTAGAACATAGCAACGTTTTCATCAGTACCTTTGTATTCCAAGATACTGACCTACATTTAGATGGAGGGATTGAGGAGGGTTGTGTTGAGACTTGGACTGCATAGTTATATCAGTCCATGTAAATGTTATTTTGCCCTTGATGGCATGCATCTAACAAACCATTCTAAGTCAAGCTGTGTAGGAATCTATCTTCATCATTTACTACTCTGGCAGTATGCAGCTCAGCTGAAAATTTTCTGGTTTTTTAGTATATATTCTTCTGAATTATTCTGAAAGATACCAAATAATATTAGACCAAGGCAGACTATTGCAGCTCCCTCCATCCCTACCCATTAGAAACAAGTTACTTGGTGAAGATTCCACATTTGAAATTGCTTTTTGTGGTCTTTCACTTAGCCAGATTTTAATTAATTTAGTGTGAGCTATACTGATTTTTATATAAAGTTAATGTTTTCATCAGAAGGCCGGGAAGAATGGAGTCTTTTAAAAGTCTGTGTTGTCAACAGAAAATTTATCAACCAACAATCTCATTAAAATGACAAATATTTCACGTGTTTGATAAAAATCCTTCTCAAATTACATTAGCTAGTAACATCCTTCAGGTCTACCAGTTGTACATGTAATAGTCTTAACATCTAAAGAAGAATTCCAGGAGCAGTTGTAGGTGAACATCCAAGGTTATTCCACTTACCCGGCTTGAATATTGACATCATTTGTTAATAAATAGTGGTAAAGTGAGCAATCCAAAATTAGGATTTTTCTTTAAAGTGAAAGACAAGTTGTAAAATAGTAAAGGTTCATCAGTAGTGAGGCATGTATATCAGTGTCCTAAAACATACTGTCCTTGGCAGGTCAGTGCTGTCATGCCTTCTCCAGTTTACTGGTTGAAACACGATCTGTGCCGCTTCAGTTATATAGGATAAAATTAGGTACATCCTTACTAGGAACACCAAGACATTTTGGTGTAATTATTAATGGTGGTGCATGAAGCAGAAAGAAGGCCAACCCTGTAGGACTAATGAAAAAACAGTTAATCACGCAATGCTGATCTGGTTTTTGGGAAGCACTCTCACTTACTGACCAGCAGACTGAGGCAGCCATTGCTTGGAGAGCATGTTGTTGTTGAACCCTCCTGCAGAGACCAATAAATGGAACATCTGAAAGAGTAAAATTTGGACTTTGTGAAAGGAAATGGAGTTACCTAGAAAAGTCAGAAGAATTCTCTTCAAGGAAGCAGGGATGGATGAATGGATGTTGTCAGGCATTTCTTCCACTGTTAAAGCTAAGAGGCTGCTGCTGGGAAATGTAATACCTTTGCAAAGCATAGCAACTACTGCTTTTGATCATGTTACTTATTGCCATTTTATTCAGTCTCCCTGTTTCAGCACCTTATAGGCAAAAGACTTCCAGCAAAGCTGACAGGGTTTCATACACCCCAGCACACACGTGTACTGCTGCTGTGGCTATAAATTGAAGCATAGCCTCACTCGTAGTTCCTGCTTTTATGTATCAGGAATACCAACCATCTGAATCACCACAAAAAAAACTCTGGTCCTTCCTAGGATAGAATAAAATGTATTCTGAGAATAAAAAATCATTTGTCCCAGGGCAAACATGGTTTAATGTCTAAGTGTTTTCTCTCTCCCTCTCTAATTTCTCTCTCTTTCTTCTAACTAGCTGTTTATAGAAGACTCTTTGTTTGGTTGTTTTTTTGTTTTGTTTTTGTTTTAAATTAATGATTGAAAGCATTCTTTTTTTCCTGGAGGAATTTTTTTTACTACATCACCTCAGAGGCCCTTGTGCCTAGAGGAATTTGTAAAATATTGAACAATTTATAGCTGTTAGGCAGGGCCACATTTTCATGCTGTAGATCTCTTGTGCAGGGCTTGTTCTAAAACCAAGGGTATTTTCCATGTCAGCCTTCCCGTCATTAGGAAAAAAAAAATCTGAAAGGAAACTAGTTGGCTTGTTCCAGCAGGGACCTAAGGGGCAAACTAGCATGTGTGCGGCGTGGACTAGTGGTTGGGCTGAGCAAAGTGATAAATGTAAGCACATGATGATTTTTAATCCAAAAGCAATGTAGGCTTTTGTATGCTTCAAATAGATCATATTAACAATAAAAAAATAAAAAGTTCAGAAATGCTGATAGAATACCTGATAAGGTATTTTATAAATTTGACAACTGTGAAAAATTAATTGGCCTGAAATTCTGATCTTGATGAAACAATTACTATAATTTCTTTACCACAGGCACAGATGGTGACTTTCTTGTATTGCCAGATCTGCTGAATTCTCACATTCTTCCTCCTCTTCCTACATCCACAAAATCTATCTGTAACTTTTCAGCCTCAAATCATGCTATTTTGGATTTGTCACCAGATGTGATTTAGACCCTAAGCTCCATTCTTTCAAGAACTCCAAAGCTCAAGAGAGGGGTCCTGAATCATTGATTCTGATAGAGGTCCAATATTATTTCAAGCACATGCTCTGATGCATGCCATGACAGAGAAGGCATCCCTAGGACTTTTAGAAATACATTGAATTACCAATGCAAAATGGAGATTTTTTTTTGTCAGAATATTTGATGTTTTGACAATAGTAAATTAAATTTCTGGTTGAAGCAAACAAATAAGGTGGCAAATATCTCATCTTTAGAAACTGTCTCGCTGGATCTCCCCCCATGTCTGCCTAGTCCTACTGTTCATTCAATAGTAGTCAGCACTGGATACTTCAGAATGTCTCATTTTAATCTCGAAGTATTTCCTTCCTGTGTTTTATAATTTCAGCCATTTGTTCTTCAAATCTGACTTTAGCCTATCTGATTTCTCTACTGTATGTGCTCAGAAGCCTCAAAGACTTTACTTTTCTTCTGCATTTCCTTAACAAGATCAACATCCTTGCTCAGATCTCAAACTGCTTGCACAGGCTTTTCATTAATCCACTGGTCAGGAAGCTAATTTTAGGGGCAACACTTGGAAGAAGGATTTTCAAGTGAATACATACCAAAAAGTTTTACATTCTTATGCTAGTGATGGCATTATTTTTCCCTTTTAAAAGTCCTTTTTAAGATCACCTTTCCATTGCCTCCTCCCTTTCCCACATTCACCCTTAGATTGAAGCCCATCAGCGAGCACAGGAATTGAAGCACTTCTGAAAATGTAAAGGTTACGCTAATTAGACTTTATATTTTTCTTTCCCATTGTTCTTAAGCACTGTTGTTTACAATGCCTTGTCAATCTATCTGACAGCCAGTTCCTGTCTATTAGAGCTCCAGCTCTCACTGTCCACACGTATCTATCTTACAGCTACTCAGTATTATCTGTCTAGCTGCCTCTCTGTCACTTTTTTATCTTTCAGTCTGCTGGAAGGTCCGCTGCCTGATAGATGTCAAATTGAAATAACTAAAGGATGTAGCTAAGAGACAGAAGTGAGCTGTCATTAGGGCTTCCAGACCTTTTATACCAAATACACAACCTTTTAAAAGATTTTGGAGAAATTTGCTCAAAGAAAAAAAAGGAGAACAGAGCTGGAAGTTTCTCCATGTCGTTCATCCTCTTGCACTTTGAATAAAACATCTGCACAATTTCTTCCAGTCTGCCCGGTGAGGAAGTGAAGAAGCCTTGGGATATTTCCCTTCAGCCCAGAGAGGAGGGAAAGTACAACTCCTCCACACATTTGAGTGAAGAACCCAGAGAGGAGCTGAGACAGGGCATGGATGTAAAGAGTAGATGGTGGGGACAGAACTGACACCAGGCTGGATGCAGAAGGAATTTCCGGGCATGGTGTTAAGCAAGCAAGCTGGAAAAATGCAATTAGACTCTTTAAATGTCATCTCAGGCATAAAATCTGAGTTAAGCGTGAAGACTAATGGGAGTGAAGAGTTTATCTGGATAATACTTATGCACATATTGCGCATATGCTGTATTCTACAGCATGGACTGTGTGCTGCAATTTTAAAATCAAATCACCACTTTGACTAATCATGTTAGTTGCAGCTACAATGTGTTTGAAGAGTTTTGACACCCAAACATTATAGTATACTATTTAATAATCTTGTGGCATAAGTAATAAATCCTCCCTCTTCCTTGTCTTATGCTACTCATTTTTTAAAGTATGTTTTTGTCAAAATGAACTTATTGAGCAGACAGGTAGAGAGAATGAAATATACTAGCAGACAAAACAGCCAGCCCAGTTAGATAGGTACTAATCTCCCTTATGAGTCTTAACACTGCTAGTGGTTTACATATTCCTGTGGCACCAGCACTTCCTCACCCCCTTGCCTATCAACCTTAACTATCAAATGGAGTATGGCCCCATACATGATACAGGCACATCCATCCCTGGGATCACAGAGCTACTAATCATCCCTGCACCGGATGGATTTGGGTGGTGCATAGTTGGCAGATACAAGACCGTGCACTGGACAGTGTAGAGACAACAAAATCCTGAGTTTAGCTATATGAATGCTGGCCATGTTGTCTAACCAATGAGATTCTGGAAAAAATGCTATGTACTTCTATGATTAAGTGCAGCACTCTAATATGTACACACAAAGAGATGAAATAAGTTTGCAGGAACTTGCTTGGCTTTGCAACCTATCATAATTTTTTTTTAAACTGTGTTTTTCTGTCTTGCATAATCAAGAATAGTCCTGAGGAGAAACACAGGGACATATACCAATGTGCCCAGCTGATGGAGAGGAAAAATGAAGGAAGAAAAAGCAGGAAACAAAAAAAAAAGATCAAGAACACACACAACAGAAACAATACGTGTTAAAACTCTTAATATTTACAGCTTGAACTTTACCTTAAGAGAAAGCTGGAGAAATGAGAAAAGGACAGAGAGATTGAGGGACATGATGAATTTAATTTAGAATGGCAAAATGCTGTAAAAATTTTAATTATTGAGTGTCCCTGATTACTATATTCTCACTGCCTAGATAGTGTTTTATGGAACCTTTTACCTGCATGTGAGGAGTCTGTGTATGCACATATACATGTGCTTATATATGTGTTGTTCACTGCACTGTGCCTTTACTGATTTCTAGAAGGATCACTTCAAGCAAAAATAAGTATTTCCATCATTTTGCCTTACCTGCCTCACGATCAGTTTTTAACAAATCTACGTTTTCCAATTTTACCTGTCTGCCATTTGACATTTTTATCTGACAAGTAAATTAAGGTCATCAGGAAGTTTCAGGCTTGAAAGCCCCTTATAGTGATTTGGCTACTTGAAAAAAAAAAAAAAATCCTAATATATTGGACTCTGGCACCTATGCCAAGACAGTAAAATGCAAACAAGAGAAACAGAATGATCACTTTTTAAGTTTGTACAAACTCACCTCATTGCTTAGAGGTGGAAAGAACTAAGTTAGTCTGGAATTTCTCCCCTTCATGAATTTGACTCTGGTTCCTGTTAGAAATTATTTGTTATTAAACTGATAGACTTCATTCTATTTTAGCTAAAACATCAAGATACAGCAGCACCATTCAGCAGAAATGATCCAGGACACATGACTTTCTTCATCTCGATAGCTGCAGAGTACTTCTTTGGACATTGGAATCAGTCCCTGTATTTGCACCTTTAATTCTCGTGAATAAAGGCCCTGGGTTGTCTCCTTGGCAATGAATGTCTGTTGAAGAAAACCACAGCTAATTTATCTGAGCCCATGGTTTGCTTTTCTTTTGCTGAATTCACTATTTTTGCACACCTCTTTTTCCTATTGGGAGAAAAAAAAGGGCTGCAGTTTGTCCTCTCGCTTCCATTGCAGAGATGGGCAAGATAGACTCATGTAAAACCTCCTCCTCCATTTACAACTTCAAACTGTGCCTGGCTGTAATGATCTTTGCAACATTTAGCACAAGCCCTGCTAGTCTGAAAATAGTATTCAGCATTTGATTTGGAGAGCCTGTTATTATTTGCATTGTTGCTTGTGTGGCATGATATTTGTTATGTTGTATTTTTCCAACTAAATCTGACCCTGTGGAAGACAACACAATGCAGAGCTAGAATCCACTCCCATAATATCACTAGATAGCATTCTGGAGATTAGCTATTCAGTGAGTATTTGCTACAGCATTTATTGGAAGATGTATATATTTAACTTGTCTGTGGAGAGCTTATGACCACAAATACTGAATGCCTCGTAATTTACTGCCTCTGCTTATCTCCATTAAATTATATGGACAGAAACCTAATGGCAGAAATTTAACAAGTTGTTTTTGCTGAAAATTTGACATAAACTACTATTGTTTTTATTTGCTTTACTACTATTACAAAGCCAGTTTACACTGCTAATTTCTAAACCACTCACAAATATTATTTCAAAGCCAAATGTTTTTCTCAGCATTTTATGAGGTTTTGGCCAGCCATGTGTGCATTATATTAGGCTTCATCAACTGCAAAGTGACAGAATGTAGCCTGCTGAGCTTTTTCTTTGCAGCAGCCTAGGTGATTTCCCTAAGCTTTACTCATCTGGTGCCTAAAGAAAGCTGAAGATTTTTCTTATAGAACAGTTTGCAAGTTTACAAAATCAAAGTTGCTTTCTCAATAAATCTAAAATTTCTTTTCTACATTTACTACAGTTGTCAGAGGTCATTGAATAGAATTATTTATTCTCCTTTCAGAACAATGTTATGTTTCTCATGGAAACAGAAAGTAAGAATTAGGTAAAGGTCATGTGGTGAAAATGTTCAAGTGTAACTGAATATAAAAAATAAGACTTTGGAGACACAAGACACGAGATAGAGAAAAAACTGAACGTAATTCTTTTTCTGCTCATGTAGTACTTGGACAGTGACAACCAACTGGACTGTAAGTAGGTACTTTGTCAATGTAAAGGTTTAATATTTTACAGAATAAATTAATAAAAAGAGGAAGTGTCTAGAGACTGGATAATTTCAGGTGATCTTTTTTAGCTCCTAAATATCTTACAAAAAGCAGAGAGAAAAACATGAGGCATAAGGAAATCAATATTATTTTTTCAACTATGGTGTTGTCAATCACCAGACCGTGTTATAGGTAAAACTGTATACATTTTGTGACAATAAAAATAAACACCAGACATACAGAAGAGTGTGTGAGCCTATGCACTAAGTGTGCTTTTTCTGCTTTGCTTTCTCCTGAACCCAGTTTAATATCTCTTACATACATAGCACTGCTGCTGACTTCACCAGAATAGTTGGACGGAGAGAAGTTCTGAATTAGATACAGGATTAAGCTAAATAAAGCTAAAGAAAAAATATGTTCTAGTTTTGTGTCCAAAATTCCTGTCATATTCAAACTTTAGTAAATTGCAAGTGTCTGATAATGCCAACTCCTCATTTTAAAAACCTGTAAAAATCTTCTCCCCTTCATCATAGCTGGGACACGGATTACGGTTTTTCACTTCACAGGCACACTCACATCTGATGTCCTTGCTAAGAACCGAGGAAACTATTACAGAGTAATTGCAACATTTGACCAGTAAAATGTTATCACCCATTCTTCCAGAACCCTGGGTGATGGAGCTTTAACCTCTTTTCTTTGTGCTTCTCTTTCAGCTTCTGATATGGCTACAGAGCAGGGACAGATTCTTGTAATTGCCACTGCTGCTGTTGGTGGATTCACTCTCCTGGTCATCCTCACTTTGTTCTTCCTGATCACTGGGAGGTAATTAACACTACAGTGTTCTTGTTTACTCAGGGTCAGAGTCATCCAAAACTAAGAATTTAAGAAAAATAGTTAAGTCATTCACCACATTTTCAGTGCTAAAATAAGGGTTAGGCATAGCAGGGTGAATGTCGTCTTTGTTCAGCACTGCTCATACTCACAGTTCTATTTTGAGTGTTGTTTTTTGTAAAAAAACAGTTTGAGGAGCTAAGCAATTATTTGAAATCAGGAGATAGCTTGGCTGTTTCTAAAATAAGTTTCTGAACCTCTTGCCTGCAGAGCAAGAATTTAAAAATACAATGTACCTGCACCCTCAAGGCTCTGACATTAGAAGACAAAACCCAAAACCCACAGTATTTTTTACAAAATCTCATAACTGTCAACTGCAAAGCTTCGGAGGGTGTAGCCTTAGGATTTTTGATGTCTTGGGGTTGGCAGCGTAGCTTGCTAAAGGCACTTGAATTGACAATTTTTTATTACTTCTGCTGTATTAAAATTGTAGGAAAAATCATACACAATTATGTATATATTTTATATACACAATTCTGTATCTATTAAGAGAAAATATAGGAATTATGTAATGAAATTAAACTAAGGAAAACCTTACTCCAAAATGCTAGAATGATTCTATGGCCTGTGATATCATTGGTGAACAGAAAATAGTTTCTTGAAGGTCCTATTTTATTGCTTTTTTGCTTTTTTTTTTTTTTTTAATTGGATTGAAGATATCCCAATTACAGCAGTACTGTTGCACCAACAGAGGAATTCACCAGTCTGGATAATTATTTTTTATAACTACCCTGATTCTTATACTTAAAATTCTTCTTGTACTCTGCTGGTTGTCCAGCTTCCTTCCATTGATGTGTTGATCAGGATCAAATAATGACATTATGCAAATGGGATGAGAAAGCATTTTGATTTGAGTGGCCAGATGCCATGCTCAGTTACACACTCAAGGTTTTAAGGGAACTCACAAATTCTTGGACTTGCTAAAAAACACACGCAAAGGTCGTAACATCAGTCCTTGCTGGAGCTCAGATTCCCACAGGTGTAGCTGCTTCCACAGTGCCTTGCTTCCTTTTACACTGAGCCTCCGGGTGTTTCCTGTGTGGTTTCAGGACTCCATCTGCTTCCACCAGGAAGCAAAGCAGAATTTAAAAGGACAAAGACATTATGTCCCCGTCTCCTCTGTGAGACATCAGTGGCACTGCAGTCCTGCCATGGATCAAGAAGCCTGATATTCTGTAGAGGTATGGGCCTTCTAGCAGAGGAGTCAGGCTCATAGCTCCTGCAGTAAGCTCTGTAGCTGGCAGGGTGTGGGCTCTGGCCCCTCTCTACCATTTTCCCCTCCATGTGAGGAGGATTCTCCGTGGAGTTTCCTTCTTACCTGGTTCGGGGACAGAAAAAATCCAGAGTTGGGATAGGATTCTGCACTATTCCTGTCCTGGTTTAGAACCTGTGTTTACACTTAAAGAAAAGGTGTTACACTGACTCCTCTGAATGTGATAATGGTAATGGCAGGTGGGGCTGATATCAGTAGATGTTGCTGCGCTTTTAGATTTGTAATTAAGTTTCTGTTCTGTTAGTATAGCATTACGTCTAATTTGAAAAGAAAGTGAAGTCAGATCAGTGTAGACCGGAGGTTTTATTTGCAGTACCCTAGCACCCAGATATGGCACTACAGTAGCTACCGTTATCTTAATTAATGCTTTCTCTGCTAAATAATAAAACCAGTTAAGTCTAACGTTATTTTGAAGTTAATGGGAGCAGTTAACATTGGAACATACTGTGACCTAAGATTATCTTAGAAGCTAAATAAATATTCCTACGATTGCTACAAACACTGACAAACAGTAAGGTCTTTCAGAAGAGGGAGGAATTATTCAGACAAAGACAAACTTTTGGAGAAAATGATTGTGTGGAATCCTTTCATTAAATCCTGAAACATAACTCAAATGCTTCCTTTAGAAAAATCTCATGAAACTCAGGAATGAAAAAAAATATGGAAACGGGTTTCTTTCTGTGTTTATTCCTCCTGTTCACTAATGTTAAGGGTATCAGAGGTTCTCTTATCTTGCTAACACCTTACTCAATGGGACCATTTCAATTTTGTAAGATGTGAATTCATTTTGAAGTGCTGCTTAAATGCAGTGATAGGAGTGTGTTCCACAGAAGACAGAGCAAGAAAATTTTGAATAAATACTCAATTTACTCTAGGACTGGAGGCAAATTTCTGCGTGAAAAATGGGATTGGTACCCTACAGATGTGCTCTGCTTCAGTGTTTAGAATTAGCAATTTGATGAGCTGTCAAGTCACAGGGCTGCTGATGAGTCTATTCATAGTGAAGAGGCTGGGTTAAATGAGCACCTGCCTCTGCACTTTGCTGAGTGATTATCCACCAAGAGCAAGCAGGAAGCACAGCTGTCAATTGCAGATAGAAAAATGAAAGTAACATAGACTTCGAGGCTCAGGATATGCAGTGAGACAGGGGTCTTGGCTAAATTCCCGAAAAATGCGATGTTAAAGCTCAGTGTGATTTATTCTTATCATTACAGAAATTATTCCTCTCTGATTGTTCTGTAGCCAACACTAACAGGGAACAGGGAGCTGGAGCTGGAGCTGGAAGACTCCTCTGCTGGTGATTACTCACTGGCTTCTGTAGTCCAACTTTGGGGCCACATGCATACTTCGGAGGCTTAGACAGGGTTAAAGCCTTGTTTCTTTGACTGTCTCCTTGGGCAGACACTTTAAGTGTAGGAGCTTGTGTTCAGTGTTCTTGGCAGTTGGCACCCTAGAGACCAGTTGTTCAGGTCCTAAAAATGGAACTGGCATGCTTAGTGGTCCCAGCAACTGGTGTACAATCCGAAGATTTCCACAGAAGCTAAGAATCCACTGGTTGCTGTTTCCCTCCATAAGGTACATAGCCATGACAGCTTCAGAAGCTTCTGCCCTTCAGGTGGTTGTCATCACCTCCGTAGCAATGACTGAAATTTTGAGTGTTCCTAACATTTCAGTAGTTTAAATGAACCATTAAAATGAGGTGGGTGTGTTCACATATTTCTCATACCTCCATTGTTAGTATTTTACTGGATATACTATCTATAATTATAGTTTATTTTATTTTATAAGGCTGGTAATGAACACACAGAGGCCAGTCATTTTTTTCAAGCTGGTCTTGGAACTGAATGTCTGTACACCAAAGCACATGTCCACATGCACTGCTGTTCTCCACTGGGGTCAGTGCCCCAACAGCCCTTAGCCCTTAGCATAGCCCTTAGACCAAAAGATATCCCTCTAATTCATACTTCAGTGAGTGAGAAAGAGCTTTAAGACGGACAGCAAATATTTTGTTTTTTCTTGACTGAAACAGTTACTCCTACCATGTGACCCTCTAAATCAGCATTAACAGTCCAGCAGGTAGGCAGCATTCAGGCTGGGGGAGATTTCATTACAAGGAACCTGAAAGCTTGCCATTTGGCAGTTTTCTCCAACACACCCTTGCATTGTCAGGTAAGGTTGCTAACAATACATGAACATCCACAGAGTTTTGTGTTGTTTGCCAAGGATTTGCAATTTTATAGCAATCATACAGGCATATGCTAAATCATCATATTCACATAGCAGGCTATGTATTGTTTATCCTATACGATAGCTGCTATCTTAGAAGAAATAACAAGTCAATGCCTGACTCAGACTGTACAGAGCTACACAGAAAAAAAAAATGGTCCTGACTTGAAAAGATATTTTCTTTTTTCATGAAACATGGTGTAGTCGTAGAAACTATTATCTTATGAAGAAAATGAGAGCTTTTTTGACCCACTGGATATGAAAGTTAATAGATTAAGGTTTAATTAGCACAAACCAATGTATGTAAACAGGAATGCAGGGAAGTAATAATTTATTAAAGTACCAGGATTCTTCGGAGGAGTCAAACTTGGAAATAAAGTATTGCATCAAACTTGAACTTAAGTTGTCATTTTCCTACTAATCATTCAATCATGATTTATTTTTATTTGTATCTAATCTGTATGTAGATCTTCATGTATATTTCTCTCTTTAGATTCATAACTAAATATATATTCCAAATGCAAAGATCTTGGCTTTCATAAAAGTGCAGATAAAACTTAATGTACATTTATTTTATGCATGATAAGTACTTTAATTCAAACCTCACTTGTTTTTTCTTAAAAGATGCCAGTGGTACATAAAGGCCAAAATGAAATCTGAAGAGAAAAGAAGGGCTCATTTGCAAAATGGGAATTGTAAGTAGTTCAACACTGTGTTATATAATATCTATATCATGTTTTAAAATAAGAATGTTCATTGCTTTCTGTACAACTTTTGCTTATTCTCGATGTTTTAATCTGGCCATTTGAATAGTTCCTCATTGTCTGCACCATCAAGGGTGTTTATTTGTATGTCCTCTTGAACAATTTACCTGAATTCACTCTAGTTAATGAAGTTTCTTTTATTCTATTAATAATATTTATCAGTTTTTCAGGTACATTTCTTTGAATTCTCAACTGATCTGGACCGTATTGAATTTCTGCCTCAAAATTCTTCTCTGGGTGACTATGTGCCTTATTTGTATCCAGTTCTCTTTGGCTTTAAGGATCTACACTTCCAACCACCCAAGAAATAAAAAGTGGAATGGGTTGCCTTCCCTCATGTTCCTGCTCACTGATAAGTACAGTGAGAGAAAAACCTGGCAATCTCTCATATGCAGTATATTAGTTTATTTAGTTTAGTTTAGCTACTTCGTTTAAATTACTGGCCTCACTGTTTTATGTTAGAGTAGCTGTTTGAAGTTTTTATTTATTCAAAGGGTATTATACAATGGGTATAAAATTTTTCGGTCATTTTTTATAACATCTGTGGAAATACTGTGGTCAAGGCAGAAGCTAAGTCACCAGAAGTAAAATCTTCTTTCAGGTGACACTACTATATCCAGCCAAATGGCTCCTCCCATCAAGAAAAAGGGAACATTTCCCCATAAAGGATACTTCCTAGCAAGATTTGTTTGTCATTTGTTTCCAAACATGGTCAGAAAGGAAAGAAGACAAAAACATTCCTCCTGGAGAGTTTGATATATGCCTCTGAGACCATGACTGCATTTGAGAAAAGCCTCACTCAGTGTCTTTCTTGCCAGGCTAAATGATGACTGTATTTTGTGTTGACAGAAAGCTTCATCTCAGAGGCTTCTCATTCATTTGCAGTTATCTCAGCATTAGACTTGAGGGGGCAAGTCTCTACTCATGTATGTGCTCCATAGAACCAAGGATAAAGAGGAATTACCGTGATTTCCCCCAGCAGCTAGGACTGCTTTACCAACAACACTCCCTCCTTTACACTGAGCACTCAGCGCCTCCATAAGAAGTACCTTCTTCATGCTAGCAGCAATCTTTATCTGACTGCTGACCTATAGATTTGGTATCCAGCACTTCAACTTGAAGCGATAAGTGGGGCTGCACAGTTTCTGCTGGGATCAGTGTAAGGGTGACCTCTCCTAGACTGGCTGAAGCTGTTTAAAAAAAGGTTCCGCTGCAAAACCTGCACTGGTTAGCATCACCTGTTCCTGTTCCCAGATTTGTCATGTCCACGCTTTACATCCTAGGCTTCTGCTGTGTGCAGAAGAAAATCATCTCCTGTTCATCCTTTCTCTTTCCCTTGGGAGCTCAGTGTGAGTCAGGAAGATTTCAGGAAGTAAACTCTTTGAAGGTAGTTAGAAAGGGGTCCATGATCTTGGTGATAATATGACATCCCATGATATCTCTTGTCCTCCCCATTTCTGAATGGTGCATGTACTCTATTGGCAGTGGTCCAAATGTCTGTTGCACACTACTTAATGAAGCCTAGCCACGTTCATGTATCCTGGAAATGTGTTCTTGACTTAATGCATTTAGGGTCATCAGATAATGAGCTGCTTTAGACTCAGCTACTAAGTGGTAAGAGGAAAAAGGCTGAGAGGTACTTAATCCTTTTAAAAGAGATTCTCTGGACCCAGCTGCAGTACCCTCCTCTAATCCTGAGAAGTTGATGCATTATCTACTTCAACTTCTGTTAATGAATTGAAAGTTTTCCAGAACTTAATCGCCACATGGCAGCAGCCTA
The DNA here is from genome assembly GCA_031468815.1 of Morus bassanus. Lineage (NCBI taxonomy): Eukaryota > Metazoa > Chordata > Aves > Suliformes > Sulidae > Morus > Morus bassanus. The sequence continues at coordinate 119,728,461 of CM062568.1, read as the reverse complement.
AAAAAATTCCCATCCAGATAGTCCAAGAGAAAGAACGTAAGTTCTTGGACATGCCATACTCAAGAACACGAGGGATATTAGCCATGCCAGAAAATGATGGCTTGCTGGAGCCTGCCAAAGCAATCTGGCACCAACCCACTATTGCCATCGCCATCTCCAAGGAAGCAGACAGAAATTATTGAAGCCTTGTAAATGGATTTGGATATTTTTGTTCATCTTGCACCTGGCTCTCTGGTTGTTCGAGCTGATCAGAAGAGAACAAAGCAGCACAGTCCTCCAGGACCCAGCCTCAGAGAAAAGGATCTCAAAGATTGGACCTGTTTGGCAAAAGGAACGTTCAGCCATCAACCCGTAAATGAAAGGAGTGAATTAGAAAGCACTGTTTTCAAAGTAAAGGGCAGATTGCCTAAATTGCCCAAGGAGAAGCAAAGGGGAATATAAAGTGCTTTGGCAGTAATCACTGTTAGTCTTCAGGATCTGTTTTGCACTCTATCTCTGAGCCCTCACTTGGTGTCTCTGTAGACACCCTTTCAAGTGACCAGCTCAGAGCTCATATATTCTCTTGTGACTTGCTGCGTTTTCCAGATTTACCAGCTGTACTTGAAGCATTCCTTAAGGATGTGATCTAAGTGCAGACACTCCAAGGAGCCAATTCAGACTAAAATACTAAATAGCATTTGGAGAGGAAATGCTTACACTAAAACAAAAAATCGAATGTACTTTATCTCACCCAAAATAACATTTTCCTTAAAACATAGCTAGGGCTGTTATTTTTTCCTAAGGAGAAGTTTCCAAAAGCTTTATTGTCCTCTTAATTTTCCTACCTGAAATGCTATACCTCAGGAGGTGCTTGTGTTCAGCTGGGGCAGAGACAAAACAGCATAAGAGTTTGACACTATCTTATCAGTTGAATACCAAAGACTGAGTTTTCTAAAGGCCTTTGACTTTTTGTTCCTGTGGGACCGGGTAAACTCTGGGACCTGTGTAGCTAGCAAACATGACAGTAACTAGAGGTATAATTAACATTCAGAGAACCTAATACCCCTATTTCCTCCGTTCTCTACACTAACATGGTCTATCAGTTATCATTGCAAGCTGAAAGGATGTTTGATGTAACAATGCACTGCAGCAGTCCTGAAGAAGTATCCGTGCTTTCAGTCACCCAGAACATCTCAGAAGATTTGAGCAGGGTCCAGCAGGACCTTGCTCAGTTTCAACCAGTACTTTTGAATGCTTTTGCTAGTGTTGGGTTGGCAGAGCTTATCCTCTCTGCCTATGGAGTTGTAACACCCAGCTTTTTAATGTCTCAGAAGCCTCATCTAAGAAAGCCACTTGAAGGATAAGAGGAAATGCTTAAGTCTGTGGACAGTCAATCTTTGAAGGCCCTGTTTGTGAAAACACACAAAACTCATGTGCATTCTACAGTTGGTTTCTGTGAAATCAGTAGCAAGCATTAGTAATTTTGGGTCATTATCCTCTTCTGTTGGGTTCTGGAGCTTTAAATGTGGAATATTTAATATATTGTTTCCAATCTTTTCAATTGTCTAGTCAACCAAAAAAAAAAGAGAAAACCATATTGTTACAGTGCATGAATGTCAAAGAATGCTTAATTCCTATTATTCTCTCTTTTTTGCAGTACGTTTCCCAGGAATCAAAACATATATTGATCCAGACACATATGAAGACCCATCTCTTGCTGTCCATGAATTTGCAAAGGAGATAGATCCTTCAAGAATTCGTATTGAGAGAGTTATTGGGGCAGGTAAAAGTACACCCACTTTAAAAATGGCTACGCATGGACAGGCTGCTTTTCTCAAGTCACCATGATAATGCAAGTGGTCAAGTATGGTACAAAATGTGGGCATATTTCTCTGATAGCACCAGTTCACTCTCAAGTGTGGTGTACATGAGGTATTGTATTTGGCTAATATTCCAACTGTGGGTATATTCAAACAAGGAGCTCTTGAGAGGCAGATTCTCCAAAGTGATAGGTTTATCCCAAACCTTTTTTAAGGCTTTATCAATTTTTGGGGGGTTGGGTTTTGGGGTTTTTTGGTGTTTGGGGTTTTTTGTGCTTTGCTCCAAATGTTCTCAAAACACTGCATCACTCAGCATTTGCCATAGTTAGCGTCACATATTCTCTGTCACTGAGGGGGAGATTAGATCAGAATCTCTTTCTGGGGGGAGATAAGATCAGAATATATTAGACTAAGCAATAAATATTCTCAAATAGAAAATAGATGGAGTACAAGGGGGAGAAGGAGAGGCTGGCTTGGGACAGGCTTTCCTGTAGCTGTGCAGAGAAGGATCTTTGGCAGAGGGGAAAGAGGAAGCTCTGATGAGAAGGTGTAGACAGTATAAAAGGTGACATAGAGCTGGGAAGCAGGATGAATGGGAGAAATAGCTGCAGGTTCTCCTCTTAAAACCCTGTTTGTCCAAGTGTGTGGTGGGCACAGAGAGGAATTACATCTGAACAATTGTTTTAGAACCTGTTCTCGTCTATGAGGTGTTTACCTTCAGTTGAGAACATCTCATTGGGAGTGTAGGACATTTCACAGCTATTTAAAAATAAGTTTCAGAAGGTCATTAATCCTGTATGTACATTGGCCTTTTTTTCTAAAGGAGATAACATGCCCCTTATGTTTTCAGGGATCTTACCCTTTGCTAACGTGCTATGTTTATAGGCATGTCTATTCTGTGCATTGTTATCCCCTTGTCTTAGCTTTGGTTTAATTGTCAGGTTTTGCTACTCAGGAAAGTGCTGTGCAAGTGTTCCCACACATGCACTTTTGGAAAGCTTTGGTAGGGATAAAGGCTCATGGCTGCTGTCTAGAGTTCACTAGAGGTCCTGGTGGCAGCTCAATGGTGACAGAAAGCACACCTTGGTGGTTAACACAACAAAAGTGAAATAATTGAAAAGGTCAGACTCTTGTAAAACCATTTCTTGTAACTTGTGTTCTGACTCTCTAGGATGGACAGCATTTCATTATTGACCAGGTCCTGAGATTGTTTGCTCTCTGTTTTACCCAGTGTAGTTTGCTGAGGACTTAGAGAGAGACAAGACTAGAAAACGGCCTTACAAAGTTACCTAACTAGTGGATCTCACTGCATGGCTTGTGACCAACATGTCATTCAGAAGGCCCACCAACATTTCTCACAGTTATAACAAATGAAAAAAAAAACAGACTGTCAAGGAGAGTCTGAAGTTCCTGTGGTGCATTACATCCTCTGTTGTTGCCTGCACGCTGTCAATGGCTGGGGAGCATTAATCATTTCTAAGCCTCAACAGAAAGGGAAGGTGGGAGAGCTAAGGGTCTGTGTCAGAAATTTTGATGAACAGAGGAACAGAATCCTGAGCTCTAATTCCAGCTCTGAAATGTAATTTCTTCCTGTGAAAGACTTTAACACAATACCTGTCTTCAGTTTACACAATATGGATATTTCTCTGTGTTCTTAAGATATTAAGAGTGACTGAGTTTTGTAAATTGCTGTCTTAAAAGTACTTATCATACTGAATACACAGATGTTTTGTCTTCACCTCACTGTAGTTTTATTTCAGCAGCAATAATTAGTATGTTCCATATTCCGGTGCCCATCTTACAAATGCTTTTTTTTTTTACCTTATTTACTTTCTCTAATACCATCAATAAAAAAAAATAATTCACAGTACAACAGACTGCAGAAATCAGAGTTACATCTTGTAGAAGGGGGTCAGTGGCAAAAAAAATATTTTAATTTGCTCATAGTGAGTCCACCAAAGAACTCATGCTAGCAAATATTGTCAGGAAAATTACTATCAGAAGACATAATGCACTGTGATCCTTCTTTTTTATCTTTGTTCCATATATCTTAGTCACTCAAGAAAGGAGAGGTATTTTTCAACTGAGATCTTCATTTAATGATATGTTACTACACTGATAGCAATGGAAATGTCTCCGGTGTTGCTAAATATGTTTTATGCGCTAGAAAATGTCATGCAAATAATATAACAGAAATAAAACCTGGTCTGTTAACAAACGAGGGAAAGTATCGACCTGAAAGTAAGAGAGAAAATTCTGTTTCACGCTGCAGTCCATATCGCTAGAGTACTTTAGAGTTTACCTGACTGCTTAAGCTAGATAGCATATAGCTGGCACTGTGCACCATTGGAATTATGAGCTTGAGAGAGCCCCCAGAGGGCTGACTTCTGCGAAAACATTCTATCTGATTTCTTTTATTTCTTCCTTTTCTTCAGACATACTATAAATATTGATGTCTTAGATTATAAAGCATATTGAACTACATTCAGCACTGGTATAACTGCTGATTTCAAAGGAGTTGAATACGACAGGCAAGGACTGAGCTTATTGATTTTATTTCAGATTAAAATTGTGTCCTTATTCTCAACTTAATTCATTTATGAAAATTCTTTACTCAGCTTCTCTCTCCCTTTTCTTGCATGCGTAGGAGTGAATTTTTGCCTGTTTTGACAGATTTTATATTTTTTATCTTCTAAAATTACTTGGGTAACCTGCCATCTTCAAAGATATTTGCCTAGCAGGACTTGCAAACTGGTTGCAATGAAATTTAAACCCATTTCCATGCAAGCAAGATTCAGGTTAAATACCATGCCTGAGGCATGGAGAGTACAAATTCTCACAGAGCTCTTCGATAGCTGCTAGGGGACATAACATATCACTATAATTCACAGAAGTCCTAAAACTTTCTTTATGCCTTCTCTCTAATTCTGTATTAAACATTGCAACTAGATATAAAATGGATGTTATCACAGGAGAATTACTTTTAAAAGATGCTTAGAATTTTCACCTAAGTGAAACAAAAAATTTAAAATCTTTTACAAAATCAAACATTAAAATCTTTTAAGAAGTGAATTAATAGATCCATTTCTTAAATTTTTTTGTTTGAACATTTTATTTTGACAAATCATTTTCATTTTTAATTTCTGTAACTTTAATTTTGCAAAACAAAAATTATTTCAATTCTAGAAATAATTAAGTTTTCCTTTTGAAAATGTCAAAGTGGAACATTGCATCTATTTGAAATTTTTTTTCTAGCATTTCTGGTCAAGAAATTTTTGAAACTGATATTTTCCTGAAAGCAGTTTCCAATTTGGTTTTTCAATGGCAAAAGTCATGTCCAAAAGTGCTTGACAGTTCACTAGTTGCAGTGCAGATGGCTTTGACACTGAAGGCAAGTATTTTTTCTAGTTTCTTTTTTCAGCTGACCTAACTCTATACCCAAGTTATCTTTTGAAGTATTTGGTAATTATAATCTTGGATTATGTGAATTGGAAATGTACATAATATTATTTGTTGCTGAGTAATCTATTTGAGGATGATACTATCAAATCGGAAATAGTATTTTCAGCTAAAGCTACTGATTATGTCTTTTCTGATTACAGCACTGTTAAAAGCTAAAATCTCCAAACCGCTCCATTTACCTCAGATACACATACACTATAGACTTGAAAAACAAAGACTTCCTATTTATTATTTTTGTCCTCTATTTCAGTCTCTGCTTAGAAGTGCAAAATCCAAGAGTCCCTGACTGTGTTTACCTACTTACGCTCTGTTATACGGGTACATCTGAATGCTGCACAAGACATTGGGATTTCTCTGCAATCATTTATTAGCCATGTTATACAGACAATTTGGTCTGCTCCTTTGGTGCCAAGTACTAGTAAAAAAAGGGTAGTACTACATGATGTAAAAAAAGAGAGCAAATATCTAAAATTGTTGCTTACACACTGACTGCTCCACATAATGATGTTTTTCCATCACATACTAAAAACAGGTTCAGAGAAGGTGGCGACAAATGGTCAAACTGAAAAAGGAGCAAGATCTTCAAGCAGTAACAGCATATTGGAAAATAGCCTTTAGTAGTTACGAAGTTAAGACGACACTTGGCCTGCAACAGTTAAAGACATCATAGCCAAAAAAAAAAGAAAATGTCTCTACATTTAGTTGTAGATTTAATAAACATTCCTATTGTATGTTCATATCATTAGGCAGGTAGTAATAGGAAGTGCAAAGCAGCAACAATATAAGAAAGGATGCTGAGCTCACAAGATTACTTTGAGAAAAAAAAGTATTAGTGCAATCTCTTGTTAAAATCCTTTTTCAAGTCATCCTAGTGGACATTTCCTGAGCTGACATTTTTGAATGCAGCCACTATAATCTACGGAGCCAGTTAATTGAAACTTTGATCTCAGCTCTCCCAGTCTTCCTCTCTGGCATGCTTTTGGTGTTCCAGTACATCTGCAAACTCTCTGAATTACTATCCTTCCTTCTGGTGCTTTGGTGAAAATCAAGCAAATAAAATACAGACTTTGCAAACTCCTTTCTAAATTATTCATGCTTTACTTACTCCATGTGTAGACACAAAAGATCTGCATTAAAGTAACAATATCTTCACACAAGGGATCTGCATTAAAGTAACAATATCTGCACATAAATCCAGATTCAAGACAGATATGTAGTCAAGTTACTTCCCCTGAGTGGCTTCCCATCTCCTACCTTACATCTGGTTCATCTGAGAAAAAAAACACTGTTTTGTAGACCTTTTGATTGAATGAAAGATTATCCAGGTTAATAGCTGTTAATGGTCTCTTTTGTTAGTCTTCGAATAACTTCTGCTGATATCTTGGTTCAAACTGGAGGGTAAAGGCAGTAGGGGATACAGTTTATAACCAAAATGGAAATTGCAATTTGCTCAAATATTCATAATAGCAAGCAGATTACAAAGCCAAAGGCAAAACAGAACTATTTGTAAGTGCTTAGCTTATGTTTCTCATGGTAATATCAACCAAATAAACAGGTATTAATGAAGATCATATCCTAGCAGCAGTTACAGTTTAAGTGGTGAAATTGATTAGACCATTCCCTTTTATTTTATCCACTACTTATGACAAAGTTTTACTATTGTTTAATTTGATATTGTATATTCTTGGATTCAAAACTCTTGGCCGAGTTTTTTTATCACTAGTTTTAAATATACCATGACATCTCCCATTGGTTCTTTACAAAGATCACGGGGTGTCTCTTTCCCAGTTCCACAATTTGCTATCTATTCATTGCTGTAGATTTTCTTCAGATGGTCCCTTTCAGCCACTCTTCATATTGAGCTTGCTGCACCTGCTGACATATTATAGTATCATTTGATTTTTTCCTGCCCATATCACTTTTTTCTGCCCCCTCACTTCTTGCTCTTTGGTTTAAAGATTCAGCACCTCTTCATGGAAGGAATTCCCAGAGGTACTTTGTCATGTGTGCCTTAAAAGTTACAAGTATCCTCTTATTTTCTTTGTTAAAATGTTGAAACTCAAGGAAGAGGCGAACTCTTTGTATTTTACAGGGAGTACTCTATATTCTTTTTATAATCTAAACCTTCTGCCAGTTCTCCCACAGGTCTAATGACTAAAACTGGGGAAAATGAGTTGAGCTGTATTTGGTGCTGTGACCTTTCAGTTCTATCAACAGCAACTGTCTGTGCTGTAAGACATTTGTTTTGATCCCACATAGTAATACCAGGCTGCATATCAGACTTATAAGTGACTATTCCCCTATTCCTGTTTCATTTTAAATAACATATATGTTATGACTGAATGAGAAAAAGGATGCAAGGTTTGCACAGGGTAAGTTTCTAGACTGCTCAATTAGCTGCTTTTTGTATAATGTGCAGTAAGACATGTGGGGTTTATATCATTAAACTGGGGATTATTTACACTTTATTAAAACTGAACAGACAATGAACCCTATCTTTTTCTCTAGTTATCACCAGCTTTTTCCCTGGAGCAAAGAAAGATGCCGACTTCATTGACATCTGGCTCATAGCTTCTACTTATTACACATGCAGTCATGAACCTTTACTGCTGTAGGGTCAACATTTGTCTTGTTTGTCTTCAAACTTGAGCAATGAGACTTAGATCCTTAGATTTTAAAAAACCCTTTTGTTGAATACATTCCCCTTTGACTTTAAAACCATTCAAAATTCTTTATCTGAACAAAACTGTAGAAAAAATACTCTGGGATGAAATGTCAAACTCTTTCTCAGTGTAAATAGTTCAATGCTTTAAGTTATATCATTGAGCTCCATCTAGTCTAAACCAGAACGAGAAGTTATTGCACATACCTAAGGTTTCTAAATGTAGTAACTTACTGTTCTGTGACCTGGTAATCACTTACTGTCTGTTTAACATCACGTCACAAAAAAATTGCTGTTAGTCTTTATGTTCACCAGTTTATCAATCCCAAAATCCAAGGGGAGTGAAATTTCCTTCTACCTGTACAAATCATGCATCCAAAAAGGGAAAAGAAGCAGGTCAGGGAGAAGACACTATGTTCCTTCCCCTGTTTTGGATGGTGTACAGACAATAAAACCTGGGATTATAAGTCCTTCACTTGCCTCCTTCAGTTTAATTAATTTCAAAACACTTGATGAACAGTCCTTTACAGTCCCTGAGGCATGAGTGCTGTTATTTCTGAAATTCTGAAGTTGTAGTACTCTTGTATAATCTTACAATAGCAAAACAATTTATTCTATAACCTATGCTTTCCAAATTATTCTCAAAAATGAGATTTTGCAGTTCTGCAGATTTATTGATCATGAAGTCTCTTTAAAAATCTGGACATTAAGCCTGTAGTATTTTTGATTTTCACTGTTTCATCAAGAGAAAGATTTTGGAAATTTTTCTTATTCTAGGCATTTAAGTTTGAAAAGCCAGTAAGTTGCAATAAGGTCATGTGTTCTAGCACTGCTGGATGTATCACAGAATAGAAGACTGATATACCATGTCTCCTTCAAAACATTCAGGTTTCATGACTTTGTTTTATGGTATGACTTCAGAAGTCCAAATTAGCTGCTACTTTTTCAGTGGCAGTAGTCAGGCAAACAAACTTTTAAGGCAACCCTTCTAAGAACTAAAGGGGCAAAATCATATAGGAGGATTCCCTACTCAATTTCCCCTTTTGTCAAAAGATTCCCAGTGCATGAATCTGATGACATACATTTTCACACATATGCACACATCTTCAGGGAAGCACATCCTTTGATTTATTTTTAAAAATTAGGTAGAAATAAAACAAATAGGGTTTTTTTGGTAGAAAGAAGACCTGGGACACTTGGCTTTTGTTGGCTGTTTAAGAAGCTGCTAATTTATTCCGAGGTTATGTTCAGCATCTGTTAATTGTACTCTTGCACTTGATGATGTCTCTGTTTTGAAGTGAAAGACAAGCTATGAAATTGGTTTTTTAATCCCTCCACTCTTCCTGGATCTTATTGGCTAATAAAACCTTGTTTTGTTTTAGTGGAAGTGACAGAACCTAATAAAATGAAAGCTGTATGACAATATCCATTCTAATCCTATAACATCAGGGAGTTAACATTTTCTGAAGTGAAGCTTCTGTCTTTAAGGCCTCTCTCTTCTAGCTCCAGTTCATATCTGAAGACACTCTGTTACAGGATAGAGCTCTCTTACTTTGTTTTTCTTTTGTTCTGTCCTTGAAGTTTAAGGAAAACTAATTCAGACAGCACTCAATGGAGGGGGTAACAAATTATTTCCTCCAGTTAAATATATATCTGTTTATGACTCATTTTTTTGTTTTTCAACAGTTCTGATTCCAAAATGACTGGGGTGGAGAATTTGGTTTTGCTATGGAAGTACCCTGTACTGAGAAGTGCTTTGAAATATCTTTGTGAACACTGTTTTTCATTTAGTGAATTATGACCCACTGAAAACTGACCTGCAGGCATCCAGAGTATATTTGGTAGGGGCTTTAAATAACTTTTGAGTGGCTTCAAGATCAAAGGAAAGTTGTGATTTCCACATGAACTTAATTAGTAAATGTGTAGAAGGAATGCGAGGAGACATGCATTCTTCAAAGGCCCTTACATACACAGGAAAACATCAGGTGAAGCAAGCTTTGAGATTCCTCTTGTTAAGCAACTCAGTCCTGATTTGCTGAAACTGTTGGCCTTTGGCTGTCTGAACAGTGAAATATGTAATTAATTTCAGGTAGGTGTGTAAGTCCATTTAAATAAATCATGTGCAAGTGCTTTTCTGGGGCATAATAGCAGTAAGTACATTTTAAATGGTTTCTACAATTGGAGGATAGTCAAGTATTCTGATATTCTCACGGCATTTCTTTTCATATAGGTCTTAGTTCATGGCACACCTATAGATAGATATTGCTATAAATAGATATTTTAGATAGATATTTTGTCATCATTAGAATTAAAATCTAAGTGTCATTACATTCCTTCCTTATAGCATGCTCAGTCAATATCACAAATACATTAATATCAAAGTTCGGTCTCAAAGTGTCAGTTAAGCAAGATGAACCACACTGTGGAGGGCAGATGGTTTGGCCATTGAAGTGAAAGTACAAGTCCCCATGATCTTGTGGTGTGGCATAAAGGAAGGGTGATTATTTGTTGTGAAGTAATGCTGAATGTTTTGCTTTTCTGGGATGTGATGAAACTCAGGAACTTGAATATTCCATCCATTGTTTCTCCATCCACTTCTATGCGATGTGTGAGTTCCTTGACTATTTTTGCTTGTTTTACTGACAACTAAAATAAGTCTGAACTATTAAAAAAGACAGCTTTTAAGAGAGCTATTGAAGGTTATTTTGAAAAATAAGGTGTTTAAGTTCAGCAATACAAACTGTACTGTAGTTGTTCAGGCACTGTGAATGATCTAACAAATATTTTATCTATTTAAGGTGAGTTTGGAGAAGTATGCAGTGGACGTCTGAAGACACCAGGAAAAAGAGAGATACCTGTTGCAATTAAAACTCTAAAAGGCGGCTATGTGGACAGGCAGAGACGAGATTTCCTGAGAGAGGCTAGTATCATGGGACAGTTTGATCACCCAAATATAATTCGCCTTGAAGGAGTTGTTACAAAAAGTAAGTTACTGTTAATAGCTTTTTGTTGTTTTTCCCATTCTATGTCATTTAATATCAAAATTAAGCATTACTTCCACATTCAATATGGATTGCAATTCTCAGAAATTATCCAAATCGTAAAGTGCAGGAGAAACTGCGGAGTTTGGGAACATAATAGGAAATTCATAGCCTATCTCTTTTCAATTAGAAGTGTTTTTATTTATTTATAAAAATCCTCCTCATTCAAATAAAGTCTTTACAAGTTATTATGAAATAGCACTGTAGAGTTTACTTATAGGCAAGTGGAATACAGCAGAGAAAAACATAAATGTAACTGAGTTGACAATGAAGTCAAATCATCGTGTCAAGTAGCAGCTATTGTCTTCTTTTCCCACAAGCACTCTTTATTTGGTTGCATTTTACTGATTTCGGTACCAGAAGAGATCAATTTCCTATTTTAAAGAAATAAAATGTGAACTCTTTTAAATTTACTGTACACTTGCAAATGATTCACTAAAATTCCAGAATAATCTATGAAATGTGTTATTTTTTATAGCTATTACAGATGCCAAGAGATATTCCTTGCCTCTGAAATCTAGCATTTTTAGCAGGGTTATGGGCTTTTCTGAAATGCTGACGTATCTGTCATTTAAATATTAAGTAAAAGTCTTATTAACATGCATGTAATTCCTTTAATGCCAACTTTTTGCATAATGAATTAAAAAATTCATAAGTTATACTCTTCGCAAAATTAATCATTGCCTTAACTAAGCTATGTTTTTTGCTGATTTGCAGTACTTATATTTTTCTTTTAAAGATCAAATGTTGTGTGTATAAAACAATGATGTCCTCCTACCCTCACAGTAAATACAACAAATATGTTATTAATATTTCCAGTTTTCACCTTGTTACAATATCAAAATCTATGTTTGGAAAACACAACATACTAGAACAAAGAAGAAATTATAGCTCCTGAACTCATGTCTTTGGAATGCAATTTCAATAGGTTTATGGGATGACCTTGTTCAAATCTGTCTCTCTGTGTTCTAAATTAGGATGAAAAGGATCTTTTTTTCTTCACACAGTATTGCAAGGATAAATTCATTATTATTTAGGAATGTTCGGTTACTAGGCTAACAGAATCCATTATGCTGCAGACTTCTGGAAAGATATGGCTTAGTCTCCTCCATTGCTCTCCCATCAGTAACTGCTCTGCTGACAACAAACAAGTACACCAGTTAATCCTTGCTGAGCAGCATTGGAGATCTTTGTCAAGAGATGTAAATATGTAGGAACTTAATTGAATTTAGCTCCTTGCTTCATAATGAGCAGGATAGCAGCAATTAAATTCCGCCAGTCTTGACCAACATTGGCAGTTTATGTACCAGTATCACAGGTATGACTAGGATCCATGGGGTGGATCTAGTAGTGTGTCTCATTTCTGAAAAAGGCTAATGGCTGTGATTTACGAACGTTGTTTAAATCCAGTTAGATGGTGCACACAGAGTACAGTATAATCTGCTTGGCAATGGCATGGTTGTTTAATCTTTGCCACGTTTATAAATTTTCTTTCTGTAATGTCTTATCATCAGTCTAGAGAGAAATGAAGATTGCATTAACAAAACAGAAACAAACAGATAAATCAGTGCTCCAACGTTAGAGTATTTGTTCCTGTTCTACAGGAGAAGTGATTATAGACAACCTTAAGTCAAGAAGTCATCATTAGGCATTCTGCTTTTCTCTAAGGAGTCGAAAAACTTTATTATTGTTTTTGGAATGTTTGCTTAGAGGTAATATAAAAATAGTAGTTACAGTCATATGCATGTTTCTCAGATATAAAATAAGTAGAGAAAATTTGAAAAAAATATTTTGGCATCAGGCAGGTTTAAAAAAAAAAACAATTGTACAGCAATAATTACAGAATGAAAAAAAGATGAGTTATCAACAAATTTCACCCTAAGGAATGGAAAGTGCAAGTTGTATAAAGTTTAAAGGACAAAGTTGTGCAGTACTACTCTGCTGCAGGGAAGAAGCTAGGAGTCAGGCTGAGCAATGGACACACTCACTCTGCTATGCTTCTCTTTTGCCAATTTATCTTTAGGTTGTTGCCTTGCATTTATACAGCCTCATCTGTGGTATTTCGAGAATAATGTGGCTTCAGCTGGGAGCAGAACAGTTACCTTGCATTTCACTAAATCCTAAATCTAGGAATGCACAAGCCAACATGGGACTGAAATTTCCTATAACTAAAAGGTGTGCTGTAAAAGTGAGACAGACCCTTGTCCCAGCCAAATTATTTATGTAACGATAGCATGATTAAAAGGTGTTTTGTGTTAAAACTTAGATTAATAACAGCAGAAACTATTTATCTGATGTGCATTAGAGTTCCACTAACCTATAAAGGCACATCAGATGCAGTAAATTTGATTAATAGACATGTAATGCTGTTCTTAGCACATGCTTTCCTCTTTGTAACCATTAGTCATTAACTTCTAGCAGTGGCTGATATATATTGCATCAGTTTGTAAGCAATACCTTCCATTACAGTGTCATTGACTATAGAGCAAAAAAAGAAAAAGGATTTTTTTGTAATAAGCAGAAGTGCTCTACCAAGTCAATAGCTATTGACTGGGGCAATAACAAATTTGCGTTTTCATTACAAATGAGAGCTTTTATCTGATGCTACCAGCTAAGCAGATGTTAACTTTTAAATGATACTGTTTTCAAAATTGCTCTGGAATATGTACTGTAGAGGGTGAAAAAATGCTAAACTAAGCCTGCTCAGAAGTAGATCTGAAACAGAGTTTTAATCCCATTTTCTGCTTGCTTCATTTCTCATTTGTCCTAACTGCGATCCATAATCACAGAGAGCAGTAGGCAGAAGAGTTGCTATAGCACAAGCTTTCTGTTAGCAGAGAGTTCATTTCAAGGGCAGTTTGCTGGGCCAAGGCAGATACACTGTAGCACAGAATGTGGATCTGATAGTTCACTTATATTGCTAATCAGAAGTCACAAGGGAAACTTTATTCCTGTTTGGTTTGTTTTAGCAATACCTAAATTCCTTGTATGCTTTGCCACAAAAGGCTGCTTATTGCCTTGCAAATTGAAGAGAGATGCTTAGGCACTTTATAAAAACATCTATGTTTCCCTTTCAAGTCATATTAGCACAGTGATAATTTTGGGAGCTCTTCTTCGGTGTGGCAGGGCACGCTCAGCTAAGTTGTACGTCACTGTCCAAGCTGCTGCTATTTCATAAACAGGTATAAGAAAAATAAAACTTCTTTCTCCAGTGCGAACATATGTAACCAACATTGAGAGCTGGGCTATATAGAAGTAAGATGTGTCTTCCATTGAGAGCTGGGCTATATAGAAGTAAGATGTGTCTTCCACTTCTACATCATGTTGAAGTCTGTGTTGCAGGCTTTCCATGAAAAGTCTGTAAAGTAAACTAAAGCTAGGCTTACAGCAAACACCTGCCAACAAACCTGTATCTACAAGAGACATGAAAAAATGGTCCCTGACTATTGTAACTGTACTGGAAGAAATCATTGGTGTTACACTAGCCAAACTGGAATCTATAGTTTGTTTAGCTTAATGGTATCTTACACAGTAGTTTAAAGCATGGCCTTGTCAGTACTGTGTAATACTGTGTCAATACAAAATATCAATGCATGCAAGGGCTTTACTGTAGTCATAATCTAAGTTTGTTCCTCTCTCCCTCAGACTTTACCCCAAATAACTTTAAATTTTAAAATTAATTTCTAAGGAATTGCTTCCATTTCCGAACTTTGACTACTGGAGTATTTGCACTTGTCACATCTACAAGAGGAATCTTTTTAAGGCATTAACTTTCTTTAACAACATTCTGTATATTGTTATTCTCCAGAAGAATTTTCAAATTAAACCCTTCACAAAAGGAGGATGAATGAAGACAGCACCTAGATTTTTGGTTCTGTGTAAGCTCATGTGCCCATAACATCAAGTCTGGGTTTGGAATGACACCTTCAACTCCCTTATTGTCTCCTCACTGTTTTGCTTTAGTGACTTTCAAATTGTGAATGCTATCACAGTTCTGAAATCTTTAGTCAGTCATCTGGCAGATTAAATTCAAAGCTTTAATCGAGTTTCTTTTTAAATTATTTTATGTAATACAATACAAGAGGAGTCCAGAGGTCAGTGTACCTTGCCTTGTCCGTGAGGAAGGCAAAGCAATAGCATGATCCTCTTGCACTACAGTTTGCAGTATGAAGCTCTTCATATCTGACCCATTTTTCATTTATTAAAAATGCAGGAGATAACAATGATTTTTTTTTTTTTTTTCAGGCAAGACATTGTGTTCTAGGCCTTTGACTCCTTAGTGTAATGAATCTAATGTCACCCTGTTCTCCAACCTGTTAACAGGTGGAGACTGTTAAATGGAGTTCAGAGTTCATTTTGGAAGGTGACATATTTTGCAGTACACGTGTTTATTACATTCAGCATTGTATACTTGGCTGTTATGCAAAAGGATTGAGGAAATTTTGTGGCAGTGTTTGTAATGTTCTTACCTTGGTCATGGATAGTGAAATTGTGCTCCCAGAAAATGAGATTGTGCAAAGTTTAAATGTTGACCTTTTAAGAGTTAAGTTGTGAATATTTGAAGTAGGCTATACCATGATAGCTTACAAAATATGATTATGATTATTCACAAAAGATGTGACCTATATTACAGTATTTGTCATTGATTTCTGAAAAGTAAAACCTTTAGGGCCAACAGAAAACATATGATGTTAATAAATTCCGTGTTAGCATTATAGTATTTTTTATAACCCAGAGTGTAACCAATTTCAAATCTTGACATTAACTTCTGTCAGTAATCTCAGTACATCACTGAAGACATCACTGTCATCTCCAGGCACAGATATACTTGTTGGAGGCCAAAATGGCTTCAGTCCCACCCCTTGAACCTACCCCTTGCACTGGCAGGCACTTACACCTGCATTATGCAACAAACACACAGCAGTATATGAAGACATTATTCATCCCTGAATATCCTCCATTCTGCTTATGGACAATCCACTGTGACACAGAGTGATGGTGAGACTATATGTGTTTCATATTAGCCAGTGGGCTTTACATGGCATTAGGCATAAAGCTGAATTTGTCTGATGAAGCGTATTGTAGCTGTGCACATAATGATACACATAACCGCAGAATTTCAGTTGTGTTCAGTAAGTGGAGCTGTAAATTTAAATTTGGCTCACTGCCTTTATTTTCCTTGTATCATGTTTCATAGGTAAATATCACAACACATTAGTGAATTCAGCGTTACTGTGGCCAGCAAATTGATGCAAAAACCACAACCACCACCTGCAATGATAGCGAAATTTACTAGATCCATTTATTAAAATATCATCCAAAAAAGAGTTGAAAGTTAGAGCTGTGGACATGACTGCTGTACCACAGATAAAACTAAGTATAGCCTTCTTGCAAAATAGGTTACCCTTCATGAACTGGTATTCAAAGAACGTAATTAATGTTGATAGTAGTGAGTTATTTTTACACATTCACATATGCTTGTGGATATTTCGGATAACACATACAAACTACCATGCATTCCATTTGTTGAAGGTTGCTTCCAAA
The DNA here is from genome assembly GCA_031468815.1 of Morus bassanus. Taxonomy (NCBI): domain Eukaryota; kingdom Metazoa; phylum Chordata; class Aves; order Suliformes; family Sulidae; genus Morus; species Morus bassanus. The sequence continues at coordinate 119,711,953 of CM062568.1, read as the reverse complement.
AATTAAAAATACGCAGTACTTGATTCTCCTGAATGATACATACTTAAAAGAAATTAGCTTTTAACCCTCTGGAAAAAATAAATTTTTCTTTCATTCATTACAATCTGAGATTTTTTTTTGCAAAAATTGAAGGGCCATTATGGTTTCCTGAAGTTCAAATCAGTCACATTTCTGTGTTCTGCTTTTCTGTTTTGCAGCTAGCAAGCTGTACATTATAACTGTCAACTCTGCTGTAATATCTTTCACAGGATGATAAGCAGTGAAGAAAAAGCATATTGTCAAACGGTCAAACAGCTAACATCTTGTTAGCAGCAGCTTGATCTGACCATGACACAGTATCTAACATAACTAAACTTTTACAATTCTGCTTTTGTAAGTTATGCCTGAGAAACAGGATTTCACTTCCTTCAGGATCCTTTGCCATCAGATGTCTCTATTCAGACATGTAGGACCTGACTTTCAAAGATATTTAGATGCTTTGATGTGAGATGTGGTTCTAGTGGAAAAATAGATGACAAATCATTCTTACCAACAGCCATAAAAAGATAAAGTCATGTAGATAAGAAATGGCGAGATTTTTTTTTTCTTTTTAAGGAAAAGCATGGTCATCAATTTGCATAATTAGCATAATTATTAATTGCAGGTGATTGCATTTCCAGATATCTTCTGAATAAAGTATGCAATTTCTTCCTCCACGGTTAAAGTAGAGAAGAACATGGTACAATAAGTTAAAAGGCAAGATAGTTATAGCGTGTAGGTGATATATGAAGGGATGGGGCTTTTTTTAGCTGTAACCAGAAGATTTAATGAATAACAGAGGGAGACAAGATTGTACTGTGCTGACAGTTTTGCTGCGACAACATGGCTGATCCGTTGCCTGGGTAGGAAAACCATATGAGCAATGAGAAGAACAATTATAAAGGACAATTGCAACTGCAGTTGACAGGTAAAGGAGTGAGGGGGTTAAAGAGTGTATATAAAGTAATCAATAATGCTGATTCACAAGCTGTGTTTGGTTGATTTATTTTGATAACTGTACATTAATTTCTTATTCTTTATACATGTATTGGTGAAGTCCTGTTGCAACTTTGTTGTTGCTAAATCTTTGCTGAGAAGTGAGGTACTTTTACTGAAATTAATACCAAGATGTGCTGAGTTTGAGAATAATTGATAATGATGGCTGAGAGGTTCTGCTGTATTTTAGAGCCTAGCAAAGTCAGAAGCATTATTTGGTAAGCTTCAGCCTAATTGTTAAATATTACAGTACTCTCAAAACTGAAGCAGGGTTGTGTCCTTTTAAAAGGCAAATTAAATAAATGCTTAACTTTGTGCTGTTTTTCAACAATAAATCGTTCTCTTGTAATTCACAGAATATACAGCATTGGGCTGTGAAGGACACTGAGAGGTCATCTTGTCCATCTTCCTGCCCCAAGGCAGAATCATTTATATTTAAACTAGTCTGGATAGATGGTTGCCTATGCTATTCTCAGAAACCTCTCCTGGTGAAGATTCCACAGCCTCACTAGGCAGTCTGTTGAGCGTTTATCTATCCTCATACTTAACCTTCCTAGTGTTAAACTGCATTTTTTTAATGCACCTTAAGACCATGAACTCTTTCCTGTCTGTGGTCGAACAGTTTGTGCCTTTCCTCTTTGCAGCAATATTTTATATTTGTAGACCATTATAATGTCTTTACTGTCTTCAGTAAATCACCCAGGTTCTGTCAAGTCTGTCTTCATGGTATATGTTTGCTACACTTTTGGTCATTCTTAATGCTTTTCTTTGGACTCTTTCCAGTCAATTCATATCTTTTTTTAAAGGATAGCTTTCAAAAGTGGATACAGTGGATGCTGAGCCTTACCTTCCTCTAGTAAGCAGGAAAGAATTATTTTAAATGTAAACTGTGTTACTCATCTTTAAATATGTGTGGTTTTCAATAGCAACCATTGTTGGTTTTATTTTGAATTATTATTACCCATAGACCCTCCTCTGTGAAACAGCTGGCTGTCTAGTCTTTCCTCCAGGATGCATTTGTGTGGTTGTTTACTGCCTTCTCCATTGATCTGCTTTGTCTTCACAGAATTTTGTTGTTTTCTCACACCTTTCCCTAGCACGCCAAGTCGTTTTGCCTTCTGAACCTAATATCCAAGAGCTCCTTCCACTTTGGTGTCTTTCTCAGATTTAGAAACACACTCCCAGTTCCAGCATCCCAGTCCTTAAGGAGAAAACAGAACAGTAGCAAAAGCCCTGGACCATACTATTTGTATCTTTCCAGGTTGACAGTGAACCATTGAGGACAGTTTCCCAGGTGTTATTACGCTGACTGTGCAGTAGTTATATCAGAACAGGAAAGCATAGTGCATTGTCTTGACTGTGACCAATCTGGGATATGCATATATAACATTACTGTAACTCTTCTATCTGTGAGACCTATTTGTCACAGGCAGAAATTAGGCTGGCATGGTATTTGCTCTTCAGAAATATGTGCAGGTTGTTACTTACCACACTGTCATCTTCTAAGTATTTGCAAATGTTTTAATTATTTTTTCTGGTCCTAAGAAATGAAGTTAGTCTGACTGAGTCCTCTTTCCTTTTTAATGCATTGTATGGAGGTAAACTTCATGAGGCATAAGCTGATCAAGTAAAACTGAAACCGGTGTGAGTCGATACTTGCAACTCTTATAACTTTTTAGTTATTATAAAAACATATGCAAACCAGCAGTTAAGGAATGAACTGGAAATCAAATTGTCATTACCACGTGCAAAAGTCATTTGTGTGTTCTGTTTCATCTTTTCAGTTAATTCTATGTACAGACTATAGACAGGATTTTGTTATATGCTTCAGGGACCATCATGACCATCATATGCAGGGATACCCATCCACCTGTACTGCCCAGTATTTTGCTTGTGAAATACCTCCACAGTACCAGGAGGGGCATATTGCAATTTTTGAGCGATGCAGCTTAGTTAAATGCTAGTGGACATTACTTAATTCAGGTGTTACCGTATCTGGTTGATTAGAAAACCAGAAAAGCCAAAACACTTCAAAAAATCAAACAACTATATTCACTGCAATAGTTGATTAAAATTAACCTGGAAAACCCCTCCCGTCTTAACAACTTCAGTTTTGCAAATTCAGCCAAGACCTTTGAATGACGATATAAATTTCTCACAAACATAGCTTTCTTTGAAAGTTCCATAATGGAGCTGTTGAGTATGAGGTTGCAAACCATGTAAAATCAGGTACAAATGGTAAGAATCTCAGAAAATGAAATGGGTAATGTGTTTGAATTGCCAAGAGAGAATAAATAGACTAAGCATAAGATTGGAGAGAATATTGATAGAATTGGACAAAAGCAAAGCAATGAATCATTGTATAGACACAAGAAATTTAGTAGTTGTTCATTTGGGGCATGTTAGCTATGAAGTGTGGAACATAAGGCAACTGAATTAGTACAAACATCAATAATAAAAAAACAAATAAATTTAAAAGAATTTCTGGTTTCTTCACTGCTAAGACAAATTAATTTTATTTAATTTGGCCATGATATAGAAACATAGATGGGCAGTTTCCTGACAAAGAGCAGCCTAAGAATTAAAACTTCAACCACATTCTTGTGGAGAAATGTCTAGTATATATAGCACATATCTGCAAAACTTCAAATCACAAGAGTGATTATATAATCTGAAAGCAGAAAACGGCAGTCCTTAACTACACCTAATCAGCACAACTATGATACTCTAGCCTGGGGAAACGTGAGGGAAGTACCAAGCAAAAAGAGTTAAATCACAGAATACAATTTAGAATAAAAGTTTGTATGGATCATGATGTGACATAGTCAGGACTGACGTCTCATTGCCTCAGACTATATTTGCTTACTACCTTTCTTTCTTTTGTGCTGCCATTAGTCTCTTAGCTTCCAGTTGTAGTTCTTGTACTACCAGTATCCTAAAGAAAGAAAGACTGGCAATAAAGCTGCTGTAGGCTGCAGTGGTGTACAATAAGACCTTGGACCAGAAAGACTGTCCCAGTTAGGGTAATAGATATCTCTGTTTTCATGGATTAAAGTTGGTTCTTGATAATAAGCTAACAGAGGTGTCTTGGTTACAGTAGAAGCCTTATCACACCAGGTTTTACCATCATGTTGTTTCATTATCTTTTTAGTAAGATGTTATGCTGAGACTGCACTTTTAGGGAAGAAATCTGGATTAGATATGAAAATAATAGAGATCATTCAATGTTTCTGTCCCATGGTGGGTGTTGGGTCTAGATCTATGTCTGATACCAAAGAACACAGCTGCTCCTTGAGGGGGACAAGATGAAAGATGGGAGAAAAATTATGGTGACTAATAAATCCTTGTTGTTACTTTTTTAAGAGAAACAGCTGCCATTCTTTCTGGCTTAACTAAACTCAAACTTACATGAGTATCAAAGAATGTGGTACTTTCAATTTGATACAAAGCTATTTGCAGTGTATTATGTTAACATTGTCTAAAGTTTGCTTGTGGCTGAAGAGTTCTTGTTCACCCTCACAGTTCTGTTTGCATTTCTCCGATTCTTTGGGTAAGCCTACTGCCTTACATGTATGAAAGGGTTATTGTGGGGTCTTACAAGTTCATTTATGAAGTGTTTGGAAACCCAGGAGTCAAAGTGCTATTGAAGCCATAACCATTACAACTAAATAATTTAATAATGCTGGAACCTTATTACAGAAGAGTTGTCAAATACAGTAAATATATATTATATTAATCTTCTCTTATCCAATGGATTTTAGGTATCTTAAGGATGGAGGTATGTATCTCAGTACTTCTGCAAATCTCAGAAAATGTGTAAACCCCGTTAAAGTAAACAGGTACAAGACAGCAACTAGATTTTTTTGGTAAGTCGAGATCATAGAATCATAGAATAGTTTGGGTTGGAAGGGACCTTTAGAGGTCATCTAGTCCAATCCTCCTGCAATGAGCAGGGACATCTTCAACTAGACCAGGTTGCTCAAAGCCCCATCCGACCTGACCTTGAATGTTTCCAGGGATGGGACAACTACCACCTCTCTGGGCAACCTGTTCCAGTGTTTCACCACCCAGCCTGTGGTGTGGCCCAGCCAAAAAGCCCGTCCCTATCTTTCTTACAAGCCCACTTTAGGTACTTAAAGGCTGCAATAAGGTCTTCCCAGAGCCTTCTCTTCTCCAGGCTGAACAACCCCAACTCTCTCAGCCTGTCCTCATATGAGAGGTGTTCCATCCCTCCAATCTTTTTCGTGGCCCTCCTCTGGACCCACTGCAACAGGTCCATGTCTTTCCTGTGCTGAGGGCTCTAGAGCTGGACACAGCACTCCAGGTGGGGTCTCACCAGAGTGCAGTAGAGGGGCAGAATCACTGCCCTTGACCTGCTGGCTACACTTCTTTTGAGATCCTTAAATAACTTTTTTCAACTGATGTAAATGTCTGTGTCACTACCAAAAATATAGCACAGTTATCTGTGCTTTCTCATATGGGATATACTGGCAATCTTTATGGACCAATAGTATTGGTGTTAGCACTTTCAACCATGTTATGCTGCCAGGTTCTAGTTACCAGCTGTCTGAGTTAAAGCCTTCACAGAAGAAACAAGAGAATGCATTGTGTAAATATACCCTAATTCACCTAATATGCAAAGTTAAATGTATGCTTGAACTTTGATTGACTGATGAATGTTTGAGTCATTAAAACTGTTCCAGAAATCTGTACCCCTTCTCTAGTTCACATCTCATTAGATTTTACATTTGTTTGCAAGTATGCGAATAAGGAATGAAATAATAAGTTTTTCTTATTCTATGTTACTTAGGCCTCCCTGTTAACTTTGCCAAATTTGTGATGAAACAGAACATGCAAGATGAACATCAGTAATTAGCTGAAGGCAGAAGGCCGGCAATGTGGTACAGGTTAATCCGTAAGGACAAGTTATGGTCCTCAGATTTACCTGAACTAGAGTAAGAAGGGGCCTTGTTATCAATCTCCTGTCAGCCCTACATAGAGAGACCATCAGACCTAGGGAACTGCTAGTTCAGCAAGTAGTTGTGGTAGTGGTTGTCCAAATGTCATACATGCTTTAATGGTATAAACCTCTGCCTCAAGAGGTTGTATTTTGGTCTTTACTACAGCTTAAAGGCTCATACCTAAATTTCTAATGGAAGACAACAAGCTTGAGATATCTTTAACAGCAGATTCATATGAAGAAGAAAAATTAAAATATTGATTGGTAATTTTCTCATATAAATGATCTGATATTTTATTTTATGGAAACTTGAGAGTTGGATGTAGGAAGAGGAACCTTTGGTTCAACATCATCTTCTTTCTAATGCAAGGATTGCGATAAACAACTGTAGTTTTAGTGCTTTGGATGGGACAGAAAGAGAGCAGAAGAGAAAAGAAAGGAACTTCTTGGGAAGGAGGTAATACCAGTTTGTTTTAGCAAACTGCGGATAAGTTTCTCGAAGTAAGGAAGAGTTTCTCTTTATCTCAAAACAGACACATCCTCCTCATACAGGAATCAAAGCACTTATATAGAGTGTTTCCAGTTGAGACATGCTTCCCATGTACAGATTAATTTTCCAGTGTATGGAAGTAAAAGCTAATTTTCAGTGACTAGCAAGAAATCTTTGAAATTTGGAAGTGGAACAGTCATATTATGCAATGAAAATCTGTTGAGACTTGTTTGAGTTATAATCTGTTGAAAAGTGCCATGTGTTTTCTGTGTTCTGCTCTGGAGAGTGAGAACTTTAATGACAGAGGTTTGCAGTGAACGCACACCTGTGCATTTTGCTTCCTGATCTCACTCAGTATTGCAGCTCCAGCTAAGGCAGATAAATTATTTCTGCTTCCACCATTCTTCTAGCACTATCATCAACATCCACACAAAATAATGCCATCATTTTAATGGAGTTTTCATCTGTAAACTGTTTATTCAGGATCTATTCACTCAGCCCGTCACTGTGTTCTTTGTATATTCCTGACCTCCAAATTCCTTTCTTTACTTCCTCTCTACTGTGAGTCTTGCTCTATCCATTTCACAGACTATAATTTTCTTTCTGATTCTTAATACATACATAGTTCATGTTCCAGATGAATAAATAATTTAGATGCAAACTGTCTGGGATCCATTCCATACTCTTGAAGTTTTGATTGGAAATACAGTTTGCAAAAAATACTGCTTCTTAAATCTTACATTTCTTCACAGATAAAAATAGCCTTGGCACTGCTTATAAATCAAGAGTAGATGATAAAACTGTTAAGGGGGATACAAGCAATGTGGAAAAAAAAATTGTTTAAAAAAACACCATAATTAGATGGTGTGAGTTTACAGAGTATTCAGTTTACATATGTTCTTAATATAATCACAAAACACTAATGACAATTCTGTAAAGACATTTTAAGAGGCAAATGTATTCAGTATGACATTCCAGAATAGATTCATGACTACATCAGTTGGTAAATATTGTCATTTTTCTACTAAATTTTAACAAGGTAATTTCTACTGAATAAAATTTGAATGTAAATAAGTTTAGCTGATAATGACTTCAATATTTCATCTAAAGTAGCGTAGTACAGAATTTTCAGAATAGTAGAAATCTGAAACAAACCACTGTACTGTAGTTTGTAGAATTCACAGAATTGTTTTCCTTTCTTCCTGAAACAACAGAGACTTGTTAATTTCTCCCTAGACTGATAATAACTTAACCACTTTGGAAATGAGTCTCCACTCTTTCCTTTTTCTTCTTTTTTCCTCTCAGCTGTAGTTGAGTACCTTCTTCAGCATGCAAACACTTTTTTGCTCTTTTAGATTGGCAATTTATGCCCAGTTTTCAATGAATGCCCTTATAAGTACTAAAAAATGTGGCTTCATGGCCTATTTAAACACTGACTGCCCAATATTCATCTTTCCAGAGTCACTGTTGCCAAAACTAGCACAGGGAAGATCAGATGAGACAGGTTTTACCTCATGGCATTCACCCATAACACCAAGTGGTCTTTGAGCTTGAGAGAAAATCCTCTGAATACACTGATATCCACAAAGAGATAATTAACAAGCACAGCTAATTCTCTTTGGTCAGTACCATTTTCCAAAAAAAGGAAGCAGAATGCCCGTGCATATGCCTAAGCCCATCAGATAGCTACAGGAGCTGCCTACAACCTGACTTCTAACATGAGTTATCAGGTGTGGGCTGGGACATCTCCGCTGAGCCTAGGCTTAGAGGGGTTTTTATCTAGCATATAGATTTGTAAATGTAAACCAGTATATAATACATTTCTAATCAAAGAGTTCACCTGAGGTCACGATAATGAGAGCGATCTTCCTACTTCTAATCTTGGCATCACTTATTTGAGGGAGTTACTTGGTGTGTGTAACCAAGAAGAAAATCAAACCTTTGTACTTAATTTCTTTGATATTAGTGAAATGTGAATTGTGAATTCTATGAACGTGGATAGTGAAAGGAATCCTCACCCTCAATTTATACTCTACTTTTTTTTTTTTAAACAAAAAAATCACTTTTTGTCAATTGACTCTTTGAAACTTAAGCTTCAAGTGTTTTTCTTAACTGAAAACAGTGAGTCTTTTTCAATGATACTAATTGCTGTCTAAAAGTGGAGAGTGTTTATCTCCTTGTTCATACTGTTAGAGGCTAGCAAGGCTAAAAGAGTAGATAATCAGAGCTTTAATTGCAGAACTGCAGAATTTACAGCAGGCTGCATGAATACATTCATCTTCAGATGTTACCCATGAAAAGCTATTTCACTCACTAAATTAAAACACATTGCAATTTTTAAACATAAAGTACAAAATTAAAACATATTATATCTCTTTTTATGGAAAAACCATGAAAAAGAACGTCTGAAAATTTAAAAGCCTCTGGAACTTCTTAACAATCCCATTTATAAGATCTCATCAACATTTCACATGGGAGGTACCTGTCTTAAAGGATGAAGAATTCCATATCATAGGAATGCTCAGATTTTACTCAGGATCTTCCCTTCCAAAATCACGAAAACTGGGTGATCAAAAGATGACTGAAATGGAATTCATATCGCTAAATATTAATGGGATAATCATTCCCCAAAATCATGATGTGTACTAAATGAATCACAAAGGTTTTGGCCAATATTGCAGGCTTTGTTTTTTCTATCATGAATGAAAACTATAATTTTAAAGCATTTTGTTTCCAGCTAATTTGATAATCTATGCATGATCATGAAATCCAAATGTATAGCATCTAGTGCTTGGAACAGCATTCTGAGTATCATACATAACTATAAATACATAAAGATTTCAGAGTTCTTGTTAGATTGAGCTAAAGCCATTTTCAGTTTAAGCTCTAATTGAAAAATACTTATTTATTAGACAATTTAAACATACACAGATTGTTTTACCCTATAACAGAAGCACAGTATTTCCAATTACTATTCCATTAAGACTACAAAGATGATTCAACACAGCAGTTGTTACTGCTGTTAAAAGCCTTGATCATATTAATGTTCTCACACCAGTCTTTTCAGCAACCAGAATTTCAGTGTGCATTGACATTTAACACATCACAAAATAAATGGCTATAGTGTTTGTAGAACTCTTTTCAAGCGATTCCCTCATTTTTTTCCACCAAATTGCCTGTTTGTCTAGAAGCAGCAAGGGAAATTAAATTAGATGTTAATATTCTACCCAAATATTCTGTAACTTCCATCAGTTTTACCTTAGAAATTATAAGCTTCTTTCAGCATTTGCTTTTTCTCCCAGAGAAGTTATAAGTAAACCCAAAACTGCTGTAATTGGGATTTTCTAAAATAGTCTCATTCTATGTAAATACTGCCAAGTCTGGATTTATTCCCATCTGCCAATCAAGAAATAAGGGATCTCTGGCACTTCAGGTTCATAGGAAAGGATTGTCTTTCACAAGGATCTCAAGGTTAAACTCTTCAGGGTTGGAGACCTGAACAGCAGCTTTGCCCTACCAAGTGTTTGTCTTCTGCATTTTTCCAGATAGACTGTGTAAATTTAAGACTGGAGCAGAGATTAGGGGCCTTGATATATAAAAGCAGGCCTTTTAAAATATTTTCACCAAGAACTAGGTTAGAGTGGTGTAATTCTCAGAAATTAGTCCAAAACACATAGGTGCTTTATTATTCCCAAACCAATAAAATTAAGGAAATTCAGAGTTAAACCAAAAAGTGAACCCAACAAAGCATGGAAATAAATAATCCAGACACCTGAACTACTCATTATGCTATCAGGCAAAAACCTCACAGTGAAAATAAACAAAGCAGCATTCGTAGAAAACAGGTCCTTTTTATTATTATTACTTATTGTCACTGGAGATGAAAACAGAAATGGTTTCAGACACAGAAACCCTTCTTCAGATTATTTTGTTGAGCCTGGGTGCCGGAAAGCTTCCCTGATCTTCCCAGAAATATTGCTTGTATACTGAAAGAAGCAAACATCTGGGTTTGTATAACATCTCCACGAGGCCATCACAACTCCAGCAGTGCTTGTGTCATGGCAGTGCCTCTGTCCCCACACTAGGTCAAATAAAGGCAACACTATGTCTCCCTTAGCCTATTGGCTGAGGCAGAAAAGGAGCAAGGGTTAACACTGAAGTTGCCTCATATGTTTCATAATACGCATTCCAGGTACAGGCTCAAGTTCACTGAAGTACATCACTGTAGATGGCTGGTTAAACCTTAAGTCTGTTTTCTGACGGAAATTCCCATTCTTATTTAAATACTATATATGAGTAATAAACAAGGGTTAAAAAATTCTTTACAGTAATTGATTATATTTTAAATGCAGATTGCTGCTGATACTAAAAATCTCAGATCAGGCCCTTCAAAATCATGGCACAGTCCTAGAATAACAAAATACTAAAAACTATTCTAGGCTTTCTCATATATATTTTTTCTAAACATCATAGAGTATGTTTATTTTGTATTTCCCTGCATTTCTACTGAAATTATGAAAGCTCTTTTTTTAAGAAAAAAGCAAGTTACAAGCCAGCCAGAACATATGGATTGATTGAGTTGTTTGTCACAGCCAGGCCAATACAAGGCAGGTAAGTATATATCCAAATCTCTTCCAAACCTCTGTGTTAAATTCTTTCATCAGTTCTTCTGTCCTCCCTTTTGCTTGCCCTTTTATTTTTTACGAAGCACACATATCTCTATACACATTTTTCCTTCTTCCAGATACATGTATTTCTAGTGTTCACCTCTCTTTTACTTTTCCTAATAAGTATATCTGAGCCAAAGTTTTTAAAAAGAGCTCTAGGAATTTCTAGTAAGTTTTGCCATTCTTTGAAACTGGAAACTGATTCATCAACAAAGGTGAAATCTCCCTGAATTTCTTAGAGTTTCCTCTACATGTGTGTTATTTCCTATTACTCTTAGGGCACATCTGCACCACAGTCATTTTGGTTACAGCATTTTATTTTAAGAGGCTACTGCATCCTATTGTTTCCAGTGATCAAATGGCTCTCTTTAAGAGCAATTTGTGAATCTGGGGTCACTGAATACTTTGGAAGACTGCTTTACTTCTCAGAATAATCACCTAACTGTGGGCAAGATACAATTTCAGTCCTATTGAGAGTAATGCCACCTGACTTTTGAAAAGGGGCAGTCCTGCTGGGGATGTTGTGCAGTAGGACATTACTATCCAGCCCTTTCTGAGAGAGAAACTTTCTTATGCAGAATAACAGGGAAAAAATTACCTTTTGTTGTAAAATAAAATTTTCAAGTGCACACAATCTCTCTAACATATAGCAAAAAGAGAAATTCTAAGCATCTGTCCTTCCATTTTTAAGACTATTAGGGAGAAATACATGATGCAGTTTGTTCAGTTTCTTAGAGAGCTTCTCCTAAAGTGTGTTTTGATTGAAGGTAACCAACTTGCTCACAGATACTCAGAAAAACCATTTAGTTTTCATGATTAATGCTTGTCATTTGGGATGAGCTGACTTGTTGTTTTAAATGCACATCAGAGTTTATTCTTAGATTAAATCACCAACAGTGGCTATGTAACAGCACCCAAAAAAAAGAAGTAATTGGTCACTCTTTGATGCATGGTGTTGCAGTCAAGTTCCTCTTGATTATTCTTCTTCATGCCACTATCCTGACAGAACTACAGTTAAAACTGGGTCATCTTCTGGAGTGAGATGCTGAAACCCAGTGAAGTGAGGTAGTTACTCAGAGGCAGACAAAAGGAGATCTGGATAGTTCCAGGTATGTGGGCAGCTGCATTGCAGGCTGAGAATGTGTCTGAAGCTCATTGCAGCTCCCTTCTAAGCAGGCCATACAATTTTCCTCTTCATAGGTACATGTCAAGGAGATGGTATATACCCATGCTACATTCTACTACAGAAGTGATGCCTCACTATAGTTAATCTCTAATCTTAAGAACTAGCAAGAGCACCCAGGTTTTGTAATAGAGACCTTGCTTGGGAAACTATTCCCCAACAGAGATTCCTCTGAACTTCAATGTTTAGACATCGCTTTGTATTTGAAATTGTGAGAATTCATTGTCTGAAGAGGTTCTGCCAAATAATTCCCTATATTACCTAAGTTCCAGACCTTAAGTGGAGCAGAACAGGTGCAAAGACCTTCTGCTGTTTTAGATGTTGACATGGGTTCCTTCAGAAGGAATTCCAGTCTCACTGGTTAAAAATATCCCAGTGAGCAGTCCTCAGCTGCATCCTTCTAACAGTAGTTTATATTTTGTTTTCCTGTTTCTTCTGTTCATATACCTTGGCATTGTGCTAAATCTACTAACATATATGACATAATTTCCATTGTAGTTGTTCCCTTGGAAACGCATCAGGAAAGGTCTGTTTCTAACTTAATCAGTCAAAGTCTAAATGGACTGATAAACAACGAAGATGTTCTAAGTTTTACATTGTCTGTATATTCAGGATATTTAAGTATTCTCAGAGTACTTTGTACTTTGAGTTAAGATTCCAAGCTCTGTATTTTACAACAGTGAGGTTAAAAATTCAGGCAGCTTTAAAAGTTGGTCAGACAAAGATGGTTAAAGACCTACAAGTTCTTCAAAGTGCATTCAGGAATGACAGAATTCTTTGTGAGTGCTCTGGGATGAGGTCATTTACTCAAGTGGAATCTGGGGAAACAAAATTAGACAACCCTTTGAATATTTGCTGCTGAACATTAGATTACAAATTTCCCTCTGCACAGCAAAATACATGTCATACGGGTTTTGGTTTAACTAGCTTAGGAACCTGAGAGCAGAATTTAGCCTTGAAAAGTTTTCGCTGTGTTATTTGCAAGGTAATGAAATCTCCCCATGATTTGCTTGGACCAGATAACCTCCAGAGGTCCCTTCCAACCTCAACCATTCTGTGATTTCAATAGGGGTAAGCACACTAATTTTTGTTAATTGTTGTTGTGCTCTAATAATTTAGATATCAATATGTATTGCAAAATATTGTTTAGTGGTCTTAAAAATTATATTTTCCTAAGACATATAAGTTATGTGGGTGAAAATCTAGGCATACTACTCTATACTCTGTCACCTTTGCTTGTGTGTGTCCAAAACCTCTAAAATAAATTATTAAAAGCATATTCTAAATCTCCAGATTAGTGCATTCACAATAGTTAAAATTAATTGTGTAGATCCATGCTTTCTAAATGTACTGATAACATGATCCAACAAATTCATCAGGGATAAATTTTAGCCCTGCTTCTGTTCTTTTTTTTTTCCATTTCAAGTCAAGCCTTTTGAATACTTTACAAAATCTGACATGATTTCAAAGTTTTATAAAGCCGTTCCTCATTAAAACCTTCCATATGTTCCCCCATAAAAAATTATGAAGTAACGTACAATTCCTGGTAGTCTAGGAAGGATAAATCAATAAAATCATGTGAGAGAAAAGTCAACTGGTTTTCAGTACTTTCCATAATGGATCTATTACAAATCATTTTGGAAAAAAATGCTCTAACCCTTCTCTAGTTTCCCTGAGGAAACACTAGTAACAATAAAAAACAGGTTTGATTGTAGAATGGAAGGTGCTCATAGCAGAAGCCAGCCTTCTCCCTGACACTGAGTGATAACATTGAATAATTACCCTATTCAGAAGCAGGAAAACTCTTTCTACATTCTGTTCTGTAGTATTTCATTACTAAATATTACAGTCCCGTCTTCATGAGAGTGCAGTTATGAGTGAAAACATCCTGAAGTCATTCAGTTGCTTCCTGCCAAACTGAACACAAAAGCTCGTTATAGCCCTTTGACTCACTACCCCAAAGCCTTCATCTGCAGAGTTCCTAAGAAATTTCTCTTAGCTGTATTTTACAATCCCTGTATGAAAAGCATTGAGACAACTGACTATATAGAAATGAATATCAGTGGTTTTTTTACATTAAATGCACTGTGTATTTTTCCTTTTTTTCAAGTTCTAAACAAAATCTGTGGGAAAAGAGTAACAAACTCAAGTCTTCTTTTGATGGTACTAATAAAGGATGGTGCTAGTGAGAAGAAATAACTGACAGTAATTGTGACCTCTTCTAGTTTATTAAATTAAGCAGCCGAAGACCTCCTTTTGAAATTCAAGCTGTTAGATGCCTAGAAATGCACAGCACCTGAAATGGTCAATTCCACCTGCAGAAAGCATTGGATCAGTTTAAAGTGTAATAAATAAGAAACAACAACCACAACAAATAACAGGGCTGAAGAGCAGTCTGCGCAGCAGTCTGAAGAGCAGTCCTTTGACACAATGCGGAGACTGTAGAAAGGTTCTCTTTTTTAAACGCAAATGTCCACAAGCTGCACTAAGGTCCCACAAGTACAATTGCTATAGTAAAAAAAAAAAAATTGTTTAATTTGCTCCCAGCATAGCTTGGGGACCCTGGCATCAATGGAACAAGCTGATGCCGCTGCCTGCCTGTACCTGTGCAATTTAGCAGCTTCACATCCCATCCCTGCAAGTCCTGTGGGTCCTAGAGGCTGCCATGGCATTGGCTCAAGTGCTGCTGATGGTAGTAGGGCAAAGAAGCCAGCAGCTGGCAAAGAGGAAGGGGTGGGATGGGGGCCCCTGAAGATGGCTGGCACTGTCCTGGCACTGTACTCCATATGGGAGAAAAACTGGTGGGAAGGTTTGCACTCGAGGTAGCAGATGTGAGTGGGTATGTACTAACTAACAGAATAAAACTGTGTTCAGTTTCTGTGAAAAATTCTGAGGGTCTTCTGGAAATTTCGGTGAAGTGTCAGCAGCAAAAATAATGGGTCAGGTTAACATTTCTCAGTTTGCTCAGTCCCTGAGAGTTTTAAAGTGCAAGTTAGTTAGTTCCTTTTAAATGCTTTTTACTACAGCTTACAAGGGCCCCTCGATCCCCCATTCAAACAGAAGTTATCTGTTTCATTCTAGTCCGCTGTGTTCCTCCAGTATTGCACTGGGTGTGTTTGGTGCCATTCTCTTCATCTGTCCATTCTTTCATCAGCCCAGTACTTTTGTTGATCCACATGGCAGAACTTTCTGTCCTTTGTAGATCTCGGACTTCTCAGCACGGTTACGCTGCTGCTAGCCCTAGGCCGTGGGATGTGCCTTCGCTGTGGGGAGAAATGCCTGTTCCTTCTGGCTGGCCATGCTGTCATGATGCAAGTGCTAATGAATGTGTGTGAATTAATGTATATGCTCTGGAGCTGAAATAAGCATAAGTAGTTCCTTCACCCAGCTATCTACTCTTGCCCTTCTGCTCTGTGTGATAATATGCTACTAAACCCACGCCAGTTTAGGATGCTATACCCGTGATTTCCCAATCAAATTCTACCATTTGTGGAATGATATTCCCCCTGGAACAACAGATGAAGGAGGAAGGCAGTCTAATTGATTCAGCACTCCCCCACTGCCTTTGAGCACAGGCATTTAGCTGTAATAATTGTGAAACAGAAGAATTTATGCTGAGTTATAAACTAGTATCACAGAACTCAGTAAATGGTGGATACTTCATGAACTGTCCGCTATTCAGAGTATTGCCATATAGTTTTACTGTTTCAATGCACTTCTCCAGCTAATATCTGTAAGTAATGTAGTTTCCCATGTTAAGGTGACAGGATGTTCATAGTGTATAACTATGGAAGGGGGAGAGGTTGGGGTTTTTTCTTAATAAAACCATGCCTGTGAGCTGCTAAATAACAGCTGTATTTCAGTGCATTCAGGAATCATGGCTTAATACTTTTGTTTCCTTTTCCCAGTTTAGAACCAGTAAGACCTTATACTAAAAACTTTTCCCATTAGTGTAGCTCCACCCACTGCTAAAATAATGAGTGTTGATTTTTACACAAAGCAACATAACGGGTGTAAAGCACTATCTCTGTGTAATGCGCACTGACAGAAGGGCATTTCTCAAGAAAGCTGGTTAGCTAAAGAAATAATATCCTAGCATCTTGCAAGTGTCCAATGTGGTTGCTTTAAAGAGATTGTTTAAATTAAGCATTGAGATTTCTATTGCTAGCATACACCTGTAAAAAATTAATATTGCTTTTGCAATTCGGAGTGTAAAGCAGCACGATATAAAGCAGCAGGCACATTTTTGATGGACTTTTTCTTTAGCTAAGCATGACTCCAATTTGGAAAAAGAAAAAAAGACTATATCTTCATTGTCCAATTCAAAAAAAACAATAAACATGTTCAGATAGAACGAAATGCAATTCTTTTCATTGATTTCCAAACAGAAGTTTATAATATTTCTCAGAAATATTTCTGAGCATGCTCCCACCTCCCTTGTTAGCGGAGAGCTTTCTCCCTTTCTGTCTTGAACACAATTTTTTTGTTGCAGATTTTCTTTCAAAGATGTCATGAATGTTTATGCAAACAAGTAAGAATTTGAGTAAAGCTTCCAAGTTACTGAAAAGGCCCAAAGCTCTTATCAGACCTCTGTCCTTCTGGTGGTGACTGATGGGGCTCCTGGGAATTAATTTTCTTTCCCAACTACCGCAATAATAGTCAACTACCACATATAGAGTCACATAATAAAGTCTCAAACCCTATTCACATTGTGCAGGTGATAACACCAAAAGCACCCATTTGTTTATTCTGGAGCATATGCTGTATTTTAATTTAGGACCATGCACGTTTAATGTGACCAAACTTTCAACCTGTCTTTTGTCTGCAATTTTATGTTGCTGGATACTGATCAGGGCTAAATGTTATGAACCTTGTCCTTTTCAGAAGCTGTTTGTGAACTTTCAGAAGAGACTAAATGTTGTCTTGTTCTTAAAACTCTGTGTTCTACTTAATCAGGGACATTTTTAAGGTGACAGTGAACTGTTTGGATGGGGTTCAGTTGCCTAAAATGGCACTGAATGCCTCCTCTTATATACCCAACTGCTGCTTTGCCTCTTGCTGTCACTCTCAAAGACTGCAAATTTCCTGCAGATCTTGTCGTGTCTGCCACTCAAATGTGAATGTCTCAGATTTTCTACAATGTCTCAAATGACACAAAGCATTTATGCTTATGCAACTGAATCCTACCTTTTTCAGTGAAAGACGTTATTTACATGTATTCCTTTAGTTGTTTGCTGCTTATAAAGCCCCAAGAATTTTAGCACTCGAGCTCTCTTCTTAGTATTCACAGATCATATTGCTCCAAAAATTCACTCCTCCTTCTTTTTATTTCTGAATAAGTACAATACATGAAATAAATTTGGTTTTGCTCCATTACTTTCTATAACAAAGTAACTTCTTGTAACACTGCTGGGAAATGAGTTATTTGCCATTTAACACCATTTAAATGTAGAAAAATGTCAATGGTGAAGCTCAAGCTGTTTGGCTTTTCTGTAAGTCTGTACATATGGCATGTGACTCACAGTAGGTGTACTTTATGGTTGGTATAATTCGTATTTTGAAACAGAGAAGCAAAGTTTTATTTGGGAAGTCTTCATATTTTCATTATTTAGCCTTCATGTTTTAAGAGGCTGTTTAGTACCAAACATCTTGGAGTTTATGGAACAATTTTCCATTTTAAAATTGAATTTCTGTGTATTGCATTCTGGACTCTCTATCCATGATCACTTCTGAAAGTATTTTAAAATGAAAGCCATGGAGTTTGGAAACACTTTGACAAGACTGTCAAAAATAGGCTTTTCTGGAGTGGACAGAGGGAAAACTTTTATGCCTTATCTTTAACCATCAGATATAAAAATACTGCATCCAGAACATTAATTAAGTTAATTCTTTTTCCACAGACTGCAGCAGGTCTAATAACAAATTTAAAGGGCACGTGATAAATGTATTGAGGAGAAACAGTAGAACTCTTGCTTGAAAATACAGGAGAAAAATTCAAAGCTCTCTTAGGCTACATTAAATTCAGCAAATACATATGTGTGTTTTGAGGCTAAATTTTCCTCACTACATTTTTATTAGGTAAAAAAAAAAATCCCAATTGTTGCATAAATTTTAAGAGGGCCATTTATTTTTCTCATTGTATATAAATTTTAAGATTTTTTTCTATCTCTTAAAGAACAACTATGAAATACCTGCAAGATGATGAAAACAAACTTGCCATTGCCTAAATTTTTGGATGGATGCTTGCTTGATGTACTTGCAAAAATACACAAATTATTCTGATTGTCAATTTAAATTTATTTCAAGATGGGAGAATCTTAACTCTGTGCTTTCAAGCAAGATCTGTAGAGCTCTCATTTCAGATCCATCTTTGATGCTGGCATTCACTGAGCACTAACATGAGCTAGCTGAAATGATGCCTCTAGATCTCTGTATATATGCTGAACGCTGAAACAGTGGATCAAATGATAAAGAGTTCTTATTTATCATCACTATAATAGATGTGTCACAAGTACTTATTTTAAAAGTGGTGGATGAGATAATCTCTGTTTCCAGAAATAAAACTGTACATTTAGGCAATGAGAAGAACATAGATATTATTCTACTGAAAGTGTAAAATGTGTAAAAATTCTGATGAGAGCAAAGCAGAAAGGGGCCATGTCTACACTCCTGGCTTTTGCCTGCATCAATATATTGACAGGGGTTGGGAGATGTGATAGAAGCTCTGACTGACGTAGCTGCCCTGACCCAGAATTCAGTAATATAGCTGCAAATTCTGGTTCCCCTTCTCCCCTTGCCTGACATGACTTTTGTGAGGTGGTTTGTCAGGTGACTTTAAAATCCTCGTATAAAACAGAGCTTTGCTGGCATAGCTTCACCTCTACTGATCTCTCTTTGATTTGTATACAGAACTGTAAAATGCCTCTACTGTAGAGTCATTTGGAATGCATTATGAATGTCCAATAGGTATAATTTGCCTTTAAAATCAAATTTTTCCATTCCTCTGGAATTCTCCATTTGCAAAGTATGCAGAAAATAACATTTTTTTGGTTAAAGCTGTGTATTGTATGACTTGGTTAAAAAGCAAACAAAGACTTTTAACTGCTCTTTATAAGATCTATTCCAGTGAAACCACTGTTAACTTTGCAGAGATTTGGTTATTCTTTCTTTAAAAAGTCAACTTCTTTTATCAGCCAAAGAACAAGTCATTTGATTAATGATCATTTTTATCTCTTTGAAAGGATCCTTTCCGACCATTGGGGTGAAGTCTCTTTCGAGATTCCTGAGGGCGGGATTTTTAAATAGCATCCTGGCCTCACATCCAGTGTCAGGGGGTGGATCTTTACCCCCCAGCATTTCCTCTGGTAGGTATTCCAGCCTATTCCCCCACATTGATTTTTCCCTTCACCCTTTGCCCCATCTCTCCACACATCTTAGAGAAACAAAATTTGGCATTGGTCAGACAGGGAGATGATATATTCTTTCCAATAAAAAGCCAAACTGAAAGGAAATAGAAAAGATAAACTACTATTCAGGAACTAGCCAGTTTTCCTGAATCAATGTATAGGAGAAATTGTGAGGGAAACTGACCTGTAATTAAGTGGTCAACCTAAATATTGGAAGAGAAGGCCTGGTATCCTCTAATCATGTACTTCATGAAGCATGCCCATGTGCACCAGGGAAACATAATTTTAATATGCCTCTATAAAATCCCAGATTTTATGTGACTCTGTGACTCTTTCCTTAAAATTTACATTTCCTTGCTAAAATATGGAAGAAAAACAAATTTGGAAAGGCAAAATTTAATTATGTATTGATATAGTGTTTAAATCCTTTGTATATTTTTGTAGTTGCATCTTGAATCTCATGAAAACTGCCTTAATTTTTTTAATAACTTTTATCACA
Organism: Morus bassanus; assembly: GCA_031468815.1. NCBI lineage: Eukaryota > Metazoa > Chordata > Aves > Suliformes > Sulidae > Morus > Morus bassanus. The sequence continues at coordinate 119,691,734 of CM062568.1, read as the reverse complement.
GTTTGCACTACTATAATTTTCTTAAAATAAGTGAGAAAACCCCATTGCCTGTGTTGCAAGAACAGTATTCTGCACTGCCTCTGGTGGGGTCCCCAGCAGAGGCACAGCTGTACGGATGCACAAGGGACCCCAGAGGGTTGGCGTAAGGTTGAATGTAGGCCAAGAATGAGAACACCACGCCAGGTGAATGGGCTGCTTTCAGATACTGGACTGAAACAGGAAAGAAGGACAGGTTAGAGGCATCCTTTCCCAAAAAGGCTATATGTGCTATCCATTCTCTTTTGGAGCCATTAAAAACCATCTTCCACCAAAGCTAATAAATGAAGAATAAATACATGTAGCTTAATTATATTTAAAACTGAATCAAAGTGCAGTTCTGTTCCTTTCCAAACTACATATTTCTATGTAAAATTAATCTGTACATGAGCTAATGTCACACTTGTATCCTTTCAGGACATCCTGCCTGTAACGTTAGTTCCAGTTTTTTGTAAAGATGAAAAACTTCTTATGGTAAAAGTAGGGAGAAAATTGAAAAATCACATAATGTTATTGATTTGCTGTACAAAAGACACTGTTCTACTTCTCTGTGCCCCATTTTATCTATTGCAATAATTATAGGCCTCATTAAATATGATCCTTACTTTTTTTTAAATGCTATTATTTCTTTGTTTACTTTCTTTGAATAGAAGCTTCTCAGCAACTTTGATGTCTTTTCTTATGACTGTTTGGGTTTCTTTTTTCAACAGTTTGTAAAATACTTTCCATATTTTTTTCTCCATGGGATATCTCAGAGTGTTTAATAGCCCTTAGGCTATTTTGGCAGTCAGCATCATGATGAGATCGGTATCTGTAACCAAACAACTGTGGAAGAGGAAATACTCCAGGCCCTATAAAATTCTCTGTTTTGAACATAGTGTTATGTATAGCTTATCACAGATTCTATTAGATTACAAATGGCTTAACTGCACTCGTGAACTGGCTTCTCAGCTATGTACCTACCGACAAGTTTATTTTATAAGGTCCTCAGGACTGTTGTTTTCTGAGTGCTTGTAAAGCTTTTTGTCACATTTTTTGGACTTAAATCATAACTCTTAAATGTGGTTTGGTTAATAATACTGGATCATAATGTCTTGCTATTAAAAGTCTTTTACTACGAATTCTGATTCAATCTGATGAAATATTCAAAACAGGGAAAAAATTGAAATGCAGCTACATGATGTGCCACATATACCCTAGCAAGGTAATGGAAATAAATATTATTGTCTGATCATGTCAACAACAACAAAAAAAAATGAGCCAAGCGGCAACCCCACAGAAAGGGAGAGACTGCCCATCTTCTGGAAAGTGAGGATTGTCAAGTAGTTGAAAGCCAATGAAGAACTGTGATAAATCCAATGGACAAGATGTGTTCCTTTGAGAAAGAGTGCATGTGGGGTTGGTTCAGTGGCATGAAATGCCACAGTACAAGTCAGAAATTGCTGTTGACAAATGTACCCTAACAGTCTTATCTGCAGTGCTGCTATTTAACTCATCCTTTTTTACTTTATCATATTTGTATTTACATTAAGCACAATCTTAATTCTGAATTGCCTCTCTTTGTTACAGAGATGACCAGAGGATGCCATTTCCATTTCATAATAACTTTCTAAATTACTAAAACCAGCTTTGCTGTACACAGGAGCAAAAAACCCACACATTTACTGCATTTTTTGCCAAAAAAAAAAAAAAAAATCTGAAGGGCATACTGATCTGGGATGTGAGAGACTCAGAACTGAATCTCTTACTGTGCATGATTTAGTGGAAAATAAAAGTTCATCCTTGAATCCTTAATCACTTTAATACAAACAGAGAAAGACGTACCCTTTGTTCCTTTGTATCAAAAAACACTGCACTAAACACCTGGCCTTTTTTTTTTTTTTGAGTATTGCTTTACCAAGGAACAAAGACACCCCAGGCAACAGTGCTCCAAGAAGGTATTTAAGCAGTGATATCTGTGTTATCATGGCAGCCTCTGGGTGTTAGAACAGCAACAGGCAGGCAAAATGAACTGCCCATTGCAGTCTTGATGCTGCCTCCGAGGCTTACCCTCTCTCAGTTAAAAGTGAGAGGATTCCTGTTTGTGTACTGGTACTGGAGGGAAGCACACAGTGACCCCACCTCCATTATCTGAGATGTTGGGCTCGTATTGGTCTGTAGCTTTCATAAGCCTAACAGAAGTACTTAATGTTTAATAACTGCTGAATTATAACCTAATTGCTTCACATATAGCTTATGTGTAAGATTTCAGTGAATTTAGCTACATGGAAGGCTTAAAATGCCTGTGTTATTCTGCTGTTAGGGTCATTGGGTACAAAGATAATGAGATGGTTTTTATTTACCAAAACTTTTAACTCAAGCTAAGTGTCAGATTTACTTCAAAAAGAGTCAGAAAATTTATTCCTTACTAAAAACAAAATGCTTTTACATCTTTTTTCTACAAAATTCCCCACAGATGTTTTAAGTGAAACACAGAACTAAACTGGAAAGCCTGCTATAAATAAGTATCTGGAAAACAGCTTGGCAGGGCAATGTAGCTGTCGGTTTCCTTTTTTCCCTTTCTGCTTCTCAATCAATAGTTGGGAGAGTGTATTTCTTTTACCATTGCACTGAGCGCTGATGTTCAGTTTTGTGTAATTTGGTGTCTGCTTTTGCACTGTGTTTACTTAACTGTGGTTACTTATGTAAAAGTTATCCTCATTTAGCCAACTTAAAGATTAATTTATGCTGCTGCCATGGGGTGTTACATCTTTCTGCATAAATAGATTGCCTCAAACATAGGTGTTTTCTAAGCCTAGACATAACTATGCTAATGCAATAGTGCTTATATTTGATAGTTGCATCAAAAATCTGTCACTGCTATGTAGCCATTTAACTAGAATCAAAGCTTTCAGCAGGCATCCAAATATATATCCTAGATCTTTGCAAAACCAAGCCCATTTTCAGACAATAGCTTCCTTTTGGTTTAGTTATCATTTATGTTACAAATTACTTACTTGCTAGTTATCCCATCTGTTAGCAGTACAAATTCATGGCTTAGTTGATGTAAGTCTATAATGACAGATGGATTCACATAAGCAATAAGTACTTTTTCTCAAGCGATATCCTTGCATATATTAAATAGAATTCTTAAACCACTTAGCAATTTACATGCCTCATCATACTTACACTTGCATGAGCTACGGAAGCTTACCCTTTCCTTCATAATTACACATACACAGACACAAACATACACATATATATGCATGTTGTGAAAAACCAAATAACTGAATTGCCAGTGCTGCATCTATTTCTTCAAATTCCAGCTCTTCCAAACTACGTACAGTGTTATTTGGTCCATTTTTGGGAAGTTCTTAGCTTACTACTCTTGCTGTGTGTTGGCAGCTCTTGATTTCAGTCACATGTGAAGGGTTTGCTATGTAAATGCATATCCATGTTGCCTGGCAGAAGTTATGGATAAAAAAATGTATGGTATGTTGCTGTCTTTGAAGAGTGTCAGACAGATTGTTATGCTTGCTGAGTTGGAAAGGAAGGGAGGGAAAGCAAATACCTTTCCTACTGCTTCTTTCAAGCTAAACTCCTTTCCTGAGTTTTTCTCTTGACAAGAACAACTAGAGATGGGTGTCAGGCTATGAGAAACTATGGAAAAGTTCCTGTTAAGCAAACCTCCCAGAACCCCTTCATACTGTTCAGCATGCAAACTAAATTAGCAGGAGAGGGTGAAAAAAACATCAAGGTGATTCTTTCCATACACACCTTTCTATGAACATCAGTGCTGTGATTTGCTTGTGAATCCTCTGATCTCCCAATGTAGTCAGCAGCTAGACCGCTGCCCCCTGTTACGTTCACAGAGCACCTCTCTGAAGCTTCTGTGGAAGTATCTTGATGTGACTTTTTTAATGACGTATGAGCATCAGTTATTTCCTACCACTTATTTTGCAAGGGTTAATTATCCAGCTCTTTTACATTTTAGGAAAATGGAAGCAAAGAAATTAGGCTTGATAAAATAATCCACCCCTGTGAACCTCAAAAAATACATTATATGCAAGAAACGAGGATGCACTTTCTTTCCAGAAACTTAGAAGCGATACAGGACAGTTTGCTCACTGTTGTCTTGGACTAGGTAATAACAGGACTCCTTCTCCACATATACAGAGGATATCACCTTTTCAGTGTTTTACTGCCTGGTTGCCTATGACTGTTTGTCTAACATATATTGTAATGTTCACGTTTATTACAGAGCGCTTCTCAAAAAACCCAGACATAACTGTAGAATACTAAGCCAGATGATTATCAGTTTTCTTTTCCCCCAAATTAATATTTTATTACAATTTCCAAGTGCACCTGAGTGAGCCCATTATTCTTGATATTGTATAAACTGACAATTGAAAGCAAATTGTATTGACAGACCCTTATTGAACAAAATTACTCAACAAGAACCATCAAGAAGCAATTGTTCATAGTGAAACTCAACTATAATTATGGTACTCCAATAATGGGAAAAGCAACTTCTATTCTTTTTCAGTTAATGCATTTTTCCTGACTCTGGATTCCAGCACCTAAACTGTTGTATCTTTTTTTTAAATGAAAATTGCTAATCCTTTCTCGGTGACTAACAAATTGATTCTTTTATTGCATGTGCATTTTCTAGGACATCTCAGCCAAATGGCTCTTCCAGTTTATTCTTTCCAGCCTCACTGCTATTTCACTGGCATGTCTAGCCTATAAGCCCTACCACTAATACACAATGGCATGTATTTTCTGAGGATAGAAGTTCAACTGTATATGGACTTTTCCATTAGGCAGGCAGGAAGTACTTCAGAACCAAAATATGGATGAGCAGTAAGTAACATGAACATTGAGAGAAACTTTTTTTTTGTGCTGGTCCATTAGCTTGCACTGTAGAACTGGGATTAAGCTCTGAGTATAGGACATGATAAAATCAGGTCTTCATTCTCTACCCTTGCTAAATAGCTCATTTCATGCTCAGATGGTCATTGTAAACAATTCCAAACATTTTAGCCCTAGAATTTCAGAAAAGTTTATTTGCATATGTGGACATTTTTACATAATATACAATAATATTGCATATATTTTAAAATCTGTCTACAGAAAACATAATTTATTGTAACAAGTGTGTGAATTGAACCAAGTTGCTGTTCATTACTAACATGAGCAGAAAGATAGGAAGAGGAGAGCTGGAGAGGCCTGATGGATACACACAGAAATGTATCTGTAAATAAGCTACACACAGTTATTCTTTGTTTCAAGATGAAAGGAAAAAAAATCTGAACTCCCTTTTTAGGCTACTAGTAAAGCATTGGATGTGAAAGCAGATTCAGAACTGTTTGACTTTTTGTGAGGTGGGGGACAGAGGGAATACTTCACTTGAATAATGTTTAGGTTTTTTTGGTCTGTTTTAGGAAGCCAGAGTACCTTGACCAAATTCAACTTGCTGAAGTACCATTCCCAGGCCTAAATACTGTGTATGGGGAAATAATCTGCCTAACTCTGGATTTTACACACTGGTATTTAACAAGACTGTTTAGGTGCCTTATAGTTGTGATATAACCTTCAGTTGGTGAAGACTAGACAATTCTGGACTGACTCATATGACCTGTTTGTGATGCATAGTTATGAAAATTTGACTACTTCCCTTGAAATGCCTTTTCCTTTCTCAGAAGAAACCTAGATATTGCTAGCTATGGAGATGTTATGGAGTTAAGTTATGGGAGATGAATGCTTTTGGTTTTCTTCTTCATGGGTCAATAAGTTTCCATATTTTTCTTATTTCTTCAAGATGCATATGCTTGTCTAAAAACTTCTGCATCTAAAGTTTGCTGCTTGACTCATCTTCATTGTAACTCTTGGCTTTTGTTCATGATCAAAAGCATAGTTGAAGGGAGAAGATTGAGAACGTGTGTCTTCATGTCCTGAAGGTACAAAACCTCAAAGAGAAATAAGAAAAAAATCCATGAGATCACAAAAATGTCACAGTGTTAGTCCAGTGCATCATTTATTTGTTGGAGCCCTGAGTCATGATGTTTTGTTATCTTAATTTTGGATTTAGCAACTCACACATGTTAGAACCAAAGCTTCCTTTGTGGATTTCAGAAACTTCAGGAGTATTGATATGTGACCTCCGCTGCTTCTTGAAATGAGAAATGATGCCTTTCTCATGTGTAGAAAGCAGGAAGATACTCATGGACAATGAAGGAGGAGGTGGTGGCTCATCAGTTTTGTGTAGCTCAGAAGTTTATAGTTTATGTAGACCAAAGGGAAGTAGGAGCAAAACATGTGTGCTCAAATAGTAAATGGAAAATTAAATAAAGGATATTCTAAAGTGCAAGACATGTCAGAATCTTATAAAGATCACAATCAGGCCTAATAATGAATAATCAGAAAATGCCCTGACATTTCAGAATAGGTTTAAAATAATACCTTAACCATGTCGTTATACTTATGAAAGCACAAAAACATGTTTTACTGTAACCTTATGTATGCAAATCTTTATTTTGCTCATATTCCAGATTCTGTTGTAGTTTACAGCTTCTAAATATAACACATCTATGATAATGGGTAAATTCACAATAGAGATTAAATAAGCTTTGTTTCTTATGTTCCATAAGTGCCTGTTATGTATCATGGCTTACTGAATATCGATGAAGTGCAGAAGCCCCTGATACTATACAGACTTAGTTTTGTGTAAATTCCTTTACATGCTCTGGGGTCAACAGGGCAAGTGATCCTTGATGCAGTCAGACTCTGCAGACTGATTTTGAACTAAAGAACACCCCTTGCTCTTTCCACAAGAGCATGTAGAGTGGTATGAACATTGAAAATGTTAAGAGTAACATAAGGGTGAAATGTCATTAGATTAAATAAAATATGCTGAAATTCAGGTATAAAAAAAGTGAGGTGAATTGTTTTGGTTAATCTAACTGGGCAAAAGTATCTCTCTTAAACTGAATCTGAACAGAATCTGTTATTTATTATAGATTTTTTTATTGTTCTTTGCTTCAGTACTAAAGTTAAAGTGCTGGAAAATTTAGGGTTCTCAGTCAAATTTTAAGCAACATAAAACTTATGCCACAATCAGTTCTCTTAAAAACTTCCCCACCTCACCCCCAGAACATAATTCAATTAAAACTGAGTGGTCAAATTTTTTGTGGCTGGTCATTAACAAATTACTTATTCTTGCAAAGAAACTAGTCTACATTCTCCCTCCTACTTATACACTGATAAAGACTGCCTTTATTGCTGGGATTTCTTGGTTTAGAATGGGATGATAAAACCTAGTATTTGAGACAGGATGGTCAAAAATGCAATCTTTGAGTTCTGTTCATTGTTCTGACTTGTGATTTTGTCAGCTCTTAAAACCTCTTTCAGATCAGTATAAGGTCATCCTTATAAGGCACGGAGATGACAGCATGGTTCCAGGGTACGTGACCAAGATTTTGATGCAGACATCAGCTGTTTTAATGATCCGTGGAAATTCTTGGGCAACTGCCATAATTCAGATTATTTTTTAAGGTACATCAGTTTATCCCAAGGGCACAGGCTGGCACACTGCCCTCAGGATCAGGGGAACATGAAAATAATGCAAAGCGTCTTTGTGCACACTTTCTGCAGATACAGTGGTTCCCACAGCTTTTTCTTGCAGGCTGAGGACTTGGTTTTGGTGATACCTTGGCCAACTCACTTTGCCCCACCTTCTCTTTTCACTATACATAACATGGTTTTATCTGCTTATAGATTAGTATTTGAAAAATAGTGTAAGACTCTCAAATGAGATACATTAGATGTACTTAGAATAGTTCATGCAGCAGCTTTCAGGGCTGGTCTACAAATGCACCAGTTCTTGTTCCCCTCCATGTGTACATGTGAATTCTAATAAGCCATCTCACCCTAATGATGAAGGTGTTTCTTTTTCATTTCTGCTTATAATATTCATGTAAACATAAGCAGCAGGAATAAAACAGAACTTTTTTCATCCATATTGTATTTGTAATGCTAATATATATGTAGAAAGAGATAATACAGATAACCAACCCAACACATGGAAACTTGAAGAAATACAATTTTTTTTAAAAGATATATGGCTGGAAAGTATAAATGCAGAAACTAGCAAAATTTGGGCCAGTTATTGTATTTTTGTGGTGTAATTTATCGCCACTATCTCTCCCTCACCTACCCAACCTCCAGCTAGTGACAAACAACTACTTGTTATGCTTTTACCTTCTGCTGCACTCCATTTGCTTCTCTTATGGAAAGACAAGAATAAGAAAACAAATAATGGAAAAGGTGTGACTGCTTTCTTGTTACAGTTCCACTTTTCTTTCCTCAAAACTTTCCAGAGTATCTTTTGTAGGCACACTGGAGGATTGATATGGATTAGGGCTTGCAGAAGGAGCATGCCAGAGACTGCTCAAACTTCTGTTGTCCGAAGCACGTTCCCCCTTTGTCATATGAAAAACAGAAGAACTGTTTGCAGTGCTTGTTGTTGCAGGAGGGGCAGGCCAGAGGATTTGAGAATGTATTTTAGAAGTAAACATACAGACTTTTCCTGGCTTCCAAATCATATCAACAGGCATAAATTCTCGCCAGTGGGTTACCAGGTAGTGAGTGTAAAAGTATTCAATACAAAATTACAGATAAACAGCTCAGACAACAATATTTTCAGATTGCGTTGATACAGTAAATCTTCTTCAGCTAATAGTGAAAGCTATATGGCCCTAGTTTGCTAAATAATAGACAGTAACTTGTGCTTATTTATGTATTTTGTATTTTTATCAATTGATTTTGCAAAGGTATCTTCCCTTGACTAAACTAACTTAACTAATGAAAAGTGTTATATAGATACACAAAAACAGGAGCACGAACAGCAAGATAGGTAGGCTATATCTATGTGATTTTCTGTAACAGCAGGATATGTATATGTTAGTGCTATCCTGTTGGCAAACTGGCTTCTGAAGTCTCAAGAAGGGGCTTGGAACTGCAACTTCTATTTTTTGAGGCTTCTTGGAACACAGGGCTTAGTCTGAGACCTTCTGTAATGTAAGTCAGTAATGCAAGTGGGATGGCTTGCAGCAAAATTCCCATTGGCTTCATGAGTATTGATTTGGGCTAACAATGCAAAACCCAGCAGAATTTTTTTCAGTTGCTTTTTGCATAATCGTTAGTTTTCTTTCTTTCTCTTTTCCTCCATTGGTTTTGCATTATGGAAGAATACATTTTTTTTTTCATTATTTGCTGAAATAAGTTCTCCTCTGATGCATACAACTGCATCGTTATTAGTAGCAGGCATGAAGAAGCTGCAGTGCCACAGCAAGCGGTTCTCCTGTTTGAATATGTAAGAAACAGAACTAGTGTGAGATCTAGGAATGCCTTCCATGCCCTGGGAATTTCAGTGAGGGACACAGAGTTTTACTGTGGGTGCTTTGTATGTTATTGGAGTGCTGAAAGGCACAGTGCTACCTGAGGGAGTGCCAGTACATTTTGCTCTGTTAGTCTTATCTCTTTAGCTTTAGCAGGAGGTAAGTTAGTGGGGAACCAAAAGCAGAACATGACTTTGGAGTGAAAAAATGCCTGATACAGAGGTGACTTCTGAGAGGCTACCTGGACACACAAATTCTTACCTAAAGAAGTGATGGAGCAATATTTTCTAATATGAACTAGGGAACAGATTCAAAGCCTTTGCTGTTTTAAGTGGAAGAATAAATATCCTCTGTTTATGTTAATAGATCTATTCCCATGATGGGTATTAAAGATTTCATTATAAGTAAAGACTATAGAAATGAGCGTGCACTAACTGTATTCTTTTTGGAGAATTAATCTTACATAAAAAATTCATTAAAAGGGGCTTTGCTGCATTATTTAAAATGACAACAGGAGACAATAAGCTGAATATTTTGTCATTGATATGACACTTCAAATTCTCCTCCTTATCCATCGCTCTACCACTCAATTAAATTACACACTATCAAAATCTTGTGTTGTGGAAAAAAAATTAGAAAGAGAACTAAAATAATATGTGATGTGAGCTTTAAGTATAATTGGTATTTTACATTATTCTGCAATGTACAGCTTTTTTCCTTTTTTGCGTTTCTGCTTATTAAAGAAAATGTTAAGCAAATTGATCAATAGAAAATACAGAATTGTAACATATTTTGAGGTGGCATTACATCAATACAGAGTGTTTGTCATTTATGCTGGTTTTACTTGAATGGCATTACAGTACAGCTGGGTGGGAAAAGTCTTTCTCAGGGAAAAAAATCCCACCTTGTCAAAACCAGTCAGCCACTTGTCACAAGGTAGCATTTGCATCAAAACAATGAATAATCCCCGCACCTTCTACAGGTTCATCTAAGTTCTGAATAATCAAATTCATGTCCTTTCCCTGGATCATGCAAAGCACTGATACTGCTCTTGCATGTTTGATCTGGCTTTCTGAGATGCTGGGAGTCTGAAATGGATCTGCCAGAGCCAGAGTTACTCCATTTGCATTGTGTCCACTTATTTCTGAACAAAACTTCTTCTGCAACTGTCATTTGAACAGTCGTATATTCCTTAGTGACGTGATTCAGAGCTAGGAGAGAAGTTTCAAACACTATCAGGAGTTGGACTTGATGATCTTTGCAGGTCCCTTCCAGCTGAGGACTTTCTATGATTCCATGATTCTATGTGCATTTTGCAAGGAGGGGAAGCTGCTTTAGCCAATATCCTATACACGTGTCTGCTGTTGGGGAATACTGGGGTGGGAATATTTATAGTTTCACAGAAATTATGAAAACAGTGAATGTGGCTATGGTATCAATATATGTCATGTATAAATTATATTTCATATTGTTATCTTAAGTATGTAGTAAAATGATATATTTGTTACACATTTGCAAATGCTAAATGTGATATATGTAGTGTGTAAAATCCATATTTGGGTTTAAAACCTATTGCCTCAGAACACAATTTATATAATTCTTCTACTTCAAAAGTCTGTTTTCTTGTCGTACTCTCTGCTCCAGCACTGCTGGGTATCTAAAGCTGCTGCAAGAATTATTTGTCTGGCTGATTTGGTCCCTGAATCCATCTTCAAACCTTTTTATATTTTGTCCACCCCCAATTCAAACATGAAGTTGTGTGCTCTCCTCCAGCAGTGTCTGCAGTTTTAGGTCCTAGATGCTCTTGACCTCTGTCTTTTATTCCAAGCCTTCAGGCAAAGCTGACACCTTTTTCAGTGTCCTTTCTCCATGCCTTCTCTTATGTGGATCTTGACTGTAAAATTAACCCAGTTCTTCTTCAGATACTTGTCTAGTGCCTATGCCTGTATCTATGTGAAAACACTTACCTGAATTGGTCAAGTCTTTAAACTAGAGTTTGGGTGTCCAGCTATCTGGTGAGGTGCACCCATGCTGCAGAGGGGACTTGTCATCGGTTGCAGGAGTGCCTTTTGGTTCTTGCCTGTACAGAGTTCCCTGGGGCTACGTGTGAGCTCTCACAGGTGCTCGTGTAGCAGGCTCATGCAGCGCTGGCACAGCTGCCTCTGTGCTGCAGCCTGTGCCGTCCTTCTGAGCCCTGAGTGCTTTCCCGACTCCCATCTGTATCACCTCCCACTGCTGTTTATCCTTAAACTTGTTTCTTCAAGTAAAGATGTCCGTGTTTCATATGTGTAAGCAATCATAACTATAGGAAAATAATTCATTGCCTTCCAGAATTGCATTAGCCTACCCCATGGTAAAATAATAAAAGATTGCTTCTCTCTCTCTGAGACTTCTCTGCCCCCGCTCCTCTTTTCATTCCTGTCCTTGTTTTGAGGATGAAGAATTCATCTTTCTTAGTACCATGAGAGCAACATGGATTTTCATAATCTAAGTAATAGTCTTTTTTTTTTTTTTTTTTTTTTTTTGTCCAGAGATAAACATTGCGCTAGTTTAAAAAATCTCCCAGTATTATTTTTCAAAGTCAATTTTGTAGTCCTCTCTAAAGCAAAAGCAGTATTCTGTGTTTATACAGGGTTCAGCACAGACCTTAATCTTTTCTGGACTCAAATTGTACCACAGTATAAAGGACAACATCTGCTCTTTGCAGCTAAAAAGGAAACTGACATCAACTAATGTCATCTGTAGCCTTTTGTCTTACCAAGAACTTTGTTCTGTACAAGAACAAAGGGTTGGGTTGGCTGCCACCCTCTGACCCTTTGGAGGTTAGGCATCCCAGATTGCACTCTGTCACATGTTGGATATCAGAAGTAGAGCTGTGCTTTCAGAGTTTGCTTCCCAGTTCTGGAACTGATGGAGTGCAACAGCTATACGCATCAGGATCTGTGTTTTTCACAGGGGACAGTCCAGTATCTCCCACTGCCTGCCCTTAGGACTGGTGACTCGGTCTCTGGACTGAGATGCCCAATGTTGGATTCTCCCATTGGATGTGCCAGAGTCAGCTGCTCATCCTCACGTCTGAGCCAGCTTCTCCAGAGCCAACTGCTAGCCCCATTCCTTCAACCATTTGTGAACTGGAGAGTCTGTTCATGCAACACAAACACACGATGGAATAACTTAGGTGCCTGTATGGGGTACTGAGCTAGGGAAGAAAATACAACATTGTGTATTGGTAACCAAACACAGCCTGGCTAAGTATACTATGCTGACTAGATGGAGAGGGCCACTTGATTTTCTGAACCTGTTTCTCCTACAACACCTTTGAAATCAAGATGTGTCATACCTTACGTTTCCTGACACTTGATGTACCTACATTTGTAAAATGTTTAGAGATTCTTGTATGAAATTTGTAAAGCTATAAAATTACTGGAAAATAACTGCTTGCTGGGAATAGAGCCTGTATGTTACCACTGTAATGATAACTGTACCCACTGGAATCTGCTGTGTAGCAGAGTTTTTAGTATACCTTCAAGCATCTGAAACAATAGCTGAGACATTTGTGATCTACAGGTACTCCAAAGACAAATACTATGCTGACTAATAGTCTCACTGTATTGCCTGTCACAGTCCAGTTTTGAATACATAAATATCTTCCGTGTGATGTTAAACCTGCAGCCAAAATAGGATGGCTTTTATCAGTGCTGGCACACTGAAAGAAGATTATTTGAGAAGTTAGTGTTAGGATCCACATTTAAGATTTTTGCTTAAGAAAACTCAAGTGATGGAACTGGGTTAATTTTTGTGGTGTCTCGACACAATCTTGCATCAAGTTCATTTGAGATTTAGGTAGGATGGAGAGGGGTACAGACTGAGTCTGTGGGAAGCTATCAGCCTAAGTGACTAAACTGATTGTTCACCAAAATTCCTTAATACTTAATGATATGCTGACCTTCCGATATACAGCGACCTGTTTGAAAACAAATGCTACTTATTTTGGTGTATTTACCAGATCGTGTCATTCCTGTGCTATCATGTGAAAGAGCTGGTTTTGTGTTAAGGCTTATCATTTCAAGTGATTAAAGGAACACATCAAGCAGCTTAAAAGCTCATAAATATTATCCAGTGAAAAATACTGAAATCTTTTTTTTTAAATCCACAGATAAATGCATATAGATACCTTTCATAGTTACTTTAGCCTAGAAGTTCATACTGTTGGCCTGAACAAAAAGTAGTACATTTTGTTGGGGGTTTTTTAGAGGAGGGAATATTTTGTGAGAGAACATAGAAGAATTAAGAGTTGCTTTTACGAAATAAGTGTGAAAATAATTTGTGTTGAAGGATATGAATCTAAGGAGCATAAAAGATGTAACGAAAGCCTATGTTCCTCTAGAGAGCCTTACAAAATAGCGTCCGGAAAGCATAAGGCACCAAAGGATTACTAACAGGAAACTAGGGGCACTATTTTGAAGCTCAATAGCTCCATTTGTCGTTCCCTTCAAATGCAAATCTTCCGTAAACATGTTTTAGTTGTTGATTTACCCAAAAAGAGAAATTTCTGGGTAACTTATGGCTGACCAAATAAACCATCTGAAAGCCAGCTATTTACATCGCTATTTGCAAGACGCTGTTGTCTGCAACAGTTTAGAAATTACTACTTGCTTGAGAGAGTTCTGCCTATAGTAAGACCTTCTAGCATCAGGCTGCTGTTTGTTTACTTCTCTAGATTATAGAATATTCCTTTCACATGGAGATGTCAGCCCCTTGACGGCAAGCATATGGTAAAGGTAAGGGAATCTAGGTCATTCGTGTGCTTGAAACTAAAAAGACTAGGCTATGCAACTAGTCATCATTAGCAAGCTGAAGTAAAGATAACATTAATTTTTAAAATGCTGTGATCTCTAAAAGCTTAAGAATGATATATCATTTAAGCTTATAATTCAAAACCAGGGTATAACCAATGGATGCAGATGAATATAAATTGATTTGGTGGCAGATGCACATCTGCAGCTGAGACCAAACATTCAAATAAAAAAAAAAAAAAGAAGCTGGTCATTCTTCACACTTCAGAAAGGCTGTCCAAGAAGACTATTAAGGCAGCTGAGAATTTTCACACAGGAAAAAATATACTACTGTCCCAACATTATGAATATTATAAAGAATAATAATTATTCATTGAGGACCTAAACATGAGGGTTAATACAGAAAGTACCCCAAATTTTATTAGAAGAAATCAGAGAATGTTGTGAGGAACTCCAGAAGGACTAGACTAAACTATGTGAATGAGCATCACCAGAGTACCTGGAACTCCAAGTCGACATCCTGGGCAGGAACAGAGAAACGGTTCCTTCACTTTTTTAAATGCAAGGTTAGCTGTAACAGCTCAGGAGAAATACCTGGCTGTGGCTTATTGCACATTGTGGACAGTTTAAGAAACACTCCCACTGTTAACCAAACTGAACAGAAAGTTAGCACGTACAGAAATGAACAATTGTGCTGAATGATCATAATGCCCTTCTACGCTTTCTCACCCTGAACACTGTTTCTCATCCCCTCGTCCAAATAAAACACAAAAATAATTTGACAGGCAGAGAAAAGAAAGTCATGAAAGAGGCTTCCTTTGGATTGGAAAAACGTTGGAACAGCCAGCGTTGAGTTGAGAAAGTGAAATGGGCGGATTTGTGGTGTCGCCATTTGGCACACCCTGGTTTCACACAAACCCCGAAAGAGACAGGCATTCTCAGGGAAAGAAAAGTTTGCCATTTTAAGACTTGTTATCTCCTTCCCAATCTTACTAACATACTTATTCATTACAGTAGTTTTGCATATATTAGAATGGCTCCTTTGTCATATTAACAATTCTAAAAAACTTCTTGCTGCATAGCCTGATTAGCATGCTAATTGGGCCTCTCCTGTCAAGCACTTCTAGAGTGGTAGGTTATTCCTGGGTACCAGAAGTGAAATAGTATTTATCTAAGTACCCAGTTTAAAGGTCTAGCTCCAGATTTGGATATTCTTTTAAGAACTAAATGTAACGTGTTATTCTACTTCAATTTGGATATGATCCCACCCTGGAACCATACAGGAAAGCTGTGCTAGTTGAGCAAAACTTTTATTTCAATAACATTGTGTATGTTATATATGTACAAACATACGAATTCAGAGTTTTTCTGGATTATACACACCCCATACACATATCCAATCTAGAAGAGCATTTATGTGACATCGTTTTCTATCTCTCTATCTGTATGCCACTAAATCATTGAGATATTTTTCTTTGAGAGGAAGATAATGGCACTGAGTTTGTAATTTCTTGGACATGGCTTATGATTTTTTTTTTTTCCCTTAAATCAAATATATTCCAAAATGTTACACAGCAAGTGTTGCTATTTGGAAATAGCAGGCTCTTCTTTGATTCTTTTTAAGGGGAGAATACACCAGAGCAAACGATGCACATTCAGCTAATCCAGTACCACCAAAAAAAAAAGCTGGAAAATAATTCTTAGAGAATAACACAGGGAATTTTGTTTGTGATATAAATGAGGATTTTGAAAATGGGTAACATGTTTAACTACTGTGAATAATCTGTGCGTAACAGTTGGAATTATAAAAGTCCCATAATATGTCTATAATCCTAATGTGTTTCTTTGCTATTTTGCAGGCAGACCAGTAATGATTGTAGTTGAATACATGGAGAATGGATCCCTTGACTCCTTTCTGCGGGTGAGGTGCCATTTTCTGATGACATTTGAATAAGATGCCATTCTAGGTTAAGATTTTAAATCATTTATCATAAATTATTTTCTACAAAATGTTATTCATGGACTTTTAGTGAAGAATAGAAGCAGTTTCCCCAGGGTACATTTCTAAGGTACAGTGATACATTAGAGCATAGCTGGAAAAAAGGAAGATTTAAACTTAAGCATATAATTGATTTCTTCTAAAAAGGTAGTTCCCATATTTAGCAAAATGTATTTCAAATGGGTTTTTTGTGAAGAAAAAGATAGATTGAAGTACAAATGCCTAGCCTAATGGAAGCGGTTCATTTTTCTCAATCACCTTCAAAAATGCTTTGTTATGATTTTTTTTTGGTTGAAGTGTAGAATAGACTCAGTAATTGATTTATAATTATTTATGGTTACTTGCATTTAACAAATTGAATTAGAAAACAGTTCATGGGTGACATGTCCTGCCATTAATTAACCCCCAAAGGTCACTAATAAACATTAAAGAAGGGCTACAGAAAGCATGAAAAATATGTTGGCACAGTTGTATTTAATTTTTCTTAGAAAAGTAGAAGGAAAGGATGACCCCCTAAGCTAAACTTATCCTAAAATGGTCTCTTTGTTAACAGAACCCCTGGAAATGCTCTGGAGGCCCACTGACATAAGACCCTGTGTGAATAATTTGATTGTCAAGTATTTCAAATTTGTCTTGAAAAGTAAATGTCAATCCATATTAGCGCACTGCCTCGCCATTGCCATCTTGCAGAACAGTAAAGCTGGGGTTGTAGGCAAGGTTGGAGCGGGTGATCAGGGGACTATGGTTTTGTGAACTTCTTTGAAAGGGTATCCCAAGTGCAAAGGAGATGCGTTCAACAAGGAGCTGTGAAAATATTTGCAGGAAAATCTAGATTATGATGATCAAGGATGCTATGGTGGCAGGAAGAAGGAACTGCGAAGAGAAAAGAGTGAATAAGCAGGAGTGAAAGAACAGCCAACACTTTAGAAAGACAACTAAATCAGTGAGAGGGAGAGGAAGTCATACAGGGAGTGCTTGTTTGACAGCAGGTCAAGAAAAGAGGTAGCCACAAGAGAAGAGCATCTGGAACAGAGGATACTACCCTGAGAACACGTCAGAGCCATTAACTTAGACCTTTATAGGCATTGTTTCTCCCTTCCTTTTGCTTTTGATTATTCCATTGTATTTTTTCTCTAGCATTTCTTGCTGTCCTCTTCATCGACTCTGTCAGATAATTTTTTATTTTCCTTTGTCAAGATACATGACAGACATCTGCTATGTTTTCAGAAACACACCAGCACCACAGTTTCTGGTTAGAATTTGCTGATCCCTCAAAATCAAGTTATTTTTCTGAAGAGAGTCTGATATCATCAAGTTCTTCTTAGAAACTGGGTAGATTTTAAAAATCACACCCTTTGCCTTTCTGGCTCATCTCTCTACCCATCTGCAGCAGAGAGAGTGCCACTCGTTTGAGTACCTGGGGCTTCCCTGGTCTGTAATTTTTCAGCAGTGTCCCAGGAAGACTTGCCTGGGCCTGAAACTCTGCTCTGTGCACATGCATGTGTGTGTGTGTGTGTGCGCAGAATTTTATAGAAAAGAATAAAACCCAATAGTGAAATAATTCATGAGAGAGAATTACCTTTCTCTGAATTGCTCTAGTATGATATCTATATTCCAATTATTCTTCACAAGCATTTATCTATCAGAATAGTTACTACTTATTAGGATGCTTTAACAGAAACTGACATCAGCAAAATTATGATGTTATTGTGAAGCAATACTTTTCATATTGCATCAGATCCATTTGTAGGCAAAACTGCTGGGGGAAAATGTGAGCTAATAATTTCTGCAGCTGGTTTCCATGTATATTATTTTACAGTTTCAATTCACACTTCAGATATGGTTTATTCTTCTAAAATGCTTTTTTTAAAGGTCTAATATTCAGCATCCCAAAGCACTGTAGACATATCATCAGCATTTCTGTTAATAACTAGGAAAGCAAATGGCTGCAAAGTAACCTACTTAAAAAGAAATCCAGCTGCTTCATTAATAATAGTTGTTTCCTGCAGATACAAGTCTACACTTTTAAAAGCTTTTGTGAACATACAAAGAAGCAGAGAGGGTTTATCTTTAGCAATCCTAATGAAAGATGTTCAGTGAATATAACAATTCTTATGTGGTGAGATTTGGAAGGACTTATAAGATAGTCTATATCTTTCTTATTATTTAAAAGAATCACTTGTTAGAGTGCAAAGTGTTTTTACACAGAGGGGAAAAAAAATCCATTTCTCACAATAAAAAATATTTCCCCCCCAACTGCAACCTGCAAAAATTAACCAGCACTTCCCTCCAACCTGTCCCTCTCCAAAAGCCTGCAAAAATGGGTCAGTCTTATAATTTCAAAGTGAAACTGTGATGAACCATGTGAGGGTATTCCAGAAGAAAGACTCCTCATGGCAGATGTTTGCCTTCAGCCTTCTCACGGCATTGGTGGGATGTTAGCTTTCATGCCAGTGTGAGTTGTGCGAGGAATCATAAACTCCAAGTAAAACTCCCCTTGACCTCTAAACCCTTAATTCTTAATAGCCTTTATTAAGCCTTGCTTTACAGATAGGGAAATAAAGCACTGAGATGTTAAGTGATCTGCACAGTATTGTGCACAAAGCGCAGAGCAGAGAGTAGAAATGAAATCAGTTCCCCTGAATTCCAGGCCAGCAGCTTACACTCATCCTTCATCTTATTTAGTGCTGTATTTTGGTTGCAGTTATGTGGCCAAGTCCCCAGACCAGTGCCTTACTTTCTGCTATTTGTTGGAATTAAATAGCAAGCTCAGCTAGATTTTGTCTTCTCCACCCAACAAAATACTCTGGCTGCTAACTTTGAGCTTTTGGGGAAAAAAATTGGCATGGATTTTCAATTTGAAGATGCTTCAGACTTATTCTTAGCGGAAAAGCATCAGCTAATTAGAACCGATGCTGTAAGATGATGGTAATTAATTACAGCAATTGTGCACCACCAGACATCCTAAATTGCTGGAGACACTTGACACTAAATTTTCCTCAGAAATCCTGCATTATTTTTGCAATTATATAAAACTCATTTCTTCAAGATGAAACTCGGTTATCTTTTTTCCGTATAGATTGATGCATGTAAGTTAATAATCCCATAAAAGTATACCTGAAATTTGCTGTCAAGGAAATGCTCCTTTGACCAGAAATAAGGTACATGTGACTTCACTTCTGGTAACACTTGGAGAGATTTCTCTGAAGAAAGGTGCAAGCTTCCAGCTTAGTATTTCCTCAGGGGCTAGAGGCTCTTCTTTCAGTATTACTCCAGCAGCTGCTAGATAGGACTAATCTGTGCTTGGAAAGAAAGTGGCTAATACTTCAGCTTGGGAATTGAGGAGATCCAGGTACAATTTCCTATTACCGACTTGACACATAGACTTTGGATGGGACACATTGTCTTTACATTCCAGTCACCTGCCTGTGTAACAGAGATCTTATCAATCACTTATTCTGCAAACATATGAGGAAAATAATAAACACAGGAAGACTTGAAAGGGCAGCTATCTGTATTGATAGAAAGATGTACTCAGTAATTAGATAGGATAGTTGCAGTCAGATATGTTTGCTCGGGCTTGTTGATACAGAGTATAGAAGATACAACAAGAAAGACAACCAAGAGAGATGCATAATAGAAAAATAAAAAAGCCTAAAACACACAAAACCTTTTTAACAAGCAGTTTGCCACTGCTCTGTGTTTGAGATGCCCATTCTCTGAGCATGGCCATGACTAAGTAAACCACATGGGTACTGAATCACTGCTTGGTGATCTTGCAGTCTTCATACGTGACATAAACGCAATCCCATTTTGCTGAGGGAAAATGGATATGAATGCCACGTTGCACCCAAGGCCAATGCAGCAGTTCGGAGGGTGATACAGTACTATAACCCAGGTCTGAATCCCAATTTCACTCCTTAGCTGTTTGTGCTGGACACCACAACATTTCCCTCAGCCTTGCCTGTCAGATGATTGCAATAATTCCTATAAAATCCTTTGCCCTGAGGTTGGTCCTTTCACCCTGATATACCCTCTCTGGCTCAGCCCACTCTCTAAGTAGATGCCTTACAGACTTATGGAGCTATTTAGAGTTAAATCTTATCTACTGTTTTCACAGCTCCATCTAAAGGGTCATTCTTGGCTAAAGTAATTGGATTTAGCATCACATAGACAGGAATGAGGTGATTAGGAGGCTAGGTGGCTTGTGTGTTTGGGGAGGCTACTGCTTCTTGGGTTCAGTTGTGCAGAATGCTACCTGGACAGCACCTGCTGGCTGTGGTCTGCGCTCACCCTCCTCTTGCATCATTCAGTATGGGCATGGATTTAAGCCACAGAAAAGGAACACAGTTACAAGTTGAATTTTGTGGATGTTTGTTTGTGGTTGGTCACCTAGAATCATGTAAAATGAATGAAAAAACTATCACCAGAGTACTTCTTTCAGTATTTTTCTGCAGCTGCAGACTACCAGACTACTGTCAGTGTTTTGTTCCCGCTTAGTGTCCAAGATGTGCTAACCAATAGCAGGCACAGTGAGGCAAGAACCAAGGACACAGCAATATTAATCAGATGAGAACTCGTGGTATTGTGGCAGGTTCTGTAGCAGGCCTGATACAAAAATAATCTATCAGCTGTATCCACTGCACTGTATTTGCTCACCCTTCTTTATTAGGAGGGGAATGTGCACTCTCCAGGGTTTGATGTGGGAAAGAGAGCTCCTCAGGGTTTGCATCATTTTCCCTTAACTGTACCCTGAAGAGACAGTTGTTTAGGTTTGAAAGATGCTCCAGTCAGTCTTGCCCAGTTTTGTGAATCCCTGAGCCGTTGGAGGAAGGGATTCATCTACCTAGGGTAATCACAGACTCATCTTGCTTTCTTCATTATTACTATTTGCAATAGTAATGCTCCTCTTCCTACCTAAAAACTTGTGACTGATATATTTCCTTTCACTTCAGAAAATTAAAATGCTTGTAAAAAAAAGTTAGATTTATTTACAGGCAGACGTAGTAGGTAAAAATGCTATAAAATATATTTCGTTCTTCCAAAGAAAATATTTTCTAAAGGTTCTATAAAAAATATGCTTCACTGACTTAGAGCACTAACTGCAGCAGACTGTACAGCAAATGAAACCCTGGAATTCACCACCAAATTTTAATCCCTTG
Organism: Morus bassanus; assembly: GCA_031468815.1. Classification (NCBI taxonomy): domain Eukaryota; kingdom Metazoa; phylum Chordata; class Aves; order Suliformes; family Sulidae; genus Morus; species Morus bassanus. The sequence goes on along the minus strand of CM062568.1, from coordinate 119,670,364 downwards.
ACACATGTCTAGCAGAGGCTAAGTGTAAAACCGCGTGGAAAAAAATGTTACTAGAAGGAGAAAATATTATGATATATTGCTCTTTGATGCAGTAATTGTTATGAAGTTATTGTCAGAGCAGCTTTGCTATCAGGCTTACCCTTTCTTCAACTGGAGGCAGACACCTACATTTAGTGAGTTTGGGGGAAAGGGAGAAAAGAGAAAAATGAAGACTTGTAGCAAGTTCTACAAAACGATGTTGTAAAGTATACGTTGTATATCCATCTAACATGGCCTCACTAGACGGAGTCAGCTTTGGGGAAAAGGGGCCAGATGGCCTTTCCTAACTTTAATGGTTCCCATTATTATTTATCTGCGTCCAGAGAGGCAACAACATTAGAGCTCATAACTAATACTCCTTCTTTTGCTTTCACATGCAGCATTCATGTGCACTTTTATTTATTGGAGGCATGTTCCTTTCCTCGTAGGATAAAGGTGGCATTTTGCTTTCAAAAATGACTAAAGAAGAAAACCTGCACTGGAGACTGCTGATACCAATATTCTTTTCTGAACCAAAAAACAAATTGAGCAATTAGAAACTGAGTTTGAATGAATGCAATACCTCAAAAGTGAAATTTTAAGTAGCATGTATTTATGCGATCTAAGATTACACTGAGAAGCTGTCACTGATGCTACAGAGCAAACATTTGTTCTCAAGCAATGTTTTGCCTTGCTAAAAGGAGGTAGAAAGCAGTATTTCTGATACTGCTCTGAGAAGTTCATTTACAAATGCTTGGTATTTTAAATCACTGAGCAACAAGAAATTTATTATAAACTGTCTTGTATTTGAAGCCAAAAAGAATTTCACAGGTAATGTGGACACTTTCGGTGTGCTCTTTATCTTTGTGAATTTGTGAAGATTACGTAAGAAACCAGAAGATCAGAACAGAGCCAATGTCATCCATGTCTTTAAAAAGAAGGGAAGAGAGAAGCCAAGAAATTACAGGCCAGTCAGCTTAATGTCAACTGCTATAACATTTCTGGAACAAATTATCAAAAAAGTATTTATGAGCACCTTAAAGATAACAGCGACATAACTATGAGCCAACATGGATTTGTCAAGAACAAATTATGTCAAACAGGCTGATTTCCTTTTGTAACAGGGCACAGGCTTTGTGGGTACGGGAGAAGCAGTTGATATCATAAATCTTGATGTTAGTAAGGCTTTAAAACTCTCTCACAAGAGATCGTTATAAGCAGCTAGAGAAATATAGTCTTCATGAAATTTCTGTTGCTGGACACTGTACTGGCTACATACTGTATGGAGAGAACGGACTTTGGATGGAAAGATATATGAAGTAGGGTTGTTCTGCAGTCTGTGTTTCCCCATATTTTCATTAGCCTTCTGGATCATGAGACTGCAACTTATGACATTTTCAGGCAATGCAAAGCCCAGTAGGAGCACAGGCAGACAGCAGGACAGAGCTAGAATTTGAAATCATCACAACAAATTTAAGGAATAATTTAGTAACTAATTCATTTTAAAAGCTTATTAGAAATAAGTAAGGATAAGAGCGTGATACTCCACTGAGGCTGGAATAATCAGCTATAGAGTAGAGGACAGAAAATAACTGTTCAGAAAGAAGTCTGCTGGAAGAAATTACTCTAGAGGTTGCAGTAAGTCAGGGTTGTCATGTTGCTGTGAAAATGGCAAATACCACAGTGGAATCTAGAAACAGAAATATTCCCTGCAAGGTCTGTGAAGTAACTTTTCCTCTCTGCTTCACATCGGCAAAGCCTCAGAGTAATGTGTCTTGTTTGGACCTTAATGCTTCAGAAACTGTAAGGAGTAGGTGGGCAGAGTCCACAACAAAATAAAAAAGAATAATTGCTAAGCAAATGAGATCTGTGGACTGAACCTGTGTTAAGCACAAAGAAAAGGGCAAGAGAGAAATTTAGTCTTCATGAGCATAAAAAGCAGTTACAAAGAAGAATCGAAATCTGTGCCAGTCAAAGTGTCATGCTCAAGGGAGGCATCTTATTTAAGTGGACATCTTATTGAAGATGTGGTATAGAGTAGGATAAGAAATATTGGCCCTAATGGTCTTTAAGTGCAGGTTAGAAAAGCATGTCAGGAATGACACAGGGTGAGGAGATGATCTGATCCCCCTTCAAAATCTCTTCCAGCTCTGTGATTCTGTGACAGTGATATTCCAATGCACCGAAGTGGGCAGGGACACCTGGTTATTCCAAGACATCCCTTTCTTGTTGCTGTAGCTGAGTAAGGAAAACAGTGTCACAGGTTGCAAGGCTACTGCTGTTGTTCTGTCCAGATTTGAGGGTAGCTTTTGCATCCTAAAGTAAGCTTTGGAAAGGCTTAATGTTGCAACATATTTTTTAATAATAAAAAGATATCCCACATTTTTAATGGTTGAAGAGGCACTTAGATTCTTGTGTAGGATCACTCAGTAGCATTTAAAATGAAGTAAAGTAATTTCAGATTTTATGTATTACACTTAATGAAATTAGGTATTACTAATTTTATGGAACCCTGTTAACAGTTGATTAAAGAAGAAATTGACAGTTGACCTTATTCAGTACCAGTAATATAAACCTGAGTGCGATCCACATGATAGTGTGAAGCATGAGTTATACTTCCAGGAAATAGCAAGTTGCAACTCGAATTTTGGAAGATTTATCCTGATAAAGTTCTACCATTTACTTTGCATGGCAGAATAGTAACAATAAATGCATAACGAAAGCTACATCTTTCATATAGTGACCAGTAGGAATGGTGAATAAGATCTGTTAGACATGGACACACCATTTTCAATGCTATTTTCCATCTAAAGTAAGATCTAAATCGTCTGCAGTAAAATATTTAGACCTGTAGCAATTCCTTCCCAGAATATAAAGGCATGAAAGTGCTCTGACCTACAGGGCAAATAAAGAAGTGGATTTTAGAATAGACAGAAGTCCAGAAACAATACAGAAAAATTCAACATCCACACCTCCAAAAGGTTATTCAGTAGTAAAATGGAAAAAATCTTCTGAAGAAGAAGAATTCCATGGACTTGTAGAAAAGCACTGAACTAGTGCATGCTGGAAATGGAAACTAAGGGGTGAAAAGCAATGAGAGAAACTTAGGATATCATCCTTCTTCCCCTAAAGTAACTGACCGTCTTCACCGGCCCATTATACATCAGTGCTATTGAAATGTCTGTAACAGGAGGAGAATATTTCATGTACATAAGGTTTTCAAAGGCAAGCTGTAGCTGAATGAAAAAAAACATTTTTGTAGGGCATTTGCAGGGCTGCATAAATGCAATAGCAACTACTCAGATATTGCATCTATACTCAGCTGATGAGAAAAGTTTATTTAGCAAAGCCATTAAAGCCTGATTAAAATTTGATGGGATGATAGGATAAATGTGGTAAGTCCACTGGGGTCTGAATTGCTGCCAGTATTGATTAACACCCTTAACACCCCAGTGGGAATCCTATCAAAAGCATATTTCAAATCTAAGCCATGGGAATCAGAATAAAGCCCTGGATAACAACCACCATATCATTCAGATGAGTGTTTTATGTCCCTATATGATGAGCGAATGAAATGAGATAATGGAAAGTTGCCAAAGGTTTGGTTTGACTCACAGATGTACGTGGGGATTTGCAAATGCTGAAAATATGAGGCCATATTCATACCTGGTCTAATTTCACCAACTCAGTTGAATTTTTCAAGGGTTAAATATGGCCCATACTCTCTGTCCTGATCAGTTTAAATCAGACAAATATTTTGATGTATTGGGAGATAACAGTTTCTAGGTTGTAAGGGAATACAACTGGCATGGAAACTGATGCAGAAGTGATTACAGAGAGACTTGAGAGAGAGAAGACTGTTTTGTTGACAGGAAAAATGTAGTTGTTCCAACTGCAGGGCTAGTGATGAAATTATATAAAACCAAGCATGAGAAGGGACAGAGGAGAACAGATGCAGAACAGGATTCAGAGAAATATACAGAGGGAGAAGGAGGACAGAATAAAATTGCAACTGGTATGTTAGCAAGTCTGTCATTTCTTTAATGGTGGAGATAAGAAGCTTGCACTTTTTCTGTCAAGGCAGAAGCCCAAAGAAATTTGAAAGAGAGAGGGAGAGAATGGCAAAAACATGAGATTGTTTTTAACTCAGGCATTTCTGCTATGCTGGTAAGGCAAATACTAAGATTTGGAAAGAGCAGGAAAAGGTTATGTTTTATGAAAAATCAGTCAAGCATGATCTAGATTTGAAAGAGCACAAATTAAAAAAGGAAGGAATGAATGCTTGTGATCCAAGGGGACAAAAGGTTAAGGAAGGTGTTGCAGATGACTCTGAGGTTTGTTGAAAGAATGGAGCTGTTCACAATGATAAGGAGGAGGTAAATTCTAGGGGCTTGTGGGGTTGCTTTTGTTTAGTGCTTTGTTCTGGGGGCAGGAGGGGCTTGACTGGTTGTTTTGCAAAAGTAAGTCATAGATGCTTTGTTCCAAGTCTTAATTCTACAGTTAGCTAAAAAAAGTTATCCGTACAGGGTAAGTGTGAAGAGTGTTAACTGCTTGCAACCAGCTTAATAAATTTTGAGTCAATTACACATTCAGAATTATTAAATAAAAAGCAAAACCCAAATCCTATGTGGCTTCATTACATAAAATATTGGATAGGGTTCATTGTTTTATTGGAAGAGGCTTAAAGTATTTAAGAATATTCTCTTTTATCTCTCTTTGCTTAATTGCTAGATGGAAAGTTTTTATTTAAAATATCTGTCACGTTTTGGACTCTGAGCAGTTCCCCTTATTCTTGCAGTAGGGGCCTGTGATAGGGAATGTCATAGGCCTATAACAGGGGGTGGCCTTTTGTAAAATGTCTGGTTATCACACTTGTGTCTTGACCCTCAGCTGAGTGTCATCTGCAGAACTAACTGCTTACAGGTGGCTTTGATGGAGAAAACAAAGGAAGGGGGTTGCTTAGAGGTGTGACATGATTGCTTTTGTATGGGGAATTTAGATAGAAGAGCACTGACACAAGAGGAACAGTGAGAACTTTCAAGGGGAAAAGTTGCTATGAATTAGTCATAAATAGCTGGTTCCAAAGAAGTATCATTAAACACGTTTTGGAGAAGTCTATGAGAGGGCTGCAGTGTTTGGTCACTAGTGGAAGCATGGCTTCTTAAATACAGGAGTTGCTGAGAAGTATGATGAGGCTGTGAGGTGTTCCAGATGATGAGGTGTGTTAGTATCTGAATTTTTGTGTTCTGATATGCTGGCTTAGAATAGCAGCTTGGAAACCTAACCACGTAGCAACCATATGTATCTTTCTTTTACCATGTTCTTTCTGGGTTTTGTCTTGTTTTATTTATAACCTGACTTAGTAGTGCTGGTCAATAACTGGTGAATGTTGCTTGTAATACAGGTTTTCATATGCTGCTGCATTGGGCTTTTCTTCCAACTGATTTTATGAAAGGATTGAAAGAGTTTCAAGACACTCAGCAAATTCTACAAATTGTAGAATCCACACTGTCTCTGCCTTTTCCGTTTGCTAAGTTTGCCTGTCTTTCTGTTTGTACCCAACAGAGTTTAACTGAATAATAGTGACTTTAGGAACTAGTTCCTCCAACTTCTTTAGAGGCAAATGTTTTCAATTTAGCAGTGTTATGCACGCTGAATGACTTACTATTTAAGAATGTATAATTTCTTGATTTAAGTATGTGTATAATATATATAAGGCAGGTCTTGATCTAGTATTGCTTCATCTCAGAAGATAGCTTAATAACATGAGAAGCAAGTAACACCAAACTTCTGGGGTTTTGTGGTTGGTTAGTGATTTGTTTGTGGGTTTTTTGGTAACCTTAATTACATCTGAGTACTAATTCCTTATTTCTTTCAATGTTTATATCCTGACTAGCTAAATATAGGCCCCAAATCATTGAATCCTGATGGGAATGCTGAAATACTTTGCTGATCAGGGATAAAGTTAAGCATATCAATACAGTTCAGCCTATTGCTTTGCTGAATCTAATTAACTTACTGAACGTACTGGAAACTTCTCCCCTACAAAAATCATCTTGCTTAAATGTGTGACTTAAGCAATATAAATGGCCTGAATGCTTATTGGGACACTGCTCCTTGTCGGTAACCCAGTGCTGAAGGTGTTGAAAGAGAAAATGGAAAGTTAACTTGCTTGCAGGGAAGAGCTGTTTGTTTTTGTTTGGCTGTTCCTGCTAACATAAAAGCCTGGCTCACTGAATAATCCATGAGCAGCTAAATGTCTGCCAGCTGAGGTCACAAAAATACTGCTGTAAACAGTCTGCTGTAAATGGTAGATAGGGCAGACCTAAACCAGGCAAAAAGCCCATAATCAGATTTCTGTACAAGTACTTACTTGGTCCCTACTGCCGCATAATTCAGGAGTCTTCTGATTTAGGAGACACAGATGCATTAACTTTAACTTTGCGGATGGGAAACTGAGGCCCACCAAGACTGACCAGATGGGCAAGCGTGGTTAACAATGTAACTCTTATTTACATGTTGAACTCCAAGAGATTTCAGCAGGAGTTAAGCAGCTTAATGCCTTCATGGGTCTGGGCTTAACAGGCTTGGGCTTAGTCAGCCAGGAAAACTTTGGAAAAGCTACACATGACCCCTGAATCTCAGCCCAAATCTCCTTTTTAATCTAGTGTTCAGAGATCATATGGTGTTAGGTGCAGGACAGACATGAGGTAAAGCCCCAAACCTTATCCAGGTTTGTTTTTTTTTAAACAAACAAACTAACCCCTCCAAAAAGCCAAAAGTGAGGTAACAGCAGTACTTCACGCAGACAATCAAGACTGAGGCAATAAAAGAGGGCTTCTTGTTTCCTGAGGCCATGGAATAAGAGGGGAAGAGAGGCATTTTCTGTGTGTTGTCATTCTTCTATCAAAAAGTAGTGTTTGGGGAAAGTGTTCTTAGTAACTGAGGATAAAAGACATTAAATGCTGTCAGTAGAAAGATTGTGGAGAGTGTGAAAATGTGGAAGAAAAGGAGGGATAAACTACATAATGAGAGATGGGATAGCTTGCATGGCTGAGCAAGTTAAATACTTGAGAAAACAAGCTTGCAGTGGGCAGGTTGGCTGGATGGGTTACAAATGTATTTAAAATATGAGCTGTGGTTAATATTACTAGTACAAAATTTATGAAAAATAGCTGCGTTCTTTACTTGCAGAAGCATGATGGCCACTTCACAGTCATCCAGCTGGTTGGCATGCTGCGGGGGATTGCATCTGGCATGAAGTACCTCTCAGACATGGGCTATGTACACCGTGATCTGGCAGCCCGTAATATCTTGGTCAACAGTAACCTCATGTGTAAAGTCTCTGATTTTGGTTTGTCACGAGTGTTAGAGGATGATCCTGAAGCTGCTTACACAACAAGCGTAAGTTTGTCTTATCTAATTTGAACAGTTGATTGCCTTGTGCCTCTTTTATTCCAGTTTCAGATTTGTCTACGTCATAGGAGTAGTAGTTTGAATTGGCTTTGTTCCATTCTCCATCCACGTGGTTTAATAGCACTGACAATGTGATTAAAGGAAGCTGGTTTGATTTTTGGCTGTGTGAGGGATGTAAATTGGCAAAAGGGGTTTTTTAAGCAAATGTGCAGGTATAAGTGGGAGACCTTTTCCGTTCTTGTTTGGCTTTTGTGTCTGGTTTTTGTTGGGGATTTCTTTCCCACATTGTTTGCCCTTCAGCTAACTTTTGTTCATTTAGAAAGATGTTTTTAAAAGGTGTCGATAGGGGAGGAGAGAATCTCACTAGTTCCACTGTTGGAAGCCTGGTGTCAAGCTTTGCATTTATAAATTCAAATTTTCATCTTATTTTACTTAAGTTTACTTTCTAACAGACTATGTAGGACCTTCCTCTCAAGGTTTAAGTCTTGTTTCATTAATACTTAAATTCCTTATGTGATGCAAGTAAATTGTTATAGTGGAAAATGGTTTTTGGGTGGGCTTTTTGGTTGGTTGGTTTGGTTTGTGGTGTTGGGGGGTGGTTTCCACTGAAGCAAAAAATTCTTGGAGAAGTTTGTTCAAATTTGACTTAGATGAAAAAAGTAAATTGTACCTGCAACACAAAGAAAGTAGGGAAAGGAGTGTGTTGGTGCTAATAAAATTACAAGTTCAGATACAGCATTTCTTCACCATATCAAAATGTTCTGTTACATACCTGTTATGATTATTACCACAACATTAAGAATCTTAGCTAATTATAAGGTGATTTCAAGTAACTTTCATATCTGTCACTGAAACTAAAATTATTTCAGAGTGCATTCCCATTAGTATTCTCATACAATGCACAGAATTTTTATGTTCCCATGATAGGGCAGAGGGACATAATTCTAATAGAGATAACAAATTAGCATTAAATAACCTATTTCAACCTGTTTTCTCTTCCACTTTAAAAAGGGATGTATGGCCAAAATGAGGAACTCATCTAACTTAACTGTATTGCAGTTAGTACTCTGGTGTACCTATTGAATTCAATATAGCTATTGTAATGGGATTACAGATTTTTTTTTAGTTTAAGCCTAAAATAGGGGTGTTCTGATAACTTTACTGTAAATTCCACTTCATAGAACAATGTCTACACAGAAGTGCAAGCTCACTAGGGCAAAACAAGTCACTCTGCAAAGTTTTCTATCAGTACTAATATGCAAGCTGGGAAGAAAAAAATTGGAGTTTTTTCCTTTACAGGGGAGGTTTCCTTCATTTGGTTCTCAAAACCTCTTTTGCTTCACACTGTTTCTTAGTATGAGGCTTGAAAGGAAAAATAAACATTACTGCAGCTTAACAAGTTATCACATGTTGGCTGAGCCTTGCTAATTGTCCGTGTGAGTGTGCTCAGCTGGCAGCAAATGCCCCCAGTGACAAGCAAGTTAACTTGCATCGCTCAGCACTGATCATGGGATAATCAGCTCAGCTGGTGGAATGCACTGGAAATTGCCAAGCAGTCTCTCCCAGTTAGATTCAGAAAGAAATACCAAATTATAATTTGAGGCTTTCAGCTATTATTTATCCTAGAAGTTTCTACTGGATACCAATACCGAACAATTAGTTTTTCAGAGTAGTTAGTGCCTACCTTTTTCATCATAGCTAGAGCTGCTTTTAATCAGGAAATGCTATGTTGTTAAAAAAAGGAATATCTCATGGCAATATACCTGTGTTGAAGCACTTTCTTGAAAGATGGGACAGGCTTTGATGAAATACTTGCTATTTTCCTATCAGTTCACATAGCTTGTTAACATGAGAGTCTCTGAGGCAGCTGTTGTAGGTGGAACACCTCAGAGCCATTGCTTCAGTCCTCCAAGGTTGCAACCACACGCTGTACCAGAAGCAGCTATCTATAACTTGTCCATCAGGATACTGCAAATAAGGAGGGAACATTAGAGACTGATGGCCAGTGCCAGGACCCTGTGTCAGCCAGACGTTTAAGGTGAATCTGCTTCAACCATGAACTCCACAAAGATCAAAAAACTTTGAAACTCAGGTGGGAAAATGCTATATTTCATTATAATATGAAATAGAAACTTTGTAAATAGGAAGAATTCAAAGCAGCAGAGTCAGGCATAATAGCAACTAAAAGCATTTTAAATCACTCATTCCTTGAAACCCAGCCCCCTCTGTTCTTACAAGCGGGTCTTCACATCCAGACTTTCAATCACTGTGGCTGAGTCTGCCCAATTCTATTCTGTCACCTCTGGTCCTTGAGAAATGTCTTTCCCTCATTCCTGAGGGTAGACTGACTGCTCCAGTCCCTGTTCCATGTTGCAGTTGTTCTGTACAGTCCCGTGATAACCAAGTTTTCTGTGGGATGCTCTTGCCTGCCATATGCTCTGTCATCTGGGTCTTGCTCCCCTTGAGCAGGTCCAGTAGATGTTCCCTGTAAGGAGTCTAATAGTCCTGTTGCTTTTTTTAAAGGAACACAGCACATTTATGGTCAAAAGAGGGGAGAATAAAGAAATTTTTGTCACAGTGGCTGTGGAGGACTCAGTGAAGATTTTTACCCTTTAAGCATTCTTTCATGGTAACAGAAAAGAACTGATAGGGAAAATCTGGAAAGGACACCACCTAGAAAATGGCTACATTCTGTGCTCACATTGAAATGCTACTTAGGAGACTATATTCAACTAAGTAGTCATGGGGAAACTGACAAATGCCCCAAAATAACACACTTGAAGGTCATTGTTTCTCAAGAATTTTGGACTGACACTACTGGTCAGAGCTGTTGAATGCTTTAAACAGTACATGAAAAGACTGAAATCTATTGAGATAAAGAATGCAAATATGTTTTTGATGAGAGGATTGGAAAGAAATAAGAGATTGGCCTCTGTTTGCTATCAGGAGTTGCAAAACTTACAGCAAGATATATTTTTAGAATAGGAAGGAGGAATGAAGAGCTAGGAACATCCAACTGCCAATCTTTGAGTTTCAGATTGATCAGGAAAAGATAAAGTAAATGTTGGGATAACAGAAAAGCATGATTTTTTTTCCATGGAGACAAAATTTTCATTTTTAGTAGTGGTTTCCAAGGCAGCAATAGCTCATAAAGGCATTTCTAGTATATAAAAAAGCATTCATGCCAATACAGAGGACATCTAGGCTTTGCATCCCTGCTTTTAGATAGACTGTGTTATATGATGTAAATTCATTTAGTTTAAAACATAGGGTTCATCTGTCTTTCAAAAAGAACCATGACCCTCCAGGAAAACTTTTTACATGTAGCAAAGTGTGTACATATATATAAATATATAAAAATATAAATAAAATCATAACAGTATCTGTAGCACTACTGCAAAAAGGACTAAGCTGGTATTTTTATTAAAGATGACACCTTAATGTTCTGCGTTAGATCTGATTTTTAGTGAGACATAAAGCTGCTACTAACCATTATATGATACATAAATAAATACACTTTAGATTTCTCTTATTAGCTCTATTTCTGAATTCAGCCTTAATATATAAAATATTTTCTTACTTCCAGAATACTAGTTAGAGAATTGATTTATTGCATTGCATCTAGTTGAATCATTGTATGAACTTCATGGGTCTGACTCTTCTGAAGCCAGTTGGATAAAATACCCCATCCATGGAGATTTCGAGCTTTAGATTCATTAGAGGAGCAAAGCAGATTGATGCCAGCAATCTATATAAATGCTGGCAAGTAGCAAAATTTTTTGAGGATCAGATGAAGACTTAATATTTACTTTGTTACATAATTTCCATATGTCAAGACATTTTCCATTTTCTCTTACTTGTACGCAAATAATGGGTATGGGGTGGGGGAAGGTTTAACTTGCTAAAAAGTGAAACAGGACACAAATGATTTTCTAGTTAATTTGGGTTGTCAAACAATAGCTGCTGAATCACCTGAGTGCTATGACAAGCATATTGCTTAGACATTTAAGAATCCACTTAATCAGAGACAATGGAGTAAGTTGTTTATTGGCAGCCATTCGGAAAAAGAAAGAGGAAAAAGAGGTTGTGTACTGTAAAGGTCCATATTAACCTATTTTCTCAAAATATTTGGTGACATAAGGTTGAGCACCATCATTATCAACTAGTTAATTCTGTATGTAATGTGACAACAGCACATTTTGTCGTCGTCAAACAGAGAAACATACTGATAGGCAGGATGCATCATGACTGTGTTTGGTTCTTAGCCTGAAACCAGACACATGATGTGGAATCCCACCAAGCCTTTCCCTTATCTGGAGGGGTTTTTTGCATTTGATCTCACTAGAGACTGGCTAAAAAATGGTGGGCTAATGTGGTTTGTAACAGGCTAATGCCCTGTGAGAAGAAGAATATTTGTTCTCCTTAAGTTTTGCAACTTCATCTTGCTGGGCTGAAGCCTGATATGGGTACCTTGCCTGAATACTCTGTTGAAAAAGTAGTTAGTTTCTCAGAGAATGTGCAAGAAGTCAAGAAGCAAGTTAATAAGAAACTGTGCCAATGTGCTCAGCCTGCATCAGTGTGTAGGAGATGCAATAACTAGTTTTAAAGCGTGATGGAATTTGTATCAAGTGGTGGTGAGATGAATCACCTTCACATGAATTGCCAGCTTCAGCTGGACCCATTCCCTGCTCTCAGAGGGTCCATGAGTTGGAGGCCCTGCATGTGCCCCCTTCAAGCCTCTGTCTTCTGTTGTGCTGGCCCAGACAAAGATAAAATGTGCTTAGGTTATGCTCATGGACAAATAGCCAATGGGTAAAGGAGTGGCCTAAGGAAGGAGTGTCTTGGAAAAAAAAAAAACTTGTTGCCTTTTGGGCTATAACAGTGTAAGGTGTGATGACTTTTAATGAGTGCTTATATGTTTAAAAGGAACAGAAAGTCCCAAACTTACTCATTCAGTGTAGGGCATGGTGTTTGCTATTTACTTGGCTTATTTATAGTAGCCCCTGAAGATGAGAAAATGTGTCATTGTCGAAGTATTTTAATACATCCACTCTCTTAGATTGTCTGTTCAGCTTTTATCCAGCTGTGATCCAAAGTTCATTTAAGAGGTTTTCTGGTTTATTTAACCCTCCTTAAAGTTAGTAAGTGTTGAAATGTTAACAGAATATAACACAGACCACAACAAAGGCAGACCCTTAGGAGAAAGGTCCAAGAACAAGAATGAGACATAACTATAAAATTATGTTCTCTCTTCATGTTTTGTCCAACTTCCTACTTCTGTGAGTATTCTCTTCCTCCTTGTAACAGTTGTCATTTGAGCTTTAAGAATGTATGGGTAAAAAAAGCATGAAAATTTGCATTTAGAGGTACAAAGGATCAAAAGCAGCTTAATTCAGAGAGACTTCTAAATTAAATGGTTGAATCTAATTGCAAAAACTTAATATAACAGCTTTCTCATCCCTGCTTTCCCTCCCCCACCACACCACCCCAAGTAGGAACTCCAAATATGCATTTGGCAGAGAAACACAGTTGGAAATTTTTCATTCCACTTTTTCATGCTCAAAATGATTATGTTGATGAACTCAACATGAGTATGCCCTAACATCTTGGCTGTAAAAAGGGTGATATTTTGCACTTCATTTCCAATATGACTTTCAAAGCATCATCCCATCATTCCTCATAACCTAATATAATTTCCAATGAAAAGAAAAAACTGTACTATAATGAATCTAAAAATTGCTGCCTTTTTGGATATTTGTAAGCTCCATCTTTCTATTAGCTTGGATTTCAACTTCTTGTCTCTCCAGTTCCTCCCAATTTCATATTAACAAATTGGATTATTAAACTCTACATGTATGTGCCTTGCTATTTCTCAGATTGATTCTCTGGTCATCTGTAAGTGTGTTTATGAAAAATGGAGGCATGCATTTGCAAATGACTTATAGAGTAGGATTGAGAATGAATTTATAGACCTAAAGCGTCAGTGCCATTGAAGGAGCATTTAGTAGATAAACGATGAATCTGTTTGTGCCATTTAATACTGATTGTGATTGTATTGATTATTTTTTGGAATAATATTGTCTGGGAACAGCGAAGCATATTTTGGTGCAGTGGTTGTCAACCTTTCTCAGTGCATGGATTCCTGAAATTTATCCAGTGGAGGTGCAAACTTTGTTAGAAACTTCTCCTTTGTGGGTTTTTATATAGCACATTGCACTTTGGTATCTTTCACAGATCTCTTTAAAGTATTCCACAGGCTCTCAGGGGTTGATATACACCAGGCTGATAACCCACTCTACTATTGGAGTATTTTCTGTTGATTCACTGCATACCTATTTTTACTGAACTCATGGTAACTGCTGTAGCAGGGAAAGTCATAGGGATTAGGGTTATGAGAGGTATTCCCAACACTCAGAAAAGATCTATTTAGCTCTGACTGTGAATACCATCTAAAACAGCCACTATTCCAGAGGATTAACAGGGAAATGTACCTGCCTACTGGAGAGATAAGAGCAATGCAGGATATTCACATCAGTGAGTCTTATGCTTAGGCGAAAAATTTGGCTTAAATGATCACTGGAAACACACTGTGTTGAATAATGAATGGTCTAGGTCAGAAATGTACACTCCTGTTTCATAAAGTACAAAAATAAAGGTATGTCCAATTAAGCTAAATGGTGGGAAATTCAAAACTATTTTAAAGATAGGAAATAGTTTTATCAAAAAAGTGTGTTATTAAACCGTGGAGGTGATTGCCAAAGAAAACTATTTGGGCCATGATTTCAACAAGATTTATTTTAAAAAAAAAAGGGGGGGGGTGTTGAATATTCTTAGGGAGAAATAATATCTGGTTACTGCAGTCAATAACAATTTTTAAGAGATATGGAATCTCATTTTTCAGCCTAGGGAAGGAAGGAGGACAGGAAGAAAAAACATATGAGAGAAGTAGCAGAGTGGATTATTTTCAAGCTTTCACACCTTCCTCTGAAACATCTGATATGGCTACTGCCACAGGTTGCACGATTAGAGCACCTTGGGTTTGATTCACTATGGCAATTCTTGCTTCAAACCATTAGAGTAACTCTAACCAATAAAATAAACTGACTCTGGATGTGCAGGATGTCTGTTTGTGAAAGTCCTTGAATCAAGACTGCACCTGTCTAACAGCCATGCTCTAACTCATACAGAAGGGGCTGTGCAGGATTCGCACGGTGAAATTCTGTACCACATGCTGCATGGATGCAAAATAAATTGTCTCATGCTCAAGATTTTCATAAGACATTCCTTTTAAGTAGCTTAATTCTGCCAAATGCATTTGTTAGTGAAAGCGATAACAAAATGTGACTGCAGGAATCGCACTCCAAATGGAAATGGTTATGTAGAGGAGTACAATCCAACACAAAAACTCTAGGAATAATTTTGAGAAATGATGATGTACAGCAGTAAAAACAGGCAGGCCAGGGCAAGCGTATAAACCTACAGAAGTTTAAAACATTTTATGTGGTACTACTGAAACTTAATATAGAATATCAAATGTAACTAAAATCACTGTTATGGGGAAAACATTGCAGAGATCAAAAAGGGTAAGAGAACGTAAGGAGGCAGAGACTATCGTTTAGTATTTTATCAGTGCGAATAGTGACAAAAATTAGCCAAGGTAACTTTTTTAGGTAAAATGACTGATGCAAAAGCTTCGTTTAAAAAAAAAATCGTAAGAAAAAAGACACTGGAGTGGATCTCAATGATCAACTTTACAGCTAACACAACAAAAGATCATGGAACAGAACTGGAGAAAAATAGCCTACAAAAATATATCTGCAACTTCACTATAGTTTGGCTATGATCAAAACCAGCAATAGAGTAAATGGAAAAACACCAGGCCAAGGGCTTTTCTAAGCCAACATATGAAAGATTAAATTAGATAGGTTCTTCAGCTAGATCGCGAATGTTAGGATGCTGATCTGGAAATGTATTTTAACTGAATTAATTCACATTTTGTTACTTGACCTTGGAACGCAGTGGTATGATTTGCCTTTTCAAATAAAATTGATCCATAGTTTACTTTCAAAAGCAAAAAAAAAGAAGGGGTATTTTTCATTGTTACATTTTACTGCAGTGCTGAGTTTCTGTTTTGCTTTGTAGTTGTCACACACTGTTAGGGGAATGGCTTTATTAATTCAGATATGAAGAAACACCATATAAAATATGCATCAACAAAGGCTAGGTGAGGGTTTATGGGACCATTGTGTTTTATTTCATTCTTTGTTGCTAGGTTCAAGACAGAAGAAAGTTATATCAATTGTTTTCTGAATTCTATGTGTCCTATATCTATGTTTAAAAAACTACTTTTCAATTTGTAGTTTAATCCCATAATATACAATTGCCTCTTCTTTGGGAAATTCAAGTTTCATTACCAGGAGATACACTTCAAACCTATTAAACAAGTCAGTACCTGTTTGGAGAGTACATGGCCAGCCAAAGACATGAAGCAGCTATACAACATGCTGCCTTGGAAACGGAAGAGGCTCTCTTAGCAGACTCACTTTGCTGTTAAACTTCCTTCTGCATAGCTGGTCACAGCATCACTCAGTCCCTGCTGGTAGAGAATGCAAAAGAACTATGACTATGAAGAGAGACTGCCATTTAGAAAAGAAATGAGGATAAGCTGGGGAGCCTCTAGAGTTGGCACCCTTCAAAAGGTGGCTGTTTGTGACCATACCGTTGTCTTCCGGGTATTTAATAGCCTGCTGATTATCTCTCTATCTCTTCAAAAAGTTGTCATTAAATGTCTGCATAAAGCTGCAAAGTGGGAGTGTTTTTCTCCCCCTCCAGACACCTTATATTTTGAAATGTTTAAATGTAACAAATACCCTTTTATTTTCAGAACTATAATTGCCATTGCTTCTGGTCACCTAATGATCCGATTAGTACTTTGGGGAAGGCAGAGACAGGGTCAGTTTCCCTGCAGGGCTTAAATAATAATTTCCATTGCCTAAGAAGAAAATCAGACATGTGTTTTACTTCTGCTGTAGCCTGGAATGAAGGATTATTCATCGAGTGTGTCAAAGCACTGACTGGTTTTAACATCACTAAGGCTGGTGTTTTATAATTAACTGGTAGAACATCTAGAAAGTTGTTTGGGAGGAAATTAATATTCCTTATTTGTTGTTACATAGCTGGGGGGAGGGGGGGTGTGTCTTTGTTTCTCCCTACAGACAATGTTATTTCTCCCTACAGACAATGTTATCTCACAGTCATGAATGTTAAGTTTGGCCTTGGTATAATATTCAAAAGTTACTGGTGTTGAACCCATATAAATAGGCAATGCTACTTCTCTGAGCACATCTTAAACAGCTATGCAAGGACAGAGGAGTGGGGTGAAAAAGCCAATGCACTTGAAAATAATTTCTGAAATAATAGTTAAATGAAGACTATGAATCTCAGAAAGCTACAGGTGATGTTTTCAGAAAGACCACAAACTGACCAAGGCACCAATGTTATTGATCTCTCAGCTAGACCTGAGAACCTTGGAAACTTCTGCTTGTGCACACTGCTCTCCTCCCTTCTAGCTAGGTTTCTGGAAACCAAGTCTAGTAAAGTTAAGGAGTATACAAAAACATATGTATGTACTATATACTTTATACTATAAGCTGTCATAGCATTTTATTGATAATTCCTCATACTGCTGATAGTTTTTTTTTTAAAGCTAACAACTACCAGAATATTAATCTAATCTCAAATACAGCTGTCTTTTTGGCTGCCTATGGACTTGATTGCATGCATTTATAATTGTTTAATTTTAACTTTTAATCAGAATTGCCATTTTCAAACTATAATTGAAGAAGCTATTGTAAACATGAAGAACGTACTTATACATTTTTAGCAATACCTTCATTCACTTAGAATGATACTATCCACATTTAAGATTAAAAATGTAGGAGCACTGACATAAAATCAGAGTTACTGTTTTGTTGCTAATTATGTGAATTAATATAATCCTGAACACCTCTTTTGTTAGGCTCATAATGGACCACAGTTTACCTGGTATTTTTAATATTCAAATTATTGATCAAGGTGTAGTGTATCATAAAATATCTTTACTGTAGAACTTACCTGCAGTATGCACAGCCTCTGATATACTGTTTAATGAGTTTCAAGTCAGTCTGTTAAGGTCAGAGCTGTTACTTTCAGTAGCATGTCAGCTGACACTAATTACTATAGGTTATAGTAGTCTGATATATAGAATGAGTGGAACAATTCCCTGAAAGCTTTGAAAAAGAATCCAGCTTAGTCATATGCTGGGGTTTCTTCCCATTCAAAATTATTGGTACCTTTCAAAGACAGGTTAAGAAACTAAATTTGTTTACTGTGTGGTATTGAAGTCAGAATAGGCAAGTGATTCATTGGGAAAAGAAAACCATTCAGCTTCAGTGATCCAAACAGCTCAGCTCCAACTCTTATTTAGATGTTGTTAGGTGGAAGGAAATAAGATCTGCATGGTGTTTGTTTTTTTGTGGTTTTTTTTTTATTTGATGCACTACTCTCCATGGGAATTCATTATCCATATTCAATGCTTCTGTAAAAAGTAACTTCTCTGCATATAGCAATAGAAAACTTCTGGGTTGAAAACGTGAAGCAGTTTGAAAATTTGAAGCAGTTGGCTTCACCAAGCTTTTGTAAAGCTTCATAATTAAATCTTGACATATTCCACAGTAGGATGTAATTCCTCTGTGTTATGTCCTTGAGTATAGTCAGATGAATTCCTGACTCTAGTCCCATCTAAGAGTAATCTAAAACAAAAAAACCCACCTGTTAGACCTGGTTATTTAAAAGCTGTCAGTTTTCAAGCACAGCCAGATGCATATTTTAAAGCTCACAGGGAAGGAACCTTGAAAAGAGGAGTCTCCATACTGTGTCTTTAGGTGCTATAAGAGATCATTTATGTTTCTGTCTGAATTTTCCCCTGCTTGCATTGTGTTTTACATTGAGCATGCTGTGTCCACTGGAGAGCAAACAATCATGACGCTGGAAGAGATCAAAGACTCTCAGCAACACTGCTAGTCCATGATGCAGTCTTATATATTTTTTTAGAATTTGGAATTCCTGTGTGATAATGACCCAAACCTTGGATGCACCTGTTTTTTCTGGGTGTTTTTTTGTCTAGTTCCTGAGGAATTATCCTACACTGTATTTGCATATGACAGGGTAGTCCTGTGTTTCCTAATGACTTTTATAAATTTCAGATTAATTGAATTCCTCTTTCTAATTTTATGAGACATTATTTATGTTCTTACTTAATGAAAATAAACAGTTAATTTAGCAAGGACTTGACACTAATTGATTTTTAGCCTGGAATTCTGACATCAAATCTTGATACAGATCTGGGGAACACCAAGGTTCCTTTTCCTTTTCTTACGGCAGACTTTTGGGGTGTTTTCTTTGGTTTGGGGTTTTTTGGATGAGGATCAGTGTTACTATATAATGTCACCAAAAGGAGGCAATCAAGAAATGAGGGGGAGGAGGGAGTAGAGGGCTTGCAGGAATATGAAGGAGGAAGGAAAGCCTGACACTTCTGAAAGTAAGGAGAGTTTGTATTATTTTTGCTTTGATTTTGTTATAACCTAATGTTTAAGATAGTCGTTCACAAAGAGAGCAAGTGGGGGCTTTTGTGGGAAACACATCAGTGTCATGGAAGTCCAGTCTATACAACTTTATGAAAATGGATAAGAATAGGTTTGGGTGCAGAACACTCTGAGGAAAATCTCGGGTGCAGTAGTCTGAGCTGTGGTCTTCTGGCCTATAAGTCACCTTCTCCATGGCTGCATTCATCAAAGAGAATTGGTTGTATGTTCTTGTTCCTAAGGCACCTCACTGCCTCACCTGAAAATGTAACAGAGGCAAAGCAAGTGATGCTACTCTTTCATATCTTGTGGCAAAACCTGGAGCTGGCTGATCTTTGACTGTGGGTTTTAGCATTTGCTTTGTAAGATTACAAGGTCCTAGACTGACACTTGATAGAAGTTGTAGGCTTTTCATTTTTCCAGGACCTGCCCTTTAAAAATCTTAAGTTTAATTTCACAGTCAAAGATGGTATCGTGCTATTACCTGGCTGAATAGTACAGCTATTCGCTTCTCTGGGTAATATTGCACAGTTCAGAAGGTTTGGATACATTAATGATGGAAGAGCTCTCGGATGAAAAAGAAATATCTTTTCACATTGTTTAACTACGGTTCTTTTATGTAAAGGAATCTTGCAAAGGGTAGACCCAGCTAAATATGAAAGGGTGGGGTTTTAGCTTGGTATGATTTTGGCTTTTGTGTTGTGATGTGCAGTACTCACATTCCACTGTCTCCCCCTCACCCTTCTGGGAGATCCTCTGGTCCATCTGCTACTGGTGTTACGGTTTTGATATTCACTTCAGCTAGAAAGAGGAAGCCAAAAATATGCACATCTTGCATGCTTATGAATTTTTCAGCTCACTTTGATACTAGTTCTGATATTTCTCCTGTACATGATATCAAAGTTGTTGTAAATGGGATTCTGTAATTACAGAAGGAAGTTTCTGAAGCAAGATATACACATATGTTAAACTTAATCTACTATCGTATTTCTGTAATAGAATTGTTAACGTAGGAACACAACTGACCTAGTTATTCACCTAAATTAATCCCCAGTGAAATCAGCTACAGGAATTTCTGCTGACCATGTAGGAATTGCAGATTGCCCTAAATCAGAACGCTAACTATAGAAAGAAATTATTCATTGTTGCCCGTTTGCTTACAAGAATGAAAGCCAGATTATTTTCAGTCACACACAAGCCCTTGGGAATCTCATTGCGCTCTTTCTGTATTTATGAGATTTCCAAAACTTTGCAGTGGTAAACATATTCTTTTTAGTCTTGCTTTTTGGCAGACTTTCAAGATAGCAGCTCCTTGCCCAGCTGTGAGTTCTTCCCTTCATTATAAACATGAGAGGTGTGGGGGATGATTCATAGTTTACTGTGTTTTCCTTTAAACAGAATGCTGCAGGAATATTGCGGCACAGTGGTTGTCTGTCTTAAAAACATGTTAGACCTAGATTTGTATGACTGATAAATCTAGGTCAAACATAGTCTTTGCTCAGTACTTTTTCAGGCAAAACTCCCATTGGCTTCAACAGGAGTTTTGCCTGACTAAGCACTGTGGGATTTTGCCCTTAGTATCTAAAATATTTGATATGTTCCTTGCACTTTGGAAGTGTTCTAGAAGCAAATCATATGTCTTGTCCTTGACTGCCCCACTGTGGCTGTATCATCGTCGGCTTAAAAGGTGGCAGAATCTGCCTCCTGATATTAAGTATATCTTCATTGTCAGAATATTTGAAAACAAACAACTTTATTGATATTTTTCATATTTAAAGTAATCCCAAAATCTGTGTATTAATTCTGTGTATTACTCCATGAAAAGGAAATGTGTTATTTTATATTCTAGATTCCTTGTTCCCCTTCTTTCTACTCTAGAGCTTCAGATTTTTGTTTTCAGTTATGGGTTTTTTTGGGGGCGGAAAAAAAGAACCATTGTCTTATGAAATCTCATGGTTTTTTGTTCTCTCCTATAAAACGTTTCACAGATTCATATCACTGCCTATTCTATACGAGGCTTTTTGTTTGCAGTTCAAATGTCAGAAATCCATTCAGTGAAGTTAGGGCCAGTTTTGTGAAGTAATAGATGAGGTAAATTCAGTCATTAATAACCCCAGAAATTAAAATAACTTTTCTTGGCAAGGAAGCCACTAAAGAACATGCTTAATTGACCTCACCAAGAAATGTGCAGTATTTGGAAATAAAAAAGGGCATATAAAGGCTTGAAACCACATTGAAGAACTAGTTTTCTTCTTAGTAATGTGGCCATGCTTCTGCCTTGATTCTTACATTGTTTTTCTAAATGAGCTGAAGTGCATTTTGAGATGAGACTTGTCATCCTCTTCCATAACAGCACATCACTAACTGTGCTTTCATTTCTACTCTAATTTCTAACTGCCTCTATCTTCACTCTTAGTGCATTACCTATTATTGCTTCCTTTATTTTCTCTTTTCATTGTATCTTGTTTTATATTGGGCCCTCTGACTGGAACTATCACACTTTTTCCATCAGGTCCTCTAGTTTTTATTTAAATTCCCTCTTGAAGATCCACATCTGAGGTTTTAATGCAAACCCTTTTGACTAAAAATGCAGTCACCCTACTCTTTACTTTAAAAAAAGCTCTAGGGTAAATCTCATAATAAAGGTGTTACCCATCTCCTTAGAAGCTTCCTTATCCTTACTGAGGCTGAATAGCTCCCAAATCTTCAGTGCTTCTACCAAGATAAATACTTCTTGTTATGGATAAGCCCTTATTCAATATGAACAATTAGCCTGAGCATGTATGCTCTTTCTCCCACTGTAGCACTCACTGCCAATGCAGAATTATATTTGGTAAAGTCAGTTGTAGCCAGAGATAAACATACTAGACCCTGTTCTCCAAAATTAGGAAGCTGTAACAGTATTGTGACAATTAAGAAATACTTAATTCTCTCTACTCAAATTCCCTTTAAATTCATCATAATAACATATACTCCGAACTCTAAGAAAACAATTTTTATACCCAAGTCTTGCAATTCAGCCACCACACCTAACCATTCTTTATCAATGTCATGGTTATGCTTAATTTATTTTAAAACACAGAAAGGCTTTTCAGTGCAAGTAAAATCCCAGAATTACAGGAGCAGTGGTATTGATTAAACTCTTAGGCAGATATAGAATCATAGAATCATTTCAGATCATCAAGTCCAACCACTAACCTAGCACTGCCAAGTCCACCACTAAACCATGTCCCTAAGCACCACATCTACAAGTCTTTTAAATGCCTCCAGCAATGGTGCATCAGCTACTTCCCTGGACAGCCTGTTCCAATGCTTGACAAACCTTTTGGTGAAGAAATTTTTCCTCATATCGAATCTAAACCTCCCCTGGCGCAGTTTGAGGCTGTTTCCTCTCATCCTATTGGTAGTTACTTGGGAGAAGAGTCCGACACCCACCTCACTACAGCCTCCTTTCAGGTAGTTGCAGAAAGCGTTAAGGTCTCCCCCCAGCCTCTTCTTCTTCAGGCTGAACAACCCCAGTTCCCTCAGCTAATCCTCAGAAGACTTGTGCTCTAGACCCTTCCCCAGCTTTGTTGACCTTCTTTGGACACACTCCAGTACCTCAATGGCTTTCTTGTACTGAGGGGCCCAAAACTGAACACAGTATTTAAGGTGTGGCCTCACCAGTGCCGAGTACAGGTGGATGATCACCTCCATAGTCCTGCTGGCCACACTATTCCTGATACAAGCCAGGATGCTGTTGGCCTTCTTGGCCACCTGGGCATGCTGCTGGCTCATATTCAGCTGGCTGTCAACCAACACCCCTAGGTCCTTCTCTGCTGGGCAAATTTCCAGCCACTCTTCCCCAAGCCTGTAAAGTTGCATGGGGTTGTTGTGAAACAACTGCAGGACCCAGCACTTGGCCACGTTGAACATCATAGAGTTGGCCTCAGCCTGTCCCGATCCCTCTGTACAGCTGCCTTCCCCTCAAGCACATCAACACTCCCGCCCAACTTGGTGTCATCTGCAAACTTACAGAGGGTGCACTCGATCACAGAATGGTAGGGGTTGGAAGGGACCTCTGGAGATCATCTCGTCCAATCCCCCTGCTTGAGCAGGTACACCTACAGCAGGGTGCACAGGACCATGTCTGGGTGGGTTTTGAATATTTCTGGAGAAGGAGACTCCACAACCTCTCTGGGCAGCCTGTTCCACTGTGTTCTCACCCTCACAGTGAAGAAATTTTTTTCTCATGTTTAGGTGGAACTTCCTGTGTTCCAGTTTGTGCCCCTTGTCCTGTCATTGGGCACCACTGAAAAGAGTCTGGCCCCATCTTCTTGACACCCACCCTTTAGATATTTATAAGCGTTGATAAGATCCCCCCTCAGTCTTCTCTCCTCCAGGCTAAACAAACCCAGGTCTCTCAGCCTTTCCTCCAAAGAGAGAGGCTCCAGTCTCCTGATCATCTTTGTAGCTCTCTGGTGGACTCTCTCCAGTAGTTCCCTGTCTTTCTTAAACTGGGGACCCCAGAACTGGATGTGGTATTCCAGATGTGGCCTCATTAGGGTGGAATAGAGGGGGAGGATATAACCTCCCTCGACCTGCTGGCCACCCTCCTTTTAGTGCACTCCAGGATACCGTTGTCCTTTTTGGCCACAAGGGCACAGTGCTGGCTCATGGTCAACTTGCTGTCCACCAGCTCTCCAAGGTTCTTCTCAGCAGAGCCGCTTTCCAGCAGGTCAACCCCCAGCCTGTACTGGTGCATGGGGTTGTTCCTCCCCAGGTGCAGGATCTTGCACTTGCTTTTGTTGAATTTCATTAAGTTCTACTTGGCCCAGCTCTCCAGCTTGTCCAGGTCTCATTGGATGGCAGCACAGCCTTCTGGTGTATCAGCCACTCCTCCCAGTTTCGTATCGTCAGCAAACTTACTGAGGGTACACTCTGTCCCCTTGTCTGGATCATTGATAAAGATATTGGCATTCTCTGTTCATACTCATTTTCTCCTGGAGAAGCACGGCATCCAGCAGTCTGGTCCAGATTTGGTTGTGTATCAGTGAATAAACATTGTACAATCATTGTAATTGCATTTTGATATTATGCTTAATATACATATTTAAAAAACATTTATTTGAATTGATCATTTAATTTTTCAGCAAATTATTAATGACATCATTAGCTTTATAAAATTACTAACCTGAAGAGACTCTCTTCAGCCTTTTCTCTAACAAACTAGAATAATTAATTCAAGTTGCCAAATAATATATTCAAGTACAGTTTTAAGTAAATGTTCTCAATATAAAGTTTAATTTGGTCTTTGTTCCCTTGGTCCAATTTTTGGTATAATGTTCTCAGGCATAGCTCTCTGACTAATTTTTTCCTTGTAAGTTTAGTAGTTCATTACAGGAATTGAAGAAATTCAAGTGTGTTTTAAAAGTAAACAGCTCCTGTGCTGGGGCTATGGTTTACTCAGGATACTCTTCAAATGTGCAGATGTTGATTATGAATGGAAGCATACTCCCAGAAGTTGAGAGCGCCTGTGTATATCTGTCTTGAGTAACAACTGCTTCAGTCTTATTATTCTAAATGAAAACAATGTATCATATACTGGTCTATGTTTTACTAAGCTATTTAGTTATTTCTAAATATTTGCAGTTGTAAAACGGGGAGGAAGTCCATAGGCCATCCTTCAAAGCATCTAGGCATGTCAAGGAAGCCTATTATAGCATTTCTTACTAGCATTGTGTAACTACTCATTTAATTCTATCTTTTATTAATTTTGAGTGCTTGACTGTGTAGCCTTAAGATTTTGTTTTACAGAATTTTCAGTGTATTATTTCAGTGTATTACGTAATGTAAAAAAATATTCCTTTAGCAAGCTATTCTGGATGAGAGTGGAAGCAGGAGTACCACAGTTTCCCTGGAATTGTATGTCTTTGCCTTTAGGATCAGATAGATAGGTGCTAAATTGCCGTGTTAAACTGGGGCTTTATTCCATGTGTTAATCTGAAAAGCTCTTGGCCTTCTATTGTAGCTCACGCTAGAGTAAGTTGACAGCATTTCTGCTCATGTGTTTGTAGTACTGTCCCATCAGTGTGGCATGCCACGTGGACTAGCCTACCTGCTTCTCAAGATCTCATCTCTGCACCATGTTGATTTCTGTTGTAGGCATGCTGATGCTGGGTATTTCCAGCTAAAACAGGAAGGCACACTGGATGGATTATTTTTTATAAGCAATAAATTTCCTGGACTAGGTTTTTTTAAAAGATTGAAAAACTTTCTGGGATCCTTTTAGTCTTTTGATCAAATTGCCTTTGTTCATGGTACAGCAACGTTACAACAAGAGGAGGTGTAGGAAAAACAGAGCAAGTAGAAAGATACAACTAACAGCCGAGACTAACAAAAGAAATATATTTCATTGTATAGTATTGCTTCTGAAATTTGCTCGGTTCGTAGAGTAAAGGGGGAAAAAACCCACACCACAATACACTAAATTATTTAATGAAATTAATACACACCGTGTGTGCAGACTTTCTTTTCAAAGTCTTTTCTAAATGGGAGCTGCCAAGGGTTCATGAAACTGTCATGCTCATAAATTATTTAGCAGATCTGCTTCACTTTTCTTGAAAGAAATATTCTGGGATCCATAGCTTCAGTAATCTGAGTTTTTAATATCTGTTTTCTTCTTTCCAATTGCATATAGAACAATTGGTCTCCCTCACAAATAAAACCATAGGTAACATCTGCTTCTTAATTAGGAAAGGATAATGGGGGGGTGGAATGTATATATTTTTGTCATTAACTGTTCTCCACAGAATAGTAATATTGCATTGCTATGTGTAGGTGACAGAATCATCTACAGTATAATTTGACAGAGGATACCGTGTTTCCGTGGTTATATATTCTAACGTCAGTGGGAGTTCTTTTGGATTTCCCCACTCTCAGGGCTTTACTTTTAAGTCCCTATCAGTAATCGAGGAGAAAAAGTTTGTCACAGGACCCCAAGTCAGCCAGAACTTTAGGTAAAGGTGTACATCTTGCTTGCAGGCTAGGCTTAGTCAATGACTTTACAAATTGTACCAACCCCTTCTCATCTCTAGGAAGTTCTTCCTTTGCACTCTGAGGTTTGGCTGCCTGCTCCTTGGTACACATCTTTCCAGCTCAGCATGAACTTCTCAAGGCTGTCTCTTGCCTGCCACATCTTACCGTTTCCCAACATGTCTCTCCCTGGGCAGAGTTGGTAGCACCCCAAGCCAAGGGGCCCCCATCAGAAATAAAACTGTAGGTAATATAGCCCCTCTCCCAGGGCTTTCACCTCACTTTTCCACAAGAAGCAACTGTAAACAAAAATAATGAAAAAACAAAATATCTGTCATATGGGCTTGCTGCCTTTTTCCTGTGTTTTCTTCTAAAAAGACCTACTATTTCTCCTTCTCCTGACTGAATGGCCAAGACAAATGCTCAGAGAGCGCAACAGTGAAGCTATATCTTTCTTCAAGGATGCTTTTCCTCTGGCTATACCTGAAGGCAGAGCCAAGTCCTAATTAAAAGTATATTATAGGTTCAGTTATAGGTACCTACTCATTCTAATACACTTTTAATTATATTTACTTGAGATAGCAAAATCATATAAGACATTGCTTACTGGCTTCCTTGCTAAGATTTTTTTTTGGGTGGGAAGGTTTGTCTGAAGTCTCAGAGAAGATGGCAGAAGCCTGATTGACTCTCCGTGGTGTGATACCTTTTAGAGTCTGCTACTCTATCCATCTGCCACTAAAGGTTTTCATAGGCCAATATCTTTCAGAAGTTGAAAGTTGATAAGATCTTATGAGGATTCTGGGAGGGTTATTCACATACTTATAAGCCATCACGATGATCTCATTTCTACGCAGCTACTAAATATAATTTCACCATTTTTCCCCACTTCTAAGTATAAGTACTTCTACTTACCTCATTGTTTATAAGAAAATATACATGTTGTCACACTAGACAAAACTGCAAAGGAGTCTTCAAACAAGAAAATCTGGAGACCACATGGATTTTTCCCCTTTCCCTAACTTTGACTTTTTCGCTTCTGCTTCCTGCTTTGCATCAGCTTATCAAAAGTATAGAGCTATAGACAGAGTAGGTGATGAGACTTAAGTGATCTTAATCATTACTTATATAGGATCGTGACACTGTAGATAAAGTAAACCATGATTTTTTATCCTAGAAATGAACCAAGTGCCATGTGTTCATTGGAACATCTGTGAATTTGGCTTGATGACAAGTCCCAGAGTAACACATTAAAGCCAACATTTTGTTCCTGCAGCTTAGTAGTGGTGATGTGAGTTTAATCAAGTTAATGATAAGAGGAATGGAATTTAATAAAAAAATAAAAAACATAAATGAAAGCCTAAAATATGAAACTGAATTTTCATTATGAAAGTTAGCATGCAGGTTGAATAACAAAAAAGAGAAGCTATTATTAGCTTGTTTTCTGATCTTTTGAGCTAAACCAAAAAAAGAAAATAGAACAGATTGTGTGTTCTTAGAGGTTAAATATCTTTCAGCTGGTTTTGTAGTGTTTACAAAGATCAGAGTTGAGAGATCAACACCTCTGTACTCTGGGAGATGTATGTACCACAGTGTTGCACTGAGGAAGGGGTCTGATTTATTATAGTGAATATGATTCGTTCTTTAACAGTCTAAAGTTTTATATAAGTTATTGTTGCTTAATAACTTTAGCAACATTTCTCACTTGTATATGGAATATAATGCTAGGACTGGTAAGTATTTTAAAGATTGCTTCAAGGTGGAATTGTCAGAGACAATGCCTTTCCTTATGTCCCATACTTCATTCTTTCCTGGTGAGGTGCGTACTGTGAGAATAATTTTCATTTTTCTGTACCAAAACAGAACTGGTTCCTTTTTGTCTGTAATTAATTCATTCTTACAAATCTATATGTTGATTTTTACTTAAGTGAACAGACTGAAAAGGAGAAAGTTGTCTATATAAACATTCATAGCAGTTGACTGTTGATTTGTTCTTCTGTTTTTATAAGTACAAAATCTATTGTAAAGCACTCTCCACTGTGAGATGAAGGCACAGCCCAGGAAACCAACAACTGCATAAGCTGAAACTTTATCTCAGAGGTTCTTGCTCTTTTACCTTGCAGTTTCATCCATCATAAATCACTTACAGCCTGTTTTCTGTAACAGCGAGCATCTAGAAATCCAGTTATTGCCAGTGAGAGTTGCAGGTATCCAGCATATTTGACAGTCCTCAACCTCTGTCTTTGTTTTTCTTACTGTTAAATGGAGACAGTAGCTTCATCAGAGGGTTGCCATGAGAGTAATTAGTTATGAGCTGTAAAGCACTCTGAAGAGCAAAATGGCTAAGCAGTGTTATTGCCCCATTTTAATATTTATCGAATTTCAGCAAAACTACCTCTTGTTTTTGGAAATAGTTATAAAATATAAAGTGTGGGAAACAACTTTTCCTAATTTGGTTACAGTGCTTGGAAAAATCATTATTGGTCAGCATACCTCAAACAAACGCTTTATAGGTTTTTATGTAATTTTGAAGACAATTGGGGAACAATACAAAAACAAGCTTGTTTTTCTGACTCAAGATTTTTGTATGGTACTTTTGCTGTGATCGCCATGAATCTAAAGAAGGCAGTTTCAACCCAGAGCTTTTTAACCCTCAAAAGCCAAAATAATTTAAATATCCTCATGCTTATTTCTGGTAGGCGTTTTTAATGCAGCAGCGATTCCCCATACCCATTTCTGAAAATCTTAAACAGCTGATAGGTTTTGAAGCACTTCTTAAAAAGACCAAATGTGCAATAAAATGTCATGGCTTTAGTCTATGGGCACGCTGTTTGTGTATATTGCAGAAAGCAATACACAGGAAAAAACTGATCAGTCCCTTGCTTCCATTAACTCTATATAGCTGTGAGAAGTTGAATACTCATTTTTTACCTATTCTTGGGTTTTTTGTTTGTTTATCTGAGTTCCAAACCTGGAGGAAATGGGGAGGGAGGGCTAGAAAGACCAAGAGTGTGCCATCAGCAACTCCATTTAGACAAATGAGATCATGATCACTCCAGCATCCCAAAGGGAACCTGGAGTGGAAAACACAATTTTCAGAAAAAGAGTTTGGGGAAAGTGAGGGAACATCTATTCATGGGTGGATGGCTAGAAAGCTAGCTGCAACTGCACCTCCTCTGTAAACAAAGAAAGTGAAAAGGAGTGAGATACTGCCACTAAGAATAATGCCTAAAACCATGGAACAAGAGATAAAGAGGTTGGGTTGAATCCTGTGACCCCAGACAAATTAAGACTGGAGATGTACTTTTTTTTTTTCAGCCAAGATAAATCAGCAGAAGCAGTAATTCATACATTTAAAAGCTGAAGATCTCTAGCGCCCACTTGTATTTTAGAAACAGCAAAAGTTCCCTAATTAAAGATCACTTGTAGCACATCATAGCAAAACAGAGGAATGGATGTGAAGAGAAGAACATTTAATCCAGGCACTAAAATATGAGGGCCCAGTGAACAACTCGAGTACAGTGTTGATGTAAGTGATGACCAAGAGAATGACCACATCGGTGGGTGAGTATTCTATGCATGTCCTGTGGGGTGCAGCACAGAAAGAGAAGACAGAGCAATGAAGGGCTGCTTTTCTGAATGCTGCATCTTATCCTAGGAAGAAAACAATGTATTTGTATGTCTGATTTTTCCTTTTAATTGATTTTTACATTGTCAGCGATTGTGTGATTGGGAATGGGGGGTATTGCATTGTTTTTTCTGTTAGGCTGAGTTATGCCAAAAGTGCAGCCTAATCTACCTTTCATTAGTCATAAGAATACATGCTGTGGAGATACTGATGTCCTAGCCATGGGAAAAAGATTCAGAGAGTATGCCAGAAGGTGTGGAAATTTGTTAAGGAGGATAGATGGTTCATCTATATCAATTTCCCAGAGCACATTCTTGAGGTTGTAATTAGTGAGCTCTTTCGTACCTGGAATAAATCAAGTAGTGTTCTGGAAATTGCTGATAAGGGATAGTGGCTTCTTTTCAGTGTTGTTTTTGGTGGTACTAAATCATTGGACACTGAGTTTACCTGACAAGTTTTTCATCTTGATACCACTGTTTTTACCAGGTGTAAGTATGATACCCATCCTTTGCAAGATTCAAGTTCTTTCTTCAGTTCTTTCACTGGAACTAAAGGGACACTGTGGGTTGTTGGGAATTACTGAGAATGATCACCAGTCTGCCCCAGAAATTTTCCAGTCTACACCAAAACAAGCAATGGAGGGATGCATGTGCTATAGAATATTCCCCACTTTGTTGTGAGTGTGAAAATAGGTGGTGTTTTGGTTAGATTCTATCTCCTGAAGTGATATGAATGTCTGTTTTTGAAGACAGGCTTGAACTTTAGCACTTTACAGAAAAGATTTTAAAAATAAGGAATCAAAACCATGCCTTAGTATTCCATAACTTCATACTTCATTGATAGCAAAACCAGTTGGCCTTAATTTCCTTGAGTATACAAGGTCATAATCCAGAAATCAAGGGGAACAAATTCGTAAACCAAAGAGTAAATTATCAACTATCTATAGACAAAGGAGAAAAATGCTTTTTCCTAAAATGTCATTAAGTTCTGCTGAAAGCTTTTGATTTGCTCACTCTTCCTCAATGCTATTATCTTAAAGAGTTTACCTTCAGATGCTGCAGGTGCAGCTGTGCTGGTAGCTGCCTGTTGAAATGCATATTGCTTTGCTGTCCACCAGAAGAGCTTTGGAAATCCATTTCCTGTATCTATATTAATATATGCCTACATTCATTTTTCAGTACATAAATGTAACTGAGATGATTGAAAAAAAAGAACAAGTCAGTACACATGCTTTTTTATAGCACAAAAAGGGACTTCCTGCAGAAGTTGCACCCTCATATTATGCAAGCTGGCCATGTAAAACACATGGCTGCTATGCATCTGTGCCTTAAGGCAGGAGTTTTAGCCAGCTTTGCCATAACTTAGCAAGATGGATATGCTTGATTTGCATGAAGCCTGAATGCTAAAAACTATTTAAATGCATGTGTTTCAATGAAATAGTGGTTAAAAAAAATATGTCTTTTGCCAATCTACCTCTGCTAAATTAACATTTCTAAATTTAAAAAAAAAAAATAACAAAAACTCCTCATTTTTCATTATTCTGAGCTAGGTAGATTTTTATTTTTTTTTTAGTGAAATAAACACACTGGCTTTTTTTATCTGTAGAGACACTCTAACAGGTCAAAACAAATTTCAGCTACTTTGACAAAGCTTTTTGGTGAATTCATGAAGGTGATGCAAAAGTCACCACTGCTTAGAGGGTATATAACAATTTACTATTCTAGGATAAACCACAGCTGGTCTAGCACCAGTGGCAAGTCTGATGTCAGAGAATAATCACATCTCTCATTATGCCATGTATCTTCTTACCTTTGTATTACACTATTCTGTTAAACAAAGTACCCCTGAGGGCTGTTTATCCCTAGATAATAGTTTCTACTGTTAAGTACTACTTCATCAAAATGTTTCTTTCTGATGATATCTTACTGTAATATATCATGGAAGTGACAACTAATATATTATATGATAAAGTAAAATATCCCCTGAGCAAGGTACAGGGATGATAAATTATGTTAATATGTTATCCTCATTATATTATAATCAGTCAGATGATGATTTAGTATGATGCATCATCAGAAAAAGATAATCTAAGATTGTATTACTCAAAACTTTATGCCATCTGGGGAATACAAGGAGTAAATTCAACTGACTTATAGGACAAAAGGGATCCCAGTGCCACAATTCATGAACAGCCTAAATTAAAATATATCAAGATATAGGAAAGAAGTACAAAAGTCTGGGAAATGCAGTACTAAGAAATGTCACTATTGTAAAGGTCAGAAGCAGATTCTTAGTGTCTGTAAATGAACATTACACTAGTATAAACACTATATATTAAATTGGCATTGCCATTAGTATGACTGGAGCTACCATCATAAGCATCAGTCAGTGCTTTGTCCTGGTAAGCTAGTGATGATACTGAAATAGAAAATAACTTGACGTTCAGTGCCCTTTATTCAGACAGTTGACAGAGATTTAGTTGAACCTGGATATCTGCAGGAAGGCTCAACCACGTTTCTGTGCCAAACTATTCATCATCAAACAGATGGTTATCCTATTATTCAACAATTTGCATGCTGCCACATTGCAGTGATCTATGGATGATACCAGTATGTCACTAAACCAAATAGAAATATCAGAGAAACTGTTGTGAAGCAGCCCCTAACTTGGACTGAAGACTGTTCTTGTGTGTTCATTTAATAGTATTTTTTGGTGATATGCTTCATCCATGTATGGTATGATAACGCTGTGTTGTAACTTCTGCTGTAACAGGATACCTTCCTTGGTCAGAGGATAGGGAAAAATTTATTTCACGAGAAGTAAATTAATGAAGCCCTATGTTCTAGGGTTCCATTACATACATCAACTGTGTTTTCATGCTACAGTTATCCTAGTTCTCAGGCTATCTTCTGCAGCCTCAATAGCATAACTTCTGATCTTCTCAGAGTCTCCCCACAGCACCTTCACAGTACCTCTAGCCTTCTTGCTGTGCTCCACCAGTTTCACTTCCCTGGTAAAGCTTAGATCCCTCCCATGTCCCTGTGGCCTCATACAATATCAAATTACTCATAAGCCCCTTCCACATCCCTATATCTATCTCCTCAGTAGCCCAAATGTTTGCCTAGTTTGCCAACTGGGCAAGTAGCAGCGTGTTGTGCCTGACATGGTGCAACCCGATTGGCCTCTGAGCCACTGCCTTCTAGCTGCTGGCTGGTCCAGAAGAAGGGCTGCATACTGAGCTCTTCTGCCTTTCTGTCAGCAGAAATACTGTGATCTCTCTCCTTTGCTTAGGTACTGGTTTTCGTTAAATATGTGGGAAATCAAGAAGGGATCAGCTGCCTAAATGTAGGGGCCCAGTGCCCTCTGAGATATCATGGGGAACCTGAGATCTCTGCAGAGCACCGGCAGACACAAGACAATGGGAGACCTGCATTTTCCTAAAATGACAGCTAGTGAGCAAGTGACAGTGCCTAAAGTGACAGGAGACACCATGTTTAGGCAATCGGATCTAGCCTTTGATGTCTTTCCTGACTCTACCTTTCTGTCATCCACACTTCTTGAAATTGCCAGAGGTTCAAAGCTCCTAGCCTGGGGGTTGGCCGACAGACAGGCATGCTGGCAGTGCAGCTGTGGCTTGTACACTTCCTTTCCTTGGAAAACCAGCAGGACGGCACTGGGAGCATTTTGCTGTAGCACAGGAGAAATGGCTGTTAGCATCCTTCTCTGCTGAGCCTCGCTGCTGATCCTGGCCTCGGCAAGCTGTTCCTTGCCTCCATCCGCCCCTGTCCCCAGATGGGAAAGCAGGAGATGCTGCCCAGTATTTCACAGGTCCCTGGCCCCTGTTGTGCTTCTCGACCCATGGCTCTGGGCTCAGCTGCTTTGCCTGCAACAGCATCTGTTCTCCCAACTCCCCTGCAATATATAAAAAATATTTTAATGCAGTATGTGGGCTCACTTAGAGACATGAAACTTGCATGCTTCCCAACAGCCTGGGAATACTTCTATTACCTTTTTTTTCCCTAAGTGAAATTATTTATTGATGATGAAAGATATGAGACCACAATCTTTACAAGATAGTGTCATCCCTCCATGGAGCAAACATAAAACCTCCACACACTCACCCAGTAGCCAGCCCCTGCTCTCCCAAGGCAGTACTTCTACAGATAACAGCCTGCCAGCTTATCTCCTTAGTACTCGGACCTTTTTTCTGTTGCTAAAACTCACTAACAGTAGAACTATTTAGTTTCTTTTGTCAAAGGGCTTAGTCATAACAGATATCTATAAATGTTGGGGTCCTGTACAAAGATATAGAAATGTAGTCATAGAATCAACAACAAACAACAACTGTCTTGTGATCC
Organism: Morus bassanus; assembly: GCA_031468815.1. Taxonomy (NCBI): domain Eukaryota; kingdom Metazoa; phylum Chordata; class Aves; order Suliformes; family Sulidae; genus Morus; species Morus bassanus. Next base: position 119,636,312 of record CM062568.1, on the reverse strand, counting down.
TTCAGATAGCCATTTATGATTATAGTGTCTCACATCAAAGAACACCTCACTTCAGGTGCCTTTCTTTAAAGGTAACTTTTTAATTTTCTTTAATTTTCTTTAATTTTCTTTCCCCCAAAACGTTGATAACATGTTCATCATCCACTTTATTTCCAGTTACACTACTATACCATCTGTTTATATTTTACCTGCAAGTGAGCCGAGATCGTAGGAAAGGAATAACAATGAAACTCAGACAGCCACGATGCTCTTGAGCTCAGTAGCATGTCTCCAAAATGCAAGCAAGTAACGAATTCCAAGGAGGACTAAAATAAGAGAGTGCACGTGCAATAATGCATTCTCAGTTTTGGTTATTGAGCTTTTAGCGGTCTGTGGCTCAAAGACTTCTTTAAATCAGAGGTAGGTCTTTATATATAATATCTTTCACGAATATTTCTTCTGTAAATTTATCTAGTTATTTTTTGGAGATTATTGTATTTTTAGTCTATGACATCCCATAGCAATGTCTCATTGAAAAAAAAAAAACTCAAACCCAACGTTTTTTGTTGATGTTTTTAATCTGCAACTTGCCACTTATGTTTGAATGCACCCTGGTTCCATACTCTCCACCTATTATCCACTCCACTGTAGTCAGGGTTGCATAGACCTTTTTAGTTTCTTTTATTCTGTACTTTGAATACTCATCCTGTATTTTTCAACAGGTCTGTTAGTTTCAGTGTATCCTTTTGGGATGGGGGATCAAGACTGCAATCAGTAAGCAATATGCAGGAATATCCTAGATTTCAACAGTGCCATGTTTTTTTCTTCTCCTGATCATTTCTATAATTTTTTTCCCCTTTAGTCTGCTTTTGAGCATGGAGTTGATAATTTTATAAAGCCATCTATCTGTTATAACCACGATCTGTCTTGAGCAGTGATAGCTTAGTACAGAGTCCTGTTATTTTTTATGTAAAGTAAGGAGCGTTTTATTCTGTGTGCATCACTATGACACTGAATTTTGTCCCTTTTTATCACTTGGCAACTCAGTATCATAAGATTCTTTGACAAATTTTTGTGGATAATCATCATCTTTAATATCATGGATACTTTTGGACTGCTAGCACAATTTTACCTATTCGCTGCCCAGCCTGTATTGTAGATTCTTTCTACATACACTGCCAGGAGGACATGAGCATTGGTCCCTGGAGGCTGCCACTCTAAAAACTGACCTTTTCTTTCTGACTGTTTGTCTCCTATCTTTTGACCAGCTACTTATCCATGAATTGACTGAAACTTAAAGAACTGGCAAAATCTGTCAGGATAAACTGAGAAATGACCTCACAAAATGTGAGCAGAACATTTAATTCATCTGTTACTGAGATATTAGTTCTCCTTTGCACTTTCTGATGCAGCTGGGATGAAAACTGAAGCAATGGTACTTGCAGAGTAGCTCAGCCTCATGAAAATTCTGATCATCATCAGCTGCATATCTGTGTGTGGCACTATAATTCTCAGAAGAAAAGACTGATTTTTGTGATGTTTCTGACTCATTTCTAGAACAAAATTTTGAAAAAGCTTTAGATAAATAAAATCTAGTGTACCCCAGAGCAAGCTGTATATGAATTCAGTATCTAGGTTCCTACATTCTCTCTAGTACAGCATTCCAAAGAATGGAATACGAAAAGGTATACTGGAGACAGTACCATAGCCTATATGGTGTTAACTTTGCATTTAAATCCATTTCACTGTGTCCTCAATTTTCAAGCTCCCATATGCTTCTGAGTTTTTATTGGCCACTTCTAATTGCATGGTGTAGAAGGAATTATGGCAGGGGTTCAGGGACAAGACAAGTATGGATGACCTAGGCATTACGGTGGCATAGAGAGAGGCCACTTGATTACTGGAACATTGGAACTGTTTGCTGTGCATGTCAACTAGATATGTGTGTGGAAATCACGAGCTGTGAAATCGTTAATGATAGTTAATGACAGGAAGTGTTTAAGCATTGCATGGTAACAGTTTACTTTTGATCCAATAATAAACAGTTCATGAAGCCCTGGGCAAGTCAGGGGTATCATTTCAGAGACAAGTCTTTGTTGATGCTTTTAAGAAAGCATAGTGACTAGTAACATCTTTTTTTTTTTTTTTTTCAAATTAAATTACTTGTTTTTAGAGAAATATTGTATTCAGTAACTCAGTCCCGCTGTAAGAATGGACCTTGTAGCAAATTCCTTTGTTACGGAATTGTACAATGTAGGGCATCCTTCAAATAAGCGTCTCGGAAGAGATCCCTTTCACCTTTTCCATTGGCTTCAGTAGGACTACTTGTAGGAGCAAAGTGGATAGGCTCTGGATGTGCAGATTGAAGGACTCTGTAGGAGTAACTTTCAAGAAATTGGTTATGGCTGTAATGTGAGCTGTGCTAACACAGCTGGCAGATAGCTTGAAATTGATGCTCTTAAAAAGAGATAGATCTTTGCCAGAAATATTATTTTCAAGAAAAATGACATTTTTTCCTATCATTACTGTCAAGTACTGCTATAGTTTCTCAACTGGATTTGGTAGAGATGCATGGTTCTGATATTTAATTTCAGAAAAGGAAAGGGTTTCTCTGTTACTGAGGGCCAAGCACCCCATACTGTAAAATTCACTGGTGTGTTCTTAATCCCAGGGAAATGCAAAGTCCCATTCTCTAAAACGTTACAAGATTCCTTGGCCCCACCAGTCTCACCGCTACCTTTCAAAAGACCAGTCTCAAAGAGGTTTTGCAAAATACTTGTGTTGATCTGTCTTTGTACAGTTGTCTAGTCCTTACCAGGGCTCTGAGGACACCATCAGTCCTTACTGGCCTGCCTAGTCTCCCCTGGGACTTCTCCCCAGCCCTGTCCACAGGCTCAGGACCCTATTTCAGCTCAGCCTGGGGCCATCAATCCCTGCTCCAGCGACATTACAGCTGGCCAGCCCCAACCCTGTTGGACTGAAGTTGTTTGGATTTTCTGAATTCATCTTGGCCTTGGCTTGCTACCTTGCCTTCGCCTGATGTTCATAGGACTGTCAGTAGCACTGGTTGCTGTCACCACCCTGTCCTGTTCATCCCCCCAGGCACCATGTCCACAAGGGAGGGCATCACCCAGCCTGTGTGGTGGCCATTGATGGCTCCCCTACCCTTAGGGAGCAGCCCTGTGCTTGCTGCTCTCTGACAGCTCCAACTGTCTGTGCTGATGTGTAAAGCAGTTAACTTCTGGAAGTTGGATCTCTTTTTTTCTCTTTTCCATCTTTCCCTTCTTCCTCTTCACTTTCTCCCCTCTTCCGGAAAAAAGCACACTGAGCTTTCAGCTCTGGAAGAGTGGGACCTCTGCCCATTTTCAAGCACAGACCCCTTTTGTTCAATCTCTGCAAAGAACTACTTTGTCCATCTAAAAACTAAACAAATATTTGTTCTTAAAATAAATGGGTAAAAGCCTTGGGTCTTTCAGTGAGCAGCATGTAGATGAAGGCACTGTGGCTATCAAGAAAAGATGTCTGTAGTCCACTCTCTTACACAGCCAAGAGACAATGGTATCCACCACTTGTATTTGGTACTTTGCTGTATCTTTGTCATTGTATGAAGTTCTTTAAATTTCACTGTCAAGAAAACATGAATGCAGGACAGATGTAAGTGATCAGAAATATTCACTACCATTTCACTTATGTGGATTTTGAGGGTCAAAGCTATGCATTTTTATCAGCCTTTTTATTATTTCTCAATCCAAGTTAAGATCAATGCCTCAGAACAGGCAAGGGACTGCATGTTGAAGTGTTTTGTTTCAAAGGAAATGCTACTACTACTACTACTACTGAGAATCCCAGCTGTTTCAGAGAGCATCCTGATTTCACAGTTCTTTGATTTTTAACAAAGTAACATTTTAATTCTCTAATTTTGAACTAAAAGATGATAGGGTAGGATATACCCGTTTTTCTTGAGTTTTTGTGTGTATGTATGCCACTAATGAACTCATCTTACTGATGACCTGTAGGGAGACAAAATGGCAGGTTGGGTGGAGTATTTCAGAGAAGCATTCCGCTAATGTTAATGCCAGTTAACATGAAGTGTTTCTGATGATCTGTGGGCAAACATTTCATCTTGGCTGTTTTAGTTCTGCCAATGTCTTAAGTGCTGATTCTTTCCATCTATTGACAGCTTTCCCCCTTTTTGAAGACACAAATACATGTGTACCGTAGGGGTTAATAGTCGCTAAAAGGACATACTGTCAAAATCATAAATAACTTGTTCTGAAAAATTGGATACCTAACTTGGGGGGGGGGGGGCGGGGAATCAAGGTCCACATATTTGACTTTAGCACTTTTAATCAGGATATTTCAAAGAAAATGGTATTTTCCCAGAGATTAAAATAAAATCCAGTCTTTCTGAAAATCAGGGGGTTTTGTTCGTTTCAGTTCTGAGGGAAATGAAAGACTGGTAGAACTGACTGGAATGGGGCATAATGAGAGCATATTCTGAAATGCCTTTTCAGAGCAGTTCTGTTATCTTGCCATGTAGTTTCTCTGATACTCCAACAGACACTGGAGAAGACTGTTGATAATACTGAATAGTTTTAAGTTATGATTTGAGGATGCTAAATCCTGACTATTTGTAACTTTGCACATGACAAATTTGATTCATATGCTCAAATAAAGGCATCACTCCAGTAAAGTGGCATAAGGCTTTTGTACAGAATGATGAATTATGTCCAATTTTTAAAACTAATATCTCTCACTACTTTTGCCTCTCTCCACTCTGAAGTTCTTTTTTTTCCTCATTTCTGTCATTTGTGGTGGAGAAAAAGACAGATACTACACTCATGTCATGGAAAATTATTGCACGATTCAGTAACATTGTACATAAAGGAGTAGTAACTGACAGATGTATAGGAATTAATGTGCCAGATTAGACTAATGGTGCACATAGTTCAGTATCTTTTGTCCCAGAAATAGATAGTTCTAGATGTCTGTGCATCTGGAACTGATGGGTTTGCACCTCAGCATTTAGTATAACTGCAGCCAGCTCAGTGACAGTCCCTTTGCAGTGCCTGTCATTCAAGGAAAACAAGGAACAGGCTTTTCAACAGAAACGGGCATAGTTTCACATCACTGATAGTCCTGGGACATCGTGAATCTGATGCACTCTGTTTGCTTCTGGCTGCTTATGCATATTGCTGTCTTTGCACATCCAGTAGGAGCTCATACATCTTATGTTCAGTTTTATATCTAAGGTTCTCAGTGGTATCACCCCTCACTTTAATTAGCTAGCAGGGCTTGCCAAAAGTTCTGGGCATCTAACAGGCTTCCTTCTTTGCTTCTGTGCCCTCTCTGTCATTTTTTACATATGCATTTTGAGCTTGCTGATACATCCCAACCTTCATCTTGGTAAAATAATGGGCCATAGCTGCCAGTTACATTGTTCTGCTAGAGTTTTAAAATATGTTCAAATATTTAATTGAAGAAACTGTTAATGCCTCAAAGATGCCTAACATGTAAAGTAAAAAAAAAAAAAAAATCAAGTGGGAGATGGCAAAAATGCAGTTGTGGCCTGTTGGACCATATATAATGTCAGTGTCAGTTGCCTTGCCAGGGTCTTTTCATACAGCAGATCATAAGCACTTTGTTGTAAGCTCAAAGAAGAGGTGGCATTTTGGAAAGACTGTCTCTCTCCCATGCATAGCTTGAGGTAAAGAATGAGGCATTCTGCAACATGTAGTTCCAATTCTGTCTTTAAATGTGTGGCAAACTGTGCCGTTGCCAACTCTGTAGGGAAAGCAAGCATGTGTGTAGGTGTGGGTGGGTGAGGGGGTAAATTTCATTTCAAGGGCTGATCTCTAAACAGTTCTACAAGCTAAGCAATGTGAGCCTAATATTCTAATTCCAAGAGGACTCTTGACACTGCATAGTAAAATTGCTTATTAAATTGCAATCAAGAAAAAAATCAGGAGATAGACACTACTCAGCTGGCAGCATACAGAAAAAAAAAGCTGAATTCTAATTATTTGAATAGCAGTGTTAGTGTTCTGTTACTATGTGAAAATAAAATTAGCTTATCACTGATATAATTATTAATGTATGAGATGAGGCAGAAATACAATTTGGTTCCTAACACCCCTTCTTCCCCGCCCCCCAAAAGAGAGAGAATAACCTAAAAGCAAAATGGGCTTGCATAAGGGCTTTCTGATGCAGGGAGCTGTGACAGATTCCATTGCTACAGTAGTAAAATGTAGATGATTTTTAAATTATCTTAATTTGAAGGAGGAGCATTGTGTAAACAGTAAGTATTGCATTTATTATTTTCCCAGTTAGATTAAAATATAAGAAGACTTGTCCAATACCAGTAACACAGTTTATTACTCTAATCAGAAACAGGAAATATATTTTCAGCTACTCTAAACCTTATGTGTTCTTTTATTATGCATGAGCAGCTATCACTACTGTTCAGTCATATACTGGTAGTCATATACAGGAGGTTGTCATATTGCAATCTCCGCCGTTTGAATGGCTTTCAAATAACTAAAACAACTTTTTTGCATAAAAAGATATTCTGCAAGCATAATTAAGTATTGAAATTTACATTTTTATGAATATAACATCTTCATGCATAAGATGAATCCACTGTAAAAATTTTAGAGACTTTGCTTCAGTTTTTCATTACAGCCAGCACAAAAGAATTTTATTTTATGTTACAACACTGAACACATCTTATGCCCTTGAATGTGAACTGCGTTGAATTTTGTTAAGACTCTGGTCTCCATTCTCATTTTCACACTCAGTGAGCCACTACTGTTTCAGTCCAAAAGGGATCAGTCAGTAAAGCTGTATCATGAAACTAGTGCTAGAGTCTAATCAGATTCTTTAAAACTCATTTATATTTAGCCAATAGTCACAAATCTAGCTGCAAATGCTGTTTGAGATATGACCTCTTTTTTGAGTATAATTTGGGAATACATAATCAGATTTATGAAAAGGACACACTTTAAAAGATAATTTTCCTATTATCTTATCCATATTGTTATAGACATTAAAAGTAAAATCTGTTAATATCCAAATACCTTTTATTTGCATGTATAGATTTATGTTTTCCTTACAAGTAGATATTTAACTATTAACATAAGACTTTTCATTAAAATTCAAAAAAATAATAAATTATTCTAAAAATCTCCAAATTAGAAATCTGGCTCATAGTAAATTTGTTGATTCATCAGTTTGTCTTGATAAACAAAGTCTTACAGTAACACAGCCATTTAAACTGGTAGACTTTTTTTCCTGTCATTTCCTGAGATCTGTGATAAGGAAAGAAAATATGGATTTTATTTTTTTTCTTTGGCATCCTCCCTCAAATGCTGGTGTGGCACTCCAGAAAGTATCTTGAGTGGACATAAAGCAAAAGACAGCAAGGGGGATTGCTTGGTAAGACAAGTTTTAGACAGTAAACTCTTGTGTTGGAACAAGTGTATCATCTTCTGTATCATTTGTCAGCCAGAACTGATATGCTGCTGATGAGGAAGGGCTTTTAGGGTTGTCAGGGCAGCATCTCTTGTGATACAGATCAGCAGGCATGTTGTTTACCTTTTTAAAAGTGCATGTGTCCAGGTCCAAAGGAGTTAAATGCCTACCACCACCCTGTGACTTAGGCCAGGAAAATATTGATTGTCCCCAAAAATTTGCAGAAGCCAGGGATCTAAGGATGGAATTACATAAATTTGACAATAAAATGTTTAAAAATAAAGGACTAAACCTGATCCAATAAAAAGGATAAGGCCCATAACTCTGGTGTGAGGAGATATTTTGAACTATACTCTGCAGTTAGACCCTAAAACTGTCTGTTTCTCAGAGGACAAATCCTTTTGGCTGGACAGCCCAGTGTGTAGTGTACATTTGGGGCACCGAATATCTAAATCTTCCACTGCCTCAGGAAGCTTGGACACACATATCCCACCAAGACACCATTGCAACTAGACCATGAGATCAAACACCAGATGCTTCTATCCAATTTATCTAGAAGGTTTAAATATTTCCTGGGGAAGAGAAAAGAAATTAGGCTGGTCTTGCCTTGGAGAACATCCTATCACAAATCTCTTTGTCATCCTATTTTTCCATTCTCATACCCCCAAAATTTTGTAATTGCTTCCCAAGTGGAAGACCTGTACCAGGAAGGGACTAAGAGCATCACACCCTGCAGTGCTGGCTAGGGCAGACTCAGAGATGGCAGCGGGTAGGGCATAAAGCTCTTTGCATCTCCGACATGCCAGGGGAGTGATCCAACCACCAGGTTACTGGATTAAGAAAAGGGGGTAGGGGGTGCTTGGTCAAAAATATAAAAGTATTACCTTTACCCTTACTACTGCTAAAATCAGCAGGTGGTTTGCCACTGACTTCAACCACAACTTAGCAAGCAAAGGCTTTAAAAAAGCGGCTGCAAAAAATGTAACATCATAAAAGGACATCCTAACCATCGTACAACATCAATGTTAACCATGCATTTTTCATCCGCAGGTGAGACTCAGTGATGAGAAGTTAGCTTACTGGCACATCACCACAGACACAGAGCTCTGCCTTTTAACACTTTTTGGTAGAACAAGCATCTTCTCAGTCAGTTGAAGTCGGGCCTCAACAACGTGCAGACAATTTTTTATATATTCAAAGCAAATTAAGAGAGATTTACATACTTGTTTTTAACTGTGGCTTCTCGTCAATTGCCGAATGGATGTTCTAGTTCATTTCTTCTTTTGTTTCTGTCAGAAATACAATTATAACGCCAAGCAGAATCTATTACTGCTTGTTGAAAGCAACTACTGCCAAGTGAGCTCAGCTCTACTGACTGCCTCCTTCTACCATCTAGTGGCACCTTAAGCATACTGCTCACTCTCTCTAATTTAAAGAGTTAAATGGAGAATGATAATAAATGTATACTTTCGAAAAGAGAAATGTATCTGGAGAAGAAATACTTTGTGAAAAGGGAAAACAGTTTTCATACATAAACTATTTATGGGAGAATAGACCACGTTCAATGGTATAAACTACTAACGTCAGAGAAAAATTCCGCGTACTATGGTTTTGTGACGACTAAGTCAGGTTTGTTGATTAAATTCTTACAGATTTTTTTTTTTTTGTGGTAGCACTTGGATTTTAAGTTGAAAGCTGCAGAACGCAACTATTCAATATCCTAAGAAAACATCTATTAGAAAAACACTTGGTTTGCTGTTTCCCTGGATATTTAAAGGACATAACAAAAATTTAAAGAGATTATCAAGAGTAAAGAATAATAGGCTATAGTTTCCTTTCTGCTTACATAATTTTATTAAGTGCTTTCAGTGCTCTGTTTTGCAATAGATGTTTCTATTTCATTTAAGGAAAAAGATTAAATGTCAATGTATTAGGGATTTCAGGCTGGGATGTTTTCAATGAAAAGGCATGTTCTGCCTAATTATATGACTCTGAACAAACATGAATCATCTAAAATGCTTTCTGTTCTTTGAACTGAGTTTTCTTTTTTCACAAAGTGCTCTTTTTGGTGAATTAGACTACAAATTAAACTAAATTTTTATCAAGTTCTGAAAAAGGTATATTTCTTCCTTTCCACTTGCAGCAAATTGACAAGGCAAATAAACAGAAGGCAGAATGTAAAATCTCAGTACCCAGGATATCTTTCGTTTTCTTTTCTTTTAAACATTTGCTGTTCTGTATTCTAGTCATATTGATAAGTTGTCAACATATTTTCCAGGGTGGAAAAATCCCCATAAGGTGGACCGCTCCTGAAGCTATAGCTTACCGGAAGTTCTCTTCGGCAAGCGACGCGTGGAGCTACGGGATTGTAATGTGGGAGGTGATGTCCTATGGTGAGAGACCGTACTGGGAGATGTCCAACCAGGATGTAAGTACTGCTGAGGACTAATCTGCGAGTTGTTGAAATGTTCCCTAAAAATGATTGTCACTTCTTGCCTTGTTTTGCTTTCTCATTCACTTTCTAGGCTGGAACCTCAACTTAAATCAGCATAACTCTATCAACTTCAGTGGGATAGTTATTTATGAAACCTGAAGACCTGGCCCTCTGTAACTAAAACCTTGACTAGCTTCCTTCCATGGATTAAAGACATGTTACAAAGAGTCATAGCCAGCTTGCCAGGTTCTGATGCTGACTGTACGTGGCTTTCACCCAAATCCCTGGGAATCTGCATCAGATATGCAAGTTGATGCAGTTCTCAGTCAAGCTATAAATCAAAACTTGAGGGAATACTAGAACTCTTCTGATGATAGAGCTGGCCCATTATCCCCAGTACAGTCTGACATTACCCTTCAATGGGTGTACATGGTTAAATTCTAAAAGAGTTAAGCTGCCATGAGAAATGTATTTGCCAATTCTCCTTTCTAAGAATTAAATGCACTTTGGTTTGCTTAAAAACTATAAATAGGCTTAACCACAGTGCAGGACAATAGTCCTCCCTCATAACAAAGTTATGTTTTCCTCTGACTTTTTCTTGCAAAAGTTGTGGCAAAATAAGCCTTCCCAATTAAAAAAAAAACAAAACAAAAAACATTTGCTTCTAGTAAAATTGAAGGCTTGCCCTAGAAAATGAGCATGGGAAAGGGGGAATGCTTTTTTTCTCTACCACAATTTAAATTTTCACTAATTCTCTTGTTTGATGGATCCCTGTGACAGCTCAAACTGATATACTCAGTCTTCACACCATGCATCAATCTCTATGTCAAAATGCAGAATACCAGCCAACCCATCTTAACCTCTCTTCTATATGTGCCTAGAATACCTCTGTACTGGTTCTGAAGAGTTGACAAGACTTTTCCCAGATGACTGTTTTTATATTGTTGCTAAGTTATTCAGCTGTTGAAGGAAGTCTGGTTGCTTGTTAAGGCTGATCAGTCATTTGGGGATAAGGATCTGAGAGTGCTTTTCATTAAAAAAAACATAATTTCAGTGTGTTTCAGGAAGAAAAGAAGAAAAAAAATAACCTAAACCACCCAAACCTAGAAAAGACTGGCAGAACTAATAAAGCTTGATTTCCTTTAGATTTGGACTCTACAGCTTCAGCAGTACTATAATACTACTTCTCTCCAGCATCTCCCTTGTGAGTTTAGCCTTTAGAATTAGACCACCTCTCCTGTACATCATTCTCTCCTGACAACGCCTACAGCCTCCATCCTCCCTCCACACATCTCCCTGCCAGCAGCCCAGCTCCCTGCTGTGCTCCTTAATTAACACCAGGTATGGGACGATACATGCTGTGCCTGGTTTTGAGCTATGCTTCTGTTGATTGACCAGGCAGTGGTGGCTGGTTGACCCATCTGAAGAGAAGGAGCAACCACTGAGCTGAGAGAGACCTTTTCTTTTCAGTGGAGACATTATCTTGGTACTATCTGAACTATAAACACATCATGGATCTACTGTGAAATAAGCAGATAAGCCCAGTAGGCTCAATTCTGTTCCCCACAGCTAGCAGTCTGTTGGCATTTGAGATGCTCTAGTGTAATGAAGATCTCCACATGCGGCCTACACAGGACAGGCAGGAGACCTGTGTTCTTCTGGAGCAATAACTGAAGGCCAGGCAGGATACCCTAGGGAGTTTAAAATTAGATACCTAAGCTTAGACAACTGAATTAAGGCTATTTTTTCCCTGGGGCACATTGCCAAATCATCTATGTATAGATTTCTCATATATTTAAGTCTCTGTGTCCTACAACCAACTTTATGCCTCTGCCCAGCTGCTGATTCTTACACAACTTGTTTAATTTGATTAAGTGGCCCAATGGGTTCAAAGTTAATAAAAGAGAATGAACAAGCTATGAGTACTGACAATATGAGTACCCCAGCCTCAGCACCTTGCCTGAACTGAGAGCCACTTATCAGCTCCTGAAGTGCCACAGCTTACAAACACCAATTTAAGGCAAACTGCCATTGTTTTCCTTTAAAAAGCCACATTGTAAGATGCGGTGTTTTAGGAGCTGATTGCTAAGGAATTGGGACATCACTTCAGCCTTGCAATAGCGGAGGGTGCTATTCTTGAGCTAATCTTCTGTTCAGAAGCAAAGCTGAATACAGCCATGGCAGTATCAGCCTGTTCATTATCAGTATGCTGTTGCAAAACCTGATTACTCTGCATTTGCACTTTGTATCAAAACGCATGTATAGCCTCAAATTTTCTGCCTTCCCAAACTAATAGATGCAATGGTTGGTTTCACTGTGAGCCTTCTTTTAATGGGAGATTGAACAGAACAAGAAACTGGGAGAAAGGTACTAGCAAATCACAGAATCACACAACAGGTGAGGTTCAGGGACCTTTCAAGATTGTCTAGTCCAGCCCTCCTACTCAAGCAGTGTCAGCTAAAGCAGTTTGCTTGGGGCCGTGTCTGATCAGGTTTTGAGTATCTAAGGATGGAGACTTTAAAACCTCTCTGGGCAATCTGTGCCAGTGCTTAGTCACATGCACAATAGAAAAGTGTTTTCTTATGTTTCTTATGTTTTGTGCCTGCAATGGGGCACAAACTTGTCCACTCAGCATTCTCTGAGTAGTAAGTAAAAACATCCACATGTGCCTTTACAAGTGAGGCTCACTGGGCAGTTACTTTTTCCCTTCCACCCCCATTAGCACTGCCTGGTTGAGGGACTGCCCTATCATAAATGCAGCATCAGCTCACAGTCCTTTCCACTGTGGCGCCTGTCAGTTGCCGCTGGCACATCCTCTGAGCGTATCATGGGCAGTAGTCTTTTGCCTGGTTTTCCTCACTGTGTAATTTGGTATTTCATTTCTCCTTTCCCTCTGCAGCACCCCATTCATGGTTGGTTTTTTTAGAGATTAAAGAAGCCCATGAAGCCAGAGATACTTCTGAACAAAGTCAGCCCTACCATGGTGCCTGGCTTCTGTCCAGTGCCAGTGCTTCCAACTGCAGTGTCACGTCTCCATAACTCTGCCTCTGCCCCTCATCTTGCCAGTCTGTTATCTAGCTGCAGGTGATGGTAGTGAGTGCAGCCCAAGGAGGTGGGAGGAAGAAGATGCTTTTTTGCTGTATCATCATGTCCCACTGTCATGCAATCTTGTGCTACAACATGGGGAATTTCAGTCTCTATTCCAGTTGTGAGTGACTTCATCTGGTCTTGGGTCAACTCTCTATGAGAAACTCAGCCACCATCATCTCTTTTACTTCTGTAATCATGATCCTTCCCCTCACACTGGCTATGTTACCAGCCCACCTCTTGCCTCTCCCACTCCTGTTACTCCTAACTGGGAATGGGGGGAGAGAGAGACTTCCTATCAAGTCCATTCGGCCCCACTGTTCACCTCCTGGGAAGAGGGTCTGAATGACTGGTAGGACCCTCACATAGAGTCCAAGTCGCCAGGTGAGAGTAGTGCACAACACAGACCTTCATTCCAGCTGAATCTCCCTTTCTTTGAGGCTGGCTTCAGCCCATCCTCTTCAACTCTATCAGGCCCTATGATGTATCTATTCAAGGCCCTGCCAGCAGTGAGAATCCATAAAGCGACCCCTCCATTTACAGTACATTAGGTATTCTGCTGCAGCATGAAAATAGCAACACTTACTTCTATTTTGGATGTAGGAGTAATTATCTGTTAATACAGAATAATGATGTGGGCCCGTGGATGCTGCTTATGCTAATGATGCTGATTCCTCGGGGCTTTCCCTGCAGTTCAGCAACGCATAGCACAAAGGACTTCTTTTCTCCAGAGCCCTACCCACAGGCTTTCAGTGTTGAAATGTTAACAGTGAGCACCTGTGACCTTCTAAATACATTTAGTGACTCCAGATGTCATTGGGAAATTTCAAGTTATTAGACATATTGTAAAGCTTACTTTGCTGGATACTGGGACATACGTTATAGAACAATAAATTACCTGGCATTCACATGAGCTTATTTTTCAGAAATAATAGGACTTTCCCAAAGGTCAGTGATACTGTACATATGGCAGGGAAAGTAACAGAGAGGGACATGCACTAAACAGATTCATAAAAGACACATTATGCAAATAACTGTTGATAAGGTCTTGCACAAGTGTAGTCAAGGGTTCTGCTACAACAAAATGCTGGCAACATTAACATTACAACACTTACTGTGTTTTGATCATAATGAAACCCTTCTCTGGTTAACAATAAAATATTTATTGAATTGGGTGGGGTTTTGTAAAGTACCAAAAGTCTCCCGAACAGAGCCGGGTCTATTTTTTCACATTGCATCTTACAAATTTCTTTTCTAATGAAACAACTTTGGAAAATTACTTCACTTTTTTAGACCATGGCTAAGTAAGTGATGTTTCAAGTGGCTGCCAGTTAAACGTTCATTTCTTACATGCATAACATAGAAGCCAATGATATACCCACCCCTACCCAAAGGGAGACAATGCTAAGAGAAGTGAGTTCAGCGCTGTCTGACGTGGTGCCTATTTGCCGTGTAAACACATCTTCAGTCAGATGAACAGTGGGGCTGAGCTAAGTCTACCAAAGGTCTCTTGGCTGACCCCTCAGTCACAGAAATCAAATCACGAGGAGCCAGCACGGGTAGCACAGAGTCCGAGCTGATGCGAAGAGGGGTGTTAAACTGATACCTGTCACTTAAATAAACCCAGTCCGATTTTCAGAGACTACAACCATTTGCAAGTGCCCACCCAGTCAGTGCAAGCGGGAGAGACCCAGCACCTCTACAAATCTAGCATCCTCTATTTATATTCCTAAGCAGGGATTTCGAAGCTGAACTTTGGGCAACTGAGTTTGAAAATGTCTCATAAATTTTTTAATACTGTACACAGTATAATGTAGAGGCTTTAAAATGTTATTAACTTTGAGCAATGTTCTTGTTTAAGTAAATAACCATTTTATTATTGTGGTAAGTCACTTCAGACCTGTGTTGGTGCTGATTAATGCACTTCTTAGATGTGTGGCAGGCACCAGAGGTGTCCATTAATTAGGGCTGCTGCACAGTCTGTCATGTCTTATTGCTTAATTAATAAATATTAGCTAAGATATTGAACTTTCCAAGGAAACTAGTGTACTGATGAACAGATTGTGCTAAGAGTCTGGCTGCTAATGCTCATGTGAGGAAAGGAAGATTTATATTCCACGCATTTGGTTTGTAGAACAGCTGTGAGTGAAGTCTACTGGGACACCTGTTAGAGGCCACTGTATAAATTAGTGCATGTTGCAGAACTACAGTATTAAAAAAAAAATATTTAATGGATTGTAATCAATATGCAAGAAAACTGCTGTAGCAAACAGAAGTCCTTACACTTATGAAAATTTCTTGAAATAGTAAAAATAACTTACCCTAATATGGTTCTTTCAACCCATAGATATCAAAACACTTAGCAGGCACCTGGGATTGGCTCTGTACCATGAGGCATGAGCAGCTGCCTCTCCCTTCTGGTAGATTTTTCAGATGTCAGCAGGACACAGGGACAATGTCCCTCTGGACTTTCTTCTGCCTCAGGCTCATTAAAAAATCTGTCAGTTAACTTTCAAAAGCAAAAATCTATGTTACTGTTAATAATTAAACTATCAGAAAGATTACAGCTTAATTTTCAGGTGCCATTTTTGCCAATTTCAAATGATTTTGAAACTAAACATGTACAAATTTTATGTAGAAGTCCATAAAATATTTTTCAGATAATTTTGGTATCATAATTAATATTTAATATTAACTCTGTCTTCAACCTTTAAAGCTATGTCTAACATCAAACAAAAATGATAAAAGATATTCAACAGGCTCCAGTGTTTAATATCACAGTGTTAATATCATTTGTGTACAAAAATATATAAAAAGAATGGTCCCCTTTATAAACATAAACGCCTAAGCGTTAAAAAGCATGGAAATAATTAGCTACATTAACCGTAAAAAATATTCCCTTTCCATTATAGTTTATATTCTCACCTGCCAAAAAGCATTACTTGTAAAAATCCACCCTGCCCATTTTACTCACCTTAATGCTGACCCACAAAACCTTCTAATGAGTTTTAAACATACTCATCACTGAAAAGAAACCTACAGCCTCTTTCTCAGTGTTTGATTGCAGTACAGAATATTTGTATGTTTTCTTCTTTTTGATGCCCATCAACTGTTCGTCACAAAACTGGAACTATAGAGCAGTAATCAGCCTTTTTGTTAGCAGACTCAGGACTTTGTACATATAGAAATTAAGCTAATGTTCCTATTTTGGGGGGCTGAAATAGATGGGATATTGATTTCACAGAATCATAGAAAGTCCTGAGTTGGAAGGGACCTACAAGGATCATCAAGTCCAACTCCCGTCCCTGCACAGGACAGCCGCAAAATTCATACCCTGTGTCTGAGGGCATTTTCCAAGTGCTTCTTGAATATCACCAGCCTTGGCGCCATGACTGCCTCCCTGGGGAGCCTGTTCCAGTGCTCCACCACCCTCTGGGGGAAGAACCTTTCCCTAATATCCAACCTAAACCTCCCCTGGCACATCTTTCTGCCATTCCCTCAGGTCCTATCATTGGTCGCCAGAGAGAAGAGATCAGTACCTGCCCCTCCTCTTCCCCTTGTGAGGAACCTGTAGACCGCAATGAGGTCTCCCCTCAGTCTCCTCTTCTCCAGACTGAACAAACCAAGTAACTTTAGCTGCTCCTCATAGGCTTTCCCCTCTTCACCAATTTTGTGGCCCTCCTCTGGACACTCTTTAGTAGCCTTGTCCCCTTAATATACTGTGGCACCCAAAAGTGCACACAGTACTCAAGGTGAGGCCACACCAGTGCAGAGTGGAGCGGGACAATCACCTCCACCAACCAGCTAGCAATACAGTCCTTGATGCACCCCCAGGACATGGTTGGCCCTCTTGGCTGCCAAAGCACACTGTTGGCTCACATTCAACTTGCCATCGACCAGAACACCCAGGTCCCTCTCTGTGGAGCTGCCTTCCAGCTTCTCGTTCCCCAGTCTGTATGTACATCTGGGGTTGCCGTGCCCCAAGTGCAAAATTCGGCACTTGCCCTTGTTAAACTTCATATGGTTGGTGATTGCCCAGCTCTCTAATTTGTCTAGATCTCCCTACAGGGCCTCTCTGCCCTCTAGAGCGTCAACAGGTCCTCCCAATTTTGCGTAATCAGCAAACTTAATTAGTGTTCCTTCGAGTCCTGCATCCAAGTCATTTATGAAGAGATTAAAGAGTACTGGCCCTAAGATGGATCCCTGCAGAACCCCACTAGTGGCTGGCCGCCAGCCCAATGTAACCCCATTTACTATAACCCTTTGAGCCCAACCCATCAGCCAATTGCTCACCCATTGTTTTACGTGTTTATCCAGCTGTATGTGGGACATTTTGTCCAGGAGGATACCGTGAGAAACGGTACCAAAAGCATTACTGAAATCTAAACAGATTACATATACTGGCTTCCCTTGGACAACTAGGTGGGTAACCTTGTCATAGAAAGAAATTGTTTGTTAAGCAGGACTTTCCCCTCGTGAACCCATGCTGGCTGGGACCAATGACTGCATTTTCTTTCAGGTTTTTTTCAATAACTCAAGAATAATCTTCTCCATAATTTTGCCAGGAACAGAAGTGAGACTGACAGGCCTGTAGTTACCGGGGTCATCCCTGTTGCCCTTCTTAAAGACTGGGACAATGTTTGCCAGCTTCCAGTCAACTGGGACCTCTCCAGATTCCCAAGAGCATTGAAAAATCATTGAGAGAGGTCTTGCTATGACATCAGCCAGCTCTTTAAGTACCCTCGGATGAATCTCCTCAGGTCCCATCAACTTATAGGGATCCAGCTGGAGCAGCAAGTCCTGCACAAGTTCAGGGTTGATTGGGAGTTTATCATTCCCACAGTCATGGTTCTCTAGCCCAGGGCTCTGGGGGTCCCAGAGCCCATCATCAGTGTTGAAGAGTGAGGTTAAGAAAGCATTAAATGTCTCTGCTTTGTCTATGTCCCTGTTAGTGAGGTGACCATGATCATCAAGTAACAGGCCAATGTTATTTCTGGCCTGCCTTTTGCCATTAACATATTTTAAAAAGCCCTTTTTATTGTCCCTCACAGTACTGGCCAGCTTCAACTCCAATTGAGCTTTGGCCACACGAATTTCCTACCTACAGTGGCAAACAGCACCTCTGTAGTCCTCCCATGTTGCCTGACCTTGCTTCCACTGGCCATATACTTTCTTGTTTCACCTTATTTCTGGAAGAAGATCCCTGCTCAGCCAAGCCGGCCTTCTGCCTCGCCTGTTTGACTTCCTACACTTTGGAATTGCCTGCTCCTGTGCTTTTAGGAGGTGGTACTTAAAAAGTGACCAGCACTGATAGACCCCAGCACCTTCAAAAGCTTTTCCCCAGGGGACCTTACTAAGTAGTTCCCTGAGCAACCTGAAGTCTGCTCTCCTCATATCCATAGTTGAGGTCTCTCTGGCAGTTTTTCTCCTGTTACCATAGATTTTAAACTTGACTGCTTCATGGTCGCTGTGGCCAAGACAGCCACCAATTGCCACTTCACCATGAGACCCTCTCTGTTAATAAGCAACAAATCAAGGAAGGCACCTTTCCTGGTCGGTTCCTTTAGTATCTGTACCAAGAAGTTACGGTCCAGCTGGTTTAGGAATCTTCTGGACTTGTTTGTACTAGCTGTGTGGTGTTCCCTGTTGACATCTGGCAGTTTGTCAATGTGAAAAGAGTTATGCTGATTGCTAGAGCTGTTGCTATATCCTTCTTGTAGATACAGACATTTAGACTCTTTCATGATTAATGCAGTGTTTCTTCAACCTTTAAACCAGCAAGGAAAAAGGCATTTAAAAGATGTTAACATGTATAATCTTTACATATGATATAATATATGATTTTACATTACCAAGAAAAATGTAATACTTCTTCCCTTTTAGGTATATGGATATCTAATTCCTCTGTTCAGGAGTTAAAATAAATAAATAAATAAATAAGGAACTAAAAAGCTCTAATTCTTCCTTTGAGACTTGATTCCCATTGCCGTATTAGACACTTATCACATCTTTACTCTTGCTTCTTAGACTCTAAAAATAATACTTGCTTCACAAGGGATACTAATGAGGCAATATTTGCAGTTTATTTTTTAAATGTGCTGGTATTAATGAGAAATTATAATTATCCCAGTACCAGCTGGCATTTCTCTTCATGAAATGTTCCTTTTGAACAAGAGAGGAAACAAAGTGCACTGTAGCTTCTTTTCCAAAGATATGGTAAAATAGAGTGTGTCAGAGAAAATATAGTATCTGGAAAATTGTGGCTGCTTTTGGTTTTTTTCCTGAATAATTTATTTCAGAAAAACCTCATCAGCTCTCTATTGTTGTGTCGAGTGCTATATGTCTCATAAAAGTAGAGATGCTTTCTCTCAGCCTTAAAAACAAAATACATTTCAGAAATTCATCATTTGCAACAGGTACAGTTAAATGTAAAGACTATGACATCTGCATTTCTGGGCTGCTAAAGATTGCCTTTTCAGTTACAAGTGTCAACTAAGCTATATACCACACTGTAACAAGTACCTATGTTTTATGAAGCCACTTTGGACAGACTGCTTGAGATACATGAGTTTTGATGGTTTTGTGAATAAAATTTCATGCACATGGGGTTGAATTTCATCCCATGTCTGTAACAGGAGCAATCTGGGGGGCATATTTATCATTAAGAGGCAAAGCTTTGGAGGAATATTTCTCTGGTAATCTGATAGTATTTTTTCCTATAGCAGCCATTTTGGCATCCTGGATTTTGGATGATTGAAGTAAATCCCAGGGAGATAAGTAGCCAGAAAGGCAGGTGGAAGGATTATCATATCGACATACCATTTACTGCTAGATATCACCTCCATATGTATGTAGCCAGTCCTGTCTGCACATATGTGATCTGTCAGTACTCACAGGTACATAAAATTCAGAGGTTCCTGTGGCAAGTAAAGCTGCCTTTCGAGTAGCCTGTACTTCCCAGTGCTGTTGCTGATGGGTCTGAAACTTAATCCATGCAAATCCAATTCCATGCCATGTTGCAAACACTTGTTTTTCATGCATAGGTGTTTCTGCCAGGATACAAGAGGACTATACACTCTAGGACCAAGTCACCTCATTTTATAAAACTCAGACACACAGCTGTGTGCAGCTACGAGAGTCTTGTTCCATTTTCTACCATGCCATGAAGGGGAGCTAAGGTCCTAATGTAGCTTCATTACTCTTATTTATTTATATAATGCTTGCAGCATAAGCATTAGGCATTGCTAAACAGAGTCAACAACATTAATGCAGAATTCAAAAAGAGAATAAGGATATATTCCAGGATAATAAGATTGAATATATTGAAGCTACAGCTAGTGCTATAAAACACTGATTTGCTGTAAACAGTTTAACGTACCCCTTTCCAGCTGCATTAATATGGCTGCAGCATGTACATACATCTGTGTGAAAATTATAAATGTCTCCTTAAAGCAGAGTGGGTATAAATGCGGAAGGTATGTTTCTCATAAGTGCACTGTGTTATTATAAATATTGTGTACAATCATTTGTACTTTAGAGAACATTTAGCATTGGTTGGATTTTTATGTGGAAGGGTTATGTGTGTGTGGTAGGGTTGGTCTTTTTCCTAGCATTATTTTTGATCAACCACTTATTATCTTTCCATTCTTTTATATACAATAAATCCTGCCTGTGTCATTTGTATCATCTTCCCCACTGCTACCACCACTCATTGCAGAACCTAGTAACCTTTTCTCTTGTTTTCCAAATCTTACATAGAATGAATCCAGCCAACTTTTCATGGGCCTTATCTACTTTTGCTACCTATCACACAGGCCTGCTAATGCCCATTTTAGGCAATGTTTTTTGTTACCAGTGTTACTAAAAACAAGCCTCCCTTCAACTCCAATCAAATGTAATTTTTCATACATGTGATTTATCTGTGACATTAGATCCATTTCTTTCCAAATCCTGACCACACACGTTTTCCACATCTGCTGAATCTGAAAGTTTTACTCACTTTAGGGTATACAGTAACACCATAATTTTATTAACTTTTGTTTAGTCATAAACAGCTCGGACATCCAGGTTTCTGAGAGAGGCTGTGCAAAATAATGTTGTGCTTCACTGTAACTTGGTGCGTGGGACATTGCTTGAATTAATCACACTCTAAGGATCAGCAGAAGCATATTATCACCAAGTAAATTTGCCAGGTGCTGCAATGTGCATTTGTAGTGCTTGACTGTACTGTGACATTGCTAGACACTAACACAGGATGCAAATATTAGAGCATGCCACTACGCAGTGGCCATACGAGGTCAGTTTGTGGCCCTGTGACACCATTCAGTACAACAGCAACCTGAAGTGGATGAAAAAGATAGTGATACTGGTAAGTTCTTCTCCTCCTTTCTTGGCTGTTTGAAGACGGTGGCCGGAGAGCCTAAAAAAGGTGTCTACTGTATTTCATATGCCTTAGCTTTGCATCTCCTCTGGTCACACTCCTGCCAGTCCTGATATCCTGAGTGAAGGCCCAGCAATGCATAAAGTGAGGGTGGCTGTGCCATTAATTGTTAGAACTGGTTTCTAATTGTCAACTTTATGCTATCCTTACAGCATTTAATGCCCAGTAATCATATGCATTGTATTTCTTTAGGTTATACTGTCTATTGAAGAAGGCTACAGGCTTCCAGCTCCCATGGGCTGCCCAGCTTCTCTTCACCAACTAATGCTTCACTGCTGGCAAAAGGAGAGGAACCACCGTCCAAAATTTAGTGACATTGTCAACTTCCTAGACAAACTGATCCGCAATCCAAGCACCCTTCATAACCTAGTGGAGGACGTACTTGTGTAAGATTCTTTTTGGTACTTTTTTCTTGTATAATGTGTGGTGGCTATCATTAGGTGTTTTAGGGCATTAAGTAAGGGCGGGGGAGAGCAGCAAAGTTCTGAATTCACAAATAACTCTAAGCCTCTTTTAAGGTTTGCTTTATTGTTGATACACTGTTGTATAAGAATTTTTTTTTCGAGTGTCGTGGTTTAGCCCCAGTCAGCAACCCAGCACCATGCAGCCGCTCGCTCACTTCCCCCCTGGTGGGATGGGGGAGAGAATCAGAAGAGTAAAAGGAAGAAAACGCATGGGTTAAGATAAAGACAGGTTAATAGGTAAAGCAAAAGCCGCATGCACAAGCAAAGCAAAACAAGGAATTCATTCCCTGCTTCCCACCAGCAGGCAGGTGTTCAGCCATCTCCAGGAATGCAGGGCTCCATCACGCATAACGGTTACTTGGGAAGACAAACACCATCACTCTGAACATCCCCACCCTTCCTTCTTCTTCCCCCAGCTTTATATACTCAGCATGACGCCATATGGTGTGGGATATCCCTTTGGTCAGTTGGGGTCAGCTGTCCCAGCTGTGTCTTCCTTCTTCTTCCCCCAGCTTTATATACTCAGCATGACGCCATATGGTGTGGGCTATCCCTTTGGTCAGCTGGGGTCAGCTGTCCCAGCTGTGTCCCCTCCCAGCTTCTTGTGCACCCAGCAGAGCATGGGGAGCTGAGAAAAGTCCTTGACGAGTGTAAGCACTACTTAGCAACAACTAAAAGATCTCCGCATTATCAACACTGTTTTCAGCATAAATCCAAAACGTAGCCCCATACTAGCTACTACAAAAAAATAAACTCTATCCCAGCTGAAACCAGGACACAAGCCATGCAGATCATATTAGGTATTTTTCTTTTTTTTTTTTTTTTTTTTTTTGCCTGAGCTCTGTTTGTGCACTGTCTATCCTTGATCTTTGTGAATCTCTTTGGGTTTTGGTTGGGGTTTTTTTGGTGCTTCTCCTATGTGCTTGTTTTCTCTTTGTAATTTTTTTCTCTATTCAACAGCATGTCTCTCCATCTGACAGTGCTCAAGCAATTTCTGAACTGCCTTGGAGTAATTTCCTGCAGCAAGTAGTTGTGGCTCAGCTTGCTAAACCTTTATCTGCAGAAGAATTGCAACAGTGACCAAATAAGAGATTATGCTATTACCATTCCAATACAAATTATTGATGGTGTTGCCCAAATTTTTCCCCATTAGTATCATTACAGAAATGAATGCAGCCACAGGAGAAGCAAGATTGTGGTGGAATAATTTGTCCCTGGATATCAGCTGAAATCAGTGAAGGTCCAGGTGGCCTCACTCCCTTCAGTAGCTGAAATTGACCTTAAGATAAAGGTGCTTTCATGGAGACTTCCCTGGGTTTATAAGGGGTTCTCAGTCCCTGAGTGGGTCTTGCTGAGAACCTCAGTGGGTTAAGAGGGTTTCCTACTAGGCTCTGGAGAAGGCCTGAGCAACAGGGCAAAGACTGAGGCTGGTATCTTGCTGTGGGAAAGGCTGAATGGAGATGTTACTAGGAAAACCTAGAATTAGGGCTACAGCCATTTCATCTACAATAATCTAGTGGGACTTGTGGCATTTAATGCCCATGCACTAGAGTTAGTGGCCTCTATGTGTATGTGCATATAAATATACACCTGACTTGCTATTTGTACCTGGGTCACTTTATTTAGCATCAAAGTAATGCATGTTTACCTATTCTTATTTTAAAACATTACTTAAGATCCAAAAACTTATGCCTGTTTTCTTGCAGTTAAGCTCTTACTGAGCTCACCTGCTTGGGAAAGTTTCTCCATTCATTTGGGAATGCTTGATGCAGTCAGTCTGAATTATTATTGTGTTACTGTTAACTTACAACATCAGCAGTTATTTTGTATAATTGTACAATTATGGAGCAATTCAGGTCAGAAGGGACCTTGGTAGGTCTTTAATTGAGGTTTGTACTTAACAGTGTTCTCCTGTCCTTCAGTTTCTCTCTCTATCGTTTTGATAATATGAATGAAAATCAGTGTGTTTAATGTATTTGAATATGTGTGGTTGAAACTTGGTATGTTAAGATACTAGGGTGTGTTGCTTCCTACATTCTACATAAGTCATGTTCCATCAGTTAATGTTGGCTGGCTTTTGCTGTCTAAATTTTCATTTTAAATAAATTGTATCTTTCTCCTAAAGGCTATCATGAAGCTTTTATAAACAGCAGTGTGCTTTCTCTGCATTCCATTCCTACAATTTCTCTACACAAAATGCACAAAGTCAATGGAGGTTGTGAGCCCTCACCAGTGTGGTACACAACAGAAGACTGGAAATATATGCCCCAACATTTGAAACTTTTTTTTTCCCCATCTTTCTGTTTCAGTTGCGATAATATTAGGGGAAAGAACTGAAACAAAAATGTGTCTAAATTAGCTCCTTCATTTTTATTTGCTACTCTATATAATTCTATGTAAAAGCAAAGACATAAAACTTTATTCTTTTTTCTGCTTTAGGTTTAGTTTTAGGTTTTGAACACTGTAATTAAAGCATTCCTATTGCATAATGATATGGCAATAAGGAGCCATTTGGGGTTTTTTTTGTAGATAACTAAAAATCATCTCACAGTGTTTTAATATTTTTAAATTGTGTTTTATGTTAAATTTTGTTTGTCCTCTACTTTGACTACTACATTTACAAATTATTATCATCCTGAACACATAAAATCTGTAAAGAAATGCTTTGTGGGAACAAAAATAAGAGCAGTGGGAGAGGTCTGTTCCTCAGTTTGTTACAGAGCTGCAGTGCTTTAAAAAAATGTATTGTTTAAGTAGTGCCACTTGGCAGACTGACATGATTTGTAAGGTTTAGACAATGGGTTAAAGAGATCCACAGTTACGATCTGACCTTTACAGCTCAGGCTCCTCTGTCATTCCTTCTGTCTTTTCATAAAAACAACGTCTATCAGAGTAAATCAAGTGTCATATTTTGTACTGCTTTGGTAACCTTTGCATTTTGTTTTTACAGAATGCCAGATTCACCTGGTGAAGTTCCAGAATATCCTTTGTTTGTTTCAGTCAGTGACTGGCTGGACTCAATAAAAATGGGTCAGTATAAAAATAACTTCATGGCAGCAGGTTTTACAACTTTGGATATGGTTTCAAGAATGAGTATTGAGTAAGTATGTAATCTATTATCCCTACAGTGACTAAGCAATCTGAATTTCTTTGGATGTTGCAGTGACATAATTATAGTGGTGTATGGAACAGTGCTTTCATTTCCTTTCCTACCTAAGCTAATGAAAGACAAATAGAGTTTTTTAGCAAAATGATGCAGGAGAAAGATGTGATTAAGAGACCCAGAACTGACAGTTTCATTCTGTGACCATACCAAACACTGCCAAAGGTCAGACAGAGAACATCCTTAAATGTTTCTTGGGGAATCAGTTTTGATCTAGACCACTGAAATTAGTGGCAAAAATCTTTTCTTACTTTGCTATGAAAATCGTCAAGCCCATGTCAGTCCTCATGTAGAAGTTGTTCCATGCCTTGGTGCCCTTTTTCAACCATCTCTGACTCCCCCCTATCATTTTTGAAATAAAAACACTGCACCCAGTATATAAGGATTTGGGCAAACTATGGATTAATGTGGTAGCATAATGATATCTATTTTGTTGTCTATTCCCTTGCCATTAATTCCTAATCTTTTATTTGATGCTGAGGCTATCTGTATTACTAATGGTAATGGTCAGTTAAGACTCAGTAATTTGGCCAGTGGCCAGTCTTTCAGTGTTCTTTTATACCCAAATCATCATTAGACTCTACAGACACTCTGGCAGGCTTCTTGTACCCCAGTGAGCTTGCAAAAAGATTTATTATGAGTTTTATTATCAGATGTCTTTTTCTGGTTGTTCCTCAAGTGCTTTTTTTAGCCTGCCTTACTGTGTTTTTACAGATAATCTGCCTAAGGTTATCATCCTTTCTACTTTCTTTCTTTAGATACCACTTCACCTTTTTGAAAGATTCCTTCTTTCTTCAAATAACCTCTGTTACTGTAGGCCTGCTGGCTTCTTTCTTGGTTTTATCAGGCCTTCCTTGATAAGTGCTATGCATAGTTCCTGCATTTCTAATACTGCTCCCCCCCCGTAAAGGTTTGTTCTTCTAGCTGACTCTTCTTAGCTTCTAAGATGCTCAGTATTTTTGCATAGTCCCTGCTGACCTTAAGTGTTGTGTATCATCCCTCATGTGGATGTTAAGCCCAAGTACATAATAATTGCTGCTATTCAGTGGCTCTTCATCTGGAGAATACAGAGCCAGGTATCTTGAACTGCAGATCTGAATCTCATAAAGGTCATGCCTCATCCCGTGAGCTCCTTTACTAGCTATAATGTCAAACAATTTTTGAGAGTGTCTAAACAGGCGATGTCTATGCTATGTCCCAGCATGGGATTTGCACAGTTGACAGGGCCTATCTGAAGTTTCCTGCCTTTGCCACCTCTGTGATCTTTCTCAGCATATTGCAGTTGGTGATGTTTAGAGAACAACGAAACTAGTGGATTGTGCTGGACACTGAGGGCTGTTGACTTCATTCCTCCCAAAAAGTCAGGCTCTGTGGGTGAGCTACCTGCTCTGGGGTGCAGGTCTAGATGAGATGAAGGGAAATCAGGAGGGAAATCTGAGTCCAGCTGGAAGATTCACTGCTATTCTGATCTTTAGACCATCTCTCACCACCATTTCCCAGATCATCAGAAGCGCAGCCTCTGTTATTTCAGCCTCAGGACTGCAAAAGTGAGTGTATCAGCCCTGTTCCTTTGCAAGTGTAAGCGGGAAACATTTGCTCCTAACACGTTACTAAAAATGGGCTATTAGAACCCACCTTCTAGGTTCTTCCTCAAGATTTGGAAAAAGTACTTGACCATTAATATCACAACAGATATCAGTGCTCTAACTACAGGATTCTTTTTTTTCTTAAATGGCTGTCTTTAAATAAATTTGGAATTGTCAGGTGCAGAAAACTTGAACATTTGCAGTGTTCTTATATGTCCCAGTCAGGAAAGTAAACTGTCCCGAAGTAGAGCAATTCATCATATATTTATAGTCTTTTGTGTGCAAGAGGCTTTACTATACTTGCAGCCAAGATGAAACTTTTTATCTTGCAGTGACGTTAGAAGAATTGGAGTTGTACTCATTGGACACCAGAGACGAATAGTCAGCAGTTTACAGACTTTGCGGTTACACATGATGCACATACAGGAGAAAGGATTTCATGTATGAAAATACTAGAATCAACTGTGTTTTGTGCCTCAGCATTTCTAAAATGGAAAAATATTCTCATTCTTCCCTTCTGCTCTTCCCAACTTCAAGAACGGCAGTCTCCTGTTCGGATTATAAAACTACTTCTATGTTAATGCTTCCAAACTGGAATTTTTAATCACACTGCATAGCTCCTCCACCAGTTATCTGCCGATAAAATCCTGGCCTACTGCAAGACTCTTGCTGCACATTGATGAATAACTCAGCATGGATGTGTAACTTTGTATAACAGTATTTGGGAAACTTTCATGAACTTACTTGAAAGTAGTAATCTATTTGGCCTGGTGTGGCTTCTTTATCGATGTATTTAGAGTTTGCTGGTAGATCAAAGAGTATTTGACTTCTTTCATGTTCTGTGACCATGTAACTTCCAATACCAAATGTGCAATCAAGAAGTTTGACATAAATATTTATTTTATCTCTTAATTAAATCCAAATGTATGGGTCCTACTGTTATATTACTTTATATAGTTTAAATGCTGGTAAGCCGGTGCCTCAAAACGTTAGTATTGTTTGCAGAAATGGCTGATGATTTTATGCAGGGAGTTTTCATTGTGTGAACAATTGGGAGGAGAAAGTGGGAGAAATCTGTTTGAAATCTTAAGGTCCTTGATTTTGAATTACTTTAGCACTCGACACTTTTTATGCTTTAAATTTTAGATTAGGTTGGAGAACTTGTTCATCCTTGGGATTCTTTACCATCCTAGACTTTTTTTTTTTTTTTCCTTTTGTAATACTCAGCATTTTCTTCTACTATGTGGCAAATATTCACTGGAAAACTGATTGTAACATTTCCATAACCACGTGTAAAACACGGTTGTCAGCTATATCGTGGCCACATAAGACTTCAGAAAGCTTTCTGTTCCAAAAATGCAGGCCTCTGCTGCTTGAACTAAGCATAATTTCCACCAGTGGTAGTAGACCTTAGAGGGCCAGCCATCAGGGGATGATGTGCTTATTCCCATGGGAGCAGGTTGGCCATATCATCCTCCAGTTGAGGGCAGTGGTACAACCACCAACTAATGCTGGAAGTTACACGCTGCAGTATTCAGTTATCTTGTACATAGGCAGAAAAGGAGATGTAGGACAGCAGTGTAATAATATGTTGCCTTGACTCTACTTCTAACTGCTTTTAGAAGTAAAAAGCAGACTCTGCTGAAATGGAGCTCTGGTTACCACAGGCTAGATCTTCATTTAGTACAGATATCTAAATGACATTGAAGACAATTACCTTCAGAATTCTTCAATAGCCATATTTACATGCAAGAAAATGGCTGCAAAGGCCTAACATAATATTTGTACCTCTCCAAGACTTACAGATTTCATGTTTTATTCAGACAACGTACACAGACGTGCTGGGCTACATTTTCAAACCTTTGCATGGGATATGCGCTACTGGGAAAAGGGGAAAAAGCGCATGTCTGTATGCTGTAGAAGTCGCCGCAGATCTACATGCATGTCACATGTAAACTGGGTGCAGATGCTTTTGTTGACTTATACATAGTTTGGAGGACATTTCTGAGTTACGTTGCATTCCAATATACTCAAGCATTACAACTCTTCTGTTAAAACGTGCATTTGGGTAATTAGTATAATATATGTGTATATCAAAATTAACTACTTTATGTAATCATAATGATATTTACTGCTTAATTTACAGCTTGTAAATCAAAATGTATTTCCTAACTCTTGGAAAAGGCTGCCATTGTATAGTGGTGGCAAAGAAGGAAAATCAGAAAGCAACTCAGAAAAGATTATGCTTCCAACCAGTTCACAGAGTAAGACACGCTAGGCCTGATTCACTGTTGTCACTTTACGTTGGAATAACTGCATTAATTTAAGTGGGATAACAGTAGTGCACTAAGTAAATTTTCCTTTCTTTCATTAAAAAAAAAAAACAAACCAACAACCAGATTTAACTGAGGAATAAGTTTTCTAAAGATCAGAATTCACCAGTGTTCTACAATGCCAATCTGATGAGCTTGTTTAAAGACGGGCAGCTCCAGTCCTATTCTAGCTACAAAGGTAATTGTGCCAGCATGAGTAGTCCCGCTGAACTCAGTAGGACTATACAGGCATGTGTGTTTTGCAGGATCACAGGCTTTTAGTGGGGAAAAAAAGCATTTGTTCTTTTTTGTGACTGTAACTTCAAAAATTTTTCCCCAATTCCACATCTAAATAATTTTTTGGAAAAAGGTTCTCTTATGGAAAGAAAATCATACTTACCTGAAGCCTTTTTAAAAATACTATCATCACAGAGTAATTTAAAAGTTGATTTTCCTTTATCATTTTGTTATCCATTTTGCCTGTCATTGCTTCCGTGGCCAACAACGTGACAACTGTGAAAGAAGCCTCTCTCACAATTAAACACATTACCGAGGAGGTATGAGTCTGTTATTTGTTAATGGGGTTTCAAAATTGCTCATAACTAATCCAAACCATGTATGTGCACTTCTAAATTCTCCTTTGCATGTTTTTTCATCCCTGGTAGTGTGGCTGCAGAGTGGGATGTTACGTGCACACAACCTGGATATATTTCATGGAAATTAATTTCCAAATTTATCACACTACTGAAAATATATTTTCAATATAAAAAATATAAACATATTAAAACATGTATTAATCAGATGTATTTTTTTATATAAGCAAGAGTTTGGGTAACCAGAAGGGAAAGAACAAGTGATTCTTTGGGTGAGGACATTTATTAAAAACATTGTAAATCCAGGATTTTGTGGGTTTATAGGGTTTGGTTTTTCATTGTTGTTGTGGTGCAGTATGACACTTTTATAATAGAAACCTTGATCAAATTTACATTTTCCCCATTTTAGAAACATTTTATTTTCTCTTGCTCACATTCCAAGCCTACACTTGTTTTGGGTGTTATTTTTTCCTCATTTTTTCATTTAAAAACAAACAAAAACCCAACAGGTGTCATTTTTCAAATGTGAGCTTAATTCTGTGCAGGCTACAAATGTATATGTGAAATCAGAGTAACTTTGTTATAGGGGATACTTTCTTCAGGTGAAAATTAGCTCTATTTAGTTATCCTGCATATTGCAAGGATGGAGTGTAACTGCAGTTAGAGTTTAAATTTAACAAATTTAAGCAAATCTAGTAGGCTGTTTTTGAGAATCTGTCCCATGTTGCAGAGTGCTTTATTATTAAAAGTACTCATTGAAAGTTCACAAAATAAAGCGTGCATGATATGCAAGCCAAAAAAAAAAAAAAAGGCAATCATTAAAATGTGAACATAAGGAAATAGTTCTAAGTTATTTACAAGCAATATCCATGTGTAGATTTTTCTCAGAGATCTGATTGTCATTAATCTAGAATTAAATTCATCCATCTGTACTGTTACCACTACTCATGTATCACTTAAGCTTCCAAAACATAGCTTAAGTGAGGGTCTTGACTGCTGAGCAGGACCAGGTTAGTGTCTCTTGGCCGACAAGTGCACTGCCCCAGCTGTCCATCATGTGCCAACCACAGTGCTTCCAAAGTTGACCGACAAGCAACTTGCATGTCCATGCAGCCAAGTGGGGTGGTCATCTAACATGGAAACCACATCAGTCATCCTTACTCAGGCTACCCCCACTTGTCAGTCAGAGCCCTGAGACCTATTGGGAGGAATTCTTCTCACCTAATTTTGGAGGTCTGCATTTGAGCTAGACATCTGAGGTTCCCTTTTAATCAACAGAGAGAAGTGGGCCCTTTTAAGATGTGAGTCATCTGACAAATGTAATTATCTTTTTCTGTGTTAGATGAATTGTGCCAAAGAAGCACCTGTTTCTCTGCATTCAAAGAGATCTAAATGACTAGCTCATAGCCAGGTATCTGTGTTTGGTCAGATGAATCTCAGGCATTGATCGGATCCTGTCCTTATGCTGAACCTGTGAAAAAAGAGAGGATCTTGTCCATAATGCTGGTGTTAAAATTGAATATGTAAGAGAAGAAGGTTTAGTAGATTTTGCTCTTGATGCGTTTGCACATTGGAATTACTGAGAAGCAATGGGACTCCATGAGGTGAAAGGAAGAGAATTGAGCTACGTAATTTAAATTTTTCTTAAACAAAAGTTACCCCTTTTGTTTCCCATGAATGTAAATTCAGTGTCTGTCCAGTAAAAGCTTAGACACATGCTATGCTTTAAGACATCAGCCAAGACTCTTCAGCATAAGGCAATCCTTTAATTGCAAATAGTGCACTCAACAATAAATTCAAATAAATTAGTTGCTCTGGACAAAGCATTCTGTGTCCAAAATTGTATCAGGTATTAGCTGGATAATTCTGACATGAAACTCATAGACTGTAGTACTTCGATTTTTCTGTAATTTAAGACTGACTATCCATTTTCCATTTTCTATATGATGAGTCTAATACTGGGCTCCATTAATTTATTCTTCAGTGCAGATTCATACAGGATCCAAAGGTCATAAGTAATGTACAGACCTCTTTATTCAGATGCAGTAGAGATTTACTGTGTAGAATAGCTGGGACTGTGGAGTGGCCTAGTAAGACTGTATTAACCACAGCAATTTCCATGTTCGAATGACCCCATGGGACCATATCAGCCACCAAGTTAAAGCAGCATAGAACATACTTTAACCTGTACTGGAGACCAGTTGCTAAATTTCAGCTGGCCCCATTGCAAACTGAAGCATGTATTTAGCTGTTTTAACTCAGCTGATGGAATGGTTCTATGGGATATGTTCTGGCAGCTGAGAATTCCTCTTATGAACACAGGGTACGTGAAACTACTCTGTCATGGGCTCAGTCTATCTTGGAATATGTCCTGCAGAGAGTGGAAAGGAGGACTCGCTTCTAATCCAGCCCAACACATCTTTTAGAGTAACAAAAGTTAGAGTCATAATAAGAAGTCTGTCCTGCATTGCATCTTCTAGGAAAAATATTAGAGATACTTCACTTACGGCATTTGCACATGGTTGAAGAGCACTGTATTCTGTTATACAGTTTTCTTCCAGAATACCCATGTTCATCAACTGTAATTGACCTTTCCTGAATAAATGGCAAAGATTATAATCATTTTTTTTTTCTTTTTATAATGGTACTATTATTATTTTTTGAGAGTGAGGGAAAGATGTGTTGGGCTGGGTTTACACTTAGTAGGACAGGGATCTTGAAATCTCCTGGAGAGACAAATGAATCAGCACTGAAATGGAAAAAAAAATCCCTAAAGTCTACAATAAGTTGAAAACAGAAGAACTGTCCATATTGTGCTAAGGAGCTCTAACAAAAAACAAGAGTTGCATAAGACTGTTCCATGGACTCACAGCTCATAAATATCTTCTACCATCATATACTGTATTTAGTAGTGCAGACTGCTCATCCATGAGTGCTACAGTTGTATATAGTTCCTCAGATTATGGACCAGGATATATTGAGCACGGTATGGATATAAAATATTTGTCTATATGTACATAAAGAATTGTAAATATAACATATATCATAACGTCTGAGATTTTTTTCAAACCTGCAGAATTAATTACCTAACTCCCAGTAACGTTACTGGGATTCATCTGCTCTATTGGCTTTTAAATTTTTAATGGCATGCACTGTACGAGTATAGTACTTCCCAAACTTCCTTGGCTTGTTATCTGGAAATGGACAGCCTCTCTTCTCCTCCACAGGCAGAAAAAACATTTTCAAACTGGCTTAAAGAAAGCTGCCTGGTCACCTGATGCTGACCCTTCTACCGCCACCACAGCAAACCTCTCTCTACTGATTCTTCTCCATACAACTAATTACTGTAGAAATCGTCAGTCATTGTAAAGGGGAAGCAAGGTGCCCATGACCCAGCATCTCCAGTAAGATGTAGTCCATGCTATAAAAATTTGAGTCCCTCTGCTGAAGTCACCAAAGATGTTTAAACAGTATATAAATTATTTTCTTTTAAATAGCCATTTATAGACACTTATGAGGTTAAAATGAGGGAAATTTTCAAGGGAATATCATTAAGGATATGCCAGTGTACAGTATAAAAAGGTGTGCTGAATTTTAGAAAGGAAAACCAACAAAAATGGTTGATGAAAAAACATGAGGTTAAAAATGGATTAGAGTTAAAATATATTTCCCTATTTTATATGTGAAACAGTGTTAATGCCAGTTCAATTAAATCTATTTGTGTGTATGTTTCTTTAAATATCCCACATGAGTATCTCTTACCTTTCTTTCCTGCAAGAGATTTCCCAAGTACCTCTCTCTTCCAGAAGGGTTTAGCATATTATCTGATTTTTCATACCTGTGTAATTAAACTAGAATAAAAAATGCCACGTTATGACACTGAAGATATGGAAAAAAATGTATTAAAAGGATCAGTCTCAAAATCACTTGAAGTTTTCACACCTGTTCTACTTTGTTCCTATCCAAAATTTTGACCTATGTCTAAGCATCTGAGCACTTTGACTATTAGGTGACTACATGTGTGTCTCAGTAATAATGTACATACGGTGCCATGCTCAGAAACTCCTGAATTTGTAAACAGTTACGTGTTTGTGTGGCTTAATTCATATAAGAATGCTGACTAGAAATGGGACTATTTACATGAGTAGATTTGGGCTTAAAGGACTTGCAAATCCAAGTCGCTATAAAATATTTGTAAGGCAGCATGAGATAACATATTCTGACATTTTTTTTAACTTCAGTACCACATATGGTTTCCTTGAGGAGTCCAGTATATTCATTGATATTATCAGAAAACCTCCTGCGCATATTGTTCTTGATATGTGAGGAGATATTGCTGACCTTTGTCTTCATTTGGGAAATACTGCACGTTCATCTCCAACATGCACATCAGCTAGCTGATCACAAATTTGTGACTAAACCATAATATGATACTAATACTTCTCATTACTGACAATTCAGTGAAGAACTGCTAAGCAGCAGCATGTATGTTGAGCGGTAGATAAGCCAAAACCCTGGGACCGAAAATTCACAAATCAAAGAGAAATCTAGCTCTCTGTATTCTAAACTGTGTGATGCCTGGGGCCTTAGTTGTATAGAAAGTAAGCTTGAGTCTAGAATTTAGAAAATCAAATTTAGGGGAAATCTGCATTGGAATCCAAATATTCATTTCTGCTTCTGAATAATGAAAAAGTGCCCATTGAAACAGTCTAGGGAGTATTTTCATAGTATCATCACCACATAATGCTCTGAGGCTCCTCTACAGCAGTGACAGGAAAAGAAGCTATGTGCTGGTTTTCTAGGGTCCAGCCTATGACAAAAAAACAGGTAAAATTGTTATCATTTAGATTAGAACCTCCAGTAGACATAATTCTATAACTGAAAGACTACTTGTTCTTCTTGTTGCATACTGGTTTTTTTGAGAGGAACCTAAATAGTGAAGAGTAGAGCTATCCAGTTGAGTGGCTTACAAACTGAATTTTCAGTTTTCCCCCATTCAGACTGAGCTCTACTTGAGAATGATTAAGAGGCAAAAAGGAAAAGCAAAACAGGATTTTTTTTTTTAAGAAGCTGAATGGTCTGAGCTGTATAAGTTACTGTCACAGTCCCTTTATGTACAATAGGATTAGCTGAAAAAGACAAAGCACAGCCAGTGTTTCAAATGTGTAGATTATTTTAGTTACTAAATGCCAAATTCACGAGTTCATTTTTGTCTTGGGAATGTTCTGCTCTAAAACACCCGGTACTTCCAAATCCTGCTGAAAGTTTTTAATAAACTACTTGATGGAGTAATTCCTGGGACAACGATGTAACTGTGAGGGATACAATGTTTTTGTGTCAATAGGCATGGTCATGCTGTGACTAAAATTCATGAGTTGGTTACTGACTTCAGTGGCAGTGGGATGAAGCCCTATGATCTACATACTATATGTAGAATCCAGCTCTCCAAACAGATTCTCCTTTCCTGCATCCCAGTACTCTCATGGTTGATTTGTTTAGAGGACCAGAACTTATTAGGACACATGCTGTCTTGTCATTCAAACGTATTGCGAAAACTTTTTGCTAGTTTTAAATTCTCTGTTGAGAGTTTCAGGTTGAGATGTAGGTTGGTCCTTCAGGGCATGATCCAAAGTCAGTTAAATCCATAAGAAGATGTCGATAGACTGAAACAGGGTTTGGATCGAAGGTTTCTATAAATTTGCATGGAATGGATGGCCTCATTTAATAGGAGAGAAGAGAAGAGAGTGCACTGAGCATAAAAGACAAGGCTACTACCTCAGGGATGTGATGAAATAGATTATGGTTATCTTCAACATGGCAGAGCTGAACTGCAAGGTACAAAAGGTGGTTGCTGCACTGTTGTTTTATCTGGAATGGGCTACCATCTCTGAGTTTGGAATAAGTATTTAAAATTACCTACACATCTAGTAAGAGTATCTAACAGAAATGTTTTTTTGGGTTTTTTTCCCCCTAAAAAATTCCCCAAACTCCTGGATTTCAATTTAGGATAAAATCACCATCACCATCGAACAAACAGAACCTACAAAAAATAGGATTTGCCTATCTTTCTTTTTTCCTAAATGTATATACCATTATGCAATATGATCTCCCCTTCATAATAGCAGTTCTAGCTGATCATTTGCCTCTTTGAACAAGCTGTTTTATAGTCCTAGTGCATTGCAGTGTAAGTTTTGAGATTCGCCAGTTAATGAAAGGCACAGTAGCAAATAAAATAATTAATGCCCTCCTAGTGGTTCTGTTTATTGGACTCTTTCATTAATTCCCTATCTCAAGAAAACCATCCTACTCTAAAATTCCTAACACGTAAACGTGTAAGCATTTCAAAGCTTACGGCCATGATTCCCTATCTGCTTCTCCCCAAGAAACAGTTGGCTTTGAATTGGCAGTGTAGCATTTTTAATACCATTTCTTTTGCAGCAATTTCTTCTTCCAACTTTTCTGCATAAGGCACAGAGGGCTATTTCAGATTAAAAGTGGGAAAAGTTGTTTCTTGGTTAACTCTGGTGAAGGAACTGGATTCAGTCAGTACTTCAGTAGATGTTGTTCTTACCTACAGCCTTGTGTCTGCTTCTGTTGAGGCCAATGTCAAAATTCTCTGATGGTATCAGTTACGTCACGCACAGTGATGCCACGACTGAAAACCCGGAAACTAACAAAAAGGGCTTATTTGGTGCGGTACAACTCCTATTGACTTCGGCAACAATGACAGGTACTCTGCACTTCTCAGGATTGCATCTGCAGTTTAACAAGGAAAAAGAAGATCTTTAAAAGATCATGTGAAACCCTATTTACTGAAAGGCAATAGTTTATTTTCTAGCAAAGCAACCTTCATTGTTTGTCATCAGTTTAAAAAAAAACAAAACAAAACACTTTCATTTACAGTAAAGATGTAAGAAAAATATTTGACTACCTTCCAAAAATTAGCTTTGTTTTTCTCTTGAAAGATAACGTGGTTGGTATGTTTACTCAGGATAGCCTCTATTTCTGTGTGTTGGTTTTAAACGTATCTGAATTAAAAGGGGTTTTAATCTCTGTCTCTTCTGTGAAATTAGATTGTACACAACTAAATATGACTGCTCTTCATAGTCTGCTGTTCTAGCATAGCCATAAAATGTATCAATGTATGTGTATATATGAATACTATTTGATGAGACACTTTAGATTATATATTTAAGCAGCCATGTCAAAACTTTAAAGGTAGATGGCTTCAGAAGTAATGGTATAATCATAATACTCGCAAACTATTTTACAAACAAACCGTGGCCTCAGCACCAGATCTCATATCCTTACCAGTAGTCTGAAACCTGCTTTTTCTTTAAAGACCCCAGATAACATTTGTTTTGCCATTGCTTCTTTTCCTCTTGCCAAGATGTATTTGAATAATGACAACTACCTGTAACTCAGTCTTCACCATTCATCTCACAGAGAAGCAGCCTTGGTACTGTACCTCTAAGTTGTATCTTCATCGCTCTGAACTTGTGTAGCATTGCACACAGCAAGCACGATCGACTCATTCGGAGAGACTGATCATTCCACAGCTGGTATCGTTGGTTTCCCCCTGGGACTGCCTCACTGTTCAGAATTACTTTTCTTCGCGTAATATATCTCCCATACATGTTCCCACTGCATTTTTCTTTCTACCTTTTTGCCAATTTATTACAGTATTGTAGGAATAGCCATGAAATAAAAAGCTTAATATACTGATTTGCAGTCCCAAGGGGAATTTACATGAGAAGTGAAGTCATTATTATTTACTGAAAAGTGGTGTTATCTTTTTCTTTAATTACTATTATTATTCTATTTCTATGATAATATGATGTTCCATGTAAATTTTCATGTGCTGGCATGCCTACAAGTTAATAGTGTAATAGAATGCTCAGCTCTCAACATTAGGGTGTTTTTAAGGTGAATTGCATTACATATGCCATCTCTTTGCAGAAAGAATATGGGGTTTGGCAAAGCTACCTGCTGAGCAACATAATAAGATTTTTGTACAAAGTACAAGTTACTGATTATTATTGTACTTTATTTTTCTATGATTTCCTAAGAGGCATTATCAGGTCTTACAGATGGGGTAAGCCTTTTTATTAAGATATTTATTAGCAAATAAAAGTTACAGTACTGGTGGTTATTTTTGAGTTAATGGTGTTTGTTTTGCCTTAAGTTACCGATATAATGATACACAGTGAAGCCTGTCATACATGATCATGCAAAAAAAACCCAGCTGCTTAACACAGGGTGGTGTACTAATAAAGATGGACCGGCAATACGTTCTAACACTTGAGATGCTTCAGGGTGGTGTTGTTTTCTTTCAGCTAAAGAATGCTTAATCATAGTGGCCTCTTCCGTGCTAACCACTGAGCATTTATGCTCTGATGAACGCCTTGTTAAAATGCACATACAGGAAAAAACTATACACATTGAAATTTCCAAACAGCAGCACTCTCTCCTTCTTGAGAAATGCTGGGAATCTGAACTTTAAATAGATTTTAATGTGCTATTAAGATTCTGCAGGACTGTTCACCCTCCTTACGGTGGCTCACTGAGCCATGCAACTCCTTCTCTAGTGTTTTTCAAAACTCTCACTGACAAATACAGCTTTAAAACTGATGGTCTTACGTAAATAATGCCAGGGCAATAGATAGTGATTCAAAAAGAAGTGAATGCCATATACAGTAATCAGACCCTACCTCAAAAGGTTTAAAATTATAATTAGCCTTTCATTTCATAACATCATCTGCATGTAATACAAAACCGAACAGAAGCATGTATAGATTAATAGGAAATTAATGTCAGATGTCCACAGTCCATTACATCCTGCATATTTTACAGGGGAAGAGCTTTCTTACTAAGGACTGTCAGGTTTAACATAGTGTGTATAATGAAGAATGAATATTTCATTTTAGATCTGGTTACAGAAATGCCTTTGCCATTATTTGTTCTTCATTCAGTTTAGAACTAGTTCTTAGGTACGGACTGATTTCAGTATAAAAAGTAGGAGACAACACCCTCCCCTAACACAGATTTACCCCACAACCTGATTAGCTTTTAGGAAGTGCTTCAACCCAGAATTTCACTGTAAGACTTGTGCTACTTGGTTTCCCTTTAATGGCTCATATTGTGACTATGCAGCAATCGTCTTCTGGTCAGAACCTTTCTGGGTACAGGGAAATCATGGAATCATGATTGCAATTTACCTCAAACCTTTAATAATAATGAAAGCAACAATGAGAATTAGAAAAGCCAAATGACAGATAAAATGTTTGTCATATTTTTAATCTTTTGAGCTTAATGTGAAGCACATTATAACCGGGAGTTTCTGACTTGGGACTTTTAGCAAAAAGAACTGTCCACATTGCTAACAAACAGTTATTTCCACTGCTCTCACTCCTCTCCCCTGGGCAGAAGTTGAGACAGTAGACTGAAAGCAGTGTTCAGTACAGGTGAAACTAGATTAGGGTTTTTCACAATGAGGGGTGTAGCACGCTGTGAAGGAAAAGTGCTTCTTCAAGCCAAGGAGCAGTACAGACCTTCTTTTGGGAAGCAGAGGCAGAACCGTGCAATCCGCCCGTCGCTCATTGCTTACCTTCTGTTTAAAAAGGGCAAACCCAAAACTATGCTTAGAATGTGGAATTACAGAAATACCGGATTGTAGTGAAGGGAGTGTAAGGGACTGAGTTGCTCCAGCTAGTTGGCTTGCACTGCCAGTCTGTGACCAGTGAGTATGGGATAGTGTGCTGAGCTCTTCCCTGCCTCAGCTTCTGCTTGGCCGTGTAGGGTCTCATGAGGGTCTGCAGTGTAGGGCATCGAGCTGAACACAGGGAGTGGTGTATGAATCATCTTTTACATCCTGTGAACACCTGAACAGAGGTTAGAGAGTGAGGAAAACTCACGCTATTCGTCCAATTGAAAACAAGATGAGTCTTTTTAACTGCATTTGATAACTGCAGCAGCACAGGAAGTCACAGCACTCACTTTTACAGAATGGAGAACAATTTTGGCAGCTAAATGTAAGTATGTGGTAGAAAGGAGACCGGGGTTTAGTTTACTTCTCCTCCTGTTTGGAGCTCATTTTAAGTGATTTAAGTACTTTCACGTTTGTGCAGCAGACCTAGGACCAGTCCAACCGGACTGTGCTACACAGCAAAAAAATTGCTAAATTTTATTTCTAGACCGTGTGTCCAGCCTAAACCAGCTGCCTTCTTCCCAAACCCCAGCTGCTGTCACTGCCTAAGGACAAGCGGATTTAGGATTTTCCCTGACTCCACCGAACGGCCTGCTTAGGGACAGAAGCTGCTGCGGACACCTTCGGTGGTGTTTTATATTAGGCTTTTCTTCCCACATTAACTGTAATTCCCAGGAGGATTTATCTGAGCACTCTTCGTTGCAGCCGTGCAAGAAGAGGAGCCGCCGCCGGAAAAAAAACTACGAAAAACTGGACACAGCAGACGAACTGGACGCGGTTCCTACGCGTCATCAGCCTGCGACGCCTGCCCGGCGCATGTGACGGGCGCCCGGGCACCGCTGACGGGGCAGGAGGCGAAGCTGCCGGAGATGATGGGGCTCCCGAGCCGCGGCCCGCCCGCCCCGGCGGCAGCCCCGCCGCCCCCTCACACCCGCCAGCGGCCGTTGGGCCGGCGCGGGGGGCGTGGCCTCGGCTGAGGCACCGCCCCAACCGCCGGCCGCGCCGGGTGGCCGGGAGGGGCGGGGCTGCTGCGAGCGGGGGCGGGAGGCGGGGCGCGGCCTGGCGTGGGGGCGGGGGCGGGGCGGCGGGGCGGCGGTTACCTCGGCAACGGCGCAGGCGGCGGCGGCTGGTGGCGGTCGGGCCCGGCCGGCGGGCCGAGGTCTGTGGGGCGGTGGCGGCGGGGAGCCGGCCTGTCCCGGTGTGCTGTGGGGTAGCGCGGGCGGGGAGCCCTGCCCCAGCGGCACGGGGAGCCCTGCCCCAGCGGCACGGGGAGCCCTGCCCCAGCGGCACGGGGCTCTCCGCCCGCCCCGGGCGGGGGGGACTCGCACCCGGGGGCGGCCTTGCCCGGGGCCTCGGGAGGGGGGCGGCTGAGGGGGTCTCGGCGGTGGGAAGGGAGGTCCCGTCCTCCCGGCAGCGCCGAGCAGCCCGGCCGCCATCCCGGGCGCCCAGGGGCTTCCCGGCTCTGGCCCCGGGCGCTGCTGGGGACGTGCTGGGCCCTGGCTCCTCGCCCCCTCACCCCGAGTGGGGCGGGAGTCGCGGGTCCTGCAAAAAAGGAAGGAAAAAAAAAAAAAAGAAGCTATAGCCAGAGTTTTAAATGATGCTGATGTGAGAGGGCCTCCTGTGGGTGGCTTGGGCAGCCTTGCATCGGCGTTTGCATTTGAGTAATCGCGGTGAATCAAATGGACCTT
This sequence comes from Morus bassanus, assembly GCA_031468815.1. NCBI lineage: Eukaryota > Metazoa > Chordata > Aves > Suliformes > Sulidae > Morus > Morus bassanus. The sequence goes on along the minus strand of CM062568.1, from coordinate 119,595,390 downwards.
CAGTGTCGGTTAGCTTAGAAGGGACGCCGCGGGCCATCTGCTCTGTCGGCCGCCGCAGCGACTCCCAACCCCGATGCGCACAGCGCTCCATGGATCGTCGCTCTCAGCTTAGCGGGCTGATAATCGCAGCGGGGGCTGCCGTGCCTCGCTTAGCGGCCGCCGGGGAGAGGCGGCGGTGCCCGCCCGGGCATCTCTCGGGGGGCTGCCTGCGGAGCCGAGCGCCTCACCTGGCTCTTCGCCCGAGCAGCCAGTCACTGCTTCTCTAAATGCTTCACATGGCTGGTTTGTCTTCAGGAGTTTTGCGGCCTGGTTAGTCCCAACACATGTTAATCACTGATGCCTCAGACACGCTTCTTGATAAAGGTTTATGGAGTTTGATAACAAGTTCTGGGACCAAACTCTAGCCTAAATAATTTTCGGGCGTGTCTAACATATGCTGTATAGCATTGCAGGCTAAATAACAGCTGGCAAAAAAAAAAGAACCTCTGCCAGCTGTAACTGCTGGAACTCCTCACAGCTGAGGAAGAGAATGGGAGAAAAGGGGCAGGGCAAAAAGTCAAGGGTATGTTTTTCCCGTTGTATTCTTAAATAATGATTTTGCCAACTGTTACGAAAAACTGCTAGAAAAAATGGCCATAATTAAAATGTTGCTAGGGGCTGTTGTCAAAGAATGTGTATTTAGCCTTTTGGGTTTAAAAGTGAAGCCCTAGAAGCATCTTTCAAGTGCTTGCACTTTCTTCTTTTCCATTTTAAGAGTACCTCCAAGGTATTTTTTTGGACTTTATCATCTAAAATATATAGATAAGGCTCTTGATTGGACTAGAAAGTAATGTGTTTTGGAGCAGTGTTTTGTCAGGCTAATTTGATAATAAACAGTAAGCCCTTAATCTGCTTTCAGAGTTTTATGTATATTAAAAAAGGAGTGGGGCATAAAACAAAGGGAGTTAGAAGAAAAATCATGTTTTTTTTTTTCTTTGAGGGAATTGCTATAACTAATGTTGGGCTTGTTTAATCTAGTGACAACTGTGTGTAGCTGTTACACACATAGCCACTCTGTAGATCACTACCAGTCTTGAATCAAAATGCACTAGATAGAGCTTTAAAAAGGATGTGTACTTAAAAAAAAAAAAATCATACTGTAAACCAAGGCAATGGCTTATGTGACTTCATTAAATTCAAAGATTTTAAAATTAATTTCTATTAAAATGCCCTTAATCATGGTTTTATAATCCGTTAGTGAAGAAGGGAGACCAAATACTTGTCACTGATGATGTTTTTTCTGCTTCTTCCTCCTGCCATGATTTTCTGGGGTAACTTAAGATCGCAGTCTGAGTTGTTCAGTGCTGTGTGGTTTTACTTTATTGAGAGAAAAAACAGCCTTTAACACTCCACAAAATTTATGTGGCATTACTTAAATGCATTATTATTGAATAAGTCACAAATATTTTGGTTCTCTGATTGCTGAAATTATTCTTAGTGAAATTCATTCAGGATAGACAGGGGTTATCCTCTTTGCAAAGTATGTTCAGCCAGGTACCACAAGGGAACACGCGATGTAAGCTCCTTCAAACATGCTACTGCCAGGTATCTTCACTCAGTGCCTGGGCAGGAGGAGGAGTTTGGCATCTACCTGACGTATGGGTAAATGTTATGGTGTCTGGCTTCATGTCTGTTCGATCTATTATAATTGGTTTCTATTTGTAGTGAACGAGTTCCTAATTTATGCATGTTAGTATCAGCAAAGCCTGTTACAATTAGAGTTTTAATTGAAATGGCTGAGGGTGCTTTATTTACTTCAAGGTTCAGTAAATTAGGCAGCAGGTGCTGAAGAAGGGAAATACTGTTTTGCTTTGTCTAAATTATGATGACTGACTGGACTACTGACAATTGGAAGTAAAATGTAATTGTCTTCCCTTTTTTCCAGTTTGGTGGAAGGTAAGGCATTGCAGTTGTGCTCTGATTTGGAGTGCTCAGAATGATGGCAATATTGCTACCCAGTGAATCAAGGACATTGCATTATATAGACAGGGCTATAAACGGCCAACCTACTTTTATATCAAGGTCTCTTCGCTATAATCAGCTTACGCTCCATTTGCTTAGTATACTGAGCAAACCTGCTGTGACAGTGTTTGTATAGTGTCTTATTCACACTGTCCTTTTAAAAGTTTAAGGACTGCTTAGCCATATGCCCACCTGCTGTGCTAGCACTGCTCTGCATGCAACAGTTTTCCAACAGCTATTCCGTTCTCTCATTTTCTGAACAACAGGTGATCCCTGTGTATTTAAGCCAGAATTATGGGATTGTTTGACAAGCTAGCAGGATGGCTTGGCCTGAAGAAAAAGGAGGTTCACGTTTTGTGCCTTGGCTTGGACAATAGCGGCAAAACAACGATCATAAACAAACTTAAACCTTCAAATGTAAGTAGCCTACTTAGTTCACTGTTGATGTTTTTACTGCAGAGTTGATGTTGTTTTTTTTTTTTAAACTGGTTTTGCATGCTGTTCTACTGCCTGTGACCATGGAAAAGATGTGAAGAGCTTTTTGATTTAGTACAGTGGAACAAATATTTTAAGAGTTTCCAACTAACTAAAAATAAATGTAAGCATCCGTGTGCATGTTACGAAAACATTTCCCCAAAAAACCACTATTAATGTGGCACATTTTTTTTCTAAGGTCACCCAATAAGGAAGGGTTTATGATGGCTGAAATCAGGATCTGAAACAATTTTCTTAAGTCACTTAAATAATTGCTACAGGATTGCAGTTACGAGTGATGTGTTGAACATTTGGGATTAATACAGTTGTATAACACTTGTCTACTTTTATCATGTTTATTTTAATCTCTTCCTGAGGAATAATAGGTATATAATAAATAATAAAATAGGAAATAATGTGAAGATGCACACTTAACGGTGACTTCAGCATTTTTAAAGCACAATAGCTTTCAAAATAAGTAGCATTTATACTTGCAGTTTATTCATCCAGTGAAAGTGTTTCAGGCCACTAAGAGTGCATAGTGCAAGAGAGCAAAATTTAAAGTAGGATTACTTTGTTTCTCGGTATGTTTATGGAATAGAAATAGATGAATCTTGGTAGGCTTGTTCAAAGCGAGAGGCTTTTGCATCTTGGTTATATGCATCTGGGAAACCGTGATGTTTACATCAGGACACAGCTTTTGTTTTTTAATTTTCATTGAATTTTCCTGAAGCACACCGCTGGACACTGTTTAAAAACTGTAACATAGTAAAGAGTTGTCTGCTCCTCCATTGCCAGCAATTATTCTTTCGCTGAAAAATTAAATAGATTTATAAATAAAGACGATAAACTGCTTACTGTCTGCTGCCAGTCGTTTGGGGGAAATGCTACAATTTGTACCAGGCAAATTATGTATTTATGTAATTTTTGAGACCTTTATTGTAGGAGGGCTTTTATGTCATGCCTTAAGCAGTAAAGGATTCCTAACTAGAGTTGAATGCAGACTTCAAGATTTATCACAATAATAAGCATTAGAGAAGGTCCCAAGGGAATCACATAAGTAGAAAAAATAGAATTTGTTTGTTTTACTGTAAATCATGTAATGAGAATTTACTTCTGAATGTTTTAATTTAATGTGATGCTTTAGGAGGGTAGCTTTGCATACAACTTGTGTAAGTCCTATCCTTGCAAGACACGACAAATTCTGTAATGCGCAACAAATGTCATTAGATCAGACTTGATGAAATTGTTTCTTTTTAGTAAGTTCAATGGACAGATAATTTTGAGCTCTGGATCAGTTGTCTTAAGAAGAACTGCTGCTTTGCCCTAGGAGCAGTATATCAAGTGTCTGGCAAATACAAGTGTTTCTCCATCTGTTTGCAGTTGTTTCTTCTGGGCCTGATAAATACATTTGAAATAAATGTTAAAGAAATAACACCTCTTCTACTCTGCACAAATTTTCCCTTGGTGACAGGAACTGTTGACTCAACTGTTTACAGTAGTGGAATGCTATTTTCATAATGAAGCTGCAGGTGAACAAGCTAAGCTTGCTTCAGTTGTATGCGAGGAATCAACTGCTTATAGATAGCGTTTTTAATAAGGGGCTCTGGAAAGTCTGTAGAAGGATTGCATGTCACTTTCTCAGACAGCTCCATAATCTAAGGAACGTGACCTTTCTCCCTGCTCAATATCGATGCTTCTTAAAGGAGCTATTCTGTTGTACCAGCTTAGCTGATAGGTTCCTTGGCTAGCTCAGCAGTAAACCTGGTTTCTATTAATAATGCTGTATGTTTTGGCCATTCCTCTTTGGTAAATGGTGAATTATTCCAGTGGTCTAGGAGGTTGAATAGAACTATGGCTAGGCCATTGTGTAATGTCTGCTGTATAATTCCCAATGTCAGATAGACTCCTCCAGCCTATGGATGGAGCTGGGAGCATGGCCAATCTAATATCTTGATAGAAGTACATCCTCTTTTGTCTAAGAGGCTTGGGGTATTGTGCAGACTTGTTTGGGTTGACATTGTGATTTCCAAAGTGCACAGATATTATGAACTTTGGCCTCAGTCATAATCTTCAAGTTGTTATCTTCCATGTTAACTTATCTCCTCTTTATTTCACAGGTAATATCCACACATACATGTACATGCAGACTAATGTAAAGGGTGGAATCTCACTCTTGAGGCTAAAATGTCTTCAATGCTCTTGTCCAATAACGTTCACTGTATTTCCTAGAAAATACAAAACCTTGATTTTTAATTACTGTACTTTTCTGGGAACTTTTTTAATATAAAGTATATGGATTTGTAGAAAGTTTTTGTATTGCACAGTTAGGGGGAAAAATAGATCTGTAATGTATTCACGTTTCAGATATATTTCAATATTTACATTTTTCTAACTTGATTGTTAAATTTGTACTTTCTTTCCTTTAAAGGCTCAAACTCAGGACATTGTTCCAACAATAGGATTCAGTATAGAGAAATTCAAGACATCAAGGTAGTAGTTTCTTTCATTTTCTGCATTTAGCAGTAGTAAATTAATATACAGCAGTTGGACTTAATTACCTCTTTCAGTAGGTTGTAACTGAGTATAATGTGTGGCGGTATAATGACATGACATGTGGTTTGCTGAAATATTGTAGTACCCAGGAGTTCTCATTATGATCCAGGACTGAAAGTGGTAAAATATATTGTATGTTTTGAGCTGCTATAAAACTGTGTGTGTGAAAAAAAAATAAGTTTTTTGCAATAGTATGTATAAGCATCTGATTTCTGTCAAGAACTTCAGAAGAGGGCACTGTTACAGACTTGAGGAAAGACAGTTGCTTAGGTGATAACCTATATTCCATTAAGCACTCTCACTGGAGGGACTCCGAAGAGACTGCAGTCTAATCTCATTAAATGAAAAATGGTGGCTACAGTGTTAGCAATCTAAAGATGGTGAGGCAAAGGTCAGGAAAAGGAGGAAGAAATCATTGGTCGAATGAAGGCTAAGATTTAGAAAAGTGATGTCGTGAGACAAAGATACTTCAAGGAGGCAACATTAGATTTTATTTTTTTTTTATTGCTCTGTAGCCTTCACAGAGTATTTTTAATGGGTGCAGTTAGTCTTCAAGCCAAGGAGCATACCCCACTGGATGAGAGATCTGCAAGAAAATTGTTTATTCCTTGAGCTGATGTGTGGGACTGATAGGTTTCATATTTTTATAGGAGGCTCAACAACTGTCTTATGTACTTCACTGACACAGAAGACAAGTTTGGGGTTTGGCTGTGTAAGAATGTAAATTGATTTATATTGCTTTCCTTTGTTCTGATCCTGTAGTAGGAGAGATGACTTGCAAATATACCATGAAAATGATTAAAAAAACAAACAAACCCACCCCCACCCTAAAACCTCATTAATATTACAACCAAAACATTGTTTGGGGGTTGCTAATAACTTCATACATGGCAGAGCAGCTAGCTGAGAATCAGATGATGTCTGGATATGGAGTGAAAGGATGTTTGGAGAGCTTCTTTTTCTAAACCTCCTCATTTTGGTATGGCCTCCACTCAGGGAGCTATTTGGGGCTACCTAAAGCACAAAAGCCTAATATTGTAGTCGATGTTGCCTCTGTAGACATATCAGGAGTGGATCAGAATTTTTTGTAATGTTCTTTAAGTTGAATTGCTGTATTTAGCATTTGGATGAAATCTCAAAGTTGCGAAGACTACCCTTTGTAGTTTGGTCACCTGAGGTAACCTGTTATTACCAGAATGTGATGATTTTTTTTTTTCTGAAGATAGATTTTTTTTTTTTAAGCCTTTTATTTTGTATACAGAAGCCTTTGGATGTTATTGGTGCCTGTCTAGGGACAGAGTTTAAGACAGGCTGTGGATTTTATGTCATGGATCATCGGAATTTCATTTACTCAACATTATAAACAATATTCGATACTAAGATGATCAAAAGAGAGGCTGAATGGGAGCTTATTTTGTATTTGATGTAACTTTTTATAATTGGTTTAGCTCTTTTATTCAGAGAATAAACAAACATGTTTTCCGTTGTGGAATATTTCTATAATAAAACCACAAAACTGTCTAGGATAGTTTGAAGGCAGATAGAGTAACCAGAGTTCCTTTGGGACTCTTTCTCGGTTGATTAGCATTCAAGTTGATCTGGCTTTTTTCTGTCAGGGTAGCAAAGAAAATAGTTTGGGTTTTGTTCTTTGTGCCTCATGCACTTCTTTTCTTTGCAGTTTGTCTTTCACAGTGTTTGATATGTCAGGTCAAGGGAGATACAGAAACCTCTGGGAGCATTACTACAAGTAAGCCTATCATTTATTTTAAAGCATTGCTGTTCATGTTAGCTGTCATGTACGTTATTTAAACAGAAGTATGATAATACCTAGCAGTTAGAAATGATTCAGAGAAAATTTATACCTGGTGTTTGACAGAAGGTCATTCTGGATAAATAAAACTTTTCTTTCTGTTCCAAAAAATGAAAATTTTTATATGCTGTTAATCAGCATGCTTTTGGGGACATCTTGTTGACTCAAAGATTGGGGAGCGTACTAGATATGGGATTTACATGTTGAAACCTGAAAACCAATCCTGTAAGAAAGCACCAAGATGAGTCAGGTTTCTTATTTTTCTGTTCTTCTGTAGATAAATGACTTAAGACGCAAAAGATATGGCTGATGGCTGAGATTTTTAGAGGTGAGGGAAATGAACCTCAGAGAATGAGGCATATTTAACTAAGAACTTGACCAAATATTCTTAGATGTTATTTATTAAGCAGGATAGTCACTGTACTTTATAACACTGTGGTATTGCCTTATTGGTAATAGATACCATTGTCTGTTTTTCTAGCTTCTAGTGAAACTTAAATCTTCATTTATGTTGTCTCAATGTTAGGTGAAGAGAAATAGAATGGAGAAATTCTGAAAATTATAATATTGATTAAATATTAATATTTAATGTGATAGAGCTTAAAGTGTCCTTTAACTGAGGATTAACCCTTCTCCTTTCTGTCCAAAGTGTGTTAGCAATCTGAAAACATGTGTGAGTAGATCTTCATTGTTCCAGAGTGTTAGATGTGTGTGTCACACATTTTTTGGATTTCAATAACTGATGCACCTAGGCTGCTCTAAAATGCTAGCCGAGTGCTTCATAAGCAAATAATTTTTCTGACTGCTCTATTTAATGCAGTAACTTATCCCTTGTGTGGCATAACTGGCTTTTTTTCATCTTAACAGTGAGGGAGTTTCTTAGGTAATGCTGACAGTGAAATGTGCACTTGTATCCACTCCTGTTCCTAATCCAGTGCCATAGTGACATTTTTAAGATTAACTTCTAAGAATAATATAAAAATAATAATGTGTTGTTCAGTTTATAAAGTTAAGCAAGATTAAATTTTACAAGAATAGCAAAATGGCAATCCAATCTGATCAAGTGTCTAAGTAGTTGCTTCGGAGTATTTGGAGCTTGCCCTTTTCTTCTGTTTGGCTTGAAACTATCTTCTAGGATGTCCTCAAAGTACACTTGTCTTAAATATATGTAAACTCCTGTTGTGTCCCTATTACTGTTACGTGTTTGTGAAGTTATTTTTTAGTAGTAAATACATGCTAGGACTCCGATTCCTCTAGAAAACCTTGTATGCTCATAAAAATTATTTAGGCATTTTCAGTTAATACGCAAAAGCATTATTTGCTGTTGAAGTTCTTCTGTACTCCAGAAAAGAATGGAGCTTCTCATACAATCCTAGACAGGTCAAATTATTTCTGTTTTTCACTAGGTCTAGGACTGTTTCTTATCAAAATACAAAGGTAGATCGTGCTGGGGGGTGAAGAATGTATCCGTAATGGTCTCTCAGAGAAATGTAAAATGAAGGAGAAGTGAATATTACATTAAAATGTAAATTGAAAATAGTTTTTGTGGGTGTTTATCACTGTTCATTTGGATTGGTCAGACTTTATTTTGCTTTCAAGTAAGTTTCAATAAATGGAACATCAAGTCATAAAATACCAGTAATATCCTGACACAATGAGTTGAATAGTTGTATATATGTTGTGACTGTGGTCATATTGCCAGCAAAATGTCTTAATGATTTGAAATATTTGGAAGTTTTTACCTATTTTTCAAAACAAAAGAAAGATCCTGTTTATGCAGACTTTTGTAACGGTTAAATTAATCTGCATATGCCTAGTTGTCAAACAGCTGCGGACACACAGTTTTTTCTAAAAAGGTAGTTGACATTTCTCTAAATAGACTTGTTTTAGTGTAGGTAATAAACAATTTCTACAAAAACCTGTCTTGAGATTTTCTTTGTCTGTCTGATCACACTGTCAGAATAGCAGTTGGTTACATTTTCAAAGTTCATGTTTCAGCCTCAGTAGTGAGATTAAGCTTTTCTCAAGAGTCTGTGTAGACTGAACCTTGTATGAGTCACACAGCTAACAACCTCATGTCTCAAAATCATGCAGATTACCAAAAGATTGAATTTCAGAAATAAGACTCGATTCAAATGTTAATGGTAAATAACAACAAAAAGTAGAAGGGAAAAAAAATCAGGTTTGCTTTTTTGGTGTTTCTTCTGAAGCCTTTCCTTAGTCACAGTTTGAGAACCTATAATTTGCCTCTTTGCTCTTTTTATGTTATGCAGAGAAGGCCAAGCCATTATTTTTGTCATTGATAGCAGTGACAAATTAAGAATGGTTGTGGCCAAAGAAGAACTTGACACCCTTCTGAATCATCCAGGTGAGGAGGCTTTTTTCCCCTTCTGTCTCCGTATTTGTTACATTGTCTAAAGAAAAGCCCTTATCTGACACATTCTGCATTCTGATTTCTTTGCAAATATTTTAGCCGTTCATGAATACTAGAACAATAATAGTCTTCAATAAGTTTTGGGGGTTTCTTTATGCCTATGCACACTTGCAAACCGATCATACTTCAGTTGGCTACACTGAGTTGGACTGGTCTCTTATTAATCAATATAGATCAAAAGTTGCATTGTTTTGAGGAAGAAGACTTTGACCTTTTGGAAGCTAGAGAGCCTGTATGTGATGATGAACACATACAAAAAAGTATATCCCTGTCTGGATTTTTCCATGAAGACAGCTAATGCCTTTAATGTAACTTTTAATTTCTTTTTTTCATCTTCATTATCTTTTTTTTATTATGCTTTAGCCAGAAATAAGGAGGTATAATTATACCAGTCAGTCTCAATTGCCTATAAAAGGATACATGGGATGGAGGAGGATATGAGAGGATTCGTGATCAGGGGGTTGGTTTTAGGGGGTTTGTTTGGTTTTGGTTTTGTTTTTTTTTTTTCATGAGGCTACACTTTTCTAATTAAGTTCTGAGATGGGTCAATTCTTCACTTTTTTGCCCTTCCATAAAGCCAACATCACTGGAATGTTTTTGTAAGCAATATGCAATTTTGACTTTCAGCACTTTAGGTAGTTGCTCTGACTAACCAGATTATAAAACTACATGCAGGAAATTTAAAAGTGAAATAATCCTATCATTTCTTATTTATTAAGCTGGTAGAGGCTTAAGTTGTGGGGTTACCATGCTGAAAGTAAGAAAGGAGAAGCTGACTTGCATTTCTAACCAGGAAAAGTAGTATGCGATGGGGCAATTAAGTTACTATGATTTTATTTTCCATGAAGACTGCATATAATGCATTAGTTCATCAACAAAGATGCTGTAGCTGAGTGTGTGTGAGCTGTCTGGGCCCTCTTAATTTCATGTTCAAGGGTATGGGCCACTTCAAATGCAGACACTGAAAGGACAGTCTTGCAAAGGTCAAAGGGGAGGATGAGGTGAACCAAAGGCTGCAGGTGGATTACATAGAGGACAGGGAACTTTGTACCAAAGCAGGTATTGACCACCGTGGTAAAAGGTGATTCTGTTGGTAAAATGGAAGCCACATAGGACCAAGGGTGGGAGGTAAAGACTGCTGTAATAAGTTACTGGTTTATTAGGAGGCAAAAGAGTGAAAATGTTAAGACTGAGGAGATGGAAGGTTAGGTGGGGCTTTTCATTTAAGCATTAATAGGTTATTAATGATGATCTAGCAGCTGGTCAGCACTGTTCAGGTGTTGATGTGTTTGTGTCTTCGTAGTTCTGAAAGGCCACGGCTATGGCCACTGAGTACATTCCCTAGAACCAGGAAGAGGCAATTCTGTTATTTCTGCCTTGGAGCAGCTCAGCTCAAATGCAGCAACAGTGTTCCTGTTTTATCGGTTCAGATTTTGATAGATCATATCTAAGAGAACCAAAAAGAATAAAAAGTTCTTCTAGTAATAGTGTTTTGATAAAAGTAGCTGTTAAGTGAATCAATATACAACTGTTTTATTATATTATTTTTATTTGCATTACTCTTCTGCTTCTCTTCCTGCATACCCTACTTTCTCCCCATCTATGCTTCTGCCTCTGTGAACCTCCTGGAGTGGTTTAAATTTACATGTTTACTGAAGGTTTAAATGGATGCAAGGTAACAACCTTGAATCAATTCCTGTCTCTGAAAATCTTAGCAATCCTTCAGTAAAACAGTTCCCTCTCTTTTTGTCAGACTTTGCCTGAGGTTGTCAGGTGAAGGGGAATGTGTACTGTGAAGCGTTAACTGGGTTAGAAGTTTTACTAGCTGGGACTGTTTTGTGAATCAGAAGTATAAGTTATTTTTACTTACATAAGTGGACAATGCACTCTACAAATACCAGCTTGTTTAATGATCACTGTTATCATATTGGTTTTTTTAATCAAAATTCATTCTTCAGCATTTTGCAAGATGGTAGTCTGTAGAGTACTTGTTTTAGATATTGCCTCTTGGGTCACTTGACCTCCAGCACATGCTTCTAAAATAAACTGAAATTCCTGTAAATTTGAAATTCTTTGTATAAAGTTACACATCACACACGTCTAGTGTCTGGGATTTTTTTTAATGTGTTGACTCATAACTACTTGCAACTAGAAAATATTAGCTTTCCATTAAGATCTGTAAAAAGCGTTTGGGGGAAATACTGTATGGTAGGAAACAATGTCATAAGGTAGAAAGTAATGTAAATTTCTGTGACCACTTTATTTAGCAAACATCTTTAGGTGTACATTTATGAGCCTGTGTGGGTAGGTTGTGCCCCTTTTTAATTGCTTTAAAACACCACTGAAAATTCCTTTATTAACTTGGCTATTTGCAGATGTGATGTCAACTAAATTCTGTGGTTTTAATTAATCCGTAACCTGCAACCTATGGGTACCAGGTTTCATTTAATTATAGTATAGATTAATGTAGAAGTTTCAATCAGGAGACACTAAAGCTGTTCAACTACGGAATCAAAACAGAGATTTAGTGATACTCTGTGCTTGTATTTTGAGGCCTTTGATGTGTGTTAGAGGGTATCAGAGGAAAAAATAGCTCCAGATAGGGTAAACAGTTGTAAAAATTGTCAGCGTTTTGGTCAGCACTCATGATCTCTGAGTATGGGTAGATAGTGTTATCTCCACTGATTCCACTGAAAGGTTCAGTAGGGGGTTTGAAAAAGAACATAATTAAGAAGGTTCAAACCACTTCAGCATTGACAGTTTGTTGGGTTTTTTGTCTGTTCCCGTCCGTCCCCACCCCCATTCCCCCCTCCCCCCACCACTGGCTTATGTTTAAAGTTTTTAAATAAATCCTTAGCTTGTTTCCTATGTGAAATAACCTTTTCTTTTTACTATTTTAAAAAGAGCCTGTATAGCAATTTTCATGGCGGGGGTGGGGAGGGTGTGTTAAGTTCTTTTCCCATCAAGAATTGATTGATAGACTCAAATTTAGGTTTTTTTCTAATCCTGTAATTCATCCTTTGTTTAAATAATGTGAAAAATTCTTACAGTTAGTCTTGGTGCTGGTAATTTTTTGGCAGTTTTACATCTCTTGGGTTGAAGAGAGTAGACTTTGTTTCTTTCCAATGACTCTCTAGTCTTTTGTAGTAATCAGACAGGCTTATGCTTTTGAATGTGTAAGTATGCCAGAAATTGCCAGTGTACTTGGTTTGGTTTGTAGTTCTCACTGCTAGCTGAGAAGAGCTTCTGGAAAAGAAATCCCTCTTCAAGTGAAGGTAGGATAAGGGATGTCCAGACGTGCATTTTTTTTTTTCTGTTTTATGAAGTCATGGATGGTCTCCAGGATGCAAAAGGATAATTCAGACTACCCTTATGCAACTATTGTTGTGAGGTTATGAATGAACACAAATCATATTTCTGTCCATTTTATACATCCAGTTCTCACAAAGCAGAGATGTGTAGTATTTGTAGGCAGTTGTTTGATCCGTTCCTCAGCATCACCAGCAATTTATACCTACAGCTTTAAACATATGTATAAGGTAGGGGGAGAGGGGGTGGAAGATCCCAAAGCCTGCCAGAAAGTTTGTGAGCATTCTTGAAGCATGCATCAGAGGCCATGTGACCCAACAGTGCACGTCTTGGTAGGATACAACCTTCAAAGAATTGCAGTTACAGGTGAGCAAAATATCTTCCTGTATTGTAGCTTATTACATGTAGAGGTTAATAAGTGTTGCATAATGTCATGATAGTTTTATTTCTGCTCATGCCTAGATATTAAGCACCGTCGACTGCCTATTCTCTTCTTTGCTAACAAGATGGACCTCAGGGATGCAATATCATCTGTGAAAGTGTCTCAGTTACTGTCTTTAGAAAACATCAAAGACAAGCCCTGGCATATCTGGTAAATTTCCCTTTTTCTAACCTTTTATTGGTACTACTTTGTACATTCCTATTTTTAGGTCTATCATGCCACTCAGTATTATATGACATAAATTTAATAAACCAGATAAAATGCTGTGCTGCCACATGTGGAAATACTAATAATATTACAGTGTTTGCTATGAAACTTGTTTTAAACACACAATGCATTTGTGTAGACTGTGTCTTGAAAACTTTCACAATAGAACTGTTACCCAAATAATGAAATGGAGGACTTCCAGTGAAAGCAGAAAGCAGTGTTCTTATCAGAAAAATAGCTGCTATTATTTTTTGCTGGGAGATTGAGTAGAATTGTTACCAGAGTGCTGCTGCTAGTTTGTCTTGCAGATTTCAAAATATCAAAAATAAAACCTTTAGTGTTGTTTTTTTTCCACTCTGCGGATGCTTTAGTAAACTATTATTGAAAGGCCGTTTACTAAACTGTTCTCATGTGAATTCAGAGGGACACCGTACTCTTTGTAATGTTTGAGGGGATTTTGAGTTGTAGGAGTTAGTGTCTTTTCTTTCTGAAGGATGTAAGCTTTCATATAAATAGAAGGATTTTGTGCCAGTGTTCACAAGGAAAAAAATTCCCCTTTTATCAGAAGTGTTTTATGTAAGTTAGATTTTTGTCCTACTAAAGTCCTTGGATACTGTAAGTGAAATTGAATTCAGCAGCATTTAGCTGCTGAAAACTACAATTTTTATTTTAGGCCCTTAATATTAACCTTGATTACCTGGGCATTGTTTTGGGGTCACTGCTTTTTGTCTCAGAAAGTACACTGATGAATTCTTGAGCTCCATGGAAGATAATTTTATAGCTAACCACAGTAACACTCCAGATTCACTGCTGTGCTAGTTTTCATAAGCTGAAGAATGAGGGGCCTTTAAACAGTTATACCCCTGTGATTCAAAAGGTAGATTTACACTGTTCTCAGTGTAGCTTAATATTAATATGTATGAACAGACACTCCTAGGGTTGCTGTTATAATTAAGGGTGTACGCACTATTCTTTCTTCCTCCAATGCTCCAACATTTTCGCTGTGTGTAGGAATTGTGTGGGAGGACAGTTGGAGTTTATGATCTTAAAGGTCTTTTCCAACCTAAATGATTCTACGATTCATTTCTGTTGTAGGTAGTAAACATCTTTTATAGCATAGTCTGAGCAGGGAGTTATCGAAGTGGAGGTGCCGCAGAACAATGTGGCTGCCTTCTGTAGGAGCTCTTCCAGAACCCTTCATGTTCTAGGAACGATTCCTGTGCCTTGAAACTGGTATTAAAGTAGATGACATCTTGAAATGGTGTTTCCATATTGGGAAGGTACCCTAAAATATATAATTTGAGAAGCAGCCTTCTCCATGTGAATAAAACTTAAGTAAACTGTACATGATGCTACTTTGCAGTTTTTTAAATTACAAGTATAGCGATGACTCCACTAAAACTGGTATTTTTACAAAGTTTTCATAATTTGATTTGTTTCTTTCAGTGCCAGTGATGCTCTTAAAGGAGAAGGATTACAAGAAGGTGTGGATTGGCTCCAAGGTATATGATATGTAATTCTCTTGCTCTATTTTCATTCTGTTAAACTTTTTTTCATTTTTAAGGTTTTCTTTATTATTTCCTTTGTTTTCTTTCTGTCCAATTCTGCTGTCAGATCAAATTACACAGTGAGTACTGATGCTCTATCTCATATTTGCTTTTCATCTACCTCCTTAACGTACACAAAAGATCATGTCAGTTTCTCTGGCAAAAGTATGTACTATGAAATATTAATGCATACTCTTGCAAACAGTGTAACACTTTCTTGTAAACAATAATACCAGCAGCTCCTGCACTTCAGTTTATTATTGTGGTAGTTCAGTTTGTTCTTTAATTTATTCTTACTGTCCTGTTCCAGTTTTACATAACTTAATGTTATGTATTAGGAAATGGTGAATAAGCAGGCTAGGAAAATAAGCAAAGTACATAGCCAAATACGCCAGTTGTGAGTATTCAACTTCAGTTCTTTAATCTAGAGCCAAAATAAGAACAGCTCACACTACAAAAATGATATCATATGCAGATACTCATAACTACATAGAAAATACCAGACTGAGCTCAGATGATGTATTACACGTTTTTAATTACAAACTTGGTATGGATGCTGTATATCCTTCTGTTGTTTGTTAGAAAGGATCTGGTCTCTTTCATCCTCTCGTGTACTGCTAAATGTATAAAGTAGTGAAGTGTGGTATTGTTTTGCTAGACTTATTCTAATTTTAGCTACCTAAATTACGTGGCTTACATTGTGAGTGTATTAGGTAGCATGGTATAATCTGAATCTGCAAGATGGTGTCTCTGTACTGGCGTGTTCTGGGCTCTGGCAGCCGCTAGATGTCAGTGATGCTCCAGAGTCAGTGCCACTAAAATCATTTCCTCCAAAATGCAGCTAAATAATACCCAACATTGTCCCTCATTTAACTGTGGATACCAGACTGTCCTTTCTACTTAGAATCCTTACTGCTAATTAGAAAGAGATGGTTCATTTTACTGTGTTATTACAGAATACAAAAATGTTTGGTCATTTTTTCAGAGGAAGGGATACTAGCCAAAATAGTCTTTACAAAGAGATTTACTGCCCTATAGAAGAACAGTGATGCATCCTCCACCATCTGGAAGAGTTCTATGGTGGGGAACCAGCATCTTACTACTGAGTTTCCTTCACTGCTGTATGCTCTTATCATAAAGTCAGATTCCAAATCACGTACCTTTTCCTAATTTCAGGCATAGTTCTGATTTTGTAATTTTCTCCTGTGATTTTTCAGGGTCTCTGCTTATCTTCGAGGAAACTTCTGTGTTTCAGTCCAAATTTTGAGTTGATGGTTTTGTACGTAGCTTCAAGCTACTTAAAAGGATCTCAAATGCTTGCCTAAATATTTTCTGACAAAATATTTAAGTTGTATATGTAGATTTTTAAGCACAGTAAGCAGATGCTTCTGCTGTCACTCACTTACGTAGCTCTTCATATCTATTCACTTCTCGTGGATTGTTAAAATTCTTAATTTCCTGAGCTGAAATTCTTCATGGATGGGCTTTGTCTAAAAGAGTTTCCTTTAACTCCCTGGCTCAGTGTCCCCAAAAGCTTAAGAGGGATTGGGTTTAAACTGTATCGTTGCCTAAGCACGTGCACTTTGGCAGTTATACTTTTAATGGATGAAGACTTTGATATTTCAAGAACAAATTTTTACTGCAATTCTCCTCATTCCTAGAGCATGAGATGGAAATGATTGGAACAACTCTTAAGTTATAGTGGTCCCTAAATCACAGCCTATGGATGCTGTAAAATTCAGTGGAGGAAATGACACCTGGTTAATCAATGCACAGTTCTCCTTGTCAACAGCCATACTTTCCTTAGTTACCTTTTGCAGACCCGTTTTAGGTAGTTCACAGATTTGGAGCAGCAGGGGAAGAAGGTTTTGCCTTTTTGTCCCTAATGAAAGCTGAGTTTGCATATTTCCCTATTTTTGTCATGGGGTTACTATTGCAACAACATATCATCAGTAGGGTAAAACTGTCTCACAACAGTCTAAACCCAGCTCATGTTCCCTATTAGTGGGGGAAATTGTGCTGATTTCCACATTTTGTAATGGGGATGCAGTACATTTATGCTACCTAAGGAAATGTTTGAAGTGACTTGAGAAGTGGCAATCAGACAGCAGTATGGAGAAGTGCGGCTACTGAAAACAAAGTAGTTTTCATGCAAGTTACTCAAAAACAAACCTTAAATCCTATGCTGTTGGGGAGTTAGTTCATGTTCAGTTATGTGGAAGCTGAAATGTGTACAAGGAATTAAAATGCATATTTCAAAAAGTAAACCTCCAGGCCTTATTCTCATCAAAGTTACCTTATAAGCCCAAAAAAAGATAAAAATTGAACTATGTGGAAGACTTTCTGTTTAGTTAGCAACATTGGGGGGAAACAACTTGACTGTGAAGGAATTTCAGAAGTGGGTGAGAGAGCAAGTTGAAAACAACTCTAACTGCGTTGACCCCCATTCTTGTAACTACACCAAAATATCTCTTGGTGTAGTGCTGTAACCTGGACAACACTGGGTTATGTTTTCAAAAAGCAAAATACAGCAAGAATTCATCTTGTGTTAAGACTAGCTGTTTCTTTTTATCAACAGATCAGATCCAAGCAATGAAGACATGAGATAAATAAAAGATGTATGGCGTTCTTTTACAGACTTTGTCAGTAGGTGTACAAGTTCCTTGGAAAGGAAGAATGATGTAAAGAAAATGAACAGTTCCACTAAAATATACCGTATTGACTGGTTTCCTTTTAGTATCTCTTCCAGGAAAACTGAATGTAGACAACATAGCACCTCAGGTATTCACACTGAATTAAATTGGATCTTGTGACTGGAGAGTATATTTTAAAAAAAGACTTGTGTTAACAATAAACATCTGCATTCATTTGAGTTTTAGGTGATAATTAGCCATCAGGAAATGCCCCTCTGTTTGGGGGCGACACCTTTTGACCAAATGGGAATATTTATTTTCCTGAGAAAGAATAATCAGCACTTCCTGAAATACAGCTGCATGAGATACCTACTAATTTTAGGTGCCCATTTTTAGGTTTTTCTGGCATTTTTTTATTGTAAAGTTTAATGTTGGGTTTTTAGTAACCATCTACAATAGGCTTCTAGAGGATTATTTTGATTTAAGATACAAGGATTCAAATATTCAGTGTATTTGTTATAGATGACTGTAGATGTTTTTAAGAAACTGCTTTTAATGAAATGTTATGAATTGGTTTTGTGATATGCCATGGTTATATTTGCATTCCCATCAATAAAACTTCAAATATACAACATGCCATGTTTTGTTTTTTTAACTTGAATGTCTTCATTGATGGTCTCTACATCTTAGAGATTTTTGTTTTTCTGTTAGTTTCATCTGGAATTTGCTTGTCCGTTTTTCCAATGGAAATAGCAGTGTATATTGTAATAAAATGGTATCTCTTTTGCCAAGCTTTTTTTTAATTGCATATATTTGTTACACTTTCTAATAAACTAGACTGCTCTTCCAGATATTTAAGGAGCATATAGTTGAAAGTTATATTTTTGGGAACACAGTTAAGAGACAGTTCTCTAGTTCACTAGGTCGTTAATATGAAAAGTATCTTATATTTCTGTTGTGTATAAAAAGTGTTTTACTTTCAAGAATAATTTTTAAAAAACTTTGTCTTCAAAGATGTACCATAGGTAACAAATTAAGACAATGCTAAGAACTTTATTTTTGTCATGCCACCTCTTCCCCTTTAGTCCCTCCTGTATTTAACTGAGTGATTAGCTGATTCCTGTGGGAGATGTAATATGTAGGTCTTGCAAAAGCTTTCCCCCACCCCCCTTATTAGCATATAAAATGCACAAATGTTCTGTAAGCATGCCTTCTAGGGCTCACTTAATAGAGGAATATTTGGAGCAAAGAGACCTGCCTGAAATGGTAGAACAGTTTCATGTACTTTCAGTTATTATTAAACAGTTAAAATTAACTCCCCTGCTTTGCTAGAGGGAACTATGTCTTACTGTAAAAAATCTTTTTTACAGGATGCTGTAATTCTGACAGTTCAGTTTGTCATGAAAGTATTTATCTTTTGTGTCTCTTTCTGGGACACCTTTGGCCTTCTGTCAACTCTGAATCTAAATATCTATACCAAATCAAATACAAAGGAAGAAAAATCATATAGAATTCTGAGACATTTTTCTAACTCTGAATTGCAGGGCAGATATTTTTCTGGTTTACTTTGCATTGGATAATATGGCGACAAAAATAATACTTGTTGGAAACATCTTTTGCTGAGTAGAAGTATTTTGTAATTGTTTTGGTTCAATTCTACAGCTTTTTTAAATGAAACATTTAGTTTTAAGTTGGCATTAATTTTTTGTCTACCAAAGAAAATTTAAGTTCTTGCATAAAATCTGTCTGTGTTTCTGTCTTTCTTGAATAATCTGGACCTTGATGGCTTTCTGATTATTTTTGTTTGCTTATGTTGCACTACACAAAGTAGTACGTTTATCGTATGGATTGCCTTTACTATCAAGGGAAGCTGTTAGAACCTGCTGCTTTGTCTTTCCACCCACAAATCTGAGGAATGTACCCTACTGTCTTTTTGCTTTCTGATGTGATTAGTAAGCCCTTTTTGAAAACAGCAGTTAACTATGTATGTTGATTATTCTTCCCTTTCTTGTTTTTTTGTTGGTTTTTTTCTTCAGCAGCTCTTTCTGTTCCTCTCCTACAAGGACACTGGACTAGATGGAGACCTGTTGGAGTGGGAATGGGGACAGTCCTGTTAGTGAAACACTTGATTTCTAACCCCACCCTCCCCCCTTACTGCTTCAGCCATTACTTGTCTCTCACTTCTAGAACATTAGTGATCGTTCTGTGAGCATAAAACTACCAGAGGGATGTCTGCATGTTTACTTCTCCTCCCCCCATGCTGTACTAGCATACGTCCCTAACATTCACAGTTGCTACAGCCTTGAGTTGCTCTAGTAACGTTGAGTTTGGTACAAGGATCATATATTGCACAAAGTCTCGTGCATGTGTGTAAAAAGGCTTCTTTGGAGTTGTTTTCTGAGGGCCCAATGGCTGTCAGTCTTCAAAGCTGTTCTCCCATTACATTTAGGACGTTAAAATAATCAGAGTAATGAGTTCTACCTGGATGTTCCAAGACAGTTTGTATGTACAAGTTCATAGTGCCTTAAGAACAAAGCAGACAAATTCTTTTGGAGGTTTAAATGAGACTTGCAGAATATTCCTCCTTTTTTCTCCATGTTACTATAGGTGTATTCATTAAGTGTGTACTTGAAAGGCAATAGAGTGACTGACAGTGTCTCTGAGAGAGTTTGGTCTTTACGCCCCATGCAATGTTATGTGCTGTTGCTTCTGTGCATTAAGCACGCTGCCTTCCTACATATTTATGAATTTCCTCAAAATACGCCTCATAATACTTAAGACTATAGCATTTTCAGCTGAAACGTGAGGCGGTCATTCTCACGTAGAAGGTGTTGCCTTCTACATCTGTTCTTTACCAAGTGGGGCTATCAGGTAAACATGTGAATCCTAATTCTTTCTAGCCTTGCCTCTCTGCTACTCAGGACATGAGTCCATGGGAACTTTGTGTTTAACTTGTAGCTACTTGCAGGTATGCTGAGAGTGTGTGTGGCCTGAAGACTCCTGGGCAATTTTCTGTTAAGCAAGTGCAGTTCTAAGTGTTAGTATGTAAATGTAATGGATCCTTCTTTTAATCTCAGCCCTCTAACTATAATATGTTTGGGGTTTTTTTATTTACTAATAAGAAAGATAAGCTGCTGTGAAAGGCTAGACATAACAGCTTAGCTGCACTGCTTAGTTGTGTACAGGAAGGCATTCTGATGTGGTAGTATGTGGAATGGTAATGTTGCATTTCAGTACTTCCTTAAAGCAGCCATGTAACCCTCTGTCTCAGAAAGCAGCTCATCTCTTAGAAGCTCTAACTAGGAAATAACGTTAGTAATAAGAAATAAAATTAACATTGATTCAAAATACTTGACCTTAAAAGCAAATATTTCTTATGCCAAGAAATACAGTTTAAGCTAAACAGTTTTGGTTTTAGGGTTTTTTTTGTTGTTGCCTTTTTTTTTAAGTTGTTTGGGAAATCACTCTCCTTATGGTTAATTTCTGTCATCCATTTCTTTAATTCTTTCTGGCCTGCCTTATTTCCGTTTCACAGAAATCCTTACAAATCTTGCTCCTAAGCTTTCTGGTCAGCTTCTTTTAATTTTTGCGGAGTACTCTGCTAGTGAAACTTTGCAGCTCCCTTCCCCGTTGTGCGTGTGGTTTTTTTTTCCCCCCTGAGAATCAAAATGGATAATGAGAGAAGGTCACAGAAGACTGGAATAAAAAAAGCAAAACAGGGGACTACTGAGAAAAGGCTTCAACTCTCCTCTCTCAGAAAGGTCAGGCAAGTTTGCTTTGAAAGGTTAACTTGATATGCCCTGATCTTTTTTTATTATTCTTGCACAGCCCATACTTGACTGCAAATTGTAAAATGCACTGTTACTATGCAAAAGTAATATTATGTGTACTGGCTAATCAGAATTCAGGACTTATAATGCTGTCTTATAACAAGTGCCAAGTGTTTTTAGTAATATTCTGTAACCATACTTTAGTTCTGAGGCTCTGTAGCTCCTGTCACAGTAAGTTACATCATGAAAGCATCTGTGGTGGTGTGAAACAGCACTTTATCATTAATTTACCAGTGTTCAGTCAGTTGGATTGCTACTTAATTGGCTGAATATTTCTAGCCATATGAAGCTGTTCTTCTCAAAAGTACAGTGCGTATGTGATAACGTACTGTTCTCTTTCAGTGTATGTCAGGATCTTGCCCTGTGAACCAGCCATGTTTACTTTTTCCACCTTTCTAATGATTGCATGAAACCCACTCCCACTACCCTTTTTCAAAATCAATCCTTAAAATGAAAGCTAGGCTGTTAATGTCTCCTGTCTACCATTAAATGATCTGATGTTTTACAAATTGTTTATCAGAAGATGAATTTAATTGTATTACAATCATATTACTTGGGCAACAACTCACAAGGGAGTGTAAGTAATTTCTCTGTGAATCAGGGGGTCCCTTTGAGGATCAGGTTAACTTGTTTCGTGAAAGAAGTATAAATTTAGAAACTTCATGTTAGGCAGTCTTTTTTAAAAACAATTTTGTCTTTGGCATCAGTGAGTAGATTGTAGGCCTAGCAAGATAGTTATTGGACCAAATTTAGTTTGCTGAAGAGCTGCCTAGCAGTCCTCAGTAAAGGGAAGAAAAGACAGTAAGGAAAGGATGTAAGAAATCAAGGAAATTGGGATGTGTGGAAGAAGTTTCTTTGGGCTGAAGTAGACTCATGCTAATGCTAACAAATATTAAGGGAACCCAAGCCTCTTGAGGCTCAATGAAGTAACCATGATAAATTATTGACGTGGATGCTTGGCAGTACAGGCTCCCTAGCAAGGAGAGCAGCCCCATCAAACTGCTTTTGTAGAGCAAGATCGTTGGTGCTGAGGACCTTACATCCCCAGGGTGTGTGTTTCTGAGTTTCCTTCAGCCTGTCTCCTTTCTGGCCCTCCAGACTGAGTGCCTCTTAGTTGTTGGAGCAGGTTGGGTGCACTCTGAGCTTCCCAGTGTAGCTTCATCCAAAAAGAATTCAGTTTGTGTACTCCCAGCCTACTCTGCGATGTAAACAAAAGCACTGCTAGTGAGGATGAAATTTAAAGTACTCTCGTGACCTGAACTAATGAATGCACTAGTGTAGGCCTGCCTGTACAAACTTAAGAGGGAAACAATCCCAAAGTTTTAAAACCATGTAGTTGAACCCATGTAAAATACTAGCAGAACTTGTCAAGAGGTCTCCAAATGCCAAGGTTCCCCAGGAATAATTCCAGTGAAATATCTAGTAAAAATACAAGTTTGTAGTACAGTCCAGTCAGAACTGGGAAAGTTTATTCCTCTAATAAAGGATATAACCATTAGACAGGGATTAAGCAGTAACGCTTCCAATTTAGAGGAAATGGCATAATGTGAGTTGTAAAAAATAGGTAGTCATGAGTAAAAAGAGTTATTTATCGGCTGTTGGGCATCGTTGCTGTTCCTGGCATCGTCCGTGTTTACGATCACACAGGTTTGAAGGTGTTACTAGGGAAAAACTCTGCAATGCTTTTTTTCTTTTTTTTTTTTTTTAACTTAAAAACTCACTCTGCAAGTAAATCTCTGTTTTAATCTTATCCACCAACATATATTAGCATAAACTGAACAGGAAAAAAAGTGTCTAAAAATTGATGTAACAAGTAACAAATGGATTCAATGAACCAGAAAGTATATGTTGTTTTCAATGATAACAACATTCCAAGAATTTTTTCATCATTTATTATAATATCAATGGATTACATGGAAACAACTTGGTCCCAATTTAACATCTTTGTCTGTGACATGATTTTGTTGGCCAGTAGTTGCATTCTTGCTTTAGAGTAAGGATGGATGAAGGGTTTCTTCTCAAGGGTAGAATGTTTCTGCTGGGAAGGGTGATGCTTTTCTCTTGTAATGCTTCCCCCTGCCCCCCCCCCCCCCCTTTTGTTAGAGCAGCTTTTACATTTGTAAGGTAGTTTTCAAAGGGAAAATGTTACTCTGTTTTGAGGTGCCTAGAACCCATGGGTAATTGTCTGGTTTTTAAGTCCTCTGCTGAGGTTTAAATTAAGAGCAAGTTAATGCTCTAAAAAATTTTTGGCAGCAGTTTCAAAGCAGGCTGAATTGATCTAGAAATTAATCCAATCTAGTGGTTAGAAAGTATTACTGCATACTGCAATTAAGGTTTGAGCCTTACTATTTCTTTAATTGGTAGCATTATAAAATAAGAACAATACATTTTCTTAGAAAACAATTGCAGAATATCCACTTCAGTGCTGACTTACCAATATTAGCATATGTACAGACCTTTTGTGTTGTAGCATTACAGTTTCTGGAAATTAAAAGACATATATCCAAAATCAACTAGTTTAGGTTGTAGAAATATTTTTGAGTACCAAATTTCCTTTTCACCCATTTTGTAACTGTTAAAGTACTACTTAGTTCTCTGTCTAGGCTGGTATGTCATGCAATGGTTCAAAAAAGGATTAAAAAAACTCTTTTGTTGGTAAAGAGTGCCATGCTTTCCTTGAGGTGTCTGTTCTGTCATCGTGTCAGGCAATGCATTTTAATAAATAAGTCCTTGATTTATGCAGGATACAAAATATCTATGTGCTTTCTTCAAGGCTGTAGAAATGCTTAAGTGAATGACAGTTGATCTGATGTTGGTATCATACTAAATAGGCGCACTTTAACCAGTTCCTAATATAAAGAAAATATATATAAATATAATATAAAGCTTTATTCAGGGAATTGATTTAATGAAGAGATAATGTGAGCCTTTCTTTTCAGCAGCAGTTCAGCATACCCTGAACAAAATTTGAAAAAACTACTGTACATCTAATTTTTATGAGCTACAGTAAGTGCATCCTATAAAATGCTATCTTCCATTGTAGGGAAACCCCTTTAGTCTCATTGCTCATATTTTATTGCACTAAAGCTGTACATTACATACAGAAAATATTTCTAAAGAACAAGATCAGATCAAAAGACACAGTTTCATTCAGGCTTATATCCCCATTAGGCACACATTTCCTTATGATGGTGTTTACTTCACTGAAAAAGCTTTTCTTCTCTGAGTTCAATGACAATGAATGCTTGAGTGAGGAAGCGTATGGATTAGTCAGAATTTTTGTTCTTGGGTATTAAGAGAAATCTTCTTTCCCTTACTAAAGGTTCTGTTGTGTTGGGCTTAAAAAAAATGTGGGAGGTCAGTTATGCTGTTACTTATCCCGCTAACTAGGCATAGTCTGATTAATGGTCACTTGCATTCTTACAAACTTGGGCTTTAATATTTCTTTCTTACCCTTTTTCTGTATGCTATACATTATGCTTACTGTTACGTGAAACTTTTATGCCAAGAATTAGACTCTGTTTTTCTGTTTGTTCTGTAATAAGATTAAAGTATTTTCTGCCGGTTTGGAATAACTTCTGGATATAATTTGTATATGTAAGAAAAGGTGTCCTTTTTTTCTTTTTTCTTTTTCTCATTTCTTTCTGAAAGCTTAAATGGAGAGGAAAATAAGTTGTTCCATGAAACCAGATGGGATTCTGCAACGTTTGCAGCCAAAAGCTTTTATGATCCTGTTTGGCTCAAATCCGTAAGAATTCTTGTTAGAGACTGGTGTATTTACGGTCATTTTCACATACAGATTGTTTTGCAGTGCATTTCTCTGGACACTAAAGATGATTCTTCCTTTTGGAATATACTGATACATGTGCTTGCTATGAATGTGGTAAGGGTTTAATTCATATATATATATTTTCATAGTCTAATTTTCAAACATTTTGAATAATGTTTTATAAAGGGTTCAGATCATTGGGTTAAAGAGTATTCTGTGTTGTGAAATCCATCAGGATAAACCAAGGGGTGGAATTGGTGTGTCTCTGACAGTGTTTTGCAGTCAGTGGTTCTAGGACCCCCTTGGGGTCCAGGGACTAGTTTTAAAAAAAATCTTTGAAAGGTAACTAAAAAAGGCAAGTCCTCTGTCCAGAGGCTTAAGTCTACTGTACACAGGCTTGTATCACAATTCAAAACTGCTTAGTAATCTGCAAATTGAAAAATGTACTTTTACATACATGCATGGAAATAGGGTAAGCCTTTAGAGTATTAGTAATTTGATTTGATATTTGAAAGTGTGTAGATTTGTACAGAAAGGTGTTCCTTTTTTAACTACAAATATGATTCAACAGACATTCTAGATGGAAAAGTGTTAAATGAATTACAATTTACAAATTGCTGGTTATCTATTTCCTGAATTTCCTTTATTTGTGTGTAAGACACCTCTTTTCAAAAACTCTTGCATTCTTCTGGACGCTAAATTATTTGTGCTGCTTTTTACCATACATACAACATACGTTATAAATTGGATTAAATTAGCTTACTGAAGCACTTTGTTTAATCATCATTTTCTAGTAAGGGTGGTGGTGAATAGACAGATTGGCTTAGCAAGGAAGCATAACCCAGGATAGGATGGTTTTACAGAGACCTCATTATACGAAATGCAGATTTTCTTGAGCTCCAGTTTGGGCAGGGTGTTTTGCAATGATTAGCATTGGTAACAGCACAAGTGAGTTTCATCTTTGTATTCACACAAGTGTAATTGATATGAGGTGCTATCAAAAATCTCATTAAACCCTTCCAGACAAGCTGTGCTAATCAGCTGAAAGTTATCAATTCTGTTGGAATTAACAGAAAAGGACTTTGGTCCTATCTAGAGTAGTTAAGTGCATACATAACCACTGTAGTATGAGGCTTCTGAATGTTTTTTGCTCCATGCCCAGGTGCAGCGAAACTCTACTTTAAAAGAGGTTCTGTAGGTGTGTTGGTCACTTTTTATTTTGTTCTTTACTGTTAGTTTTCCATTTTAGCACTTCTGCTACTGGGTAAATGTAAATGTCACAAATTATAGTGTGGAAAACAAATAGAAGAGGCCTTCCAAAAAGTTGATTTAAAGATTTTAATTATTACACTGAACTTTGGCCATAGGTGGCACAGTGTGTAAATCTTATCCAAAATAATAAAGAACACAGTTACAGCTCTCAGTAACTGCAGTTAATACCATGAGTCATTTCCAGCTGTCTTCTCCAGACACGAAGGCATTTGAACAATAGCAGCTGACCGTGCGGTTCTCTTTTAAACCATTTTCAGTAAATCAAATGGAGGAACTGTGTGTTCACAGTTAAAGGATGAGGATTGCTGGAAGCTGTGCAGTGCATGCTTTACAGCAGAAGTTCATAGCTAGATAGAAAATAGATCCTAGAAATCCTTGCTAACATGCTTCGTCTGTGTAATAACATATCCAAGACCCAAATCTTCAATTCTGTTGTACGCCTTCATTTTAGAATAAGCATAGATTATAGAGATTTTGAAGTCATCATTACTTGTTTCAACATCTGGACAACTAACATTGTCAAAAATGGCTAGGAAATATTACATGTGATGACTCCATTATATGTATTTATTAATTCATGGTTTCATGCCATCTATTAGAAACCTTGCTATAATATATTATATACTGGAAAGGAAAAAGATAGGTAAGGAACCATCCACTGTTAAAAGAGTATTGCTATTTGTGCCACATCTACCTGTTGGCATGTTCTGTGAGAGCCTGGAAGATGGAATTGCCTATTAGCAAGAAGTAGCCAAGACAGACAAAATATTTTTTCATACATGTCTAATGTGTTTATCTATAACAGAAAACTGAACTGTGCTTTTGTTTAGCAGGGTTGTACCTCAAAACATAAGACCATTTCTTATTGTAGCAGTCCAACAGTGCAAACAGTTTGAGAATGTTTTTTTTTCATTTAATAGTGCCAAAATGTGCTTGCAGGGAAAATGTTTAGTTTGGTGGTTTTAAGACTACATTTCTCCCATAGTTATGACTTTAATGTACCAGAAAAGTTCTAAAACTGGGTGTGAGAGGAGGGCTCTTCATAAACCAATATGATGGAAACTTGCTTTCTTTTTTTGTAATCAAACAAAACAAAAGATTTGACTCAAGATTTTAAAGACCCATAAAAGGGAGGAAAATCAGAAAGCACAATTAAAATTTCACCATCTGCTCACTCTAAAGCAGTAAGGAGAAGGGGAGTGGGTTCCCTTGTGTACAACCATAATAATCTGAATTGCAGTAGAAAATTAGTGGATATGGAATAGGCACAGCACCCTTCCCTCTCTCATTTGAGATACTGATTCAGTGGAACCCTGGGCAGGAGGAACTACAGGGGGGCGGGGGGAACAACCTATTTAGAGCCTCAGCTTGACATTTTCCTCTTCTGTGCCATTGTTTCCTTCTTGCAACTGTGTTTTAATGGCTTCTCGCTGCCTTGGGCAATGCAATATTATCTTGTATGGGCCACATGTGAGTACTCTAATCTGAGGCGGAAAGGAACCTGTTTCACCCATCTGTTTTGGCTTGCATGTGTTGGTGCTGCTGTTAATGCTGACAGCTGTGTTAATATGCGAGGCCACCTGCCACCATGGTAGATACTGCATCTTTGAGTAAAAGCCTAACTTTTCTCCCTTTGCGAAAGGTGTAGATGGCTAAAACTGGGTTCCTGTTGGGAACTCTGCTGGCAATTCCCATTTTACTATTTTAAATGTGTCAAAATTATTTACCCTTAAGTCATCTGGTACTCGGTTACTCCAGGGTACGCAAAAAGAAAGGTATTATCTAACCTGGGCCATGTTAATCTTTTATATTGATATGTTTTACTACTTTGATTAGAATTTACTTATGTGCCTCCAGTAGAACTGCCATTTGGTACATTTTTGTATTTCTGCTTTTAGATGCAGTGAAGAAAGGAGAAACAGATTTGAGCACATAATGTTACTGTTTGGGATTAGCATTTCTGATTAGGTTGGCTCTTTGTTCTTGGACAAGCACAGCCCTGATAATACTTCATGCAGCACTGTGGTGCCCCTCCGGGCGCCTCGACGGTGGAGTGTGGACAGATTTTAGATGCAGCTAGGTGTTTTGACTGCCTCTGTCTCTGTACAACCCACTCACCATATTATAATTAACTACATCCTGAGGTGGTTATGAGGATTAATTAATGCTTAAATCCTTTGAAGATACCGGATGCTTTATAAATGCTAATTATTATATTCAGGTTTGCTACAGCTTAGGGATTAGACCTTACTTAAGCAATAGGTAGAGAAGCTGCGATATGTACATGGCAAAGAAGAATTAAAAGTAATAAACCGTCACTGAGAGCCTAAGCTTCCCTGCAGCCTGTTTGTGCTGTCTCATTTAATTGCTTTTAATAAATTGCCACTCTTCTAATTTGGTTTTGGGAGCCTTAATTACTATTATTTTGAATGTCAGAGGGAGTGTCTCCTCTGTAATGTTCCATAGGGGCTGCTGTTACATTTTGCAGTTTTAACCCTGATTGCCATTTCCCTGAGAACGGGCAACCATGTGTACTCTCAAAATGTGATTTCTTTTTTCTCTATACTGTTCTGGAATGAAACATTTAATCTTTTTGTGCTTGGTGTGGGGCATCCGTATCACTGAGAGAATTGTCTGCTTCTTGTCTGGACATTGAGAATGAGGCAGGACCTTGTTCTGTAGTAAGTGCTGGTCCCTTGAATAAGGCTTATGACTGGTGATTACACCATGTGAAAGCTACTTTTTCTAATCAGTGAAACAACCAGCTATTCCCAACTCTGACTGACCGGTAGAGGTTTAAGTATGTGGCCGATATCCACCTGTGTCTCTGAAAATGCATGTGAAAGCTGTATTAGACCTGGACAATATGAGGGGGAGCTGTCTGCACACTTACGAAAGATTTTGCTCATAGCTGAGGCAGTGGGAAGTAGACAGAAAGTAGCCAGTAGTTTATTTCCAGGCTGTTTTATTGCTGCTGCTTTGCAGATGGGCCTAGAGTACCAGCCTCATATCTACCCCGAGTTGCAGCCACGGCAGGCTCATACTATGGTACAGAGGTAAAGCATATGAGCAAAGAGGCCTTGGGTATAGAGGGGGTGAATCGAGGTGAACAAATGGAGAAGGATCTTACAGAAAAAAAGCGAGCACTGGCACAGGTTGCCCAGAGAGACCGTGGAGTCTCTGTCCTTGGAGATAGTCAAAAGACATGACCCTGGGCACCCTGCTCCAGGAGGCCTTGCTCGAGCAGGAGGGTTGGACCAGGAGACCTTCCCTTATGACCTCAGCTGCTCTGCGATCCTGTGAGATGGCATGATGGAAAAAGGAGCTGATAAAAAGGTGTGAGGTGTAGGCAGTCACAACAACCAGCAGAGATGCTCATCATGATGAGAAAGAAGAAAGTGTGGTTCTGGATTTAAAATCCTAACATCAAGGTTAGTCAATTTTACCTGTAATTCACACTCTGTGAATCATTAAGGTTTTGTGCATCACTTCTATCTATAAAACAAGGATAATATTTGTCACTGGGCTGTTGCAATGGCAAAGTCATCTCTGTTGGTAGGGATAGCTTGATGTTAACTCAAGGGCGGCCATAGTCCTCAGAAGGAGAAAAATGAAGGGTTTGGTGTTAAAAAAGAAGGAAAACCAAAAAAAACAACAAAAACAGAAAACCCAAAACCCAAAAAAACCAACAAAGCTCCTTTCTAGGAAGAGCTCTTTTTGAAAGGCTGGAGAGAACCCCCTTCCTCCAAGCCACCTGTCATCAGCAAGGATGGCCTGAACTTTTCCCGAAGTGACAGAGGGAGGTGAGTGGTGGAACAGCCACACTAGTGCTGCTGTGTACCTTTCTTTGATGCAAACGTGTTACTGTGCTGGCATGACAGGCGTATATGTTACCAGGCAGCCAGAGGGTGCCTGGCCCAGGACAGTGAGGAGCTAGTTGCTGACTTTGCTTGACAAACACGCGTAGTATCTCAAAGTTGGCACAAGTTAAAAAACGCAGGCTAGCGTTGGTGTTCGCAGTCAGTCAGGAGGAGCGTAAATCCTCAAAGTTGTCTGTAAGAAAAGGACAGAGTTAATTTTCACTTCTGATCTCTTCTCTTTGTTCACGCTAATTATGCCACATCAACTTAAAAAAAAAACCACCACAAGCGCCAACCGGCCGCCCCTCCTCGGGACGCTGGAGGCGGCAGGCTGCGTGCGGTGCTGCCCCCCCCGCCGCTGCCATCGCTCTCCCCCCGCGCCCCGGCGCTCCCTCCAGGGCACGCACCGCCGCGCCTCCGTCCGCCTGCACGGATGGGGGTGAAGCGCCTTCTCCCGCCCCGGCCCCCCACCGCGCCGCAGCCCGCCCCCCCGCAGCCGGACCCTCCTTCCCGGCCCGCCCCGCCGCCGGGAAGGGGCGGGCGGCGGCTCCGCCCCCGCCGGAGGCGGAGGGAGGTGTTTGCCGCCGCCGCCGCCGCCGCTGCGGGGACGACTCGGTGCCGGGCGGCTGCTGGCGCGCCTCGCGTCCCGTCCGCGTCCCGTCCCGTCCCGGGCGGCGGCGATGTCCGGCGGGGGCAGCCGGCGGCGCGCCGGCCCCTCCTGGCACAGCACCTTCTCCCGCTTCTTCCTCAGGAGCGCCCCCGGCGAGGGGGCGGCGGCGCCGGGGCGGCCGGCGGGCGCGAACAGGTACGTGAGGGACGGGACGGGACCGGCCCGGCGCGGTCGGGCGCCCGCTGCCGTCCTCCGCCCCGTCCCACCTGCCCCCGGCCGCGGAGCGCCGTCAGCCGCCGGGGCGGAGGGCCCGGGAGCGCGGCGGCCGCCCCGGTAGATGTTGCGACACCAGTGGGTGGGCGGGGGAGGGAGGAGGAACGGGTGCGTTCACCGCGGGGGTGGGGGGCCTGCCCGGCCGCCCCGGCGCGGAGGTGCCGCCAGGCGCCCCGGCCGGGGCCGGGGCCGGGGCCGGGGCCGGGGCCGGCTCGGGTGAGGGCAGCCCCCGCGGCGGGGGAGCGGCGGCGGCGGCTCCTCACACGGAGTTCGAACCGGGGCGTTGGGGGGGGGGGGGGGGTTAAGCCCGACCGCTGACATCGCCTGAGCCCGCGTTTGTGGCGGCGGCGGCGGCGGTTTTAATTTAACGTGTCTGCGGCGCGGTGCGAGGCAGGTCCCGTGCGGGCTGGGCGTCCCCGCGGCGGGGCGGGAAGGGGTCCTGCACCCCCCGCTTTCCCCGGCCCTGCGAAGTTCGGGCGACCTCGGCCGCGGGCCGGGGTCCGGGGTCCGGTGCGAGACGCGCGGCGTCGGCAGCGGGCGGCTGTGGGAGCGCTCCGGCGCGGCCGAGCCACCCGCTCGTGCCGCAGGTCGCGGCCCCTTCCTTGGAAACTGAAAGCGGGGCAGAGCGCGGAGGTCTGGGAGCGCGTTGGGTTTTTTTTTTTCTTTGCAGTTTTCGCACGGTTTTGTTTTGGACTGCTGTAAATTAGATGTTAATGCAATATAAATATTACCCATGTGTTTTAAGTCTCAATGCAAAATTTGTGGTTTATGGAAACCTGGTTATTAATAATTTTTTATTTTTTTTTTTGGTGCAGGGAGAGCTTATAAGGTGAAGAGGTTTGGAAACTTCTTGTGTACTTGTTCCCCTTCCTTTTTTTCTTTTTTTTTTTTCTCCCTGGTGGCTGATTTCTATGTGTATATAGGAAAGAAGCAGGAAAGATAAAGTTTCCTTCTCTTTCTTATGCAGCCTTATTATTGGCCCTAGTTAATTAGGATATTTTTGTGGTGAAAAGGTGCCAGCTGGCTAGGCCTTATTTCCTCAGGTGTAGTATTTATTTTTTGCTTTTAACATGTTAGTTTTAATCTGTGAGTCTTACTGTATAGGTTTGTGTTTAAACTGGCAGACAAGTAAGTACAGTTTAATTAGTGGGTATCACAGTAGTCCTCTCAGTGAAAAACTTTAGGATCTTGCATATTTTCAGCAGTCACGAAAAACAGTAGAGCATATTGCTATCTTACACTGACCATCTTAAATCGTCTCATAAATGCACCGTGAAGATTTACCTTTGGGAGTTTTGTTTTACTGTAAACATTTGACGCACCAATACATCACCGAGGATCCGCCGGCTTTCCATGAGCACAAAACATTGCCTTTTATTTCCTGGGGAAAAAAAAAAAAAAAAGTCGGGAGCGAGGCTGCTGAATCAAGGGCATCTTTACAGTTGCGGGAGTAGCATGGCTGTTATGTCTGGCAGGGGTGGTTAAGATATGGGAGAAGGACAAGGCTTGGATCTGGCTGAGGACCTGAAGAGGCAATAGGAGAGATTTCATCAGAGGACTCCTTGCCAGCTCCCTACAGCTGTGGTTCAGAATAAACAAAAAAGCATAGCGGTCGCCTTGGTAGGGAGGAGGGTGATGCTAGTTCAGTGGTTTGCATGCTAAATAGCCTATCTGTAGGTAGCACTCATGGTAGACCTGCTCCACTTAACTTGGGGCTGGAGTCTATTACTTTTATCTAAATCACAGTTTCATTTCCTGCAGCCAAGAGCCTTTCCTTTATTAGGAGGCTGGGATAGTCCACGTAGATGTCAGGAGGCTCAGGCGTCTTGGCCTTGTCCTTGAACACGTCCCGTGGTTAGCTGGAGGGTGGGAGCCGTGATTCTTCTCTGAAGTGGAAGCAAGCAAAAACCCTTCCACTCTGAGGAGTCCAATTTGGTATGTTAAGGAGCTTTTTTTTTTTTTGTTGCGCTGGGTTGCAGCATGGCACGTTAGTCAGGAATGCTGACGTTCTTGTATTTGGTTTCCACTGGCAGCCTTCTTCACAGATTAGCGTAATTGCATACATTAAACAGCACTGGGTTGGGATGAGTGCCGCAGGTTTGCTCTCGTCATGTTTATTTAGTGAGCTTGGTGGTGTAGAAAAATGGATCGCCAAAGAAAGCGTGCGTGTGGGGAGGGGGAACCAAAGCTGCTTTGTATGCTTATTGTTAGGGTGTGGAGTGCGTGAGGCGAGCTGGGGAATACCTCTTTTGTGAAGTGTTATGAAATGTATACACCAGGATGGTTAATTTCCCCTTCAGATTACCAGTATGATATGTATTGGAACCAGATCAAATTTGACATATGTAGAAAGAAACTTCCCTGTGGAGATATTTTACTTACCATGTTTTGTCAAAAAAACAGAACACCTATGTAAAGGGGGCAGGGGAGGGAGCAGTGTACCTGCGTTGACCTCTGGAGACATGCATCATGCTTAATGCCTGTGCAGAACCCAGCAGTTTCCTGAATTTTAAAAACGTGCAGAAATGAGCCTGCGTATGGCCAGAAGTCATTCTCCATCTGCTCCCGCAAGTTAGGCAACGAGCGGCTGGATGGAAGCCCCCAGCTTTTCTTCCCCCAACCCCCCATAGCTGCCTCTCAGCTCGGCGGGGTATGGAGCTCTCGCCCGCTCTTGCTCCAGGCACCGTGTTCAGACTTGGTTTCTGTGGCCCTGGTTGAAAATAGGAGGAAGAAGAGGGGGGATTTACACTGTTTGTTAATCAGTGTCTTAAACTCTTCTGAGAACCTCATTTGACAAAGAGCTTATGTTAATAATTTGCCCTTACAGCAATTTGTAGCTCTGATGAACATGAGAATTGCTGGAGGCTTGCTTGCTTGTGGAAAAAATAACCCGTGCATATTAGTTGCAAGTTTTGTGGCAACAAAAAGCACAGCACACGCGTTACAGCCAAGTAAGCCCTTTACATAAAACGTAGACAAACGTGAGGTATCTCCCACCGAGTGCTTGCCTGCCTAAGTGTGTTCTTCAGAGTTGGGGCTGCTTTGAATGAGGGCTTCGGTGCTTTTCATCCCAGTTCTTTATCATTAACTTCCATCAAAGGCAGTCATTATGCTCTACTCGGCTATTTGCTATTTTCAATAATACAAAATTGATTATTTGTTACCGCAGTGTTTGTCCTGGAGCAGTCTAAATCCCCAGGGTGAAAAAATCCCATTGAATCTTCGCTATTCTAATGGGAGTCTGATTTTCTTTTAAATACATGTTTCTTTAGTCCATCTGGATGAAAATACAGCTTTTATAGTTTAAGTCAATCCACTGCAGATTCTTTCAGAAGCGTGCAGCTTCTGTGGCTGAGCAGTTGTTGTGTTGCAAATAAACGTGACCTTTCAGGTCATGTTAGAAGCTGCCAAGGAGGTGTGACGCTTTTCACTGATGACTTTAATCCAGAGCTACCACCAAAATCTCCTTCAAACTACGGATGTATTTTATTAGTTATTTTGTATATCATTTAGCAGGTTCACTGCAGATTTATCTTTTTCCCTCCAGGTGCTGTTGGTTGCTTGGTCAAATAACTACCAGTGCAGGTGGGCCTTTGTTGGGTTTGTCTAGATATTTCTTCTGCATCTCTGAGGTGTACCAGAGACATCAAACGAGGAAGAGCAACCTTTTATTTGATTTTAGAGGGCTTTTGGTTGTTGTTTGTTTTTTTTTTTTTTCAGGCTGAGATTATTGTTCTGTTCATCCATTAGTTTCTAACTAAGAGCTTTCAGAGATGGAAGAACTTTGTTTATTCTGCCTGAGGAGAGATTAGAGAGTCTCCTTCTTCCTCTGGGACTGCCAGGCATTGTTCCTATTTACGAAGAATATGTGTTTTTGTAGTGGTAAAAAGTGTGCGTTTGGGGACTGCTGGGAATTGATTGAAAGGGGAATAATACATTTCAAACTTATTTCTTCTGAAGTTATTACCTCCTGGCTGGTTTTGATTCAGATACCATTAGCATCTTTGAAGAAATTCACTGTTTGCTGGAAAAATCAGTCTCTGCTTTCTAATAAAGAAACTTTTTCTTTCAAAAGGCAGAGCAGGATATTTTTTTTGTTACTGTTGTTAAAATTTAACTCATTTGTGAGTGTACATCAGGGATGATGGTTTGTGGAACTAGCAAGGGGAATATTCCAACAACATAGAAGAATTCAAATTAGACTTACCTAAGCAAGATGCATTATGAAAATTTTCTGTTAATTTCAGTTTTTTTGTTTCTTTTTGCTTCCTAGATTTTTCTGTTATGACTTTTATTGCAGGACAATTCAATATAGTAGCAAAGGCCCTGATTCAGTAGAGTGCCAAAGCGGTTGCCTATATTTAAATAGGTAAATCTTTCTGTGCACTATAGTGGGGCTACTTGTTTGGTTAGAATTAGGCGCATACAGAGATGTCTCATGGGGCTGACACCAGAAAGAGCAAGCCCAGCAGCTGGCCATGTATGTGTGAGACATTTCCTAAAGGAAATGTTACTAGAATATTAATTATAATAGTAGCGCTCCTTGGAAGAAACAAAGCAACATTTTTTTTTTTCCACTATTTTAAATGTTAACAGCATTGTCTCCTTTCCAATTATTGGCGTAAGTGCTAGAGTCAATACAAGAATATTTCCCAAACAGCTACAAGTCTATGGTTTTAAGGAAGAGTTTTGCGAAGATGAAAACTCCTCAGTCATCTTCTCTGGCTGAACAAAAGGCTCACAGATGGAAAAAACCCAAAATTCAGAAACACCTTGCTGTGGGGATTGTATTTCTGATTATTGCAACTTTTTAAAGGGGTGGAAACCTGACTACTGCTTTTAATTTCTGAGGGTTTTTGGGATTTTGTACAATTCTGTTAGTATATGCTGCGTCCAGCTTTGGAGCCCTCAACACAAGAAGGACATGGACCTCTTGGAGCGGATCCAGAGGAGGGCCACAAAAATGATCCGAGGGCTGGAGCACCTCTCCTATGAGGAGAGGCTGAGAGAGTTGGGGTGGTTCAGCCTGGAGAAGAGAAGGCTGCAGGGAGACCTTATTGCAGCCTTTCAGTACTTAAAGGGGGATTATAGGAAAGGTGGGGGCAATCTCTTCAGCAAGGCCTAATGTGCCAGGACAAGGGGTAATGGTTTTAAACTAAAGGAGGGTAGATTTAGACTAGATACAAGGAAGAAATTTTTTACATTGAAGGTGGTGAAGCGCTGGAATGGGTTGCCCAGAGGGATAGTGGAGGCCCCATCCCTGGACACATTCAAGGTCAGGTTGGACGGGGCTCTGAGCAACCTGGTCTAGTTGGGGATGTCCCTGCTCAGTGCAGGGGGGTTGGACTAGATGACCTCTAAAGGTCCCTTCCAACCCAAAGCCTTCTGTGATTCTACTGTTGTACTTCCAGACAGTAGC
This sequence comes from Morus bassanus, assembly GCA_031468815.1. Classification (NCBI taxonomy): domain Eukaryota; kingdom Metazoa; phylum Chordata; class Aves; order Suliformes; family Sulidae; genus Morus; species Morus bassanus. Next base: position 119,558,944 of record CM062568.1, on the reverse strand, counting down.
ACAGCACTGTGTTGCGTGGGCTTTCCAGGGGATACCAATACTTCTATTTTTCTGGTATTTTAATTTTAATTTCTAAAATAATTTTTATAGATTCTAACTGACTTTAGAGTATCACTTTTGAAGACTTTTAAGATCAGAAATGTGGGTTTTCTTAGTCATTTCACTTTCTCATGTCAATTTTGTGACATGAATTATAGTCTCTAATTGTGTTGTGTTAATGTGGTTTCATGACTTGCCTTATTTTGAAATGGAGTCTTCATTTTCTCAATGTTCCAGTGTTTCTTAAATTGCTAAAATATTTTACTGAAGGCAGTATATCTGCTTAAGCAGTTTGGAGGTCTTGGGGCCTAAGTGTGTGAACACTGTGTGGATCTGCGCTTCACCTATGAACGGTGTTCTGTAGGGAAATATGTAGGACAAAGTATTTCTTGGGAGCACATGAAGAGCAAGTGCAGAAAGAATTGCAGTGACAACAGACTTTTTTAATCGTCAATTAAATGCTACAGATTTAGCCATCAAATTTATTTTGATTGAATGAAAAAATGCATGCTTTCAACACAAAGGAGGGAACCTTGATAATGACTGGAAGGTGTCTGTAGGATACTTTCTGATGTATATTTTGTGAGTAAGAAATGGGAGAACTGGAGAAGTATTTTTCTTGTGTTGAACTGGTAGCCTTGTGTGCCTCTACCAAGTTTTCTGCTCCGGCCTGACTGGAAGAGCTCGCTGCATTTTACTGGTGATGCCAGTTTCTCTAGCTTGTTTTTTTGGGGTGCTTTTTCTTACTGACATCTTTTAAAAATTCTGTTATGCTTTGTTTATCAGGAAGACAGCAGTTGCTGCTGCTTTAAAGCTTTCCTGGATTATTTTTTTTAATATCTCCTATTTTCATGCCATATGAAAGTACCATTGTTGATCCCCAACCCTGCAAACGTGCCATTTGAAAACAGTTGTAAAATGGGCTGTCTATTCTCTGTTAGTTCAATAATTTTAACCTTAATAAACTTAAATAGTTTATAAATCTGTTTCTGATAGTATACCGAGTTTATGGGCTGGTGGCCAATAACATTTATTTCATAAGAATGTTGGAAACTTTATCTAAACAATCAGACTGGCAAATACGGAGCAGATTCTACATTAGTGTTGGTTACTATGCTTGACATATGCCAGAAGAAAAACCTTGATGTAATCTGGTATAATCCTACTGCCCAATATCAAAGTAGGCTATACTCAGAAACATTTATATTTTTTTTCTCTAGCCTTTGTACAGCTGTTCAGTTCTGTCACACGTGAAACAGGTTCACCGAGAGTGATCAGGGGCCATCATTTTGTTTCACTTAGTTCTAGCCTTTAAACATAAAGGTACATGTTCAGTGTAAAGACATGGTTCGGTTCTTGCATTTTTTCATGCAAATTTTCATTGTGAAATGTGGCATATCTGTGATTTTTATAACATCTTTATTTTCCATGATATTTTTACTTGCATTTTGGAACAGAATTAAAAAAAAAACTATCATTTTATACTAACACATTACGTGTAACTCACATAGTCTATGTGACACAGCGCTGCTAATGCCGAACATGAAGCTGACCTAGCTTTGCTACACAAGCAAAGAACATATGTAAATAAGCAGTATAGACAGGTCTGAGAGGAAAAATTGTTTCAGTTAAAACAATCTAAATTGCTTAATGCTGCCTGTAATCAAACCGGTTTTGAAGTGGGATAGTTTAATTGAATATAATACATTTTGTGCTGTTCCAACACTTAAATTAATCAGCTGATTGCAACGCTTCTTTTGCCTAAGTTCCTGCCTCCTCCTCCTACTGGCTCCATTTTCTCCCTCCCTTACCTTTGTCTGCTTTCTGCTCGTCTTCCTCCACTTCCCTTCTTATTTGTTTTAAATGAAATAGCAGCTTTGCTTTCCTTTGACCCTCTAATTTCAAACTAACTTGTTTTTATGATTTCCATTCATCTTAATGTCTTTACTGTTCCTCCCCTATGTGTGTGGCCTAAGCTTAAGCACAGAAGTAGGAGACAGAAACTTCACATTCAAATTTCTGTGCAAACACTCCCTCTCCCTTCAAGACAAGCCCCAACAGCCTTGCCAGAAACTAGGGACGGACTTTGTCGCTGCTACTACCATTTGGTTTCCCAGGAACAGCATTAGCCTTGGGAATCTTGCTGAGAAGTTGGCCAAAATTTTTCATTTTGAAGATTTTCAAAAAGAGGACAGTATTCTATTTTGAAGGAGAGGGGAACAGAGAAAAGAGCTCTTTATTCGTTACTATTTTATGTTAAAATGCTAGCATCTTTATTTTCTGTTAAAATACTAATGTATTTTAACTGTCATTTGATGCAGAAGGCCATTTTTAAGAATCTTCATTGATTTCCTCACATCCTGTTGCCACTGAGCTTTACAGTAACGTTTTCCTTTCGATTCATTTAACAAATGTTTAGTGTACCCTTGCTCATGTCGTTCAATATGCATGCTAAAAGTTTGACTCTTAAAAAAATTGTCTGACTTCTCTTCGTAGATCAGGTTCTGATAGTTCTCCTGGCTGCACAGCGCACAAATGGCTTCACAAGTGTGACATTAGTATCTAGAGTAAGGTGTTGGTATTTCACTTTTAAGTCTATTGTATTTGGTTGGATTAAAGGGGAAGGATTGAAAAGTTGAATTACCAAGGCTTCCGGGTGACCTGAGAAGTTAATAAACATGATGTTGATCCTAACATCACTGGAGGACAGGACTTGTCAAACTCAGCTTTATTCATGAGATTTCAGCAGTTTGTCAACTGAAGCTGTAATAGTATCCTTAGACTCTTTAAGCCATCTGACTTGATGTTGATGCTCCAATTAAAATATTTGCAAATGTAATGGCAGTGGGCATATGGAGGGATATAAAAAGACCTACTACATCTACTTGATGTATTTGAAGAAAATTAAAAGGACTTATTTTTTAATCAATTTATTTAATATCTTCACTAATAATTTGAAGGGGGACAAAACTGTAGCAGGTGAATTTTGCAGATGACTAGAGCAAAAAGTATGGGAATCACCATATAGATGTCAACGTTAAAAGCAGACTAAGTTGCCATGGTTGACAGTCAGCTGAACATGAGCTGCCAAAACAAAGCAGTGGCTCGGAGACCAAATGTGATTCTTGGATGTATAAATAACAAAGCACATGTGTTCTGTGGATGAACTTTGGTTACTAGAGTACAGAGTCTAGTTGCACTGTCCACAATTTATTATGAAAAAGATGCTGACAGACTGGAAAGGGCTCCGAGAAGAGCTCCAGAACAATTTGATGTCTGGAAAACCTCCCTCACAGAATAAAATTAAGTAGCTCAATAGCATTTAGTTTGTCTAAGAGAAGGTTTTGAAATGACGGGGTTACAGTTTGAGGAATGACTCTGCCTCAAGGTATGTAACTGCAAGGGAAAAGAGAGTTAAGTGCTTCATGTCATAGTAGACTTGTGTCTTGAAGAGGATATTTGAACCCGAGGCCTTTGTAATCTGTCCCACATAGATGTAGGTTGATCCCATAGCTGAGAGATGAGGCTTGACAAAATAGACTAGTAAGCCTAATTTTAAGTATTGAATTTAGTAGTTGTTTACATGGAAGAGTCTTATTTACAAATGTGGTAGGCTTTCCATTGCTTGATGGTTTCTAATCAAAGCCCATATCTTTTGGTCGGGTGTCAAACGATTGACAGAGGTCTCCCTTGGTGAAATTTTGTAATCTAGATTATGCAGGAGGCCGGCTTCGGTAATCAAGAGAATCTGTATGACAGGTAGGGCAACTGGTGTATATAGAAAAATATTACTCAAAAGGTCTGAATTTTTAGCAGACATCTTTTTAATTACCACTTGGAAGCCGGAACAGAGAAGAAACCAATACTAGCTAACCTATGGCTCTTTGCAGATGTATAATAAAAGTTTCATAACTACTTCTGGTCTGTAGATGTGATTTGAGAATCCTTGTAATGTGCTGAAACTTCATGGAGATTTTGGTCTTGCACATTTTATATTTGGTAGTATTATTAGACTCATGGTTTTCCGCTCATTCGCATTCTTCAGGGAGGTTCTTGCAGAGATGGATTTTAACGTACTCGGTGATGAGATCCTTGTTAGCAATCCCTCTATTCCTCTGCCGAAATATCCTTCTGGAAGGTCACCACCAAATGTGTCACTGTGTTGGCACTAAGTAAAATTGGAAAGAAGTCATGACATCAGAACCAAATGAGGTGTTACTTCCCAGAGAGGAGCGTTAGTTTTGTTCAGAGAGAGAGAAAAGGCAGGAGTCAGGAACCGGCATTGCACCCCAGAATGCTAAAATAAAGAAACTAGCAAGAAAGGAAACCTAAAAATAGCAATAGCCAAAGTGAGGACTCCAGTGGAGAGTGAATTGTATCAACGATCCCAAAAATCACATCATCTTCAGGAAGACTGTTCAGAACATATTGGCAAGGAGATGTCACAAGTGATGTCATGAAACCTGAATAGATAGATGGATGTATAGGTCGGGCTTAGTTTATTACCATTATGTCACTAAAGCCAGATGTAGAAGCTTTTTGCCTCTTGGCACCCTGGAACATCTTTCAGGTTAGGCATTGCTTATTCTGTTACCATTATGAGTCATCACATTAAATAGCTAAATGGTTTCTGAGTTAATTTGAAGAGAAGACCGCTTAAAACCAAATAATGCTAGCTGAATGCCCTAGCAAAGAGGGTTTGACTATTCAGGGAGTCATCTGTCCCTAAAGAGAGAGAGAGAGGGCAAAATGGTAGAGCACTCACCTATCTGGTGACATCTGGACTGCACGAGAAGTAAATGCCGGAGCTGCCACATTGCAAGAGACTTTGCTTCTAAGCAGTGGGAGAAGGAGGGAGGGTCGATGTCCAGAAGTGCTGTCACAGTGCTGTCTGAGTTGAGGTTTAGCCAGCTGTCCCTGTTTCCTTAAGATACTGCCCATTAATTTCCCCTTCCCAAACAGCAATCGGCAGCCTGTACCTTCCCCTTGTTAAAGGAACCTAAAATGTCACGGCAGTTACTTTCAGTTTGCTGAGCTCTGAGTCTGGTCAGTCTCCTCAAAACTTGCATGTTCGTGCTTTATTGCATTTGCATGCTGCCTGTAGCTTTTTTTTTTTTTATCTGACACAACACATTCACAATCTGCTGTGTGCATAACATGGGTGGGGTACATTAATAAAGGAAGAAGGGGATGGGCTTTTAATTTGCAAGTTCTGAGGGATTGTTGTGAAGGATGAGAATGGAGGAAGCAGACTTCTCGCACCATAGGGAGATGCCATGAGGGCCTTTTGAAGATGTGATTGTTTGTAGTTGTCTTGTTCTGTTTTTAGAGGCAGTTGGAAAAGATCTTGCAAACCATGTACTTATATTTGTTCCATTAAATTGATTTTTTTTCTTGACTGTAATCCCTCGTGTATATTAACTAACCTGAGTTTGAATACTTCTGCTTATATATGTCCACTTTTTGTGTGAGCAACAATGCAGAATGTGAACATTTGTCTCCCCCTCAAGAATCTCTAACCTCTCCTGCCTAAGTGTAATGACTAAAAACTTGGACTACAAATCTGCTTCTGATTCAGACACCACCTGTCCAAGTATTACAGAAAGGTCAAAACAGATTTTCAGCAGCAGAGGAAGAGAAAGCGTTAGAAAATCACACAAAGAAAGGCTTGTGCAGAAGATACAGAACGGGATCTTTTGTAACTTGAGTTTAATCTTGATTATTTAAAGAATAGGAGTGATGCTGATCAGTTTAGGCATGCTGGCAAGACAGTAGGGAAGAGCAGCAAGGCAGTCGAGGAGAAGAGATCCCTCTGCCTTCACTGAAGATTAACCTGTCCATGTTGGACGCACTGAGAGAAAAGGGAATATCTGGCAGAAATAGCAGGAGGAAGGCAGTAGATTACATATTTGAGAAGTAGTTCAGAGTCTTGGTTTCTGGTCTTAATTTTGACAGTGTCTTTATTACTCAGAGTATTGTTTAGTATTTCCACGCCTTTTTTTTTTTAAATCTATAAAATGAAAGTAATATCTACCTAAATATGTAAACAAGTGGTTGTGACAATTTGTAAATGACTGCTTGTGTAGTTAAGAAGTCCATGGAAGCAAGTTGGCAGGGCAGAGGTGTTTTCTGTATCCCTAGGATTATGCTTTGCTTTTTCACTTCTTAAAAGCAAGTAAAGTAGATTCAAAACTTGGGTTAGTAGAGTCCTGTTGCTGGGTATATAATGTAACAACATTAGTTCATGAAGCATCAAGTTGAAGACTCATGAGATTCATCTTCCTAATCTAGCAAGTGCAAGTGCTGAAATGCTCTCTGAGAGCTGGCTGGCTGATCTAGCAAAGCCATGTGGGTAGTTAAGCACAAGCCTAACTTTTACATATGCTGAACTGGAGATAGCATGCTCAGTACCTGCCATGGCAAAGCACTCCAAAAATGAACCACTGTAGAAAAGCCTAAGGCAAGGATGAAACTCTGTGGAGCCAAACTTTAATAATATGGATGTAGCCCAAATGGGGGGGTGGGGGGTGGCAATCCCTATTTCATGGTGAGCTGACCAACAGACGCTACCAGTCTGTTGGTTTCAGTTCTCAGTAAAAGTATAAGAATTTAGTGGTGTAATGCCATTTAGCTACTAGGTCAACATTTATAACTATTTAATTGCAGAGATTGTCTTGTAGAAAAAAAAAAAAAAATAAAGCCCCTTAGAATACAGTTCTTGGAAGAATAACATCTATCCACTAATGATAAGAGAGCATGGGCATATAAAAAATGTAAGAATGGGTTATTTTTAGGATAAAAACTAAATGTCTTAGGTAATTCCCAAGAATTAATTTTAATTATGAATGCTGTAGCTTAATAATTGTGTTCACTGCATCTCTGAATATAGACTCATATGGACAACATGGGTTTATGTTGCAATGTAAGAATATGTGTGGTATAATTACGTTAGCTTCACCGTGGGGTTTTTTTTAACAGGGAGTGTAGGGTTGCTTGTGGGCCTATGAGTTGAATATGGTGGCCTATGGTGTGAATTTGGGGTTGTCCAGTGCGGGGAAATGAGTTGGACTCGATGATCCTTGTGGGTCCCTTCCAACTCAGGACATTCTGTGAAATGAGTTTTACTATTTTATTTTCCCCTTCAGAGAATTTGTGGGGAAAATACTGTGCAGTGTTCCAAACTTCGTGATTAGTGACTGTTACATGGTTGATGCAATGATGAGAGGGAGGAAAGCCCTGAAAATTGTAGGTAGTTGGTAATGGGAAGTGATAAGCTGCATCATTTGAGCCCAAAGAGCAGTAACCAGCCTGTTCTCCAGTCCCAAGTACCGAGGGTGGCACCAGCTACTGTGTCTGTGGTGTTTAGGCTGTAGAAGGTAATCTTGACTCTCTGGGAAAAACAAAACAATTTTATCCTAAACAATCCAAGAGGCCTGTTTCCAGCAAAGCAAGCTTTTGTGCTGTAAACTTCATTCATTCGGCGTGAGTCATTTGGTCTCAGTGAAAGATGCATTTAAAACTGGGCCCTGGCTAAGGGTAGAAGAGGTTCACAAAAAGTAGCTTCAGTGGTGAAGTGAGCCACAGTGGTGCGTGCTTGCTTGTTCCTGCCTGTTGCGTGGCATTCACTGCCCCGTCATTTGTGCTGGTACAAATCACTGCTCTGTAAACTGTATCATGGGCTGAATTTTTCCTGATGGAAACTTCTGCTCCCCCCTTGATTTTACCTGAGAAGACCATGGCCCTACTGAGAGCCCTGTTCGGCTGAGTTAAGGGTGGGAAGAGATAGCTGAGGCTGAGGAGGAAGGTGTGGAAATTTCTAAAGCTGGTTCTGCTGACAAAGTTAGCATGTTGAGGAACTACACCCTAAAGCAAAAGGTTCAGGAATGTAGAAACGCTAGAATATAAACCATGAAAGGGTGTGGGGAATTGCTTCCAGCTTTAGGTTTATTTTATGCTGGAAAGTAAAGTTTTGATACTTTTTTTTTTCCACTTGTTGATTTTAAGATGCTTATCTGCTGAATTGCGTTCTTTTGGTTTTGCTATGTACACTATGGAATTTCATAGCGATCTGTCCAAGTCTTGCTAGCTAGAAGAAAGTAATTCAGGCATATATTTCAAATACAAACAAGAAGTAGGAAAGTGAAAAAAGTTTTGGGAAAAAACATTATGTGAAGGGAAGAATATGAGCAAAACAAAGTGGTAAAAGAATAGGACACTGGTGATCTGTGCTGGCAATACTTAATGAAAACAAGGATCTCATTTGTGGTCTGCAGACCAGTTCCATAAATAGTGATATCCTGAAGCCAGGAAGAACGTCTGCTGGAGATCAACCTCATTATTCTGCTCTTAGGTACAGGGAATTCCTGTTCATGTCAAGTGTATCCGCATCAGGAAAAGCTATGCAGATCTGAGAGGGGTGTTTTTTTTTTAAAAAAAAAAAAAAGACAACCTAGGAGGGAGAAAATAGGCAACGCGTACTGTGAAGCACTTTCATTAGTGTGCCAGACCGCCCAGAAGTGATTGTGACATCTCCTTCATGAAACACATTAACAGCAGAGGAAATTAATAGGATAGAATATTAATTCACCTGCTTTGTCTCACAGGGAGGCAAAGAACAGCCAAGACTTTCTGCCTGGTGCTCTCCCTGAAAAAGCATCTTTGTGTTTATGAATGCATTATGAAAGATTACCTGAGGTGATCTGAAAGTACATCGTTTTCAACTTGAAGAGGATATATAAAAGAGAGGATGGAGCTTTTCTTTTGACGTATCTGAAAAGATCTGAAAGATCTTGGAAAAACTTAATTGCAGGAGAGTTCTGTTCTCATTTTTGTTTGGAGAATGTTGTCTCTGAGCAGCTGAGAGGGAAACTTAACAATTAGTCAGATTGGCTTTTGTATTTTCTGTGTATATCAACATATATTTAACTGGGATCCCTAATTCACAACAGGAAGAAAACCTTTCTTTTCAGAAGTCTTTCTGCGACATGCTTACCGGTGGTTAACAGTCAGTAGCGGTAGGAGTAGCCAGTACGTCTAAATCCTGTTGCCAGGATTCCTGGAAATTCCTGGCAGAATTTCACCAAAATGCAAACAATTATTTTTTTTTATTTTTATTTAAACAGCTTTCAATCCATGTCTTTGTACAAATTCAGAAATAAGGGCTTGTGCATTTGCTGATAGCAAAGCTAAATTTCTGAAATTGATGAAGCAGGGTTTTTGAAGTGATAATGACTTCATTGCAATACTGAGCATTTCTCACCTGATATATTGGTACAAAGTTATTTTTCTTCAGCTTATGATACGCAATGCGGGAAGTGATGTCTGTCGTTAACATCCTCTGATGTTTTCCTTGATACGTTTTTGCTTTTAAGTTACGTGTAGCATAATGGTTTTAATTAAAATGTTCTCTGCTGGATTGTGCTTAAGGATCATTTTCAGAATCGGGGTGGGGGCAATGGTTCCCTTCATTCCAAAGATGGGCTCTGAAGAAAATTTTGACCAAGGTAGATTGGCAATAAGGCCATAGGCGACTTTGGACTTCTGACTTTTAAAATGGAACAGTGGGTGTTGCCTTGGTCATAACAACATGCCTGTTGTCCCCTTTCTAAAATTTCTTCTGAATTTGCCTGCAAATCCCCGTTAGGTATGTTCAGTGAAGATCTGTTAAATGTGGTAGCTGCAATTTGTGATGATTCCATCTGCCCTGAGTATGTTCCACTCAATCACTGTCCTCAGTATATGGACTGAGGGTACTTTGTAGCTGCCAGATGTGCCAGATAGTGCTATGGCAATGAATGCTGCTGTAGTAGATGGCTGATCAACTATAATATCATTTTTCAAGCAGAAAATAATACATATGCACAGAAGGCTTGGGGGTTTTTTCAGCTGGAAGAGCTCAAATGCTGTGTGCCACTTCTGAAGGCTTGAGTTTGAAAACCTCTGTATGAGGTGAAACAGGCATTTTGCTTCCATCTTCAGCTTTTTGGAGCATGGCTTTTTCAGTTGCAGTGTGTGCAGAATATGGGCAATGGTTTGGAAAAATATGTTCTTCTGTCCTTCTAAGTTAATGCTCTCTTGTGTTTAAATTGGATGATACTGTGTTGGCTCTCAGGTAGACTTGAATAATGCAAGTCCTCAGTGTTACAAAATATCTTTGTTTTTCAGTTCTGAAAACAAAGGGAGTGAAGCCATAAATTTAAAGAGCAACCAAAAGGAAAGCACGACTCTGCCTGCACTTTTGAAGGTATGATTTTTTTATTTACTAATATTTAATTGAGCTAAAGCCTGCCACCTCTGCTTGTGACTACTTGCTAGTGTTCTGATGTTGGATGTATTCCTGCACTGCAGTATAGCACCTGGTTGCCATATTCTGGGTTAGGATCCGTTATGCCAGGGTACTAATACACATGCAGAAGACAGAAAAACTGTCTGTGCTTCACATTCTTAAAACAAGCTAGTATTTTTATCAAACAATGGTTTCAGGCATTCCTCTAAAGCATCATTTCTATATGATTTATGAATATCTAACCAGCAAGTATTTGCCTGCCTGAAGGTCCACCGGTTGCCAACCAAAGCACTGTAAGATCTTTCTGCTGAAATTTGTATGTACGTTGGCTGTTCTTCCCCAGTGTTATCCATGTTAATCATGCTTGTCTTGTCCTGTAAGCATTTTACTGCAAAAAAAGGGCATGCTTCTCTGTGATCAGGGCTTTCTCCTATGTCACTTGACACAAAGTGGTGGTTGCCTATAAAATTGTGTTTAGATTTAGTCAAATATCATAAATAATTATACAGGACAGGGCCTGGTGATAACAGCCATCTTTGCTGCTGTCACATCATGCCCTGCACAGAGCCATTTTAGTGATTCTTTCACTAAGCACTTTTGCTTGGTTTTTTGTTCCTTTTCCTAGTTTTAGTTTAATGCGGATAATATTGTGGCTACTTCCCCAAAAGGGCCTGACTAGTCTGCCAGATTTATTTGGGGATGCAGTAGGCTTCGTAACACACTGAATCTGAGATTTCTGTCCTGTGTTGCATTTATTGAGCACTGACAGTGTATGGACAAGGAAGCGGTCTTATTCCCGTATGGCCTACAGTCTCTGTGTAGTTGCATCTTCCTTATCTAGGGGCCATTTGCTTGGGCTTTGCCAAAGGTGAAGAGACATTGCAGTTGCCTCTACAAAGACCTGGTTCAGTCCAACGGGGTTATGAGCTCAAGAACAATTCCATGTTGAACGTAGTTTATCTACATCAAGGTGGAAAACAATATGGTGACGTTTGTTCAGAAGCCCTGTGGATTCAAGCGAACTCTGTCAGTTCTGAGCTCCTGCATGCCTCTGAATGCCTTCCTGTTACCATAAGTCATGGACTATTGATTTAATGCCTTGAAATGCAGGTAGAAAGGATTCGGAAAAAACAGAGGAGATGATACTATAATAGAAGCAAATTTTCTGCGTTTTTTAAAAAAGTCTTATTTTTCTATGATAGATCAGTGAAAAATTCTAAAACAAATTTTCCGTTTGAAGAAGGTTTTTACTGAGGAAGGGGAATTATTTAGCATACGTGCACAGGACTTCAACACCAGGAATTGCTTAAAAGGAAATATGCAGAGGGCTAGGTCTCAAGAAACAAGCAGGATGTGTAGATGGAGCAAAGGGAGCATATAGGTTTAAGTTACCTAAGGGTGTTTCTTTCTTGCTGAAAACTAAATTTCGTTTATTTTTTTAATTTAAAAAAGCCCAAATTCAGAGTCTTTCCTGCGGAACCTAAATTCATTGCAGTAAAGTATTCTACTCAGAACTTGTATTTTTGTAATACTGTACTAAAATTTCGTGCCAATATTAATGCTGTAAAGTTTTGTTCTAAATATCTGATCTGTTTTCTTTGTCTTGCCATAACTTTTTATTTATTTATATTGTCTTTGATCTATTTTTAGAAGTCTAAAGTGTTACAGTGTACATTACATTACTTTTGAAATAGTACCTGGTGTTTATGTAGGCTTTATAAGAAAGATGCAGTTTTCATATTTCTAGAGTTTGCTGGTCATTCAACTGTACTGACAGCTTCCTGTCTAACTTACTTCCCTTTTTCTTAAGCTGATCAAAAATCTCTTGATACACTTGAACAGCTCATATGCATAGTAACAAGTACTTTTAGCACTATAATTTTAAATCTCGTGTGCACTGAAATTACAGCTAGATAATAAAAACCGAATCAGAGGAGGTGGATAAAATATTTTCTATGGCTGCCTCTCCCCCTCCCCCCTTTTTTTTTGGTGAAGAAAATATTTTTCTTTTTATTTTTTTTTTTCCTACCACGGCTCCCTCCAACGCACACTTGCATTTTGATAACACCACACTGTCTGGTGCCTGACATTGGCCAAAATAAGCTGTCTTTTGCAAAGATCACTAGAATGCAGCTGAACGGTTGGAGAGAACTGAGACTGTCTCATTTGAAAGGGATAATGTACGGTATTGAAAGACATTCCAGTTTTATTCATTGAGTCATCAAGGTTATTATGGGCTGAAAAAAAAAAACCCCATGTTTTGTTGTTCTGGAAAGTGTACTTTGTGAGGAATGTTTAAATCTATATACCTACGTGGATTGGGTTTGGGCAGGTTTCGATACATGTCCATGTCTCTGAACCGTGCTTCTACCTAGTCGTCTCAGGTAAATGATGACTATAAACCATATTGTGTCAGTCTGTAACCATGTTAATGAGCTATCATGTTTCTGATAGACTTACATGCAGACTTACATGCTGTGATTTTGTATATTCATTGGCCGTCTCAAGAGGAGGCCGGGGCAAAATAGCAGGGGACTGTAAGTCTCTGATTTAGCACCAAAGGTCAGGCATCTAAATTACAGCTGGCTGGGTGAGTGGGGCTGGGAAACGTGCTGAGCTATGGTAGCTCTTTAGCTCTTCTGAGCACTTTAATTACCAGTTCTGTACTTTAACCCTGCTATTTTTTCCCCTGCGATAAAATATTTAGCTCATAAAGGGAGGAAAAGATATTTTGATACTCACCTAATGAAAATATAAAGCCTAATCTTTTTGTGCCAAGGTGACTTTATCGATCATCATTTGATAACTTCCAAGAAAATATTACTGAAGTAATTTGCCATGTCTATTAATTAATTGCCAAAAAGTACACCACCACCCACCACTATTTACAGATTTTGTTTTGCTTCTGTTTCTTCGAATTAAGAGCTGTAAACAGTGCTCTTTCTGAGTAAATGCTCCATTTGAGCAATGTCATTGTTGAACAGATGGTTGTGTGGATGTAAACAGTTCTTGAACTTCATGTTTAGTGTTCTAAGTATCTACATTACAGTGTCCAGTACATGTTAGTATATCATTAACCTCACTTTTAGCACTACAGGGACTTTGTTTTTAAAAGGAATATTACAACAGTGCTTCCTGCAACAGTATGTTTCTCATACTTTTGCTTTTGGTAATGCCCAACTGGGACATAGGTGTTAGTTGGATTGTGTGGAACGGCTACTACAAATAAGCTAATGTTGCTACTGTAGCGAGCCACGTGCTGGAGAATGTCATGTTAGTGCAGTTTTGAAGAAAACACACAACACTCTTGTTGGACATACTTGTGCCACAAGTATAACCTGGCTCCTACCCATATTACCATACTGTAGTAGTAGCAGCAGTGATAGGTGCTTGGGTTAGTTTCAGTAGTAGTGAATGGCTTAGGTCCCAGGCTTGCCCTGTCTGAGATTTTCATCCAACTGAAGACTTTGCTGTGAGAATGTAGGCAAATTCACTTGCCTGCCGATTGTCCCCAGATACCCTTCCTGTAGCGGCCATGGGGGAAATAGCACATTCTCCCATAACTGATTAGGAAGGAATTCCTAAGCATCTTGGCACAGGAACTACTATGTGAGCTCTGTCAGGCAAATGCAAAAGTTCGGAAAAGTAGGTACAAATACGATATACCAAATGTATAATTTAAACTTCAGTATTTCAGTAGCATTAAGTATTTTGTAATTTGGCCCATAGGCTCAAGCCTGGGTGCAAGTCACCTGGATTAACCAGAGGTAGACTCAACCTTCATAGAAAGCACAGGGGCAGAAAGTACTGCAAAGATTACCTAGTCCACTCCTGTGCCCCAGGGTGAGATCTCTGTATCTACCTGACAGAAATTTATCTAACTTGTTCTCAAAGACCTCCAGGGATGGAGATCTCTAAGATCTCTGCAACTTCACCAGACAGCTGTTCTACCAATTTCATAAACCTTATAATTAGAAAGTCTTTTTCTTAACATCCCATCTAAAGCTTCCTTGCTACAAATTAAACCTGTTGCTAATTGTCCTCTGGCAAGTACTCCTATATACTGTGAAAATGGAGAAGAGATTATTCTGTAGCCCTGCTTTCTCACATGAATTTCATTTCAAGGTAACATAAAGATGGCTGTATTTAAACGGTAGACATGGTATTAAAATTTGATGGCAAGGACTGCAATTGTGTGATAAGATGGAGCCAGAGCCTTTTTGGAGTTGCAACAAATAAGACAAGTGGCAATGGGTGCAAGTTGGAACATGGGAAATTCCAGTCACCCATGAAAATTTTTTTCTTCTTTTTTTTTTTTTTCCCCTTTTTCCCCCTTTACTGTAAGAGTGGTCAGATACTGGAACAGGTTGCCCAACGAAGTTGTAGAATCTTTATCCTTGGAAATACTCAAAACACAGCTGAATGAAGCCCTACTCTAACTGGAGCTGATCTGAGCAGGAGCTTAGACTACATGACCTCCCCAGCCACATTCCTTTCAGCCTAATTTGTTCTGTAGTTCCCTGTCCCATCATTTTTCATCTGGTGTATGAATTCATGTAAGTTTTTTAAAAAGTCCCATGAACTTGCTGAATATATGTAGCTGTTCTAACTGAATGTTCCTAATTCTGACTTTGTAATTAGTTTTAAGTTCTATAAAAAAATTAGGAATCAAAATTAAGCCCAGTGTCTTAGTTAACCACATACTTTTCCATATAGCATGGGTTTTTTTCAGATTGTCATGGTTTTTTTTTTTTATATTGTCTTTATTGCATAGGTATGTTATCTAAGTAATGTCTTCTCAGCCTGTGTGTGAATGCTTGCTGAATGCCTGTATCTTTGACCTAGTAATTAGAAATCAGAGAGGGGCATTCTTTGGCTTTTGGGAGTCAAGGGAGGTGGACTATTACTGCCAAGCATGAATTTCTGAAAAACCTGAGAGTTACTTTTATAAACCGTTGCTGTTGCTGCCCACAACAATGAATGAAAGACAAAACCAAAATGTTTCTGGAGTTCGCATAATCAAGATGGCTTTTGTGGAACCTGAAAGCAGATCTTTTTCTCTTCGGCAGTGATGTAGACTTTTGTTGAAATGGAGTTTTATAGGTGAGTACATAGCACCTCCTGGTCTCCCGGAACACTTTGTTAAATTAATGGTGTTAACAGCTGTATGTGTTCAGGAAGACATTTAAAGATCATCCTATACAAAGTCCTGGTAAATTCCTTTGTCATACTGAAGATTTTTAGAAAGGATGATCCTGAAATGTGCTTCCTTCTCTACTACTTTAGTTCTTCAAAGAAGGGATCTTGAGCAGGGAACGTCATTTCAGGATGAGTGAAGAAAAAAATGGACTTAAACCTTGCTCAGTTTGGCACAGAAAACCACCAAGGAGAGAGATGAGAAGCGGAAGTGTGGTGCCAAATGCTATAGCCTGCCAACAGAATACAAGTACAGGTGGAAATCCCATTATCTTGCCCCATTCCCAAGGTACTGCCTGCTTGTGCATACCTTCTGCATTGAAAAGGTGAATTTCACCTTTATTTTTTAATTTATTTTCAAATGTCAGGGAATCATCAAGTAAAAGAGAATAAAAATTATTTCATGTTTGTGAAAACATCTTAGCTAAAAGACAATGGAAGTGTAATACTGGGATGATTTAGAGGAAAGAACAGAAATAAGACAGACAACTTAATTCTGTTGTCTCTGGCTCCATCCTAGACCTTGTAGTAATAAGGTAATGGTTACATACTGAGAAGTGAGCACCAATTCTTAATCTTTAATCAGAACTTTCCAGTAATTTCAGGAGAAAATTCAGAAAGGAGAAATTTTGAAGTAACTCTGCAAAAGGTTTAAACAGAATTTTTTAAATTATAAAGTTTACTTTGTCATTCTAGAGACTTTCACTGAGTTTAAAATTCCCCGTAAAGGTGAACTAGCAGAAACTTTATTTCAAATTGTACCTCCTTTTACTCTCCCTTTTCATTTGAAGTGTTCACCCTTACCACCTTGTTTTTTGTTCTGTTGTCAGGGAAGGTGAGTCTGGATACTTCCTCAGATTTTTAGGAGAACACTAGAGTTTCAGAGAATGTTTGTTTCATTTTTTTCTTTCCTCATCTGACAAATTAAATCTACATTAAGGACTCCTTGGTGTTTCAAGAATTCAAATGGATAAACAAATTTTTAAAGTCCCAGTGCTGAACTTTCAACAGAGGTAGTCATCTTTCCAAATGTTAAATAGTCATTGAATTTAAATAGATTTATTTATAAAAATGCAAAACTGATACAGTTTAACTAAAAGTATCTTCCTGTTTAACTTTTGCTCCTGATTATGAAGATGCCATGATTTCATTAGTTTTCTAGTTACTCTTGTCTTCCGGGGTTGTCATGACCTGATTTTTTCATGTCAAAACAAGCAGAGAAAGGAGGATGTGGAAGGAAAACTTCACAGTATAAAAAAAAGCCAAATTATTCAGAGGTTCAAAGCATCGGTTATTTGTAGAGATACAGAATTCACCTTCAACTTAAATCCCCCCAAAACCCAAAGGCTGTCTTCGTTAATCTTTGTTTTTTTGCTTTTTCCAATTAAAGATTTTCTGATTAAAAGGTCTTATTTAGCTAAAACTAGACAGTTTTTGACAATGGTGGAACTCCCTTGCATCATCTCCATCACCACTCTAATTACTGGCATAAATAGGAAAAACCCACTTTGAATGTGTGTTTTTTAAATCCATTTTTCTCATAAACAGTGGCAACAGTGGACTTTTAGGAGTCCTCTGCTTATCGTGTATTTCACTGTCTGATAGTACTTTTTCCTGAATTTTTCTTAATACTGTGCCAATTTTCTTAAACAAGTCTGGTTCCTAATCTATGTCTCACTATGTCTGGTTCTTTTTCATTAGGTTTCCATACGTATTGCCGCCTGCTGGTTGAGAATGCCTAACTTCTTTTCTTCACAGTAGTTGAAAAAACAAAAGCTTGTGTCGTGTGTGTCCTGCTCATTGCAAACAAGTGGGAGATTACAGCAAAGATGCTTTAGCTTCCCAGAGAAAGAAATCTGCTGAAGAACATGCAGTAGTGACTCATTGTGGGGTTGTACTAGTCTGCCAGCAACTCAAGCTATTTCACTCTGGATTTTGTTTAGCATACAGAATTTACATACTGTATCGCTGTTCAAATTGAATGAGATGCTCATAATTGTTAAATGAAACGCAGCCATCTTAGCTGTGTTGGAAGGCCAAAGCTAAGGCTAGGAACATGGTTAATTTTCCAGTGTTAGAGGTAGCAGTGCCTAAACGTGCTACTTTGTGCACCCAGCACTTTAATCTGAAACTCTTAAACTATTTCTACATGCTAGCAAAGAGAAATTCTGGAGTAGTGCTGTGACCGTTTCTTGGATGAGTAAATTGGGATGTTGGGGTTAAATGGCTTGTTGAAGGTCACTGGGGTGGATCAATGATGATCTTAAAATCCTAGCAACTGCAGTGAGATGGGGTGGTTAAAGTGCACAAGCTTATCAGCACAATACGCAGGATGTCCTCCATCAGCAGCTCCCAATGTGGCAGGACAGACGGTCTGTGAGAGGTCTCCACGCTGCTGTCTGGAGTTTCTGCTTTGTAATGAGCGTTCATTCATGGGGAGTGAAACTCAAAATGTCTGGCTGTTGTGGCTGGAAGCTAATTCTTTGTTCATGGAGATCTGTGTTTTACTGCTGTTAATGTTTTCATTTCATTCACTTGTTAGGGCAATAAAAGAGATTGTATTCTTGGCAGACGATGTAACCCCTGCTGAATGAGAACCTCTGGCTATTTGAACTTTTGCCACCCAACTGCTGAGAGATGGCAGCTACCAGGGCGGCTGTTCCCAGCTGGTGCGGGAGGCAAACCTGGCAAAGCAATCCCTCTTCGGGGTGCCGTTGGGCTGCTGGAGCTGCTCTCTGCACTTCGGGGCGGCTGTTCACACTGGTAGCAAGCCCAGTGCCTGACTGCGTAGGTGCAATTAGGCTTTGGGCGTATGTCTACAGTCAGGAGTGGATTACAGCCTGGAAAATGTACCTAGTCTACCATGGAATAAATTAGCTTAGATAAAAATCACGCTTGAGACATGGCATTGTGGGCTTGTCTTCTGAGTTCTGGCTGCCAAGCTTCTCTGCAGCAGCTGCTCCAGCAAGGTGGGACTGCACTGTAGGTACAGCTTCAGTTATCGCTGCAGTCTCTTCAGTCACCTGATCTAAGTCATAATCTTGTTTCACATTCTGCCAAGCTTCCCCTCTGCACCAGCCTCATTGCACATGAGGTCGCAGGACCATAGGATAATTCAGGTTGAAGAGACCCCAGGATGTCATTTAGCCCAACTTCCTGCTTAAAGCAGGCTCAGCTATAAGGTCAGGCCAGGTTACCCAGGGCTTGCGCAGTGAAACTTTGAGTAGCGAGTTGCTAAAGGAATAAAAGCTAATTAAAGCTTTATGAAGCATGTCACAAGCAGGAATGCTCATGGAGAGTTGGGAAAGGGGAGGCAAGGGGAAGACGGATGACAGTCCGTATACAAAAGGAGCAAAAAGACAACACTATGGCAGGAAAACTTTTTTCCTTGCATCAGCAAGGATCTCAAAGGGGATCTGGCAGGTAGGTTTTAGTCCGAAAACTATTGTTTGCATGGTAAGCCTGAGAAACTGTTCAGCCTGCTGTGACACTGGAAGAGGATTTTTCTTTTTTTCCTTAACCGATGACATGAAGTGTAACTAATACAAGGGTTGCTGGTATTCTTCCAGTGTTGTGAATATCAGACTGCTCAAGCCTAATTGCAACACAGAGGCAACTGCTCTGTCGAGGCCAACTAAAGGCTCGGACTGTTGAAAACTGGTGGGATATACCAGGGAAAGGATTACTTTGCGTATACCCTATAACCTTGCCTTTTTTTCCTGAGCATTTGCTGCGGGCTTCTGTCGGAGATGAGCTCAGGGAGAGGCATGGGAAATAATAAGTGAATGTTATCATGATGTTGCCTCATGGAATTGCCATCATACTGCCGCGTTCATCATGTGCTTGTGCCTGAAGGCTCCTGTTGTGTTAAGGGCTTACTGGCTTTACAAATCATGTGCTTTCGTCTCAGTAATTTGAATATGGCATTATCTTAAAATACAAACTTAAGAATCTGGAGCAGGAACAGTTTTGTTTGTATAATGCCTAAACAGTGGTTCAAATTTCAAATTGAGATTTTATGGGCAAATGATAAAACACCAATAGCTCATGCTGTCTTTTATCGCAAAGACAAAGTGGAGCAGGAGGGAGAATATATGGAGAGTGGGATTGATTATATTGAAGGGAAGAAAGAAGGATTTGCATAGTTTCTGTGTTGGGACTTAATATCCACATATATCTTCAAGTAAGCACAGTGTAAATGTTCTCCAGGGCTTTTTTTTATGCAAGACACTATTTATAGTTAAAGGTATGGAAGGACCCTTTCATATTAAAACTTCCTGTTCTTTTGATTTACCAAAAGTTAAGTAAGGAAGGGAAGATTAAAGAGGAAGGAAAGTCTAAATAGATTTCTGTTTCTGGAAACAGAGACTACAAAACAGCTTTTCATGCCAGGCATGAATTATGCTTACAGTTAAGAAGCACAGTCTTTACAAGTGTTACATCTCAGAGCTGCTAGGGGAAGAATTTCACATGTAGAGATTTAGCCATATTTGAAGTCTCAGTTCCTAATAGAAAAAAAAACCCACTAATTCTTGAATACAAATGACTTTTTTCAAAAAAAACAAACAAACCCAAACAACAACAAAAACAACCAAAAAACCATAATACTGAACTGTTGACAAGTTTTGAATGTAATATTTTCTTTTATAGTTAATGCATTTAGCTGTTAACTTCATAGATACTGTAGTAATTAATATAAATGTTTATAGCCTATAATGGTTATATCTGCAGATAAAATAAGATTTGTGTGCACTCTCTGCACTGAGATACTTTTTTTAAATCTGACCAATTTGTATGAATGATACTAATCACAGAACAAGGGAGAAATGCCTTCCCTCACTTAAAGTTGAATCAAAACTGGTATTGAAGAATGCTGAGATATTAATCAAAGTAAAGGAAGAAACTATGACAGTAAAACTTTTAAGTTGACTATGGTGAATCATTCATGAATTACCAAATTTTGGAAATTAATTTTTTTCTTGTTTCTGTTTTGTATTTGCTTATGCAAAGCACTTAGATCCTATCAGATAAAGCTAATTGTTTGCATGTTACTTGGATAGTTTGCCTAGTACTGAAGATACCAGCCAGCACTGTGGTACATTTGTAAGCTGTGCTGTTGTCATCTTCATTTGCAAGGGTGGGTTTGGGTAGAGTTGTCTTGTGAAGTAGTAAATTCCTAAATACTACAGGGGTGACTATATCCCGTTGTGACGCATCAGCTATTGATTAGTGCAGTATGTGGGGAGGCAGGTGGGATTTGTCACAGGTGGGATGAAAAAAGGCTAGAGTTTGACTTAGCCCACTTTTGAAAGTTTACTTAAAAGTTTAATGTGGTTGTTTTAAGTGTCTTGCCTGTATGAAGAAAATAGAGGTTGAATGGATTTCTCAAGGGCAAATTAGTGACATTCAGTTTCTATCCTCACATAAACAATTCCATTTTCAACACATACATCAGATCGCTTATTGTTAAGCAATTGCATCTACTCTTTGTATGAAACAGGTGAAAAAATATTGCTTGGAGACTGAAGACCACTGCTCCAGTATCGCTAAATATAACCTGCAAGTTTTTAAGAAATTGCTGTTCCCCAAGGATCAAACTGTGTTCATTAAAACACTTTTTTCATCATTAACATGATCTTAGATGGGCTATTAACAAATAAGCCTACTTGCTTATTTTAGGTTACTTAAATAAATCTTCAAGTTGAGATAAATGAAAATAGTAGCTTTCTGCTTAGATTGGATGGGTAGTTGTTATCCAATCTGAAACAATTAGTCTTATCCAAAGATATTGTTGACACAACTAAAATTTGCATAGGACTTTTTGTTCGTGTTCTCCTTCCCCACTCCTGTTGAGCAGAATAGATTTCATCTAAGAAAAGCTGGAGTAACTTTATTTTAACAAACTGGATTGAAACGGGGATTGAAATTACAAGGATTGTACTGTAAAGCTAAAATTGGCAGCAATAGCATATGGCAACCACTACGAAGGGTGAGGACTGGGGGAAGGTGCTCCCCAGATGACTTTAGTCCAGGGAAAAAGCATTTGCAGACTGTGAAGATGAAAACTTGGTTACATGTGGTGTTTATGAAGACTATCAGTGAAGTTGCATCATCTTTTGGGGCTGATGGACTTGCCAGAAGTAGCATGGGCTTGGGCAGCAGTTCTTGGATCCATAAGAGAAGCTGACACCAAGGAAATTAAAGGGTGTAAATTGGTGAGGAACAGAGCTTATCTTGCCCCTGGGGATAGATGCTCAGCTGAGTTGAGGGAAGAAATGAACACAGGTGGTTTAAATGAGGTGAAGTCTTGCCTTAGTACTGCTTATTTTCAGTTAGCAGGTAGAGCCAATAGGCACAGGTGGTGGTGTGTAGGACTTTGGCTGTATGGAAAACTGTGCAGTTTGGACATGGTAGACAAGGGAGCTGTGTGAGACTACAAATAGGTTTGGAAGTAGAGCTGGGCAGTTATTTGCCTGTGGAGTTGAAGGAGAGCTGGCCAAAGGGTGCAACATAGGTTTGCTAAGGAGAGCAGGTAGGATTAATCTCTGGCACTTGAGTTGAGTTCATTTTATCCAAATTCTGTTCTTGATTCTCTGTTGTTTTTTTTTTTTTACAAGTGCAGGTTACCCTACATTTAAGGCTATGGTATGTTTCTGTTTTGCCATGGTGTTTTTGCGTATATTTGCAAACTGAAAACTGTTCATCTCACAAGTGCATATAGATTTGTTTGTGAAGCTGTGCTTTTTGAGCAGATTAGAGTCTGAAGTGTGAAAAATTGTTCCTTGCTTCTTCCTCAGGTTTTTTCTGCCAGTTGAAGCAATTGTTCTCCATCTGTCCTTCTGTACTTCACTTGCACAGCAGCTGCTTTGTGAATCGTCTAGCTGTGTAGTCCTTTTGGCTTTCTGTAGAATAGGGACCTTTTTAGTACAAAAAGAAAAGAAGAGAACACAGGGCTTTGATCTTAAAATGAACCTTTCAACAACAGATCTCCTGAAAGGACTGCAATGCATAGGAGCAAATTTGGGAATGTGGGAAAATGACAGAAAACATGATCTTTACATACTGCTTTTATTTATCTTAGGTTTGTCAAAATGAAGAGAAGAACCATTCCACAGAAGAGCTTAGCAAGTCTGAAATCCAGGAGGAACTGAAAAAGGCTAATAGCCTTCCTAGTTTGACTCCTGGCATCAAAACAGCAGATAAAGACAAGCAACCCCGAGAAGGTTTTTTTCATTTTCTTGGAAGCTTATTTAATATTGCAACAAAATCTTCTTTGGTAGAATCTAAATCCTCTACCTCCCAAGATGAACCCAACAGATGTGAAAAGGATTTACAGAGCACAAATACCCTTCCAGAGGACGTGCAGCCAAAGTGTCCAAAAATTGAAGAGCCTATCTGTTCTACAGCTAGAATAAAAGAGGATTCTGTAAATAAAGATGATGCCATCTTAAATAATATTGGGAAAGATATCTCACAGGATTTGCAAGGAGGCTGGAAACGATCTGGAGATGGACAAAAGTAAGCTCTATAATTTAGTATTAAATATGTTAATGTGTGTGTGCGTACACAGCGCTACCTTGACTAGGTTCTGCTGACTGTATGACAAATGATTGTCTTTTCTAAGTATGGTTGGAGTGTCCCTGACTTGACTTTGTGCAAAACTCCAGTAGCAACTACCTTAAATAAATGAAGTCAATTGCAATGAAATATAACTTGAAAGAAGGTTTTCTAGAAGTCACCTGACTATGGATAGATTCAGTGTAGATCTGTCCAAGTGTTAAGAGAGGTTAAAGATATGGCATTTGGAAATAAATTCAGTATTGTAGATCTACTTTAAAAAAAAAATTTACAGAGCTAATTTCTGTCCATATTGTGGGCTAAATAAAGGTTTGAATGTTTTGTCCTTTTTATATGTCACTAGTTCAGTGGTTTTACTTCTGCAAGTAAGGTTTCCTCATTTTTAAAAGAACTTTCCTCGTTTATTTGACTTGGTGATTTTTGCTTATGTGTTTTGTTTCCCCTTGTTCTTTGGGGTTTTCCTGTAATGTAAAGAAGGTTATATAAAATACTCAATTAGCCTAAATATGCAACATCCTTAACAGTCCTGTAATATTGCCAAAAAACTGGTGCCAAAGGCACCAATGTGTGTTTGAGAGTAGAAAAACAAAAACATTGGCTGTGGTCCACACCCTACATTACAAAATCTTTCTGACTGGGGCGTAAACATAGGTAACAGTATTTCAGAAACACTTGTAGCTGCTGTGTTGAATATTTGACTATACGTGGGTCAGTACAGCGTAGGTTTGGAGTTAGGTGTGTACGTGTGTGTGTGGTACCTGTCCAGTTTTTGATAGATGTGTAGAATATGGACTTGTCCACAGGCAGTGAATCTGTAAGTAACGTTTACTCAGATTTTCAATACTGCCCAGGGTATTTA
The DNA here is from genome assembly GCA_031468815.1 of Morus bassanus. NCBI lineage: Eukaryota > Metazoa > Chordata > Aves > Suliformes > Sulidae > Morus > Morus bassanus. The sequence continues at coordinate 119,534,987 of CM062568.1, read as the reverse complement.
TTTCAAATGTAAGCTAAAAGTAGTGATTTGGGGTAACCAGTAATTCTATCGCAGTGCTCCTGCTTGTATTGCAGAATCGAGGATGTACTGAGAAGAAACACTTTTTTAAGTTTTAAAACTAATTTGAGTTGCGCTCAATGTATTTATCTGTGGCATATGAAGTGTTTCACCTCCATATAGGAGGTTAGAGATTCCGAAAGTAGCTGCTTAATGAATTTCACTTCCATTTTGGGGACACCTCCAGCACTCTGTCCTTATTTATTATTCAGTAGACTGATTATTTGAGGCATCTGTCATTCACCTTTATATTATAAATATAATGGCTGATCAGGATATGAATGGGGGAGGTGATACCTATTTAGGTGAACTTAAGACTGTATTTCCACCACCAAAATACAGTACTGTTTGTAATTAAGAGTAGTTGTGCTCTCACAAGTACTGTGGTTCGGTCTGTGACGTGGTTCACTGGTTTTTATTGCAGATCCTTATCACAGTAGCACACATCTGACTGACGCATTTTCCAAACTGCATGTTGCAGCCCAGCACCACCACTTCATTGATTGATACAGAAGAAAATTTCTCCTCCCCTTAGGTGTTAGCTGGAGAGGCCTAGGCACATTTTGTTATTCAGTCTAGTTCCTGAACAAACTGCGTTATTTCTTAAAACCTGTTGGACAGGCTGGCTTCCTGCATCACTCTTGCTGCTATTTGCTGTTTCTGTAGTATATTCTGGAAACCAGTAGGTAAGTCACATGCCATTGTGCCAGGGGCTGTGCAGAGATACAAGAAAAGTCCCTCCTTGCCTCAAAGAGAGCTTAGTCGAAAAAGACAGCAGACATTAATAGATCTTTGTTCCATGTAGCTTCTTCCATATTGTATCTCAGCATACTTTCTGCTGTACTTTCTTCAGTGTTTGCTCTTTTTCTCACTCTCTCCACCCACAGCTACTGATTGTATTATTCAGTTTGCAGTGGTAGTCTGTCTTCCATGCAGCTTTTTTTCTTACTCTCTTCCCCAACAAAGTCGGTGGTCTTAAATGTTTTACTCCTCTAACTTACTTTGAGTCTCTCCTGTCTGTTCAGGAATCTTGGAGATTCAACTGAAGGCCAGTTCAGTTCACCACCAGAAGCGGTGAACTAAACATGGCGATTGGAGCCTGCAATAGTGGATGAGAGGCAGCCATGGTCAGCCCTCACAAAGTCAGTCTTTCTCTTCCTTTTTTTCTCCAGTCCCCTGGCTGATGCAATAAAGAGCTGGTGCACATCCTTTCTTCCAGGTAGAAACCTCTGACTTCTGTTGGCTTTTCAAAGTGTACTCATGAGCTTTGTTTCACTTCCTCGTTTTATTGATGCCTGCAAGGCCTGCAGATAGGAGCGGTGGAAGTGACAGAATGTCTTGGGATTTTTTTTGCTGCTCTGCTCATTTTATAGTGCTGCATTTGAGTAGATCTTGAGCAGTAAACTGGTAATGTGCTGGCAGTCTGTATGCACAGTTTAGAGAGTCAGATGGTCTCAGTCTTCATTTGCTTCTTGTAAATTCTTCTTCAGAACAATGTGGGTTAATAAGTTTGGTATTTATAAAAGCTTACAGAGTTCGGAAGGTGTGGGTATTAACTCACTGAAGTGACCTCCTTGCTCTATGCCAGTATTTTCGAGTTCTTTTCTTTTTCTAGAAATCATAGTTGCAGTTGGCGTTTCCAATTGACCATATTATGACATTGTCCTGTGTTGTTAGATAACCTATACAAATACGTGCAGATTTTTCTCAGTATAGTTTACCTGTCTCATGGTCAGGCAAGCATATAAAATGTGTTGCTAGTTTGGAGGTAGGGCTAAGTTGGTCTATATACAGAATGAAGTTTTTCCATGGAAAATTACTTTTTCAAATGGAAGAAAATGTGTGAGGTTTTTGTTGTAGCTGTTGTAAAATCAGACAAACATGAAACCAGTCATTTTCTTTCTAAACTCATTCTCAAAAGTACAACGTACATTCTGCCCTTTTTGGCTCAGGATATGAACAAGTTAGACAATCTCTGTGTAACTTTTGTGTATGTTTTTCTCTGCCTGACTGCACAATGTGAACTGTGTTTCTGAAGCAATTAGTAAAGAGAAATTGAAATGACAACGCAGAAGCAGAGGTTTGCACTGTTTACCTTTTAAAAAGTTACTTTTTCTGTTATGCAAGTGATTATGCCAGGTTTGTTCTCTTTCAGTGTAAAAAAGTTTAAAGGACATAGAGCAGTTTTTTCTCTTTAGTACTAGCTAGCTTCTTTACTAAATATTAACTAACTAATATTCATAGCATAGTTAAACTGTAAAAGTGCTCCTGATTGCTGACGATTGGCTAGATAGTTTTGTAGAAAGTACTAAGAAGTAGTTGGAAGTGGGTGCTAAAAGCACATGAATAACGATGTAGCACAAAAGAACAGGAAGGTCCCCTGGATACCATGAAGGGAAGGAGTGGTGTGAATGTGACTTTTTGCTAATCTTTTGAAGATTGAGTCCCAAAAGACAGATGAGACTTGCTAGTGATCCATATGAATTCAAAGGTACTATTGATTCCATTGATTGTTATGCTAAACTGTAATTTTAACATTTAATGTAGAGGCAAATTGAAGCTGAGGGCTTTACAAATCCTTAAGACCACTGTGTTATTAATCTTGCAACTGTTTCCTTTGTCATGAGGAACATTTAAATGAATTTGTTAATTCTAAACTACTGTTAAATATTAAATTAGAGGTTATCTGTGGTTAGGGAGGAGGTTGCAATGATAAGTGGAAGAGGGACAGTTGTTTGATTGCATAATCCCCATTAGAGTTGTTTTTTTTAAAAAAACAAAAAACAAAAAACAACAAAAAAAAAAAAACACCACAAACAAACAGAAAAAAACACCCCCAACCTCTCAAAACTTAAAATGCCTACCAAATGGTCTCAGATGCCCCTACCCAGACAACTTCATTAACCTCATATCCTTAAAGCAAAAGTTTGCAAAATACAAGGAAATCAGACTACTCTGACCTGTAGACTGAGGTTAAATTTGCCCTCAGTGGGAAGCCTGGCACTTGGTAAAGACTCAGGTTTCCAGGCCTTGATTCAAGGAAGGTGGAATTCATAAGCTCAGTCTGTGGAGTGCATGTCTGTAAAGGACAAAACGTGTGGGTCATGTTATTCCTCCATCAACCTGGCTGGTTGGCTCAGAGGTAATTGTACCTTAAGGGCTTATGCTCCTTTAATCCAGACAGCGGCAAGTGGTAAAGGAGGAGCAGAGAGGACAGAACCATGATAAATTTGGCAGAGTCTCTAGACGACAATTACTGGGGACAGTAACATAATAATTGCAGCAGTGAAGATAGGTGAGAGGAGTTGGGTTGGCTAAGTCTCCAGTTATTGCATCCCTTAGTCTTCCATTTGTCTGGGGTGGTTGAAGATATCCTTGCCATTGAGAACTGAAGCAAACAATTGGGCTTTCAGTGTTCTATAAAAGGTTAATTATGAAGGGGTGAGGTCAGTAAAATATAAACTACAGTTTTAAAGTAATGCTTATTTAGCTATAAGTGGAAAAGAAAAATATAAAGTAAGGTGTTTGCCACTACGTGTAGAAAAATCTCTTTCTTGGGTAAGATGGCAACTTTTGTGTAGAATAGTCCCCAGTGGCAGAGGGGTAAGTATAAAAGTGAAACGTTCATGATTAGTTTTAGCCTTTGCACTCCTTAATTATGTTAAAAGCCAACCTTTAACTGGTGAAATAAGGCTTAAAAATAAAACCATGGAACAGTGGACGTGCAATTCACCTAATTTCTCACCACTGAAAGTCTACGTGAGAGAGATCAAGATTTCATAAAGTAGGTTGACAAATATAAAACATGGGTTTGCACCCATTACCTTTCTTTCATATAATATAAAATTATTTCACTTAATATATTGCCTTTCACTAACAAGCAACAATTTGGCTTCAAAATTGAGGCTGTTTCTCTAAGACTCCTGAGAATGGGCTTCCTGCAGTACATACCTGCTGTCTTCTCAAAAATACCAGTCGTAGTAATAAGTAATACTCTCTACAGGTGACTGAGAAAACAACTCTGACAATTTAATTTCTTTTTTTTTCTTTTCCCTGCTCCCCCCCGCCCCATTGCCATTTGCCTATCTTCTAGTAGATTTTTTTTTTATTTTTGTAACATCCAGTAACAATAATTGGGTGTTGTGTATAGTGATGTGCAAAACAATAGTACTTGTGAAACTGCACAGCTTGTTCTGGAGTTCAGGAAGAAGCCTTATTGCGTTGCTGAACATGGTTGATGAGATGAAAATCGAAGTTGTATCCACTCTAAATGTTTTGAGTATAAAATCCCGACCACTACTTAAGATGCTAATACCCCAGTTCGACAAAATATTTAAATCCTGACTTCTCCCTTCTGTTATGAACCCTGTGGACTTGGAAGTGAGAAAGAACTCTGAACCCCACAACTGCAAGGATTTTCTAACTGTAGGTAGAAGAGGAGAGGCAGTGATTTCAAAAGCAAATGCTCAAAACAGTATGCTTTTACACTTCGCACTCTACTAGGAGCCAAGTCCTTGTAGTAGTTTAGCAAGAGCACTGCAAGCTATTTCATTCAGAAAGGGAGGTAGCCTTGAGGGGAGAGAAATTTCAGACCGTTTACAGTTCTACTATGTTATGCATTGTTGGGTTTTGTGAGGGTAGGTGGGTTTTATTACTATTTTAAAGTCCAGTAAACCTGTTGCTATACATCTTATTGCATAGTACCTCCCATCTTCGTACTGTCAAAAATCCTGTACTTTTATTTTGCTGTTAGCAATACATCTGATAAAATGCGTCAGGGCTACATAATTCTGGTTAACATGTCTGTTTCAGAGCTTGTCATTCACCTTTGTGTTACTGGTCAGATGCAGGCTTGTGGTGATACAGAAACATAGCCCTTAATTTGTCTGATGGATTGTGTATTGTGTTTTTTATTCAGTCAGTAGTGCAGCAGTCATCTTTCCCTATAGATGCCTTTGACAGACAATCAAGAGTAAATGAACGGAAATTAAATCACTTAATTCCAAGCCATGGTCTCGCCAGGTAATTCCTGAGGAATTATGTAGAAGAGTGGGGAAGCTGCTGCTGCTGCATTTGTTGAAATCAAATCTGTCTTGTGGTTGGAGCCGTGTGCTTCTCTGTAATTGCCCACCCAGGACCTATTTTACATACAGGACCCGAACATTTAAAACCGCAAATGTACATGCAGCATGGCAGTGTCCATCCATCTTTGAAAGCATCTGTTGGGTGATGACAGTAAGGGGAAAACAAGAGCACTGTGTTGATTACTTCTATTATAATAATATCTACATAAAGATTCCCATTGTACAGACAAATATGTATAGCTATATGGTAATACACAGCCCGTCAGAGACAGGAGAGACAGCTGCTTCCCTTTGTAGTAAGAGTTTGCCTTGGTGGTGGCTCTGGGGAACACCAGGACAGCTGTGGACCCCAGGTGGTCCTGCCAGCACATACCCTGCATGCCTCCAAGCACTGCTATTTGGACCTAGATTGGTTACTTTTGGTCTTAATTCTCTGGTGCAGTTTCCTAGACAGACACTTGAAGCAGCACAAGGAGGAGTGGGGGGCAGAGGTATGTATGTTGGGGTAGGGAAATGGGGAGGAAGGAGGGGAATGTAGTAATTCATCTTCTAATGGCTTTCTGGCTTCTGCCTTCAGAAACCGACTGTGGAAGTGCAGTGTTGTTCAGTTGCTGGTGCTCAGATGGACAGGGAGTCATTGCTGAGAGTGACCTGCAACCACTTGATGGCGGGTGTAAACTATGTGGATAGCTTCGCTCTTCTAGGACAGCCAAATATGGCCCAAAATTTATTTAGAAGGCTGTCCTGGGGAAGGATCAGGATCATCCTGCCCCTAATTCTCTTGGTAAACTGTGGAGGGAGGCCTCCAGCACTGATTGCAGGGGTATACCCAAGCTCCCATGGAAGGATTTAGTGTTAGATCACTAAAGAAGAGGGCTTCATTATTCTTAAATCTTTTCTTCCAGACACATCTCTATGCATACCTTGATTTGAACAAGCTACCCTTTAACACTACTCACAGACTTTCAGATTTTGATGAGAGCCCAAGCCTATGTGTATCAGCTGAGACCTTGTCAAGATGGATGCTGTGCTGAGATTTACAACCTGTTCCAACAGTGGGGTGGGTGAATTTCAGGGCTTCGCTGTAGGAGAAATGCAGGCCAAGGCCTGCCTGCCAGAGAAGAGTACCTGCCTGGAGCTGGGACGTGGGCCAAAGGAAAGGTTCTTGTTGGCACCAAAGCAAAGATTTCTGTGTTTCTGAAGGATGAAAGCTTCTTAATTTAAGAGTAATTCATGACAGATGCGTGATGCAAAATTGAGCTAAATTAATTAAGCTGAAAATTAATTCTCTGGGTTGTTTCTTCTGCTGAACTTTTTTTAATAGGGTTGTTCAGCTGTGCAATGTATTCGATTAATAGAGATTGTTTCTTAAAAACAGCATTTTACGGTGTGATTTTGAAGGTAAGAGGCTACCTGCAATGTAATTGTTCAGGTCTCCTAGGTCTTTACTTGTCAGTCCTCACACCTTCATCTTTACTGTTGTTGGGGTGGCAAGTAGCGTCAGAGAGAGGGTGTCACTGGGTTTCTGCTTTAAGTAGGCAGGTGGGCTGCTAGAACACAGTCACCTTTGGTTGCCTCTTCAGAGCACATGCCGTACGTGTGTGATGCTCATAGGCAGGTCCCTGCTAATGCATCTGCCTAACTCCCCCTAGCATCAGTACGCTCTTGCTTGAGAGTAGAGGGATGTCCTAGCTTTAATTCTTTGTTACGAATGAGGAGAGGCTAAGAGGAGTGGCGTTTTTCAGCCTTAAGAAGAGAAGGATAAGGGGAGACCTTACTGCTGTCCTCAGCTCCCTCATGGAGGCCTTAGAGGAGATGGAGGCAGACTCCTCTTGAAGACATGCGCTGTTGGGACAAGAGGCAATGGTATCATGGCATATTGGGAAATGTGTTTTCACTGTGAGCGTGGTCAAACCCTGGGGCATGTGCACAGGGCTCCTGTACCAAAGGCCCCATCCTCACAGGTGCTTGGAAGTGGTAGGACGAGACCCCAAGCACCCTGATCTAGTTGACTCAGCTTGGAGCAGGGGTTGAATTGGATGATCTCCCACAGTCCCTTCCAGCCGGTATTACAGCTCTGTGCCTGAAGGTGAGACCATCTCTCACAAGGTAACTTTGTGCCATCTAGCTTGTGAATGCGATTTGTTTTTCGTTGGGATTTGCAGCATCTTATAACCCCCTCCTTTGCACATCAGCGTAAGGCAGCATGCGGCAAACTGCTGCAGAGGCAGCACAGGCCGTGCTTGTCCGTGCTCCCTGGAAATGGCAGGTCAAAGGCATTTGAGCACCTGAATATCTGAGTGTGACAGAGGGAAAGGGAGGGGTAGCTGGCCAAACTACGTATGGTGCAGGGGGACAAGGGTGGCAGGTAGGTGTGCATGGATGCTTCCCACAGGTACAGGGCAGAAAGGTTGGCTGCTGCCGGGTAATGGAGAAAGATGGCAGCGAACAGGCAGAAGTTATCCCAGGCCCTTTGCGCTGGTCTTGGTCTTGCAGCTGCCGGTGTTTTGGGTCAGCCTTGACCTGTGCTTGTTTCCTTCAGACTCAAAGAGTAGGGTTGCTTTGCCAGATGTGGAAGATAATCAAGAAGCAGTACCACAGAGGGCAAAGGGAAGGAAAAGCATTCCTTCCAAGGTCACAGACACTACATTTGGTTTTATTAAAATTGTCATTGACTCTTAATTGTCCTTATGGAACATTAGCTTTGAAATTTCCTGCAGAATCAACTGTGTGCAAATCAACCAAACTTTTAACCTTTTGAAACATACATTATGAAATCCCAGGACACTAGTTATTTCAAACTTTCATGATTTAAATCTAAGTATCCCTTCTGGCTAAAAAATAATTTTCTTTCATCTAAGTTGTATATGGCAACTTTTCACTTAGCCCACAGTGTCTTTTTTTCAATAAGGCTTTTATTTTTTCCATTTACGAAGATCTGACATGAGTGTACAAACCAGCTGGCTGGCTAAGTTGGATTCCACCAGAAGGTTTTTCAAAGTGACTTTAAGACAGTTGTTTCTAAACAAAGGACCTTAACATAATTAAAAAAAGTTGTCAGTTAAGTATGCAGTAGAAAAAAAGCTAAGTGGAAAAAATTAAAATGAACAATAGCCTAATTTTAAAATAGTCAGGGAGGGGTAGACAGGAACCACAAGAGACATGCTGATTTAGATCAGCGGTTTTTCAGCCTGTAGCCTGCAGATCTCTCTGCTCTGGGAGCTACTTCTGAGAGGTCTGTGAGAGCAGACTAGGGGAAACATGTACATGTCTTCTTGGAGAAGCAGGAGACTGTTGCACTGGAGAGAAAATATCTGGAAGAGTGAGGTATGAGGAAAAAAAAATGGCCATTGCCCATCCTGGGAGAGCCAGGTGTTGCGTGCTGCAGAAACAGGCCAGCCAGCAGTATGCTTATGCTTTGGCACTGCTGAGCCTGAGCTAGTGAGCCCGGAGCTAAGCAGTGATGCTGATTGTAAGGGCTTTCTAGCGTGGATGCAAATGAAGCTGTGCTGCCTGGGGATCTGAGGTGCTGTACCCATGTAGTGCTGTATCATGCTGTATGATCTTCCTCTGTCTCTTTGAAAATAGTCCAGGGTTGTCTGCTTTCTGCATTATTGTATGGTACAAGTATGAAGATTGGAGGGGTCACCATTTTGATGACATACACTTGAAAAAGATGCAAACAGCGTAGTCTTTATGGATGCACTGAGATGAGGCCTTCAAGGTAGCAGGTTTTCTCCTGCTTCAGATCTTCAAAAACCAACAAGATTTTTTTATAACTAATGCCACTTTTTGGGCAAGTTACACAAGATGTCTGTCATGGTGTCAGAAGATGTTCCCCTCTCCTCCTTGAGTTAGCCCCCCTTTGAACTTTTTGTTTCTCCTTCACAATACAAGAAATCTCTACAAGCACCGACTTTTGACAAATTTAACATAACTCGTGTTGACATCCTCTCTTGTTGCTGTCAAACAGTCTTTTGTAAAACTGAATTAAGGCTTTAGAGGGAATTGAATAGCTTCCTGTGAAAAAGGGAAAGAAGGAATTTCCCAGTATTTGAAACACATGACAGAATACACACCGGGTTCTGCGTATAATCAGGCTTTCATCTGTATCCTCATATGAGTTGAAAAAAAATTTTGCAAAGAGTTTTTGAGGTAAGTTCTGAACTGACGTATTCTTTTGGTGATCATAAATGAATTGTTACCTTAAATGTCTATGAAACAAGCCTCTAGTGACACTTTCAAAAGATTTTCTGTGGCACAGCCTGCTTCTAAGTGTGTTTCGTAAGACTTAGAGTGGAATTGCTGCTGTCACATAGGACCATGGGGTTTTATTTTTTTAAATGTTTTGTTGTCGCATGTGAGCGTTCAGATTGAATACACTTCTGTGTGCTTTAAAAGTAAATTCATTAGAACTAAAAAGTCTGTTGGGAAAATTTTTATAGCATGCTGAGCAGCAAATTCTTTATCAAAGGTCAGAGATCCTGAAGTTGCCATGTCTGTAGAGGAGAGGTTGGTTCCCTCTTAAAATAGCATCCGCTGCAGAAACTCTTGGTAGAAGCAAGCCTGCAGGAAAGCAGAGCTGTGTGTTAGGAGGCACTGGCAGAGGCCAGCTACAGGATGAGGCTCTGCAGCTGCAGTGGTGCTGTAGCCAGTGCTACTCAGGATTTGGTCTGTGCACAGAGCTCCATAGGGCAGATTACTCTGAGTCTTACTCAGACTTCAGACTGATGAATCGGAGCATAAAATTGCCTCAGAAGACAAATGGAGAGCAAAGCAAATTGGGAGAGATGATAAAAGGCACCACAGAGACAAAGAGAAATTTTTGAGTATGTTTGTTTTGCCTGGCCATGTGTTATAAATGGTATAACTTTTTGTTGGCATCTGTGACTCAAATCGATGTGAATATAGGGCCCTGTCATGCTGGGTTCTCCTTGTCATCCCTGTGTAGGCAGTATTCTGTAAAATTAAGTTATTCATCCCATTTCTGGCTGCTTTGGGTTTAAGAATTGCTGAGTTCATGGGAGAAAATTTGAAGGCAGAGTTGGGTGTGGGAGACAAATGTAAGGACTTTTTCCAGTTTGTGTCAGAGCACTAGTTCTTGCCACGTGATTATAGATAAATTCTGAATTCTTCCCACTGCATGTTGGAAAAAATATCAACAGCAGAATGAAAGACGCTCAGTAAAAGTTAATTGTCATCAAGCTATTTACTCAAAATAGTGCCTTGATTGTGGCGGAGATGAGTGTTTGATACCTTGCAATACCACTACTGTGCTCACTTTTAACATGTATCGTTACAGTTTTCATTTTCAAGAATCCATAAAACTTGTTTGGAGGATTGGTGCTAACCTGTGTTCTGCTTGTTTCCTTGAAATAAATTTTATCTGGATTCAGGACAGTTGTAGACCGACATTTATTTTTGAGGTTGGTCAAAGTACGGGAGAGCTGATAGATTTTGTAAAAGCTTAATTGTGATTACTTAAAACATTTTTATCCCATTTTGGCTTAACCGAAATACGAGTTTACTCAGAAAGGTCAATTCTGAATGACAGCATGATCAGATCTTACATTCTTAAGACTCATTTTTATTATGGCTGTGACTGTTTGATGATGAGTGAATATAGTGTGCTATAGAACTCAACAAATCGTTCCCCTAAGATTTTTAGGATCTCTGGAGCTTTGGAAAATATTTTCTAATGTAGAAGAAAGTTTTCTGTGAAGAAGTGGAAAATAATGTAATTTCTTTTTTTAAAGGGAAAGCAAACAAAAAAGAAGATAATTTATTTTTTCTCTATTACCCTTTCTCCTGTTCTGTTTTGTTTTCTTCTACTCAGAAAAGTGTATCTTTCTTTGAAAAGGTGTAAATGCTGAAGACAGCGACTTAAACAAATGGGGTGTGTGTTTAGCAACTACCACTGTTGGTATCTCTGGAAACCAAACTAGTGGTATAGAAGGCTAAATGTAGGCATCTAACTTTGCAAATTCTTGGGAGACATGGTGTTTATACAGGACTTTCCTCTTTCCTCTATAACTTAATATACCTGGCTAATAAAACCTATATCAAGATTCTGCTGTAGCCTTCATCAGGGATTATAATGAATTTAAACCCAATACAAACTGAATTTTCAAGTTCTCAAGATGTCTAAGTTCTCATGTTCAGATATTTTGGCATTAGCCTAAATATACCTGGCAATGTAAAACATGCATATAAACAAGTGTTTATATCTCTGTTTTACTGTTTATGGATATGAATAATTTTAGTTCGCTTATATTCTTTGCATCCAAATACTGCACAAGGAGGGAGTTTACTTGTGATTTTAAATAGTATTAAGTTCCCTCTTCAAAATAAAATTAATACCAAAGTAAGAATCTAGGCCCTTAAAACCTTGACAGAAAAGAGATTCTATTTTAGATTGGTAAATCCACTCCATTTTTATATTCTTCTGTACCTAATCAGAGAATACATACTCAAAATTCATACAGACAATATTTGAAATTGTAGTTACTCAATGATACTCAAATAAACAAAATTATTTGTTTTGCTGTTCAGTTTTCCTTAGTAAATTTACATTCTGTTTCTCACTTAAATTATTTGTCCTCCACTCTAGAGATCTAATAACTTCTTAATAAATGAACTAATGGTAAGCTGCAGAGCTTTTTAAAATGCTTTTAAGATTTTTTTTTACCTATTGCAATGCTTTTATATTAGAAATCAAAATCTTAGCTAACTCTTTTTTTCAAGAGTCTCTTGAAAAAATAGTATGACAGTTTCCCAAACAGGTGAATGGCTACTTCCAGCCACCAGGTTAGCAGACATAGGGTCAGACTGGATAAGAGTTTGAAAGGCTTTGTTCTTAGTTCAGGAGGGGCTGAGGCAGAATGGAGTTTAAGCACAGTCTGAGTGTCTGCTTTGTCCTAAGGGGAAGAATGGAAAAATCTGACGGTCACATTCATATTGTCACTGCCCGATTTTTGCGAGAATTCTTTAACCGACAAAAAAATAGGGGGAAAGGATAGAAGCATTGGAAAGAAAGGTGAATATTTGCGATGTCTGTTAGTTTAAAGAAAGAAGAAAAACTGCCTTTTCAGAAAATTGAAAGTGACAGGCTCTGAATTTATCCTTCATAATCGGAAAGGGCAGTGATGGATCAGGATCGCAGTTTTTCCATGGTGATTCTTTTGTGTGTTAGTGTTTTTGCATTCGCTTTTTTTGCTACTAAATTTATGACTGATGAATGGCTAGATCTACAAAGCCCTTGTCACATTTCTAGGCTTCTCATTTCAGTATTTCTTCTAGTATTCAAGCAGTCTTCATTCTTACTTGATCTCCATTCACTCCTTCCTTATTACCCTGTGGTTCAGAAAGCATTCCCTGTTTTATACTTTCTTTTCTCCAGATGTTTTGCTTCTAGTCCTGTTCCTTAACACTGTATTGAGAGCTTGGGTAAAAATTTAAACTTCAATTAAATATTTTAATGAACATTAGTACAGTAATTTTTTTTCAGATTTAAAGTATAGGCCTGCTTTAGTAGGGTATAAAATCTTCACAAAAGTATGCTTATTTCTGTCACTGCAAGTGTTGACTTGCAGTAGCATTTGTAAATAGTAATTCCATTGTCTAGTAGAAAGCAAATGATAGAAGTTGTTTATAGCAGCATCTACTTTTTGCTTATAGTTTAAATTGGCTTTTTCGGTAAAAGGTAGCATATGTATCATTTGTCACACAAACCCATGCTTAGGAAGAGCCAAAGAAGGAGGAAAATAGCGTTGCATGCAATCTATAGTTTGTGCTAACCTGAGGGGGAAAACAGTATTGTACATCATCTACAGTTTGTGTTAACCTTTATTATCACACTAGCTATTTAGGTAGTCTTTTTTGTGCTGATAATGATGATCCTTGTTACAGGCAGATGCAACGGAAGCCAGAAGCACCGGCTGTCACTTATGCAACATATCGAGGTTCTGCAAGGATTAGGCAGCTACTGAAGAATCAGTCAGGAATGGCTGAAAAAGGAGAAGAAAGTACCGAGAACAGAAATGGTTCAATGGTCAAAGAAAATGGAGAAATCCAAACAACTGTGTCTCTGAAATCAGGACACTTAATAAAAGAAAATGGAGAAGATGAGGGTAAAGATCATAAAGATGATGTCATCATAAATTCTTCTGCAGTTACAGTGGGAACGAAGAACTCTGGTAAATCTCAGCATTGCTTGGGTGGTAGTAAACATGAAATAACTGCAAAAACTACAACTTCATCTACTGAGTCATCTCATGAGATAGACTTAAAACATACACCTGCTTTAGCTGCAGCAAAAGTTAAAAGGACATATTCGCTAGATTCGTTACTGTCTTCTAGTAGAAGAAACAATGAGATCCAAACCAATTCCACTTCCCAGATTACCAATTCTCTTAAAATGAGTTCTGCAAGTGATTTGGTTGGAAAAGAAGTTGGATTGCTGGGAGAAGCAGAAGCTCAGTTTCAGGCAGACAAAAATGCCGCTTCTGACTTTGATAAAGAACATAATTGTAGTAAAGCAACTAATAAGGAGTCCACAAAAGAAATGTGGGATGATTGTTTACATTCACCCAAATCAAAAAATAAGACAGTTAATGAAGAACTACAGGTGAGTAAGGGAGAATATTGCTGTAATCATCAAATGGATAATCCCTTGGAGCTGACATCGGACGCCCAGATGCTTCATTCCAGTACCACTACATTTCAGCAGCAAGCAGATCAGCATACAGGTAGTGCAAATAAAGATAGAGATCCAAGAAAAAGTGATACACAGAAAATTGGGGCAGCTGTAGAAAGAGAGCAAAATCCACAGAACTTTCTTGCTACTGCCCTTTTACCTTTTAATGAACAAATACCCTCTTTGCTTAGCGTGGAGTCCAGAGGAGAGAAATGCATAACCACAGGCAGTCTAACTGCTTCAGTGTCATCTGTTAAAAATGATGAAGATACAGTCATGGGTAGGTGGACCTGCAATGAAGAGCTGAACGAGTTAGGGAAACCAATGCAAGTACCAAATGATCACCAGTTAATCCCTGTGGAGAATTCTAAGGATACTGCCACACCGCAGACTGACTTACCTTGTCTAGAAACTGAGGGTGTGGAATCAATGAAGGTTTTATCTGAGGTTGCAGTGGAAAACCTTGCCAATGTATCGTCATGCATATATGGGTGCGAGAGTGTGAAATCTAGCTTAGATGAGCTAACAGCACCTCTCTCCATTACGTACAAGTCGTCTTTTGAAACTGGAGGCAGTTGCTCAGCTTCTCTTCGTCCTAGTTGCAAGGCTGAAAATAAAATTATAGGGAAAAGAGAAGTGAGTTTAAAAGATGTGAGAGAGACTGTTTCTTGTCCTGATCTTGAATGTGAGAAGAGCAAATCCTTTGAGCCTATAGAGATGAGCCTTTCGGAAAGCCCAGTTCCTGTCCACAACTGTGATCCTGTTTCCCTTGAAACTGTTCAAGACATTCCTGCCAAGGCATTAGTTATGCTCACAGAAGATAACACAGCAAAGCTGACACCTTGCCCTTTAATCAGTATTAACAGGACAGATGATCATATTCCCGCTGCTTCTAAAATCGACAGGACTGGTATGACTGAGGTTGCTCTTGTTCCTTCTGAGTGTAAGGATTGCGTCTCTGAACTTTCCTCTCATATTTCTAAGTCAGAAGAAAACATTCTGGAGGTTTCTCATTCTGCCTTGAGATATGGAGAAAGACCTTTGACCAACCATTCTGCTTTCATCTGTGAAAAAGATGATGTAGACATAATTTCTGAATCTCCACCTGTTTCTGAAGATAGGCATATTAATTTTTCTTCCAAGAAGGAAAACAGTAATAAGCCTAGGATATCACCCACAGTACTTGATTCTTCATCTGACAACCAAGGAAAAATGCCTTCTCCTGCCACTAAATCTGAAAATGGCCAGATTGCTAGAGGGTCTGCTGTTTCTGAGCAGGACAGCTTTATTCTTCCAGCTGCTGAGTTTAGGAGAATAATCCCTGAGGACAGAATGACCAAGGTGCCGTTTTGCTCAGGACACCCGAGAGCTTCATGCCCGGCTGGTTCTCTGGAACCTGAGCTTACTCCAGCAATGCTTGATGGCTCCGCTGCTGGAGTAGATGTGGGGGAAGTTTGCATCCCCAGGCCCTCTTCACATACTATGGGATCCAGAGAAGCCTCCAACCTTTCTGTTTCTGCTTTGGAAACATTGGGCATTGCTCAGGGGAACAGTTATTCCTCCAGTCACAGAGCTGGTGATGGGGCAGAGGAGGCCTCCTCTACACAACAGGCTGACAGCAGTGTCTTGGGAGAGGCAATGGCATCACCCATCTGTCCTTTGAAATCTTTGGAACTGGCATCCGAGTCGGCCTGTACTGAGAGCATGTGCAGAACTGCTGTGGGACAGGTGAATCTTGGTAACCGTGCTTCTGCTATCTCAGAAGCCCCTTCTGTGACAGATGGTCAAACAGCTGCTGCACCTGCGGAGTCAAATGAGCTCTGTTCTGAGGACGTATGGGAAGATACCGATGTGAAGGGACAAGAACATGCTAAATTCCGAGATGCTGCTCTTTTGTTTAAAAAAGCTGAGGAAATAGTGGATTCAGTTTTACACTTGGCTATAGAAGAAATAATAGTGAAACAAGCCATTGGTGTCTGCCAGCTTTGTGGGAGCAAGGATGGTTTAATAAATACGGATATTCTAAATGATCAGAAAGCTGGAACTGTACAGCTGGAAGCAGAAGAAACCCAGTCAGCTGTGCAGTCACTACAGCACTTTAATGAGAGTGGTGAAGGAGGCTCCTCTTCATTTACAGGGAATGAAATAGTGGATACAGATAATCAAGATGAAAAGATACTATCTTACATCCCTGATAAAATTGACCTACATAGTGCACTAGCACTAAAAGCAAAAGAAATAATTGATGAAGTCATTAACTCAGCCAAACAAAAACTGGCATCCAATCAGTGGCAAGGCAGTGAGAGTAAAAGGCCTTCTGAAGAGGTTGAGTCTAAACCTAAGGCTGAAGCCCCAAAGATTTTAAACCTGAATATGAAGGTACTTGCCAAAACACAGGAATCAACAGAGAAGGCAGAAACTCAGAGTGAAGCGGTAAACTGTGAAAAGGCAGGTTGCTCAGGTCCTCATTTAGTTCCAAATAGTACGGAAAATGACATAGAGTGGTCCCAAAGAGGTGAAAAGTTAGCAAATAATGCATTTACATGTCAAACAAATGGATTTCTACCCACTGGTAATTCAGCAAGGCCAGAATCAGATCTTAGGACACCAGCCAGAGAGAGACAGGATAGAAAGGTGTGTGAACAACTGGCTTCAGCAGAGTTGTGTGGCAAAGCTGGAGTATCAGCAATTAGTAGAAAATCTGATGGATCTTTACATTTAATACATAGAGATGCTACTGTGACTGAAGAGATGCTTCTGTCATTGCAGTTAAAAGATGCATGCAATAATACAAATATGCCGGAGTGCACATTACTGCCGACTATAAATGTTAATTTGTCATCTTTTATGCTTGATGAAGAGCATATCAGCATGCAGAGTGAATCCAAAGACAAAAGCAGTCCTCGGGGTTCTCTGGAAGGCAGTGCAGAGGACAGTCCATATGAATGCTGTGGAAGAGAGGCTGCAGAAGAAGTACCTGCAGAAGTAAAAGCAACCTTAGAAGATTCAAAGGCAGTGGAGAGTGAAGAGGAACTAGCAGAAGGGGCAAGTGAGATAGCAGAGGTTAATATTGGATTAAATATGCAGTTCACTGTACCTGAATTGTCTGTTACTGGAGAAGACAGTGAAGGGAAAAACTGCTTCAATGCAGTTTTTGCCCAAAATAATGAGAATCCGAAGCAGGTACAAATGAAAGATCAAGACATGAAGAGGAATGATCAGCTTAAACAAAATGGTCTGGACTGTACCAATGACATTAAGGAATCGATGGATCTTTTGGCCTTTTCTCCACTAATTGAACAGTGGGAAAACAGTTCTTTTACTATCATTTATGAAGGTGCCCTTCAAACTGAGAACAAATCTGTCTCAACTGATGGTATGCAAACTGATTTGCTTTCATCTTCTGTTCTGCCTTCACATAATATAGATCATCTAATGTGTGAAAGAGCAAAGAATAAACATGAGCCAGCCTGTCTTTATGGGAAGGATAGCAAGTTGAATGAAGCAACAGATAGCCGTAGCTCGGAGTCATTTCTGAGCGTGGAGGCCAAGCGCTATAGAGTATATCCTTTCTCTTTGTCTCCAATATATGAAGACGACAGCTCCCAAGAAGACTTGCTTTCCACAGACGTGTCGCCAGAAGGCCGTCCTAGTGGAATATCTAAAGATAACATTGACCACACTTCTGTGCTTTCCCTTCTCCAGTCAGTTTCTGAGCGCTTACAGTTTACTACTCAGTTCAGTCAAGAGGATGAGGAGGAGGGAGTGGAGGATGAAGAGGAGGCAGAATCATCATATGAAGAAAATATGCTTGATGTTGAGGGCGAAGAATGTCTTTCCAGTCAGTGGAGAGGGAATTTAAAAACAACCCTTCAATCAAACGACCAAACTAGATCTTTGTTTCCTGAACGATCACCTCCTCTTTCAGAAGAACAGCTTGACTGTAAGGAGCAACCAGAACTGTTTCCAGATGTGGTTTCTCCTAGTCAAACACCTTTTAAGCCAATTTCACAGAAAGCTGATGCTGCTCTCAAGTGTCCTACTACAAGTGTGTACTACCAGTACTTGAAATCTGCCAGCAATTGCTCCTCTGAGAAGGGGACCAGGTTTGGAAGCATTCTCCAGGATATGTTGCAGCCAAAGGTTCATTGGTCTCAAGACAACACCATGCCAAAACTGGGAGAATTGTCAGCGGTAAGATGTTGTGTCACATAATATTAATAATCAAAGTGACCAGCCCAGATTCAAAGTTGCTGTCTCCCTATTCTCCTTCCTGCCTTATTAAGGTTAATTCTTTTACGATAAATGAAAGTAATTAGGCTGTTTAAGATCATAGTTTAAAACAAAAAAGTCTTCTGATAAAATAATTTTAAAAACATAGTATTATTGGTTCAGCACACAGATGAAAGTGACTTAATTGTAAAACAGGAGATGTGAACAGAGAATATAATAGGGAAATATGCATGATAGCAGGTCTGTATAATAGCAAAACACAGACTTGTCCATGTTAAGGACATTTCAATCTGAAGATGATGGAATTGCCTTTTGTATGAAAATCATTCTTTCGTTTCTTCCACTTCTGAGAGTAGTAGACCTGTGTTGTCAAAAAAATATAAATATCTGCTTACTGTGTTATTTGATTGTTCCATCAGAGGGTCTTCTACAAATCGTAGCTCAGTTAGCAAGTAGGTAACAAAGCTGCTTCTGTAGATTAGCATTTCTTTTTTAGTTTATTTAAAGCAGTGGCAGATGAGGGTATGGAAACAGTTCTTCCAATTTTTAGAAATTGAAAAGGCCGCGTAGACCAAATGTGTAACTGAAGAATAAAGTCTTTCCATGATTTTGGGAATATTTCAGTCTGTGTTAGAGGTCTGTTTTAGTTTTGCCACTGTTAAGATAGGCAGTTTATTTTTTTCTGGGAAAGGGTAATACCTTTTCAGAAGTTAACTTCCATAATAGTTCTTCCTTTCTAGCACTTGCTGCTTTCTGCTGATTGTTTGATTCTGTTAAACTATTTACACCAACTCTGAATGACAGTGAAACATATCTTGGCTGTTTCTACTAGTGACGGTTGCACACATTTATAGGAATAGTGGACCCAGCATAATCTGTCTATGCTTTGTGCTACTGTTGTACATGTTAATAGTTGTTTTGCATGTCCTTTTAATTTCAGAACCTCATTGATAGGGCAAGTCTCAAATACAATCCAAGACCGGGAAAGGTAAGCAGAATTTGTGTCACATAGATCATGGAATAATTTGTTATACGAAAATTTTTGAATGGAAAGCATCTGAAATTGTTAGTCTAGTTTTCTGTACTTCAATGGTACATATGCTTGTACATGCTAATAATGAGATTATATCGTTAAAAATCCTACCACTAGTAATTTTATTGTATTTCTGTTGGCAATTGCTGTTCTAGTTCAGTAGAGTGTTTCATAAAAGAAGAAAACATGTAGCGTATCAGATGAGTGGGCACAAAGTGAAATAGGTTTTATTCCAAGCAAAAAATAACTGTCTATGCTGTATGTTGAAATGGGCCCTCATTTGTATGCATTGTATGTTCTTTCAGATTATTATTTATGATATTTATGGCGACAAAAGTAAACAAGAAGTTCATTCTGATGTGCTAGATACCACATCCTGGATCTTTCCCGTTGGAGCATTACTTAGGATAATTAGAGGATGGTAAGAAATCCAGGTCATATTTAAATAGTCTTTCCAAAAGACTGTCTATGTGTTTCTCTTGTGTTTTTCATTTATTTTTGTTTATGACACACATCTGATCTGCAAGAGTGTCTTTTTCTTTCTTTATAATTAGAATGATACAATGAAAAAAGCATGAAACAAGGCTTCAAATGCTGCAGTACAAAAAAAAAAAAAGTATTGTTTCTCCTGGGAACTAGCTTCAAACAGAAAGTTTCTAATAGCACCACAAGTAAGTTTAGACTTCTTGCCTGAAGTACTGAGACAGTACAGCCATTATCATCACTAGAAGCATGTGTATGCCAAAGAAAATGGTTTTTTTTCACAGTTCAGTTTTATTATACAGTAGCTGTTGCAAAAGGACCATAAAATGAACAATCTCAGCTGCTGCTGTTTATGATGTAGTATTTAGAGGAATGTGGCTGCAGAAGGATATACAGGTACCTTTAAGGTAGATTTTGCGAGTGTTTCTTGGTTTGCTTTGGGAAGCGGAGGCTGGGACCATGTCAGTTGTTGCACTGGAATTTAATTGGTGGTGCTTACAATGAATGTTTCTGACTGTCAGCCATAGTAACAATGCATGTCACATTTTTGCAGTTTTGAGGCAGCCTTGTTTGGTTTTGCATACGTTTCTTTCATGTCCTAAGAAATATGGAATGCCATTATTAGTATGTTTAAGTTTTATGCCTTGCATAGTATCTGCCTGAACAGGACGTGTTTTGATGTGTCAATTAATATATTTGTTCTGGTAAAATAAGGCTTTATATTTACATTGTGTTTCAGCTGTATTTTTATATAGTTAATATTTTAAGTTATGTTAGGCTACGTCCTGGAGGAGAGCTGTGTATTTCACTTTTAAATCACAGAAGTACAAGCCCTGTATTTATCTAAAGTCAATGCGACTATTGAGGGACAGCACAAGAAAGGTCTGATAGTTGGCTTGATAAGAGCAGCTCATTACTGAGCTTTCCAGCAAATGTGCTGTATGAGTACAATCTTACCTAACAACAAGAACTCAGTTCTTGATATCGTTATTACAGTTGGATTTTTTATGAGAAACCCAAGTTCCAGGGTCGGAAATACGTACTAGAAGAAGGAGAGACTGTGCTGGATCACCTTTGGGATCTTCCGGGCGTGAAACATGGTAGAAGAAACCTCACAGTTGGTTCAATCAAACATGTAACAAAGGTATAGACTTTGTTAATAATATACTCACATACATAATTAGTTTCTGTTGGCAATAGTGGTGTATTACTAGCAATGGACAATGTGTGTGTGTTGTGTTTTTTATTTTATTCAAATGTGCTATGAGTAACATTTTTCGCCTTCAAGTTAAATTCCAGGACTTTTGCTGCGCTACATTTCCCTTTCTTCCTGAAGGTAATGAGCAGATGGATTATCTTTCTTTGCCACCACCTTTAACTGACACAGTAGATCCCCTCCTTTTAGATGTTTACCTGTCCAGTTAATTGAAGTTAAATGGAATCAATTCATATTTTTCAAGGAGGTGTTTATCTTAAGCTTAAACTATCTACTGTGTTTGTGTGCCTTCTGTTTTAGAAGTTAGTAGTTGGGTTTCTGATGCCATTTGTACAGCATAGCCTCCAAAAATTACTGTTGCTCCCTCTACAGCTTTGTGCCATCTGTAGGGGTTCCATGTGGAATGGTGGTACACCTACAGCATCTGGCTCTGTGTACAGCCAGAAGTTTAAAAGGCATTTTGCTGAAAAAGATAGGAATCAAATGCCTAAAACTAAATATAATGCATCCATTGTTATTCACTGAATGAGGAATATATTTACCAGATCTTGTGATTTAAGAAGACTTAGTGCTCTTGTTGTTTAGCAAAACATTCCAGTTATTCACAGGGCAATGGTCCTTTACTGTGAGTGAATTATCGTTTGTATCGCAATGTGAAAGTTTTTCAGAAAAAGTGGTGTTTCTTTGTTCTCTGCTGCTATAGAGGTGATTTTAAAATTGATAACCTTTTTGTCATCAGTGCAGGGGCATAGTGTCATAACAATTAGAAGTACTTTTTCGATCTCTTAAAGACTTAACAATAAATAAATTCAAAAGAGGCTGGCTGAGGGCCTGAATAATGAAGTTTAATATTTATTGGAGCTAAACAAAGTAAAAGCTTTTGACCAATATGGAGTATGAATGTTGATCAATAATGTGGAAGGCAGCTAAATAATTAAAGAAATACCACAACAACATGTGCAACTGTGGTCTGAAGCTGAGGGAAGCTGGGTGTGTCTTGGGTATCAAAGAAAAGCCTTGGATAGGAAAGACACTGTGGTTAGCTTCATCATGCTTGATAAAAATCTTTGTAATACAGCTAAGTAGGTTTCAGTGTTCTTCTTCTTCCAGTACGTGGTTCATTTGTATGGAACACAGATGGAAAGCTTTGTTGCGGTACACTAGTTCAGTAATCAACACTGGTTCTCATGTAACTTAAACCTCTAGCAGGTATGGTTCGCTGGGAGGACTTTTGCTCTTAGTCCGTGGGGCAAGTGTGGGTGTGGAACTCACTAAACCAGGTTTTATACTCTAAACCTTGATTCGTGAAAGCATCCCTCTTTTTTAGGTTATACTTCAGCTGCTGTGGAGCTACTTTTAGAAGGTAGTTTGCCAAAGTGTTACCTCATTTATTTATTTTTTGTGAAAAAATATAGGCATTATTTTTAATTGACAAATAGCTGGTTTTTTCAGGCAGTTGGGGTGTGTGTGTGATCTGCAAGATCACATGTTTTACTGTCATTCTCTTTTTCATAGGCTGGGTAGCTCAGTGGCTTTTCTCCTGCCTAGTTTGGTCAATACTGGCTGTGTGTCTGGGCTGTCTGGCTTGTCTTCTGATTCTTCAAGTGACTTTTTATGGTGCTTGTTTAATGGCTGCTCAGATGCCTTGAGTTAGCAGATTTGAAAATTGGCTAAATATTTGAGAAGAAAATGGCTTGCCAAGAAGATAAAAACAGATGTTTACTAAAGAAACTGTAGGAGGTACATTTAATATTATTTTTTATTTTTTACTGGCAGATGTTAGTTTGCTGACAAACAGTTTGCCAGTAGCTTCGTGCTCTGATTTGGCTTCAAGCATCCACAAAAAGCAAAGGTTCTGTTAGCTTTGTGGTTAGCCTGTGGCTTGACTTACTGTGGATACACATTATATGTATCCATGTGTGTTTAATTTGAAGGAACTTTGGAGGGGGGGAGAAAAAGATCTCAAAGGAACAGATGATGCAGCTAGTAAAATGAAGACCTATTTGAAGTAATGAGGAGTCTGAATTCCACTAAGGCAAGTCAATATGAGCCTAAGCTAGCAAAATCTGCCTGCACATGCAGGTTCAATGCAGCTCCTGCAGCACGATCTGTTTAGCCAAGTCAGTTCTCTGGTCTCCTGCAAATGCATATACTGATCTTATGGAATTGAAGGGCTTTTTCTATCTCTTTCTGGAAGCCCAAAGAGGGTGCTAAATGTTACTTTCCCAAAAACAAGAGCTGAGAAGAGTTGCTGATGTTTCCATTCTGGTGTAATCTTGTAAACCACTATTTTGCAAGGTGACAAGAGATCTGAAACAGCAGTTTATAATCTCTGTCTGCAAGATAGTTAGGCAAGGAATAACTGGATTCCTTGTGGGCTCTCCTTAAGCAAAGCTCTTTGTAATTCGCAGTATTCCATGAAGAGTGCGTTTCTTTTGTTTGTGTGATTAGGTGAAAAGAAGTTATTAATTCAAGCAGGGGCTACTTTGTTAGATGCCATAGGAGGACACCCAGCAGCTTCAGATTGTCTCATTTGCTAGTTGGTATTGTCAGGAGAGTAATCATTAATTTCTTTACTATTATTTTATTTTACTACTAGCCCTGTTGAGTTTTGTAGTTCGGTTTGGTGGTGATGGGTGGTAACAAGAGTGGTACAGAGCAGGAGATCTGGGAGAAGGAATTATGAATTGGTAAAAAAGGCTGGAGGACCAACAGAGAGAGTAAGATCTAAAATAAAAAAATGCTGCAGAAGCTGGCATGTCCTAAGGAGAAACTGTATCAAAAGTAAGATGCATGTCTAGACTGTATTAAAAAGCAATCCTGTGAATATCAGAACTAATTAGGCCTGGTTTTCAATAGACTCTTCTCTCATAATTGTTTTGGCATTTAGCTTAAGAAGCCATACTTTAGTCATTCTTCGTCCTGTTGTTGACATAAAAAGCTACCACATTTAAATAGGCTATTTTGATTACTTCAGTCACCACATCTTACAGCTCCAAGGAGAAGACCTAACAGTGCTGAAATTATTTAGCCCTGCTGGTGCTGTTAGGGCTGTAATCCTAGATTCAGAAGAAGGGTAAACTGCCAAGACTGCCTTGAGGGGGGTTGAAGGCTCTGGGTCTCTCACTTAATGGTGGAGCTCTTGGAAAAATGTCAGAGATGCCACCGAACAGTGATATTTAATGCTAAGGTCTTGAGGGTCATCTTAACCCTTTTCAGAAGAAGCCTTAACCTTTCAGCTGAGGGGTGTGTTGCTGTTTTGGAAGTGTCTGCTCTCTGAGAGCTAGTGTGAGTATTCCCCGTGCTTTTGTAAACATCTCTGCTCCCAAAGGACCATGAGGGAAGCACAAGTACTCCAGGATGACACTGTGGAGGTAGGAGGAGAGTACCACTGAGTAAAGGAAGAGAGAGTGGGATGCCTGGAGGCTGTGACCTACCTAAGCGTCTGCTGGTTGTTTATTATCACTGAAAATGAACACAATTACCTAATCTGTTTGCTGTGCTTTTTATTCTGTTTTTGCCTGATGTGTCAGTAGGATAATGAATATGGCTTGAGTTTTGACTGCTTGTGATGGGGGTGGCAGGGCTGGGGGGATATAGGGAGGAAACTTTCCAGTTTTGGATCTGGCCTGAAACACTGTGGTAATAGTTTTGCATGTGGGTATCTCATTTGAAAATCTTGACGCCTTGCAAATGAAAGGGCTTCAGACTGAAGGATCTAGTTCTCAACCTGTATGCTGCCATATTTGTGTTCATTTGTTTCTAAAGATGGTTCATTTGTGTTAATTTTGTTTCTAAAGATGGTTGCTTTATTAGGAATGTTTAAGAAGCCTATGAAAGTAATGGTGCCTGTTAAATATGCTCAGGCAAACTTGAACATGCTAGGGCGAATATTTATCAAGCTGAAGTTTACATGTTTAAATTATATAAATTAATGGCATAGTACATGGCTGTACATCTGCAAATATGTAGTGTTCATCTCATACAGCAATACTAAATTTTACCATTATCTGCAGTCTGTAAATTAATATATGTAAACTGAACTCAATATTTAAGTCAAAATGTATATTTGTGACTTTAAAAAAATGCATTTAGAAAATATAATGTACTTCTTGCTCCAACATGTTATTACCTTTAAAAATAGATATTTGAATTGCTTTTGATGAAGACCTCAGTTTACTATGGGACACTTTACAAAAGGATTTTGTGGACTTAATCTAGTACACACAAAAATGCCATTGCAATGAGTAGAGTTTTTTTATGACTGTCAAAATCTGGCTGGAGAGGGATGGTGATAACCACTCATAATAAAATCTCTCCTATTTGTGCTTCGCCTACCCTTTGGAGAACTGCTACATTCTTCATCTCTTGAGGTGGAGCCTGCCTTGAAAGCTTCAGTCAGGAAAACAAACTTGCAAAGGGAATACAGACTGTCTTTTTCCAATCTTCAAATGAAAATAAAGCACCTCCTACTGAATTAAAATTAAACATACTCCGTCTCATATTCTGTCTGAGCCCGTAGGCAAAGATACTTTTTTTTTTGCCACTTGTCTGGTCTTGTAGGTACTTTGCTTCAGAGTTTATCTGAAACCATTAAGAGTCTAGCATCATTATTTGTGGAATTCTTACAAGTGTAACTTCTGATTTTACGTATCAGGCTTTATTGTCAGATTCACAGATTTCAGACGTATCACGCATCAGGTATTATTAGAAGAAAAACCTGAACTTCAAATATTTCTTAACTGTGATTTAATAAGATTCATATACATGTGAAAACTAGGAGAAGACTTTTTTTTTTTAAACTTGTCTAGCAATACACTTAGAATTGAGGAATGGTGTTCCTTAGCACTTTGCCATAAAGCAGCATTGTACTAGAAAGTCTTTTTTCCTAGTCCTTCTGGTTCTGCTCATCTGAAAATAAAAATTCTGGTATTGCAGTTTTTGTTCTGAAAACAAATAGTATGTATTGTTTGCAAGGTACAATACAGAGGAAACATGATTGTGCATGAGGGAGAGTTGCCAAAAGAGTATACTGTGGTACTTCAGGTCTCGGAGGAAAGTGAAATAATATCCTGGAGTCCGTCTGTTATAATTGCCACACTTGTTGCTGACAGTTAAATAACTACTGAAGGAACTTCACTAACCTAGAAGAGGTGTGTTTCTAGGTGGGATGTTACTCCATCATTTGAAAGCTCCACTCAAAACCTGTGTGAAAAAGGAGAGCGTGCAGGTGTTGTCATGAGATGAGGTGCTGTAATGTTAAGAGCTTTTGTGCCCTGTTGCTGGCTTTCTCTGCAAGCTCTTGTGTTTTGCCTTTTGGGTCCGGCAGAAGCCACAGGCTGTGTGGGATCTCTGTCATGATGTGACCCTGCTGGGGTCCTCAACAAATCCGGTAACTAGGTGCTTCTCTGAGGGCACCCTCAGGGACAGCTCCTCATACCTCTTCTCTAGTGCACATGCAAGGGCCATCTTCCTCCAGCCATGTTTAGGACTTTCAGGGTCTCTTTATGCTGTCCAAGCCCTTTGGCCCAATGCAAATGGGCCTGTGGGTCAGGACGATGAAGGGTGCTGTGAAGTTGTCACTGAGAACTGAAGGTTTCCAGCTAGAGGTGAGCAAACCCTGTAAGCACGTGAGCCACCTTTCACTGTAACAGGAAGACTGTTCTGTAACACACTGCTGAAGCAGGGCCTTATAGAAGATTCTTCATTGATTCATGATGTGTTTGAATGCTGGGAAAGAAAGTATTGGCAACGCATTTTATATAAATATTATGAAATGAGTGTGATTCAATGAAATCCCTGCAAATTCCAGCAAAGATCATGTGTTCAACAGGTTGTTCTCCAGCATGGTATCTATCAGTGGAAAACCTTCAGTAAGGTAACAGAGGTTGTTGCTTTGTGGTAACAGGAAAATAACTGGAGTGTCTACTTAACAAAACAAATATTTTCTAGTACAGTTCTTTTTCTTTCTTTGTCTAAAGTGCTGTAGATGAACTTAGCATGACAGAAAATTAAACTTATATGGCTTGAAACCATAGTCGGATACATTACAGAACCTAATTATCACTGCGGGAGGGAGGTGGGAATGTAGTAGACGTTTCTAGAAAGTTTTAGTTATGCATGCATCATATGTATCTATATGTGTTATGGAAGCACTGTCTTTAAAAAGAAAAGTCAGCAGTATTATATGCATGGTTTGTCTATCAGTAAATACAGTCAGATCCTTTACTTGGATAGTATTTAAACTGAGCTTTTTGAAAGTAGTCCAAGAGGCATAAATGCATAGTTCTTCTTTGAAAGTGGGAGCTGGAAATTTACTTCTCTTCACTTTTCTAAAAATTCCAGTCTTCATTTAAAAAAACTAAAACCCTTCCATCATATGAAGCCTGGAATTAGGTTAGAAGGGTGAGACGACGGGGGAAAAAAGAAGGAAACGTTACTGGTCCTTCCACTGCTGTGATGGGACAGACTCTGCAAGCGTGGATAAGCCTTACTCTTTGATTTGTTTCCACAGGACTGTGGCATTCCAGAGGCAGAGTTCTGCCTGGCAGCTGGTGATACAGAGGGATTTCCCATCTGCATACAGAGTGCAGTTGCCAATTTAGAAGAATTGGATGTTGAGAAAAACCCTTATATAAGCGTCAAATCAGGAGTGTGAGTACTGAAACTTTTTAATAAAATTTTGCCAGCAGGTAGAGGGGTAACATCATGGGATGAAAATCGGCGATAGAAATGATATTTGGGGGGTTTTGCTACAAATCAGTTAACATACACTAGATATTCCCAGCTCTACACTTCAGCATTGTGCTATGTGGGCATTTTTCCTCTAGTTGCTGGCAGAAGTCTTCTATAATTCCATCTTTGAGTAGATTTATAAATAGAAGCAGCAGCTCAGCTATAATTAGCTTTTAGTTCATTGAAGAATAGATGCTGTCTTCCTAGTCACACACCCTGTTATAACTATAACACTATGGCTGAATACCAGAAAATGAATATTACATCATCAAAGCGTTTCTCAAGCTACAGCCATATACCAACTTTCTGGAGAGATGATGCAATATGATATAGGCCCCTTGGTAGCCCAGCATTTCCTGTATTGAGCCGAATAGTCTCTTTCCTGGGTAAATGGTCAACACATAACAGTTCCTGAAGTTTGGGAGTTCTGTGCTTCTTCTCATAAACTGTTGCAGAATGACATTAGCTACTCTTGTAAGAGTCTTGAGTTTGTCTTTCCACATGAGCCAAGCCTTCCTTCCCACAATCTCGCAATATGTCTGTGAAGCTTGAGGTGGTGAAGGAATTAAAAACAGTGTCTTGTCTTAGTTTTGACAGAACTTAGTATAACTGTTTATGGTCTGTCTGTGTAGTTTTAAGAAAATCATTTTCCATATGGCTCAGTGGCTCTTCCTCCGTTCCTTATTTGGTCTGCAAACCCTGTGTCCAACTTCTACATTCAGCTTTCTTTTTTATTTAAAACAGTCTGAAGGAGTCTCAGCATTTTTAATCTTCATGTCAAAATTATGATAGCCTGCTTTCCAAGGGAGTGTTGCAAATAATCATATTTCAATAATTCCACTGAAAAAACAAAGTGGGATTGATATTAGAAGCCTTTTAATTCCTAAGGTGACAATCCTAGGTAAAATTTGATGAAGGTGTCTCCTCTTCAGTACTGCCATTGGTTTTCTGTACTCATAGTGTAACAAAACGGCTTCTTTAAGTGAAAAAATTGGTAATTTTCTTCTCTTTCATTTATGTTTATCTTGGACTGAGAAAAAGTATCTGAGATATTCTTAGCATTGATGTTGCCAGTGAATTTAAATACAGCTTTGTTTTGATGTGCTTGCAGTGTCTAAAACACATTATCTAGCTATTATGAGTACAAAAAAGGAAAATAATTTTAATAAGATATTTGTATTTGTAATCCATCTAATGAGATTAATAAGTCCTTTATCCTTATTGTTATAGATGGCTTGCTTATTCAGACTTTAATTACAAGGGAGAGATGAAGGTTTTGGAAGAAGGCAATTCACCATCTGAAATTCCTTCAGCAGATGTAAAATCTCTGCGTCCCTTAAAAATGGTGAGGACTTCACAATTCCCTAATAATTGTATGCCGCCTTTTTCCTATTTTTGCTCCCCTGAGGGTTTTGATCTAAATATAACTTAGGTTCTAATGTCCTTTCAGGGTTAGTCCTTACATATGTAACGCTTATCTCATGCCACGGTGCATTTGCAGTGCAGTCATGTCATGGCAGTCACCATGGCTTGTTGGGCTTCTGTGTTTGCCCAAGTAAGACCACGCAGTACAGGGGAGCGCCTGATTGACTAGGACGTCTTCCTGGGAAACTGCTGTTGTTGAGTGGAGGCCGAATAAGACAGAACTGAAAGGCTCTTAACTGTATTGCACCCACCACTAATTCATTAACTAAAAAAGCTCTTCAGAAGTAGTTGATTCTCTTTGTTTTAATGATACAGCTAGAGTCTGCTGGGGGTGGAAGACCAGGTGAGGAGTTCACTACCCAATAGTATTCCTGTGACTGCATATTGCACAAAAATCTTGGGAGGTGCAGCTATTTTTTTTTTTTTTGATAGACAGCATGTAGATCTAAATGTGAAAGAGATGTGGAAGCGTATAACTCATAATTCTATTGTACACATAGCAAGCCTACAGAAAGAGAGTTTAAAAGCCACAAAGGAATAAGACCTAACAGCTGTCATATTAGTTGCTCCTGGGAGGTAGGTGTCTTATTCCCTCACAGAACATTATTCACGAACATTTCCAGAGAAAATGCATTTGTTGTATTTGCTCTTTGACCACAGACATGACTATGTCAGCCTATATTTTCTCTCTCTTCTGGTGTTTATAGTTTCTTAGTGTTCCACCATTTGTACTTAAGAAACTTGAAATACGTATACAACAAAGCTTTAAAAGTTAATTTTACAAATTGGACAATATAAATTAGTTTAAAAACACATAGTAAATATTTGCTTTAGACTGTTAATAGACAATGAAGAGATATTTCTAAATGGCTTGCACCCCTACAGGCTTGTCAACACACTGATTTGTGTGTAGGTCAGGTTTATAGCGTCCCTGAATGAATTATCAGAGTATTTAAATTACTGTTTGATTTGGCCAGCACTGAAAATGGTGAATATAATCACAAAGGCTTCATGCTCTGATAGTACTATAAAATATGTGTCAAAGCATAACTTTTTTATTTAAATACCTTTTCTTCCCCCCCCCCCCCCCCCCCCATCTATTTTAGGGTGGACTAAAGGTACAAATGCCAACGAATGTCAAGGTAAGCACTGAGGACATTGAGAATAAAATATAAGCATATTGGAAATATAAAACCTTTAAGCTGTTTTCTTTTTGTTTGGGTATGTGATGTTTGATTAAGTATTCAGTGTTTGCTGCTGAAGAAAAACTCAGTAATGCTGTCAAGTCCACTTTCTTACTGGTGTTTCATGAGATGCAAAAGTAGTAATGGTTTGTTTTTTACACATTAGAAGAATGTGAATTTGTTATAGAAGAATTGTAAAGCTTTTACAAAATAAAATGAGTTTTCCTGACTGACACATCAGTCACTGTAATGGAAAAGGGATCAGGAGAGATTTTCCCATTTAATGTACCAAGTTTAAAAAAAAGGAGCAGGGAGGAGAGGAAGGGGACAGGAATAGGACCCTTCCTTCCTATACTTGATCCCAATGCAAGAGCTGTGAGTAAGACCATGACCCTTTTGTGATTTGAGCAGCAGAAAGCTAATCCGGAGTTACTGCTCCTTTTCCCTCCTTTTTCTAGTTCTCCACAAATATGCTAATGCTTTAGGTAACTTTTAATTATACAAATACATGCAAGACCTGGATATTTTTTCCTAATAAATATTGCAATAAATATTACTACTACTACTACCTGGTGCGTGTGATTCGGCAGATGAGGAACCTCCAGGGGCTGTTAACTACAGTCACTGAAATAACTTCAGCAAGTACAGAGAAAGACCTCTTGTCTACTTTTGAAAGATTAAGCTCAGTGTGTCTAGCTGTGTCCAGGTAGGATTTAGTGCAGGCTAATATATACTGCCTAGGCACAAGATTACAGGCTGAATCACAGTCATATAGTTGCAGAGTGCATTCTTGTATATACAATTGTGTGAATAAGTATCCTTCTGTGGAAATGTCTGCAAATAGCCTGACAAGCCTATCTAAATCCAAATAGGGTCTCTTCAGCTTCTAGGGCACTCAAGAATGAGAAGGGCTGAGGAATGCAACCCTAAGTTTTCTTCATAGTGATGGCTTGTTGGAGGGGGAAAAAAGGTGTGTTCCACATACTGTAGCAGTACACACACCCAAGCTTCAAATTACTATTCAGGGCATACTCAAGGCACTGTTCAACGTCATGTTTTCTAGATGATAATATATGAGAAAACCCACTTTGGAGGATGGTCTAAAGAGTTTTCAGAAAACATCAGTTCTGTCCTAGATCTGTTTAGTAGTGAAGAGGAGTTTAAGGAAATTGGATCAATACGTGTAATTGGTGGAGTGTAAGTATATTTCACTTTTATATTTATTTACTTTAAAATTGGAAATCATAACTAAATACAAAGAAGTGCTAATAAGGGGTGATTAGACTCTCTCACTGGTAAAATATTTTTAAAAGAAATGAGTAAATATTTCTTTTGTCAATTATCAGCCTTGGATAAAACCACTTCTCCATATGGCTTATCTATATAAGGGAATATAGGAAGATAAGTGTGTGAGAGGTGTGAAGTCAGTGTTTACCATTTGGATGCCAATAAACAAGGCCACTTTTTTCCTTAATGACAGCATTCACATGGAGCTTTAATTTATACTGCTTTGTACTTCTGATAGTCTCTACTTAATTTACTGAAATGACCTTGGGTAGGAGTGTCAGTCTTCAATTTGACATTTTAATGCCTCTGAAGTCTATAAACTGCTTTATTGTCTTAATGGTTTTCCTTTGCCACCTGTGGCATGTTATCGGGAATTAAGAATCTAGCCTTACTTTCCTTCATTGAGGCCTCGAACAGATTCTATGTTGCCTTGCCCCTCTCTCTGTCATACACACACGTGCGCACAAAAAGGGCTGTGTAACACAGGCCTTAGGTGGACTACTTACGAGGTAGGCTCATCGTGAGCTGTTCTAGAGACCTACCAACCCCAGGTGTTGTTCTTTCAACCTCTCCCAAGACCCAACAGGATAGGACATGCAGGACGGTTGCTTCTGCCAAAGAGCTTAGCAATAAAATAGTTTTCAGAAACGTTTAATTTTTTTTTTCTTGGGGGATTTCAGTGCTAATACTTCGATATAAAGATTCAATAACATGCATCCTTTCAGGCTGTTGTCAGAATCTTACAACCACTAAATTCAAAATAAACTTAATTCTGAATACTCAAATAATCTGTTCATAAATACATTATGTATTTGCTATCTGGGAAGCCTCAAATTATTAAAAATCATCCTTCTGTCTGTTGTGGCAGCTTTTATTTTTAATACTGTGGTAACTTAAACAGCTGAATTAATGTAAACCAAATGGTACTAAAAGTAAAGCTATCCCTGTCTGCCAAATTTTAACGCCGACAGAATTTGTACAACAGTTCCAATACTTACAAGGGTGCTTTAATGAAAGAAATACTTGCAAAAAAGAAGGAAAGGGAAGCACTTTTTCAAATTAAGATCCATTAGAGCTTTCAAAGTTGATGTGGAAGTGCCTTCTTTTAATTAAGCCTTATCTATTTGTTCCAAATACTTTTAAAAGTTTTATTCCCTTAGTGCTAAAACATATTCCATATGCAATATGTTGTATATATTCAATTCACTTGTCTATTCATATATGTATGTTTTTAGATTAGAGCAGGAAACAATATAAGCAGGTGAAATTTTTTTCTGCTGAAATCCATTCATTTTTGATACCATCTCCAGCAAGGGTAGAAACTCATCATTTATTAATACACTGAAGAGATCTACTGCATGGTTTTTATCATTGACAATTGGTGGCTTACAGTGTTTTGGCCACTACAGATGCGTACTAGCCTCTGTAACACCGAATATTGGTGTTGGGAATATGGCTGACTGAGAGGAGGTACATGGAGAAGTGCTACACAAATAAACTGTTGTTGGAGAAAGAATCACATGGCAGGATTTTGATCCACAAAGAACACTTCACGGGTGCCTGTTGTGATTTCAAACAAGCGTTGCTTTGTTTGCTAGCTGCGTCTGTGATACTCATTTTCGTGTTCTTAGGATGTTCTCTTCCCCTTTTATTTGTTATGGAAAATCATGTGTGCAGTTGTTTTGCTTTTAGTTATTTTTATTTTATTGGTTGCTGTAGATGGGTTGCCTATGATAAGGAACGCTACAAAGGCCGTCAGTACTTGCTGGAGGAGGGAGATTATGAAGATAGACACTCATGGGGGGGAACTGACAGCGTCCTCCTGTCTTTCCGGTTCCTTCAGGCTGTAAGTGCTTTTATGAATTTCACACAAATTACGCACAGCTCTATACATAAAGAGGAAGGTTATTCTTCATATATGGTGCAGCTGTCTTGGGTTTAGTCATTCCATCTTTTGTCCAAGTTCACTCTCATTCTTCTCCTGCTTGCTGAAATTTAGACTGCACTGTATAAACTGTAAAGCAGAAGCAGGTTCTAAATAGCCTTTGTAAAGTTCATACAAAGAATGTATCATGCAGAATTCCTTGTCTATCTGCCAGATTTTCCAAGTATCTCACTTCTGCACTTCAAGCTATTTGAATCTCTAGAACAGAATTTTCTGAGAAGCTTAACATGCATAAGTGTACAGTGTAGTTCTTTATTAAAACAAAAATGGCTTTTTAACACAGCAGCTGTTGCAAGCCTTAAAACAGCATTACCCTCTGTCTCTGATTTTTGTGCCAGAAAATTTTGGCAGCAAAAATAATCATGGTGAAAAAATCCCTGCTACTAAAATGTGTTTAGTGGGAGCAAAGATGAAATAATAATAAAAACTATATCAGAGTCCCCTATTGGAAGCAAAGTTAGACGTGTTGAAGAAGTATTGGGGAAACATGGGGTTAGAACTTCTTCATTGTTTCCTTTGGTTTGGGGTTTTTTGTTTGTTTGGGGGCTTGAGGATTTTTTTTTTATTATTATTATAGGAACTCTGTGAGCTTTAAATACAGCTGCGAAGACTGGCTTCTGTTAAGAATTAGATTGTTCACTCTGTGATTACTCAGTCTTGTATACTCAGATTACTCATCTCCTCATCTGAAGAGATGTGATATTCCTGAGCCAGGACTTTTGTGGAATTTGAAGATAGGCATTTAGAGCAAACTCATTGTCTCAACAGTCATTATTAAAAAAAAAAGAAAAGTTAATGTGAACTCAAAAAGGCCATGCTTAAATTCACAATTTGCAGTTTTGATTTTTATGAAGGGCACCTAGGAAAAGCTATATTCATAATCTATTCTCTAACTTAAAATAAAGATAGGAGAATAAACTGAAAATTGTCATTCTCTAAATAGTTTATTTTCAGGTTTCTGAGAAAAACAGGCAGTAATTTTATTCTAACTTCTCATTTTGAATGTGCAAAATCCTATTCAATTACTGACTAGTCTTAGTTTTTCTTTCTTTTCAAGCTATATATAGGATACTTGAGTAACTTAAAATGATCTTTTAAAATCTTCCTCTTGGCAAAGAACAAAATTAGAAGCTTAAAATTGTGCACATGCCTAGTAGGGATGACCTTCCATGTATATGCATATATTTAATTGGACTCACGCCTAGAACAGTCAGGATGCTCCGGTCATTAACATTTTAAAAACATGTATTGTTCGCACTCGTATATGAAGATATATCATTCAAATTGGCATATAAATATATATCAATATGTACGTATTGATAATAAAAGTGTAAGTAATATGTTTCCTCAAATTGTAGCATAACTAAAGCAACTAATGAGCTAGTTGCCAATAAAATGACTAATGGCACTGGCACTTTGTTGTTCGGCTTGACCAATAGATTGACTGCCTCTCTCTGATATGCAATACATAGCTCAGTGTTCAGACTTGCCGTATGTTCCCTTCATGACTTTGTATATGATATTAAGGTCAGGATTTTAAAACCATTTTAGTACCAAACTATTGTTTTCAAGGGGACCTGGCCAGAAATCCAAAAACAGTTCTGTGTGCTTAAGGCCCCTTGCCGCACAGTGAACGTACTCACTCTTCTCCGTAATCTCAGAAATTGTCACAAGTGTGGTAAAGGTTGCGATGGTCTCAGACTCTGTAGGGGTGTTCCTGGATATCAGATCTTTAAAACAGAATTTCTAGGGAAGAGCAATAGTCAGATGAATTCAAGAGTCTTTGTAGAAGATTAAGGATTTTGTGAAACGTAGCTGAGTTGCATTATGGTCAGCTTAGATAGGGAGTGGGGCTGGGCATTTGCCCTGCTCTTTATACATACTAACTGGTGTGGTCTCATGTAGGGGCCAATCCAGCTAGACTTTTTCTGGGTTTTTTTGCTCAGGCACGACACCAGGTGACCTGGACTGTGTTGGCTTTAAGGCCAGCCCAGACCTGAAAACAATTTAGCCTGGCTCACACAGCATGAAGCTGAAGCTAATGAGCCTTGTGTACCTGAGTCAGCTCCAGGCAGAGTCGGATCAAACGTCTTAGTGCCGTGCTCCCAAAGCAGGGAGCATGGTACAGAAGCACGTAAATGGCTCTGCAGAGAGCCAGGCTGGGTACAGCGTGCCTCATTAGCCTTTGTCACTACTGGCTCTGTCAATGTGGCTTAGTACTATGCAAAACTATTCAGATGTTCTGTGCCACGACGCTCAACATGACAGGTTCCACCAGAGCTTATTAGCGCTAGGAAAATCCAACCCATGTTTCTGTACACATACCAGTGACTGCAGTTTTGCTGAGGCATGAATTTAATTTCCTGACAAATCAGAAAGGTTAGATATTGCACACAAAAGGATTGTTGCAAGTCACCCCTCCCCACCTACTGGTAAAGTTGTACATGTGTGTAGGCATACTGTGAGACCTTTCAGGTTTTCTCTGTCTTAAATATTTCTGCTGTGAACAGTCACAAGCCCCAGTGTGGGGATTTGGGGAGTGTTTTGAAAGCGGAGGTAGAAAGGACTTGTAGAATTGTTTTTTCCAGCGTACTGCCAGCTGTTATCAGCATCTGTATTGGGCACATTGGAGTCAAATACAGGGCTTGTTCCTGAGAGCGGACAGTAGTTTGTACTGTGTGCTGGTCTGGGGGACAGTTGCATCTGTTTCTTTTCTGCAGTGTCAAATGAGAGAATCTGTGAAGCTGGGGTTGCCTATGGCTGTTGGGATCAGGGAAAGAGCAAAGTTTCCGAGTGTCCCTCAATGGGGCAGAGTATGTTACCTTTGGAGATTTCCCACTCATGTTTTCAAGTCTAAAATGATTTGCCTTGGTCTGAAAGTCTGTTCTTAATATTCATCCTATTGTTTATTATAAGAGAAGCTGTAGTAAAAATTTAGAAAGGAAAAAATGGTGGCTGAATTTGAAACATGTTTAAAAGGTAGTTACAATTGTGAATATATTTCAGTATTTTAAATTTAGTCAAAGAAATTATGTGCAGATTTGATCTCAGTGGCTTTTCGGGAGCTCTTGCAAAGTCCTTGCTTTAGGACTGTTAAGAGTAGCTGGTTTTAATTTGCACTAAAACTGCACTAGTTTGTGGTTTGTTTGGGGTTTTTTTCCTAAAAAGTAGCCTGCAGCTGCGGTTGTTCATGATGATTTTGCCAGACCCGGCACTTTAATTTCTAGTGTATACCTGAAGTAGTTGCAACTTTTTAAATAAATGAAAGAAGGAGATGCTCCAACATAGTAAAACTGTTTTTCCTACTACAGAATTTGTTCCATCACTTTTTAGTGTCCTGTAAACAATGCAGAGAGGTTGAGTTGGGTTGAATAATAATGAATAATGAATTGGTTTTCATTATTCATTGTGATTGAATTCTGTACCAAGGCATGATGTCCTCTAAAGAGCCTGTTTGATGAGGTTCACCTGACCAAATGAATCTGGCTGCATGCTTGGCCTGGCCTTAATTTCTAAGTGTTCCTTAATTGTTCTAAGTCTCTGTTTTCTCAGTGTATCCTTCAGCATACTGCTCTCTGGTTGGTAGCTTGTAAGTGCTACAGCAGCAAGTATTTAGTGTAATAATTCCTGTGGTGGTGTCCTCATATGTTTGTGAATCTGTGTCGGCTCCTGTATTTGCTTGATAGCCTTTTCTCTTGTTTGCAAGACTTACTTATTTTCAACTTATTATAACATTGCTGAATGTTTTCTGAAACACTGAAACTGAATTGAGTTCATGCTTTTTGTTGAATGTTAAAGGAATAAAGTGAATGGATTGTTTTCCATTTTTCCCAAGCAGTGACTGAACCATGTGCTTAAAATGGCTAAGTGGTTAAAAAGTTGGAGATTTGAAACCCAAATTCAAGTAATCTCAAACTGTGCAAGTAGTCTGGTCAAGCAACTATGCTAGCTGAAAGTATAAAGTGATGTCACACGGCTATATAAGAGAGAACATGACAGTGTCGTGGGGAATTTATTTTATAGCTATAGTGATTAGTCATACAATGGATGTATCCAAAACTACAAATCCTTCATGCTGGGAAGGTGATCCTGCCTAGTCTTTTCCTCTCCATATTATTGCCTTGTCGCTGGGAAGGGATGAGGAAGGAGAACTCGAGGTGAAAGACCATAGTCATGGTAGTGCTTGGAGTAGTCATTTGTGAAGCTATTCGAAGACCAATGCTAAATCCCCAACCCTTCTCTTTCCCATACAGGCATCTTTGCACTCTCAGTCATCCTCAGAGAGGAGAGGATGGTGCTCAGGGGCACCAGCTTCTTCGCCTCTTCAGTGGAAACCACTGAAGGCCAAATCAGATTGCCAGGCTTCTCGCTAGGCACTTCAATGCCAAAATATCCAATAAAGATCCGCACAAGGGACCTAGGTCCCTTCACTGCTTTATAAAACACTCTTTCAGGCTACAACTCTTTTCCAAAATGTTTTGTGTTGTGAAGTGTGAGTGAGCTGTGACAGCCTGTCTTCTATCTCCTGTGCTGCCCCTTAGGATTTCATAGAGTCATCAGTGGCACTTTTTCAGTCTGATGATGAAGATGGGAAAGCACTCGACATCGTCAATGAAGAAATCCCCGATTTGGAGCGGGCTGGATTCGGCCCAGAGACGAGGTCGATTCTTGTGAGAAGTGGAGTGTAAGTCTACTGAAATATACAGATGGAAGTATTAAGTATTTTTATGCGCAGTGGGTTTGGGTACATCTTTTGACAGAATGTTTCACACATTATAAGTGGTAAATATTTGGGGGACAACAATGTTTCTTTCAGTTTCCTTGGTAAATCGAAAGAAAAAAAATCTTAGTTTTCTCTAAACCTCATGCCTACACCTTGATTTGGATCTGGGCATTCTCATTACTATAGAAGCTTGTGATGTCCCTCCAGAGGTCACACAGCCTGTAGTTTCATGATACAGGAGCTTTGGCAGTAATACAGAAGAAGGATTTTTAGGTATGTTAAGAACTGGGATAACTTTTGGGACAGGTGGAGCCTCTACAGAAAGGATGAGCTGTGCCCTATTCATAATAAAGTCAGGCTGCTGGCGCTGAACATTAAAATACTTTTTAGAGAACTATTTAAACTAAAAGCAGGGGGTTAAACCAACAGCTGTGGGAGAGTACCTAGTTCAAGCTGATACAGCCTACAGGGTAGACTTGGCTAACTTTTTGGTGTGCATGTGAAGTCCAGGAGGAAAATAAACAGCACAATTCCAATAAATAAGGAAGGTAAATTAAGACTGCCTGCAATGTCTGTTGACAGAGGTATGCAGTATTAACTGATGGAGCAAGGACAAAACTTAAGTGCTAGAAACCTAAAAAATAGTATGGGGGAACTAGAATGCTTGGCATGAAGTAACAGCTCTGATACAGCAGATACCACAGAGATTCACAGGAAGGATAAGCAGGGGAGCTACCAACTCTGTCAGAATGATAAGAGTAGGCTATTATAGGAAAGGGATTGGTATGTGAAGAATGATATCAAGTGCTAAAACATAAAATACATTATGGGAAAAGAGCTCTGTGGTATAATGTGAGTGGAAATTCCAGACTTTAATAGCAAGTTTAAAAGTGCAGTGTTAACATTGTCATACCTGCCCTAATGGTGATGGTGATAGGGATTAGCAACTGTTAAGCGAGCCTAAAAAAGCCTCAGACTTAGGACAGGTAGCAATAGTGGGGAATTTGAACTGCTTACGTAGAGACTGGATATTAGTGTCTCATGAGGAAGAGATACAAGGATGAAAGCCTGGGACTCAATTTGGAGAAGAGATGGCAGAGGAGGGATACAAATGAGATCTGCAAAATCCTGAAGGTGGTAGACAAGCTTAATGCAGCAGTGTTCACAGGATCCTGCATGCCAATAATTGGGGGATGCTTTATAGAACTAGCCGACGATTGCTTTAAAGCAGATTTAGAGGTGGGAAGCAAAAAGCCTTTCTTGCACCAGAAGCAGTGAATTTCTGGACCTTGCTGCTGAAGGAGGCTGTGGTAGGAGATTGCGCCAGGAGGTTTGAAAAAGCATTAGACAAATTAGTGACAAACAGATTCATAAACAGATGCTAAAAGGACTAGGAAAGGAGATGCCCTCTAATATTAATATAACAGTCGTGGGTGACTAAGAGAGGAACGCACCATCAAAAGTGGCTAAGTTAGTGGCATCTCTAACTCGCCTCCATCTGCTTCTGCCACTGCCAAGGAGTATGTGCAGGGCTAGAGGGACCCTCAGCCTCACGTAGTTGGCTTGCTTTCTTCTTAAATAGCAGTACGGGAAAGCAGGGTGGGAGAAGCTTGAACTGCCAACCATTGCAAGCTTTTGCTTTATCTCATCTCATCAAGGCGTCTTCATTTACTTCTCTCTCTTCTTGCACTATTTTCTTAAATCCAACTGGAAACGTTGGAAGAAAGCCCTGTCTGGGGGGATGCTGAACAGGAGAAGATTCAGCTGAGAGAGATTCAGAAACTTGTCAATTAAGTGTCTTTCCTCTGGGCTTCTAAGCAAGGCATCATCTCATGCTGAACGTATATTTCATAAAAGGCAGAGACCCAAAGTTGTGTGTTTGTCGAAGTAGCGTTTGCAAAGTAAAAGCAGAAAATCAAGCGTGTGACAACTATGCACCTCTCGTTGGGTTTAATGTTACACTGTCTGTCAGATGGACTTACCAAGAAAACTCCAAAGAAAATTGTTCTATTTAATTTGTTAGTATTTCATTAAACTACACAGAAAAATGTGATATTTTCGGTTTAATTTTTGTGTCATTCTCCAGGTGGGTTGCATATCAGCAGAAATATTTCTGTGGAGAACAATATGTATTGGAGAAAGGAAAATATAAATGTTTCTTCGACTGGGGAGGATCTAGTAAAATCATCAGGTCAATTCGACCTATCAAGTTGGTGAGTTACCAGAACTTGTTAAGGGGGAAACTTGAAAGAAATGAGACCTTTGGAGTTCAGAGCATACAAAAATGTTATAATGTGAGCTGTGCTGTTTAAGCTATTTGTCTGTTTACTTGGAAACAATTTAAAGGCCCTTGTTAATGACATAATGAGTCTGTTCAGGACAGAGACTGAAATGGATGCTCTGGATCTTTCTATCTGTTGAGAAAATTGTCAGGGAAACTTCATAAGAACTTCCCTTTGGCAGACTGCATTCATGGAAAGAACAACCTGGCCTTGAAAGATTAATTTGCCTTAAAACATAGTAATTTAAAATGTCTTAATTGATAATTCTCAAATATTTTTATATTCATTTATCTGGCCCATATTGTTATAATAGAGGTCTGATTTTTTTTCCTTACTTTTGTGCTAAAATATTTGTAATACATGTAGTGAATAAAGACAGGAAATATTTTTAATCCACTATTAAATCCAAGGTAGTGCAACTTGCCCAAATAGATTAG
Organism: Morus bassanus; assembly: GCA_031468815.1. Classification (NCBI taxonomy): domain Eukaryota; kingdom Metazoa; phylum Chordata; class Aves; order Suliformes; family Sulidae; genus Morus; species Morus bassanus. Next base: position 119,494,168 of record CM062568.1, on the reverse strand, counting down.
TGCCAGAACTGTCAAAACCCTAATGCAAAACAAAGATAATCCTCAGTAATAAGCCTATAATAAATGATACTACTGCACTGAAAATAGGAAAGGAACATTTAACCTTATTTTGAAGAGCACACGTTGAAAGAGGTGTCATGGTCTTCTGTTGTTTTTAATTCTGTCTTTTTTTCAAGAAAGAGACTCAAAAATAAATGCAGAGACATTTACATGGACTCTAATACACACTGAACTAGTGTGGACACAGTGAACTAATTAATGCTGATGCAAGTTCTCTGTATGAAAGGCACTGAACAGTCAGGCAGGTAGTCATGAGCTTACAGGCAGCTGATGGCAGAGGCTGGGGAAGAGATTTGTGCCAAGAGCGTGGGAAGTATGTTTTTCTCTGCTCTTGAGTTCGTGATTCACAAATTTCAGGAACTTGACATGTCTTCTAGGAAATTAATTGTAATCAATTTTATTTATTTATATGCTTGTCTATATATTTATTATTGCAGGAACCGCTTGGAACAAATGAGCCTCCACATTTGGTATGTTGACATTATATAACAGTCTCTAGTACTAAACTACGTTTCATAGTTAAATACAGGTAATCTTGAATGTCTTGCTTTGTTACTTCACAAAGCCATCTCAGTATTATCATCTCCATACAGCAGACCATTGACGGAGGAAACTGGTAGATGTATAAAGGTTAAGTTTGCTAACGTTCTGCTCTTTGCTTTATTCCAGATCATACCCTTTAGTATTCTGTCCTCAAAAATGCAAGCAGTTCTGTAGGTTTTGAGTGACTTTGGGTCTCTGTAGCTATTTATTTTCCTCTTCTTTCCTTCCTGTTTCTGGAAACTCACTATCACATGCATTCATCCTTCTCTTTGTGGCATATTTTCTTTCCATTATTTTGCATTGTATCTGGTTTGTCACTATCTTGTTCACATATGAGGTGAAGTAGTATAAACTGCAGAAAATTGAACTGCACTCTTCAAACCTGCAGACGCATCAACAGGGGAAGTTGGGTTTTTTAGTCTTGTATGCTGGTAGCTCTGCTTTTCATAGCCTCCCAAGCATGTATAGCCGCTCCTTAAGGAGCAGGTACCACTTATGCCTTGCTTCCCTTTTCCTCACAGTAACATAAGACCTTAAATGAACACATCCTGATTATAATAAATCTATGATCAATCTCTTCTGTGATACATTCTGACAGTTTCCCTGAAAGTTGTGTCTAACTTGGTGACAACTTACAAGGAGAAAGCAGTCCCTGTAATTCACTTTTAGTCTCAAGAACGAGTTAGTTTAGGGTTTTACACTTTTGGTCCTTATCTTACAAGTTATGTTCCATTAATGTACCTTTGCGATATCTTTCTAAAACAAAAACCTGCTCTGTTTGTGCTCGTCACCAAGCATGGTGGGTCTCCTGCAATGTTCTGTCCCAACAGGGCTCTCCTCCCTTCCTGCATTAGTTGTTTGATTTCTCTTTTTCTGTCCTGGAGTGTGCTGCTAGCACAGGTGATATCTAAGTGGTTATATTGCTCTCTCTCTGATGTGCTTTTAATTAAGCAAATTTGGTAAACTTCATTTCAAGAAACATGACTTTTTTTTAGACAAAAGAGACTTTAGAGCTCAATGGTTCTGTGTCAGAAAACTTAAGTGTTTTGTCATCAGGCCACAATTTTACTCTTTCTTGTTTGGACGGGTATAATAGCCGTATAAGCGCGTGGGAAATACATATATTGTGTTACTTTGCAGGTTGACCACACCCTTATTTCTCTCCAAGTATTCTAGTTCTACAGTTTTATGATTAACCCAGGACTACAGGAAATATTTCCTGTCTGAAGACATAATTGGTGTATTATTTTAGTCTTAAACACTGATTTCCTGCCAGACCTATTCATATGGCAGTTTGCGGCCAAATCCAAAGACTTGCAAGTACATTCACAGTAAGGCCTTGGTAAATGATACCAGATAAAATAACCGACTCAGAGGAAACCGGTGGGATCTAAAAAGTTTAAGATAATTTTCTGTCCATCTTCAACTCTTCTGTTTTTTTCAGGATCTCCCAAAAACTATTCTTTGAGTGTTTTAATCCAGTGTTGCATACCTTTTAAGATCAATTCAGACCTTTGAAGTTTCAATAAATTGTGCTTTACAGTCTTTTTATTTCCAGTAATACGTAAAAAAAACTCTGTCTGTATGTGCATAGTCACCTTTAAATACTGACATGTACTAGATCGTGCTTTGCCTTTTGTGTTCTTTAATAGCATTCTTAACACTGTTTGGAAGAAAAAAAAAAAAAACAAACCACACAAAACTATCCTGATTTATCAAAGTCCTGGTTTTCATAGGATTCTGCCCTAAAGCTAGGGAAAGAAGGATATCACTCAAATCACTACAGTTCTTTTAGGAGGGGAAATATTTTGAGTTAAGTTTTTATGGGAAAACATTTAATCACTTAGGATAAGTAAAGGACGGCCTTTTGGATAAATATGAAGAATTTCCCATTCAGAGTAAAATAAGAGTTTCCATGTATGCAACAGCCTCTTAGTTTGGAATCTCAAGGCACGGTGCCTATGAGCTGGCAAATACTTAAGCATCCCAATGTTTGACCCTTGTGTAAGCCATATACTGGTTATTTTGAATGATGATACATTCTGCCACCTTTAATAAACATATGTCTGAGCTAAGGGAACTGTTTTCACTGTCTACAAGAGTGTGTCTTTTTTTCACTTCTGTTTTTAGTTTTTTCTCAGAAACTGAAAAGCAACTACATTTTCTCAAATCTCTCAGTAACTCCTCTGACCTTTTCCTCCTTCCAGGCTCCCTGATAAACAAAGTACATATAATATAAGAATGCCTGAAATTACCAGCTCTAAAAAGCCATTACTTTTGTTTATTAAAAATGAAACTTGGTTATGCCCAGCAAGAACAAAGCCTCTTCCAATAGCAGCTGACCTGTACAGACAACTTAGGAAGCAGAGACAATTGCTGTGATAAATTATATTTGTATTTTAACATGCTGTTCATTGACTTTTTAGGAAGCGAAACTGTGTATAGTAGTGTCAAACCCTGACAAAGTAGAGATAGATGTAGTTTGAGACTAATTGCAGATATGCAATGTTTTCACTGAGGAATCAGTACTTCACCCCAACTTCTGTCAAGTCAAGACCAGCATTCGTTACTAGGTATATTCTGTATAAAAATGTTACAGAACTTTTTTCAAAGCCTTGCATAGCATCTGGCCTATGAAAGACAGACTGTATATATATTCCTTTATAAAGAGCTTTGAGATAAGTGGGTAGAAAATACTATGTAATTACAGCTCAAATAGATGCTTTGTGACATAGCAGTGCAATTATATGTACAGAAAAATCAGTTACACTTTATTCATTATATTGTAGCTGATTTGTGTTCTCCAATTTGCAGTTACAGCATGCAAGGCCAGGTTAATTCTTTCTTGTTCTTTCTAACAGGAAACATACTCATTTCTTTTTAAAACATAGACTGAGCTTTTCCATAATCATTTGCTGATACTTCTGTTTGGCCTTCTTGCTCTCTGTACTGGCAAAAGCATTTGATTTCTTTTCTTTGGCAGGAAGCTAGGTCAATTTGGGGCATGAAGGGGGAAGTAGCTCTTGTAACAGCCATCGTGTTTTTCTTCCATAACAGAATATGAGCTGTTCTCTTGATACAGTTAAATTTTTCATTCTTTTCCAGCCTCTCTTTCAGGCTTTAAAGTGAAATTCACCTCAGTTACACAGTGGCAGGGTACAGAATTCTAGGCGACTTTGCTATAGATCATAGGCTATATCCTACTACTTCCTTTCCTTTTTTTCTTTTTTTTTTTTCTTTTTTTCTTTTTCTACAACACTTTCAACCTTATTGCTTTTTCAGGGTGAATTGATCACGTCTTACTGGTAGGGTATGGTTCAATGAGGCTTGGAGTTCTTCACCATGACATGTAAAAACAGCTTAGCTGAACTTCAGGAGTTCATAGTACATCTACCAGGCTGTGCCCAGTTCCCCCAGAAATTCTCCTGCTAAATCTTAAATGAGAAACTACCTGTGATCACTGTGGTCACAGAGGATTTCAAGGCACTTTGTCAACAGTAGCCCTGTGTCTTTTGACCAATGCCTCCCCGTCCTGTTTTGAACACTGGATTGCAAGAGTTAGCTGCAGTTCAGGGGTACTTGGATGGAAGATAATGTCCTTCTGTCCTAGCCTTCTCTTTTTCTCTGGGCCCTCTCCTGCTGCAGTTGAACTTATGTTTGGTACCACTGCCTTAGCATCACTGGGAAGCATCCTGTACCAGGCCCAGAGATGATAAAACACTTGATCTTCCTAAAAATAAAGCAGCTGTAGAAATGTAAAAGATTCCTTAAATGAGAATTCATTCTATTTATTATATCTTTGTGAATTGAATGGATACTTCTCTAAGAGCGCAGCTGTCTCTGTTTACATTAATGATAATGTGTTCGTTTTCCTTCTAGTCATTGGTTTTGTTTTGTTTTGTTCTTGTAGCTCAAAGCTTTCAGTAATACACATTTCCAAGGAGCATGTGTAGATTTCACAGCAGAAGTTTCTGATTTTACATCATTCATACCATGTTCTTTTAAGGTTCTTCGGGGATGGTAAGTCTGTTGTTTTACATGCCACCATTTTAAGTAATATGGAATTTTTTTAGAACACTACTAAATTTCAGACAGCTGAAAGTGCATAACACATGCCCATCATATTCCATCATGTCTTAGACTCTTTGTCTTGCAGTGCATCTCAGTAACTGTTGTCTTGTCATTGGTTTGGGTAGTATGCATTTTGCTTTCCTTGTGGGGAGTTTGCACAGTTACTGTGTGTGATTATTTTTTTAATTCCAGTTAGAATTTATTCCAGATTTTGAGAACTTGGTACAGTAGAAGCGTCTGCATTCTACTCACATTGTTTGACTCTGGAACTGAGATTTCTGTACCACGTGATTTGATTTTCTGCTTTGGTTGCTTTGTCGCATAGCCTTTCAAATCACCTTACTTTTAAGCTTAAGAAGAACAAACAATGTTTTTATTCCTTATTTCCTTAGCAAATATTAAATCCTGAAAAAAACTTACTGTTAATAAGCAGCTACAGCAGCTAATCTTTTTTGTTACATTATTCTTGCAGTTGGCTCCTGTATTACCAAGGGGAAATCACTGACAATCACTGTGTTCTGGAAGAAGGCCTCTACGTTGACCTCAGTTCCTGTGGCTGCCTGACTGCTACAATCAAATCCCTCAAGCCTATTCAATATGTAAGGACTTTATTGGAAAAAAAAAAAAAAAAAATGTTTTGGAACTCTTTTCCTAGTCAGATGTCTGAAGTAAGTGCTTGCACTAAACCTCCCACTCAGGGGAAAGAGTAAAGTTTGTTTTCTTGGCTTATGGGATTTTTTGGGTTAGGAATTAAGCCAGGCTGCGTGCACGCATGCATATGGTCACTTGTAGGCGCACGCTTTTGGGTGTTCTGGGCTCAGAGTTGCTCTCTTTTGCACGAGTTGTATTGGTTGGCATTTTTCTGACTGGTATTTGTACTACAGCTCAACAAGCTTAGTACGCAGCAAGACATTTTGTCACACCGTATAAGTATACAGGGCTTCTTTTATTAGACCTACAGCCAAGGTTCAGTCTTAAAGCAGAAGACATGAAAATTGAAATTACAAGGTAGCATATACTTGCCATAGTTAATTTACTAACTATTTTATAGAAGCATAAAAACGGTTTTCACCTCCTAATGGCATCTCAAATCATGGGTCAATGAAGTGGTATAATATACCACGCATGTGGCCTGTGAGCTGTGTATGACACATCATATAGTCCCATCCAAAGCTCTTGTGGCCCTCCTCTCTCTTGATGACTTCTGAGATACAGGACAAGTACTTATTACGCATGCATATAGTCTTAATGTGACTTTCAGGTCACATTGGTTGTAGTACACAAGCACACAACTTGCAGTCAAGTGACCTATTGTAGCAGTAAGGTGAGATATGAGGTCCTCTATGGCCAGGAGATTGGACAGGAATGCATCGTACTATCCGGTACGAGATAGATACAGCCTTTTGTACATCCTGTTGTAATCCTGCACACAGGACATATGCCTCTGGAGTCTAGCTGTCCTGTCTGTGCCTTTGTCCCATATCTTCGATGCTCTTGCATAGGAGCAAGATAAGCTGGCCATAACGCTGCTGGTAAAAGAGAAGCGAGTGGCTGCTCTCCCCACTCCACTCTAGCACTGACCAACTTGTCCAAAACTCTTCCTGCTTCCCTGATCACAGAACACAAACTCAGTCTATTACTTAAATGTTTTCTTCACGTATTAAGTCCTTTTTTCCATTTGAGAACAGATTTAAAAAAAAAAAAAAAAAAAAAAAACAAAAACAAAACTGCCCCCCCCCCCCCCCCCCCCCCCCCCCAAAAACCACACACACACACGCACACACAAAAAAAAAATCCACCAAAAGCCATGGGCATGGTGGGAAGGATGTACAGCTCAAGTTTGAGAGCTGGTCTCTTAGGTAGGTTACATACAGTGACTTCAGTGGAGCTACAGCTTCCCACCTGCTGAGAGCCTGGTTTTCAGATTGAAGATCTTTTCACGTTAGGCTTTTGGACTCTGCTCTGCTAAATCAGAGTGAAGTTTTGACAAGAAATGGTAGGTCTCATCCAAACCCCACAGCCTGTAATCTCACAGGGAAGTTACTATGCAGTTTGGCATAGTAGGAAGCTACTGGCAGCCCTTGATTACCGAAGGCCAAGCCCTGGGAGAAGTGTGTTTGGCAGGCTGTGTGTGGGAAGCTTACACACATCTTCCTGTACTTTGTAAGTGGCTTGCACCTCTTAGTTCAGTTCCTCTCTTGCAAATAGGATCCCTTGTATTTCACAAAATCGAGGCACTAAACAGCATAAAATGCTATTGAACCACACCTGTTTTACAAATAGAAATGCCCTCATCGGCCCCTAACGCATTGTGTATGCTAATTGCACAGGACAGTGCTCAGAGGCATTGTGTAGTACAGACGTGATGTTAAGCACGCAGCAGTAAGCTTGGTCAGTGGTCAGAAACAGCCATAGTTAATTCTGTGCATTGTCCGCAATGCACTGTTCTTGGAACAGAGCCCTTTTTATTACAAGGTATTTCTGTTAGCTCATTCAAGAGAGCAGCAAGTGTATTCCCAAGTGGAACTGTTGTATAGCTTTATTGAATTCAGTTGTGACACTGAGAGCCCCTTCCATTATTCAGCTTTACCAGCCTGATTTCAGACCTAAGGTGTGACTCTCGGCAGCTGACGAGCTGACGTGTAAGAGGGAGAATGTTTAACCCCAACACCAAGCCCTGAGTGTGCATTGTCTCCTGCTCTCCTTTAAGTGAGATGTATTTGCTGCAAGTGTAACTGTTGGAAGGACTCTCACGCCGGGGGGAGCCATGTATTGCTTCAGTGTGTGAGGTTTCTGCATCCCAGATGTTGACTAGAAGCAGAGGCCCATGTGTGGCACTGGCAGAGGGGGGAAAAAAAATACACTTTTAGCAGTACAAAGGACTCATAAGGCTGGCTTGTTACCAGCCTTTGAAAACAGTCCAAGTCTGTTGACTGGTGTAGGTGTGGTCCAGCTATATATTTTAGGAGGAGGTTGTTTCACCCAGTCCTTTGGGACAGGAGGACAGGTCTGCTGGAGGAGATGGGGTGCAGGATCTGGGTATTCCCTTTCTAATTTGCAAGATTGTAATGATCATTAACTGTATGTTACCTTGATATTGTACAGCTGAGCAAAGTCCCAACTCTGCCTTTATCTGCAGGATGTATGTAAGAGTATATATTCTTTGTGTGGGGCTAACTGCAAAGTAGCTGTGAAACACAGCAGTCAGCACAGGCCACTGACACTGTGGGGCGTGCAGCTTGGCTGGGCATCGACACCAATTTCTGCATCTGACCCTGACTCAAGATGCCCTTTCTGTTCCTACCTCTTCTAGTAAATAAAAAGAACATCTAGCAATGTTTTTGCTATTGCATGTAGCAATACCTTCAGTGTAATTTTCTGAGTGTTCACTTAAAATCCCTAACAGTTTTGAGGGGCTTTTTGGATGTTGTCAGCTGCCACAAGATTTCTGGGCTTTCCATTTTGGAAGGAGAATTTGAGGATTAAAGTTACATATTTGTAGTGCTCCTTCATGGCACGGTTTTGCTTTTGTGACCTGATGGAACGCTGTAAGGTGGCAGTGCAATTTTTGTGGCTGAGTGAGGTAACACTAATGCCTTAGTCTATATGAAACAGCTAAGAACTTCTGCAAAGCCTTGACTGATTTTTTTTGAAAATAGATCAACCAATTGAAGATCAGGAAAGGATTTGAGGGAATAGTTTGTTCTCTGGAAAATGCAGCTTTGATGAAAACACAGTATTTGCAAACAAATATAGCAAACGTTCTAAACGAAAAAAAATGATGATTTTTTTTTTTTAGGAAAGTAAACTTTTTGAGTTTTTAGTTTGAAAATTGCCAGAAATATAATTTGCTTGTGTAAGAGCTTAATTATATAACAAAATGAAAAATGGCTTTCTAAATCACTGAGTTGGCCCAATTAAAATAGAAAAAAACCAACACTTTCAGAGCAATGCAAAATGAAGTTGGATAAGAAAACAGGCTCAGACTGGTGATGGTCTTATTTCTTCACTGTGATGACGGCATTTTAGGTTGGCTAGCTTTTGTTCTAACCTTTAGCTCTTGGAGGGATGTTTTACAGGTTCGTTGCTGAAAAGTGAAGGTGTCATCATTGAAGTATGGCATGCTACCCCCACCCGCCCTGCACACACACTCCCCCATTTATCAAGAAATTCAAATTAACATGGTTCCACTTTGGTTGTTTCCCCATTTATTAAGCACTGGCGTCATGGAGGAATTAAGCACACCTCTGTAACCAGTTTCCTCTACTGTTTGTTCAGGAAGTAGCAAAGCAAAGTTAGGCAGGTTTGTAAGGAGAGTGCGGAAGGTGTTCCCTTATTCCCAGGATCCTCTTTCCCATCTTGGCTTATTCTCTGCGGTGTATAATACTGAAACTAAATCCTTAGGAGGCCGTATCTGTATTTTTTTCCCTGCTGTTCCAGTTTGCTCACATTCAGACTAGACGGTTTTGTCCTTCTGGGAGTGTTTAGGAAAAGCTATAGGTTAACAAGTAGATATAAAGAAGGAACAAAGCATATCTGTACCTTAATAATGAGAAAATAATGTCCTTTGTTTTCAGTATTCTGGGAAGAAAAATAGTGTTGCAATACCCATGTATTAATTTAAACTGCATATTGAATAGCGATGTGTTACATGGCCTCTTCCCTTCTGAAAAGGGTAATACTTCTGAAAGACCAATGTACTATTTTACAAGGGGGGAAAATCTGCTAAAAAGTGTATCTCACAGGAACATATTTCTTTTAGTGAACAGGCAGTTACACGTTTTGGAAGCCCACTTAACATTAGAAGGGTACACATCTATTTAGTAGTGGTAGGAACACTGGAACTAATATAACTTCCTTCTCATCTTCTCCTTTCATCTAAAAATCTCAAAGCACTCTTTAAGAAAAGCTTGTTGATGAAATTTGCTGGTATTGTTGTTAATAGCCGTTCTACAGGTGGGTGAAAGCATAGTACAGGGTAAGGGTTGCTGCATTTGCTGCAGAGGTGCAGGTTTCTGTGCCTGCATCAGCAAGGACTGGCCTTCTGCATTGCCATGAATTCATGAAAAGGAAAGCATGGGCCGCTTGCCTGGTGGCAAGAGAGCGGGTGAAGTCAGCTGGGGCATTTATAGGGCCATGGTTGCTTATTGGGGCATTTGTCCAATGTTTGTTGCTTGAAGAGGTTAATCTTTTGGGATAGAGACCCTTAGGAGATGTTCTTCAATGGGGAGTTCAGCTCAATGTTGCCTTTTCTCAAGGATGTTGTTTTGTCAAACTCCCTGTAATATTTGCTGTGACGGGGACCAGAGTATCCAGGACTGTTACAGTGAGCCATTAGTTTTCCTTCTAAAATATTAACTTAAGCCCTAAAGTTAAACCAGTCTTATAGTTTCTAAAAACAAAAAGATATCTGGGTTGTAGGTCGTGCAACGCCCTTTTTTTTTTTTTTAGGCATTCCTCATTCTTGTTCTGATCAATCATGATAGTTCCTGTATTTTTATTTTGATTATCTTTTCGAAGTTAAATACAGGTGTTAACTAATCTCCCCAGCATTGCTGTGAGGCAAATAATGAAATCAGATACAAAAATGAATCAGTGTTTCCCTGGGCCGGGCAATGAATCATTTTGTGTAGCTGGACTGGACTATGGGGGTGTTACTGTCATCCAGCACCGTGTTTCTCTCGTTCCCACACTGAAGGGAGTAGCCAGGCGAGCGCAGCTTCAGTAAGGACAGTTGTAAATGATGAGTTAGCCAAGACTGAAGAGTAAAGATTTTTCCAAGGATGTTGTAATACAACTGTGGGGTCTCCTCCAGTTAAGGCTCTGGCAAATGCTGTTTGCATAGCAACAGGTCAGCAGGGACACAAAGTGGGAAATGGACCAACCCTTGCCATGATGGGGTTACAGTGATGCTTTAGTCCAGCCCTGTGGATTTCTTTCTTTGGCTTCATTAGGCTTTCCCATTAAAGTTTGCAAAACCTAAGTTTGCAAAAAAAGGTGCACGGAAAAATATGTTTTGGGGTGAACCCTTCTCGAAAGGGCTTTATTAGTAATAATTTTCGCAAAATTCGTACTGCAAAATGATCCGTATGTTACCTGTAGCTAAAACTATACTTGTTTTTATTATAAGCACGTGTGCAAATTCACCTGTGCGCTTGGTTTTCAGTTGTAGCACCTTTTGGTTAGCTTCTTTGTGTCTGTACACTATTGCTTTTCAGTGGGTCAAGCACCTAAGCCTTGCACTGCAAACAAAAGGCATTTGAAAGGAAGCACATCTTGCACTGATTTGTGTTTGATATCAAACACTTCAGGCTTGCATTGCATTTTTTACTGAACCAGTAAAGTACAAAATTCTGTTCTGAATTGTTAAAAATTTGTGGTGCGCAGCTTCTTTCCGTTAAAAAAGGCGTAAGTCATTGAGGGGAAGCTGAGCTGAGTTGAACTGTGCAAGAGATTACTAGTGTGGTGATTTCCATGGCTTACCTTTCAGCCTCTGAAATCACACTGTGGGGAGGGAAAAAAGCTGTGTCATCTTCATGGCATCATGCGCTGTATTAGCTATAGAGTACCACACCTGTTAAGTAAAGAATATCACTGTATTTAACAGTTCACAAGGCTGCTTGTATCTTGAAATATGCTATGTAAATATAGCCTGCCTTAATCACCAGCCTCTTGAATATGTTAAGTCTCCTCAAGTTTCTCCGCGGACACTGGCATTTAAAAACAGGACAAGCAAAACCTCTTGAAACTTTATTGGTGCTGATTAGTTCCTTAACGCAAAAAGATCAGGTTAAGTAATTCTTCAGTGCTTTGTCATTCTTGCAGTTAGCAAGCTTTCCCCAAAGGATGGCATTTCAAGGTATTTTCCTTGAAATAACTATGAAGGAAGCTAAGGTAATCCTGACCTAGACGTGGCAATGACTTGTCAATCATGGATAAATGTAGACGTCTTCAGCTCCCCTTTCAAACTTGGGGACTAGGGTCTACCTAAAGCAATGCCACAATCTGAGGTTGTCCCCTCTTGTATTCTCTGCCTGGTTGCCCTTCCTCTGGCTCTCGTTCCTCCCTGGGCTGTCAGGATTGGGTGCCGGTGAAGAAAGCTGATCCCGTCAGTCTCACGCTTATCTGTTGGGGATGACTCTTCAGCCTGAAAATGGGTGAAAGCGCACCTCAGCATTCTGCAAGAAAGGGTGGGAGCAAGAGGCCTCTGTAGTAAGTGTAACAGCATAGCCTCAAAACTTTGTTTTTTACTGTTGGTAGTTTCCATGGAGCTATGAAAACAAAATCAGAGAAAAAAGCCAGGCCAAGTCACTGCTGCCAGCTGTTGGTGTAAAACGGTATATATAAGTGAGTAATCAGCTCATTGCTCTATATATGGTTATGGAAATATGAGAGCTTCAGCGCTTGAGACAGCAGCATGTTTTCTTTTTCTGTGCTTCACGTCTGTGCCAAGATCAGTGGAGTCTTGCTAAGGCCTCGCTGGAAAGGCGGTATCAGTCCCTGTGATCGGTCGTGTGCGTGTGTCATAGATGCGATGTCTGCTGCGTGCCGACAGGCTGGGACTCTGAGCGACTGGACAGGGCTTTCTCAGGCCTACTGAGTTCAGTCTCAACCACATGAGAGCTAGAGTCATTTTAATTGGCTTCACCAATTTGCTGTTCTGATTCTTGGTGTATAAATGGATATGCTGGATCAGATGCCTTGTCCATCTAGTACAGCATCCCTGTCTCTTAACCTATTGAATATTGCAACAGCAGGATAAATTTTAGGCTTTGGTAACCACGTCTGACAACAAGGATGCCAAATGGTGTTTCCCATGCTTACTAATGCACTTGTGAAAATTTTCCCTGTTGGACGACTTGGATAGGGCTTCTGGTCTCCACTGAGGTGAAAGCCAGTGCCAAGGGAGTAGGCTTTTGCAAACTGGAGTGTGATGATGCTGCCTTGCTGAGCAAAGCAACCTCAAAAGTAGCTGCCTACGCTAGGTCTGCTGGTCTAGATTCCAAAATAAGCCTTTAGACACACACTTTAAATTTGACCCACCTCATCCAACAGAAGGCAGGTGGGAAGAACTGACATTCCCAAAAAAAAAAAAAAAAAAGTTAGGGGTTTTAGTGTCTTTCTTTTTTGTAACATTAGTTTTTTAGGAGTGCAGTGGGCTTTAAAAATCTCTCCAGGTGGATGATCCCAGGCTCTTCTTTAAAATGTCTCAGCAAACTCCCTGTCCATGCAGTGCTGCATGACTTATATTGTCCCCGCACTGGTTGGCAGAGGAAAGCAATTTCTCTGAGGCAGGATTTGAACAACCGGCTACGTACCAAGTGCACTGAGTCAGTGCCAGTAAATTTGTAAGTCCTGAATCACCACTGAGCTCCTCAGAGACACTTGACTCCAATACATGTGCCTCTTCAAACATGAAAGTTAAGTTCTCTTAATTACTCAGTGTCTGTGTCAACTTTAATTCAAGATTTTGTTTCATTCATTCCACCTGAGGCCATGTCTTCACTGCAAAAGAAACCTACCTTTTGCCTGGGCCGGCTATCTCAGGGTAACATCTCCTAAGAACAGGGTGACTTCCCTGGAGAGGCTGCTAATTGAAGCAGTTATTCAGACCTGTTCCCTCCTCCTTTACCAGCTGCATGAAGATATAAATTACAAGTGCTTATGATTTTAGTTACGATACTTCCCGTATGGTTTTAGGTTAAAAATACTGAAAAATTGTACAAGTGTTCCTTGTACTAAGGCACAGGCTTTGTGTATTTAAATCTGTTCCCTCTGTGCTTTTCTGCTGATCTTACAGCTGTACCACATTTTTGTGCAAACTGATCTTTTATTTGCTTTGACGGGCAATCTTTCAACTGGAGAAGAGGACATTAAGCGAAAAATGTTTCAATTCTACATGAGATTTGTGGGCTTACTAATTACGCTATTTCTTCAACATTGTCAGAAGAAAAACAGGAATGTGTGTTAAAAACATTGAGAACTTTTTAGTTCTGATGTTTCTAACCTTTTCCAATTTGTAGGTCCCTAAGATTTTTCCAGTGAAGCACTGCTAACTGAAGTCTGTGGACAGTAGACTTGTGATTTGTCTCACTACTTTAGATGCAATCTGCAGATCACCCTGAAAACTACTGCCATAACCTGTGCCATCAATAAATAAATAAACTGGATTGATGAAAAAGAATCAAGGCCCTGATGATACAAATCGGATCAAAGAGATTTTTTCAAATGCAAACAGAGGCCTCTCTGCATCTCGAAGCGACTCACTGTGTCTGGCCTGTGTCAGTGGGGCCTTATACTCTGATGACAAAGCCACTGATAAATCCAGTATGTTTCAGCTCTGTGTGCTTTGTTGGTGGATGTACATTTTTTTTTTTTCCTTGCTGTTACATTTGCTGAGGGAGCATGATCTAACCCAAAAGCATGTGGGAATTAAACTGAAGTGGGCGAATGTGTGCATCATGCCTAACAACTGCAGTTAGACTTCCTAGCAAAAATTTGCTTCTTTTTTTTTTTTTTCCCTCCTTCCCCCCCTGCCCAGGTTTTTGCTGAGCCCTCCATCAGTCTGTTCACTCTGGAATGCTGCAAGGGCAGAGAGCTGCACTTCACTGAACCCATCAATTCTGTTCTGAATGAGGACCTTCATTTTTACACTCAGTCTGTATGGGTGAGAAGCGGATTGTAAGTATGGAAGAAATATTCTTGTCAGTTTTGTGTTATAGGAGCTAATACTGAGCGTGCATTTTCTCCCCACTACTGCCTTTTTTCATAGCATGTGTTTTACATTCCAACTTTCATTTTGAGACAATACAAAATCCTAAAATGTGGTTGAATGCTAGACCCACTTTTTGTATCAGGACCCAAAATGAACAAAAACTCTGGGCAGAGGGTATATTTCCCCCTGTAAGAATTGTCTTTTTATCCCTATACAGTAACGAACAATAGAACCTGTTGTTCAAACCAGGAACAGAAAGTAAGTCAGTCTTGATTGCTGACTTACAAAGACAGGTCGAGTAAACTCGGACTGCCTTTATTAACTGGCTGTAAAATACCAGCTATAAACTGAAGTGATTTAACTTAAATCACTGCAGTGGTTCAGTGAAGCTTGACGTGCTGATCGGCTGCCAAAGAGGCAGCAACTTCTGAGAGAAGCTCGGGGCAGATCTGACAGCTGGAACAGTAATTTGCTTCTGTTACTAGTTTAACACCCCTCCATGAGTGTGAATACACACCCAGGGTCTTCTGTGAAAGCCATTTTACATCTGCAGAAGTGACCTTCTAACCTCTTCCGCATCTCCCCCTTTCACCTTTTGGAGAGACTCCCAAGTATTCTGTCTCGGCCAGGTTTTCAGCCTCCACACCCACAGCAGCAACAAATAACTGGCAGAGTCTCATCCTGCAACTGAGACTGACTGGAAACTGCTGTTGTTCTAATGTGACACGCGTTTCCTGTGTTTATTTTAAACCTTTTCCCCACCTTTTTCACATAGACAAGGCTGCAATTTTCTTGAGAGATCTTATGGGATGACACAAAACCACACAGAATTTGAACCAACTGGGCAAGGAATTGGTATAGACTGTTCTCGGCGTAGGTATATCTCTGTTGTGATTCTTACGATGAATTTTTCAAACGCATCTGGTGTGTTACCACCTAGAAGTCAAAAGCCTTCTACAGATATCTGTGGTAACACTTCTGAGCGCTCCTCTGATTCTTTAGAGGTTGGTCCAAAGGCTAAGCCTAACCTAGCTGATGCTCCAGAGCACTGTGGACTGGTGTGGGTTTTTTTTGTTTTGGTTTTTTTGGTTTTGGGTTTTTTTGGTTGTTTTTTTTTTCAGGAATTTCATGTAAGCATTTTCTTGAAAGGTTGGTTAAGGATTGAACCTCCCTTTGTTTAAGAGCAGTCAGTGGCGATGGACTTCAGCTGTGGGCCCATGGTGAACGTAAGCTTCCCACAGAGCTTTGCCAATTCACTATAAATGCTAGACCCTAACATCTGTGCTGCTTCTGAAAATACGATCATCTGCTGCTGTTGTCTTGGGGTGCCCCAGGAGAGAGGGGCAAGCAGCTGCCTTTTGACGTGTGAGAACAGCATACACGCGTTCCCAGTGATCTGCACTAGTTTGGAGGAGGAAATGCCTTCTTTGAGAGGAACACCTGACTGACTTCTGGTGGGAGTGTGTAAATCTTCATACCTCTGTGGAGGTGTTACAGTCTGAAGTCTGTCCTCTGGCGAAACGTCTCTTGATGAGCTTTCTCTGCCCTCTCATCAGAGGTGTGGAACTGGCAATTAAATCACTTTGCCCGAGCAGTTGGCTGTAAAGGAAGGGTGATGGCTTTGGGACCGCATAGTAGAAAAGCACAGGAGAGTGAGCGCAACAGTCCAGCCCCTTCTCCATCTTCCTGTTCGTTTCTAAGTATCCCAGCTTGGTTAGCTGGTTCCCTGACTCTGGGAAGGGTCAGGGCAGAATGGCTGGGCTTTCTCTGAGCTCCACATGATGCTCCCTAACAGATCTCCACAGCCTGCCCCCATCCCACACGGCAGGTAGGTAGTGTAAAGGTTGAGGGTGGCAGGCCATCGTGGGAAGTCTGTGGGATGTCCTAGAGGGTTGTTTGCCTTACCTGTGATCAAGAGTTCAGGAAGGCGAATTCAGAGGGGTTTTTTTTGTTCCTTGCCCCAAAGCCTACTGTCAGCTTTAGACAAATGACAAAGATCTATGTAAATATACCGATGGCGTCTTGCCACGAGGCTTAGGTACAAGGATCCTTCCTGAGCCAACTGACCACCTCAGTCAGAAATGGCACAAGCCTCGACTATGGCTTGGCAAAGGGGGCTGGGGGCTGAGGTACTCCCAGGCGTGGGAGAGATGGCACAGCGGAAGCTGCTGGTCTGTGTGAGAGCCGAGACGGGTTTCGTCTGTGTCGCTGAATGCCAGAGCCCAACCTGGCTTCAAATGCTTATTACTGTAACAGTCCTTCTCCTCTCTGTTTCCTGTAAAAGTCTGCTTTGGCAACAGAAACTGCACTTCCAATGAAACTGTTTGATGCTCCCAGAATAACATTAACAGTGAATTCTCATTGACTTCACAAAAAGCATCGCAAGAAAAAACATCAGGAATGTGTTAAGAGAGATAAGGAACACACAGTGGTGGTTGGGCTGCTCTGAATACCTGTTAATCAGGAGGTACGGGACTCAATTTCAAGAAACAGGGATACAGCCTCGTTACAAGGCAGTTCACAGTTGCACATTTTAGCCTCCATGGAGTCCTGAGCAAGGCCTGTCAGTTTCTCCACATTAGGCGCAATGGGGAAAAGTAAATTGCAGGTGCTGTGAGCACTGTTTATGGATGTTTTCTCACTGACTTAGAGTGCAGCCATCCCTCCTGTTCTTGGCAGCTGACCTGTAAAACAGGTAACTGAGGAAACCAGCATTTGCTTTTGTGCTCAGATGAGTGAATGAGTCAAGTGTTTGCACAACAATGTCCTATTGATACAAACAAAACCAATCTGTGATCCTGCGGCTGCCTTTGTAAGCAGCAACAGGATATCTACTGAGCAGATGTCTAGATAACAAGGGATCTGTATGTGCCGATGCTTTAACTCTGTGCTAACAAAGTATTCAGCCATGTCCATGGCTCAGTGTTCACTACAGGAAAGTCTGTTACAGCAGTGTACAGATTTTGGAGTAAATATTCTGTATGTGTTGTCAGACAAGTGGAATAGCTACAGAAAGCTTTACTGTAACAAAAGAGAACGTTGGACAACGTTCTCATAATTAATATGTACAACCAGGCAAAGCTGCAAGTACTACTGTCTGGTGTGTGGCTTCCTAGTTTCCTAATGCCTGCCTGCTGATGCCTGCATTATTCCCATCTGGGTTCATGCAGGACTTCTCACGTTTGTGAGAAAAATTTGGGCGGGGGGTGGAGTTTACAAGTTTCAGGCAGACAAACAGAAAACAGGTCTTAATTTAGGCAGAAAACAGTTAAATCGCTGAAATGGATGGCATTTTGTGGCATGGTAATACAGGTTTGGTATTAGCACTACTGTGGAGAGGTTTGGGGGCTTTCGGGAGCACAAGCCTGTAGTTTAGTTCTGCTGTGGTTGACGCGTTGTCTTCCATGTCCTGTTTTCTGTACCCAGGTGGATTGCATACGAAGGATGTAATTTTTTAGGAAAGCAGATTCTGCTGGAGCCCGGTGAGATTTCAAACTGGAATGAACACAGTGGCTGGAAAGCAATTGGCTCCCTTCGTCCTATGAAGCAGGTACTGTAACAGCGTATGAGGACAATTTTTTTTTTTTGGACAGGGATTAGTGCCCAAGTATCAGCTCTAGCGCTAAGGATAATGGTGTGCATTGTAGTCCTTAAATTAGGCCAAATGATGACAGCCAGAAGGACCTACTGGAAGATTACTGAAGCAGAAAATTCCTTCATTGGCAGTTATTGAGATCTATATTAGGCTCCTAAAGGGAAATAATTCCTAGTTTCTTGGAGCCAAGTTTTGTTTTTCTGAATGGCTCATTAGCATGTTCTGTAGCTGCCCTATTTTTATATTTTTGCCATGTAACAATAATGAGAAAACCAATTCTACATTGGCTTGTTTCACAATTAGCATAAATGGAAGCAAGAACAAATTTTACTGTGCTGTAGCCTGGATTTCCAAAAGAAGCAAAGTTTGTGCAGTCCCACCAGGTTTCCCCTCTCTGCCTCAACCCCAAGTAATGCCAATTTCAATCTCGTTCAAAGATTCAGGTCTCAAAACCACAAAGTTCTTAGGAGCTTTGTGAAAGGTAGGTAGAGAAGAGCAAGACTGAGATGAATGCCCCTCATTCAAGGAAAAGCAGGTACAGTGCTGCGTCTCTGCCTTTCCAAGACGCATCAGGTAATCAGTGACATGCATAAGCTAAAGGACGTGTTGCTGCGTGCCCAGGGACACAGCTGTGGGAGGGCAGCGTCCCGGCAGACAGGAGAAGGATGGGGAGAGCGGCAGGGAATGCGAGCCGTAACTCCACTGGAAAAGAGTTTATTAGCTCTGCTTCTCACAGAACAACTTGTTTCCACGTAGTGACATACGCCGCTTTATTTGTAAATGCTAGATTCAACTGGGGAACTGAGAAAATGTTGCAGTGAACAAAAATAACCATCTTTAGCATTAGTTATGCATTATCTGCACGCCACCCCCCACCCCAAATGATTTGTTAAGTTTAAGAAGTTGACAGCTCCCTGGAATTCTTTGGAAGTGGTAACTACCAAAGGATCCCATTTTGATTCTGTTTTTGCAAATGAAAATCATTTCTGCTTATCTTAAAAACAGAATTCCTTCTTCAGCCAGCAATCCGAAGAGCTTTTGTATTTGGTAGCAT
The DNA here is from genome assembly GCA_031468815.1 of Morus bassanus. NCBI lineage: Eukaryota > Metazoa > Chordata > Aves > Suliformes > Sulidae > Morus > Morus bassanus. The sequence continues at coordinate 119,475,130 of CM062568.1, read as the reverse complement.
CCTTTTTTTATACTGCAACAGCGAGTACTGTTGTAAGGCCTCCTTCAGCTACTTTGCTGGGACTTGTGGCACTTGGGGTTTTGTAATTATTTTTGTTTTGTTTTAAATCCTGCAAACTGAGGGCTTCCTCGAGTTTGTGCAGCCAGCCACCTGTGCTTGACACTTCCGTGGGCATATGGTCATATTTTTTGAGACTGGAGTAACAATTCAAACCTGCACCACCTTATATTTCTTCCTTCTGCCTCCATTACAAATTACAAAAAACAGTCAAGTCTACCAGTGTAAGAGGTAGTGCAAGAAAAAGTGAAACATTTGAAACTCATGCAAAATGAGACACAAAAATACTGCTCCGTGACTTCATAATAAAATCCCTTCCTTGTAAAGAATAGCTGTAGACTAAACTAATACACATTAGTTTCTGGATGCTTGGTGGGAGAGAAGCTTTATTGTCTGTACCTTAGGGTTTCTTGAAAAAAAGGAGATTCAAAGCTCCTGGAAGACAAACTGTGCTTGAGTTGGGGTTCCAGCAGAGCTGCCCTTCATAAGCCCCTGCTCTTTATTTGCTCTGAAGTCAGTGAATAACAGGGCAAAAGCTCAAAGCCTGTAGTAGCCCTACAAAATCTCCTTCCTTTTTGAGTAAACTGAGTAATCAGGGATGCCAAGCCAGTACCCTGTTTTCTGTATATGTTCAAAGGCAATGGTGTAACTTCTTTGCCATCCCTTCCAGTTAAAGGGGGTTGAAGTTGCTGGAAACGTGACTCAGTAGGTTTTATGTCCTGAGAATAAAAACCTTGTGGAGTACAGCCCATTTACTGGGCTTGGAATGAGTGAAATGTGCCGAACTAGAGATTTGATTATCACAAGAATTAGTTCTATAGATATAAATACATTTTTTTTAAAAAACAACTTATCTGCCATTGCTGCTTACAGCTGTCTGTCTGCATGGGAAAAACCCTTACTGCTGCTTTATGTGCACATTTGTTTCCAACAAAAAAATTACTGAACATCCTCCTCTGAAACTGGAACTGGAACATACACTTTAGAAAACTGATACAAGGTGGAGGGGAGGCATTCTTACATTGACTTTCTTAACCTCTGTGTTCTAAGTATCTTCCTTCACAAAATTTCAGCCAGCAGTGTATCTCAGAGTGAAGAACCGAGCCCAAGGTAAATACTTGACAGTTGCGGGAAGCCTGGCAGATATAAGAGCAACATCAGTGTGCGCGTCCCCATACAATGGCAAGAATACCCAGATCTGGCACTACTGTCGTGGACTCTTCAAATCCAAGGTGAGTTTCCAGATGCTGGAAGTGGGCGGGGGTTGCATCACGTGCTGTCCTTTCGCCTTCGCTTCTTGCTTTTACTGTCAGCTGGCATTAACACCAGGATAGCTTTTGGCCTCTCCCATGTGTCTTAAAACAAAACTCTTAGAACCTACATCCTCCCACTGTGTATAGTCAGATTTGATCTGTCTGCTTTGACAAGGTGGACCACTTTTCACGTCTGTCTAATGGGACTGATGTTCCCGGAAGTAGAAAGCTGCTTTTGTCTGAAGCCGTAACTTCATAACCTCTAAAGAGTTAAGAATTTCTCTGAAAAGTAATATGCAAAGACAGTAAGCGATTTTGTGTTAATGCTGCCCTTGATAGTCTGTTATTAGTATAAAAAGCTGATGATTTAACATAAGAAACACCTGAAGTAACAAAGCACCACCACTGATGAAGCAACTGGTCAACTGCTGAATAATCTGTTCCTAGCTTGCTTGCCAGGCTTGTTACCAGTTTTATAGCGTGATTACTGCAATGTGCTCGGTGCCTGAAACAGAAACAAGTCAGACACAAAACCGAGGCTTTGTGGTCTGGATTTAACTTCTCTTCTTGTTCCTTAGGCTAACAATGCCTGCCTGGATGTCATTGGTGGCAGAGACGTGCCAGGGGCCAAAGTCACGCTCTGGGCAGAACATGGGAAGGACAGGCAGAAGTGGAGACTCAATGAGGATGGAACCATCAGTTCATACCTCAGCGACCAACTGGTGCTTGATATCAAAGGTATTTGGGGGGGGGGGGGGGGGGAACCACCCAAAACTAAACAACAGAGCAGGGGGGAACCTTACTCGTTTGATCCCAGAGGTTTATTTTGATCAGATCAACTATTCTACTTGAGGGAGTTCAGTAGTGCTGATGGCAAGAAACGCAAGTTCCAGAAGAGAAAATGGTGAAGGAAAAGCAACCATGGAATAGGTGTTGCTCAAAAAGAGAAAAGCGCTCACTCCTAATGTTTTCAGGCTGGTTAACATTGTCATTGCTCAAGTCCTAGTCCTTCTGGTTATCCCTCGTGGTGGTACTGCCTCACTGGAGAACGCCTCTTCCTCTCACACAACTTGTTGAAGCCCTGCTGCTGGCGGTAGGGTTTTATCCTTAGGGAAGGGTAGTGGGGCAGCGACTGCAGTGGCCAGCGAGGAGGCTGGAGGCTCTATGGTGCCGTCTTCTCCCATGAAAGGTCTAAGTAAATGAATGGATGGCCTAACACCCCTGCAGGGCTTCCAGACCAGGGTGAGGGCCCATCCCACAGGTGAAGTCATCAGCCTTTTCAATGAGTGTCCTACTGGCCCTTACACATCTGACCTCTGCAGCTCAAACGTACTGATAATGAATTCTCAGCCTCATGACGTGGAACTAACAGAGCATTCCTGGCTTCTGGAACTAAGGAGTTTAACCACCATTAATTATTCATAAGTAGTTAAAAGCCATTAAATGCAGCTGGTAATACTGATGGCAGTTCTTACAGCATCAGAAAGCTGTGCTGCCCAGGTTACTGCAAAATATAATGCTGAAGGCTGGGGTGGCGAGATACTACGTGATAGCTCTCTAGAACACATTTCTTTTAGTGGATTTTTATTTATGGTCTCACGATAAAAAACGCACTGTCATTTCTAGGCTACATGTATTCAAAGGAAAGTAATCTTACTTTAAGGGCTTCCTACGTTGGTGGTTGAAATGGATACGCTACACCAAATAACCTCACATGTATCCGTGAATCTGTGTATTTCTACTATAGCGCTACACGCCTTTAAAATCCAGGCGCATGGTGGGAGCTCAGGATCTGCCAAAAGCAAAATCTCTTTAGAGGTGCTGTTTGTGTGCACAAAGGTCCACTGGAGGACTCCAGTTTGTGGTGTATTCTGCTTCCTAACTAACAGAGCTCTGCAGAGCCTAATAAGGTGACAAGTGACTGAAGGAGACAAAGACACAGAGGCGGAGGGGCAGACACCAGCCCCCTACCTCATGGAACTTCTGTTTTTCAGCTAATTTTCCTACTTGGTCACACTTCTTAAAGATTATGCATAGACTTTTCTGAGCATTTCTTTTTAAAATTTTTCCTTCATGATTTTGTTGTGGTTTTTGTTTTTTTTTTAGGAGGAAATTATTATGACAAGAATCACATCATTATGAATCAGCCAACAGATGGCAAACATTCACAAAAATGGGATATTGAAATATTGTGAGTAAAGCCCACCACACCGATGGACCTTGTGTGGCTTATTAACGCCTAGAGGGAGGAAGAAAAAACCCAAACTACTGAAGTCACACACCACTGGAACCTCAAGCAGCAGCTCCTCTCTGCTTTCCTTCATACCAAGCACCAACTCCTAAAAAAACTGAATTTTGCCCAAATCTGGAAGATGGGAGGTTGATCTAATGTTTTTCTGCAGGGAGGCTGATTCTTTAGAGGCCACTCCTATGAAAGTCACTATTACTCTTCATCTGAAGTATTGAAAGTAAACGCAAAAGAATAGACGTAAGTTTTGCAGGATGTGAACTGCAAGAGATAATATGGGAAAGGCTCTTTAGAAATGTTGCCTTTACCTTCCTCTCAAAAACTGATGGAAGCTCACTGAAGAATGAATGCACTAATGAGCTTGAAAGAGGCTGAGTTGGACTTCTGTGTCCCACGTGAAACTGCATAGGCTCTGAGCCATCCTGAAGCTCAAATCACAGATCTTGCTAAAATGCAATTGATTTTGTTCATAAAGACAACTTTGAACTGGAGTTACCAGCTCGGCATGTGAAATGGGGCGGCAGCGAAAGCCTGACTTTCACCCCCCTAATGTTACCGGCAGGCCATTGTCTTCAATTCTTAGAACAATACCTGATTTCCAGATTCAGGAACTGGTTTTGCTGACGCACGGCCTGTTTCCAACCCATGAAACTGTGAGTTATCGCTGAAGGTCACCTTTAACACGGAGCCGTATGTGCATGTATCAAAAGAGAATGAACGGTCCTGGGTCAGGCCAGACTTCTGCAAGGGCTAGCTGCGTTTAGAGCAGTAATGATTTTAACTCTAGCTGTAGTTTATTTTGATGTATATAGATTAATTTAATACAATGGAATTTGGTCTTGAAACCATGTCTTCCTTCAAAAAATAATTCACCCTAGTATGTATTTTCAAAGGTGCAGCCCGCATTTCAAGGCTTGCTTAATGTTAAAAGAGCAGCGTAACTGCATGTTAACATTACCGTGGCTCGTCAACAACACGTACATCTTATCCCACAGGATTTCAGCACTATGCAACCAGCCTACCTAGCTAGCACTTGAGACAGAGCAAGTTAAATCCCTTGTCAGACTGCAGTTGTTGCAGGCTTGAAAAGCAAGTTCCTTACCCAACACTGACAAGTACAGAAGGAACTCCAGACATTTGTAGGGCTGCAAACACCTGACGTGGAAGAGAAGTCCCTTAGATCACTGGTACCTTTATTTGATTTCAGCGTTACTAAATTAATCTACTTTCACCAAAAATGTAATTTTTTGTTTTCCTTATTTGTATATGCAGAGTATGTATTTCTATAACTATTTAAAGAGTTTAGACAGATATTTTACTTTACAAAAGCTGTAACCGTTCCAGTTGTGCATTCAAACAGGATTCATCCCCAAACAATTAAAAACACGTAACCCTAAGCTTGCCACAGAAATAAAATATATGGATGTCTATTTTTGTATGAAATGGAGTTCTGTATAGTACTATTTAAAAAAAACCTATGTACTTGCACTTACTATTTTACATTCTAAAATTATCATAAATCTGCTAAGTGACAGATCTTCAACTGTATGTATGTATTTTTCCAATGGAAGCCCTTGTTTAGCTTTTTTTATGTAAATCAGCATATCAAGTGTTCTACATGTGACTTGCTTTCCATGTGAAATTTTAAAAGCCTGTGTAAAAAAAAGCCTGTGTAAAAAGTTCTGGTCTTTTAAACCCAGAATGACTAAATCTGATTTGGTGTGTCAGTGTTACACACCAAAGTAGAGCAGGCTTTTGTACTTAAGAGATCACAAATGTAAAATGCTAAGCATGTATATTTTAATTGTATAAAACTTTTTTAGGAGGAACATTTTGCTTGTTGGTTTCTTTTTAAACAAAGTACAGCAACAGTTTTTAGCAGATGTCAGGCACATTCCTGTAAAGGATTTCCTTTCAAATGGACAAGAAAAGGGATAAGTATATTAAATATGTGACTGTGCTGTTATGTTAGTTTGCATATTAAATATCGATGTTCAAGTATTAAAATAACTGTGCTACTCTCATCAAAACTCCCTCGAGTGAGCACTGAAGCCAGATTCCAGTTACAGGTTTGGGTTAATTTCACACTAAATTGGTGCTGGAGGAGGTGGAAGTTAAATACTATTCTTTGTTTATTCCAGAGGTGCCAGTATCTGAGAGGAAGGAGGTTTTCTTGGGCAGTCTTACGGCCTTTGGGAAACAACATGCACAGCTTTTACCGAGAAGCTTTTGTTCTCTTGGAGCAAACAAACAGAACAAAGGGCTTTTCTTGCTGGTGAACTTCACAAATGAAAAAGCAAGTTATTGGGTTTTGCCCAAGGTCCTGGAGTCCGCTCCAGGTATCCCTTTGGATGTCCTCCACATCACAGATTACAGCCAGAGGACAGGGGATGGATACCACAGCACTGCTCTTACTGTGAGTGACTTCACCCACCCACAGCCGTGGAGCTGTGGCACACCAGACTTCGAGCAGCTTACCTGTTTTTCCCGATGCCTGTTTTCCTAAAGCTTTAAGGAAAGAGAAGTAACATTTGACACCAAAAACGTAGCAAAGTATAGATCTTGCAATGCTGTGTTAGACGGCAATACAAACCAAAGGCTGGATGGATAAAAAAGTCATTTAATAAGTCTTTCTCTCAAGAGACTCTTAATGGCCAGAAATACTACTTACAGGAGCAGCTAATTCACAAAAGCATCAAAGAACTTCTATTAGAGATTCAGTCCATAGTGACAAGGCAAGGTTTTCTTTCTCTTTGTCTGAGACAAGGTTAAGCTCTTTAACGTAAATGGTGCTGCTGCTCCAAATCTGCTTCAGTGCATCCAAGTATGACAAAGGGAACCGCAGTCCGTGAGTCTGCTGGGGAGGGGGGGATTTAAAAAAAAATAAAATCATTCAGCAAAGCGCAGTGTCCCTTACGACACAACAGTGTGTTAGGCTGTAGGTTCTGATTAGCAGGGATGTCCTTTCCCACATCGTGCTGGTGTTTCTGAGATCATCCTCCAAAAGATGCAGTTTCATCCTGACACCTTTCCTAACAGCCAAATAGAACACGTAAGAGATTTCAGCTAGCACACCATATGAGGTAGGGAGGCTTACAGTGCATGGCTTCCTCAAGAGGGTTCCACACTGAAGAATGAAATAACTTTACACTCTTGCCTAACCCTACCCCTTTTTTTTTTTTTTTTTTTTTTTGGAAGGTCACATAAGTTTCTTTCTCTCTTCCACATGCAGTCTTTGGACACAGTTTCAGAACCACAGAGGACCTCCATTACCATGGCTGGAGGCTACAAGGGCAGGAAGGTACATGCTGGGATTTGCACATACCGGACAGGTGCCAGCGTACAACCTCGGTATTCTCTACTCCAATGAGATTTACCTTAATAGGTAAAGTAACTGCCAGGCAGAAAGCCTTGCTATAATTACTGAGACAAGAACAGGCTGTGTTCTGCTTTGCTTCTGCAGCGTATTTATGCAGTTCTGTATTGAAGTGTTTCAGGTCACAGACCTAAGAGAGACCATCTTACTACCATAGAGGGGAACAAAAAGTTCCAAAGCTCACAGCCACACTTCAGGAGGAGTTATGATTTGAGCAAAAGCACATTGTATGCCTGAGTAAGAATGGAGACGGACCAGGTGCAGCCTTGTTAACAACATAAAAAGTCCCCTCCTTACATGTCAGTAAGAGTTTCAGTAAGTAAGAGTTGTTTAACTAACTCCCAATGCTGATCCACCCCCACCCAAAATGAATGCCCTTATCTTGCAGTATGTTCCCATGGATACAAAAATCAAACATGGGTTCAACATGGCATAAGCATGTCGCATGACGCACAGTGATTCTCTGCTTCCACTGAACCTGTGCTAGCATGGCCAGTAGCTGTAATAAAGGACAGAGCAGTAAGAGACAGCTCTAGCCACTCCAGTAACTTTGCTAGCTCGGACATAAGGCACATGCAGGAAATCCTGTTAACATCTGAATCATTTAACTGAGCATGAGATTACATAGTTCTACTGTTAAGTGCCTTTGTGTTGTAGCCTCAGCTGATCTGGGTCTGTAGGGGCTGGGCAGAAATGCTTCGGATGCTGAGGACTACATCGGAACCCAGGCCCCTGCTACCATCTCAGTCCAGCTCTTCTAACGCAGCAAAACCCAGCGTGGCACTGTCACTTTTGTTGTGTGTTTGTGGGAACAAACCTGTGCCATGCCTTCCTCGCCAGCAGTATCATCGTCTGTCCCCATCATGTGCGTTTCTCTCCTGTTCTTTAAAGAATGATACACATAAATCATATCTCTGCGAATTTCATCCTAGAAGACAGCAGGAAGAAAACAGTTACATATGATCCACACCCTCGCATTCCTCTCACTCAAGTGACAATGTTAGCCCCTTAATTCTGGAGTCCACTGTTACATCAATGAAAGCGACTCACCGTCCTACCTGAATGATCCCACCGCCCGTCGACTACAGCAATAAGGGCGCCTCCAAAACATCTTTGAAAATTTATTTACAACCCATGATCTTCTGCCTTAATACTGCCGCTGCTAGTCTCAGAGGACTGATGCTGTACAGGAAACACGCCATTTAAGGTGCACCTCCTAGAAGGTCTAATGAAGGAGTGAGTGTGCAACAATAAATTTCCGTTCTGATACTGGTCTGGCCCTTAAAAATCATATGCCTGTTATTCCTTGGTCAAAGCTGGGCAAACCAATTTAGAGCGCTGTGGGCAGCTCTTACACTGACTCTGTGGACACAACTCTTGCATGTGTGCTGTCATTCAGGGTTTAGCTGTATGACATCAGAAGGCAAGGCAGCACAAAAACCAAAAAAGTTTCCAAAGCCTATGCAGTCTCACAGCAATATGGACACAAGCAAAATGGAGGAGAAAAATCAAAGTTATGGTATGTTTTTTTCTAGGAGGGAAACATTTTATTCGTGTAAAAAAAAAAAAAAAGTACAAGACAGTCTGTCCCATCCCCCCTTTTTTTTAATGAAGACAACAAAAAGCACTTCTACAATTATTTCGTACTAATAAACCTTCATAGATAAGAAGCAGTCTGAACACAAGATAATCCAAGATGCCGGCAGCTATTCTGTGGAACAGCTTAGTAGTGCCACTGGCACCCGCTTAGGTACAACGATAACTTGGAAGTGAAGACTAAATGCAACCACAGTCAGCAGCAGCTGCAACCAAGAGCATTCATTCCCTCTCTTGAGGGAACCTCTTCAAAACTTACTCATGCTCTTAAATACAAGGAATAATAAAAAAGAAAAATCCATTATCAAGAGCTGTAGAGGCCACTTAGCAGCTGTAATGATCCCATCTAACCTCAGATAAAAGCCTGCACCTACCATGCAGAATCAGACTAAATTTAGTTCTGTAGCTCTCCTCCAGAAGGCAAGAACGTGCCACGCTACTGCTCAACAACCACCCCATCATCTCCTAACAAACCCTAATGGCGTGCAGGATCCAACTAAGTGTAACAACTGCACGACCCCTTTTAGACCAGTACAACGGAGCAACGCCTCCCATACCTCACCCCCACGCCGCACTCCCACCCCAAGCACATGAGGGTGGCTTCATTATACTTACAGCATTCTCTTGATCTGGTTCCACTGTAATGATAGCATGATCTCTAAACTGCAGTCTGATTTTGCTATCTATTTTTGGCAATTTCCCACCTAAGAAAAATAAATTCTCCATTAGAAGGGAAGAAAACCAGACAAACAGTGCAAACTGAGCCCTCTGTCCACTACCCACGCTCTTGTGGCTAGATTTTTTTGTTAACCTATGTTTCAACACCCACATGTTCTCAAACTTGGCGGTGGAGGGGAGTTTTTTTTTGTTGTTTTTTTTTTTTTTAATTCTTTCACCTTCTCTGTCTACCAATAGCTGTAATAGCAAGCTAGAGCATAAGGACACACTCTACCAGTTAAACATTCTCAGTACAGAGTAGTTTATTAAAGCTGCCAACTTCAGTCTAGGATAACCTTTATTTCACTCTTAAGAGAGACGTGTCATCTCTTCCACTAGACACAGGGAATTAACCAACCGAGGCGTGCAAATGCACACGCAGAGCCTAGCACAACATGAAGCTGATGCTAGACTATCAACCTTGCCTACCATAAAACACCGAAGTCACAAGAGGCAGAGTTAGCAACAGCTCTACCGTCACATCAACCAGGTTTGGTAACTTCAAAATCTACCTGGTGTCAAAAGATCAGAGTCGCATCCCAAGCAAGGTGGCAACCGGTTCATAATGAAATCCTTCTTCATGTCAGATGATCTCAGTTCTCTGGTGTTTTCCAGACGGTCTGCAAGCCGCCTCAAAAGGCTACTCAGTTTTTTTGTTGAGTCAGCTACGTCCACCTGCTAAACATTCACAGAGAGTTGCTCGCACATGAATTCAAGCTAAACAGACCAGCCTAAAGAGAAAGAGGTGCAGTGATGCCGTGAAAATCTGGATGCTCCTCTTTTATCTTTGCAAAGTGTAACGTTTACTCCCAAAACAACAAACTGTTTCTTTTACACACTCCCCACGAGCTGTTCACACACCAAAGCAGATGCTCGCTTTCCCTCGCTCTGGGGCTACCTGCAATGCTAAAGGACTTGCAAGTGTAGCCGAAAGAGAGACTTGTTCCTTCTGCGTGCTGATGAGCTGATCAGCAGCACAACTGGACTACCATAAAGAGGCCACAGAACAATTTACAGCTTTGCTAGCTTGGCCTGACAGGAGCTATGCCTGTCTGACAGCTCCAAAGCAAATACCGTTACTTTTAGAAGGAAACAAGCCATACGAGGACACTGCGATGTGAAAGAAAGGCAGTGCAATGAACTAGGCAATGCTTCAGATGGAGCAAACCTCAGAGCGGTCATCCTGAATTCTTCAAAAGTGGGTGTGCTGCTAGACAAGGTAGTGCCATTGCACTGAGCTTTCAGAGCAGATCAACAAGACACGTGCTTGCCTCAGTGCTGAAGCTTCAGCTGGATGCACTATTATTCCCTTAGTCCCACCTACTTACCATAAGCAGTTGCCTTGGTATGCTTGTCCGCAGCGCCACATCTTCTTTTGCCGTATCAAACACAAGGCCAGGAATTACATCCAGTAAGAAATCTCCCCAAGAGCTGAAGGTCAAGAAGAAAAAAAAAGTTACTAAAATAGTTGCAGTGAAATAAAACAGACACCTTAACTGATGTCCAGGGCGGGAAACGTAGTGCTCCAATTCCAAATCTGCTTCGTGCCTTTGGCCCTTCCATTACCACTCTGTGGTCTCGTGCAATAACTCACTCTCATCTCAACTGGGTGTGTGTCCTCGCTAGCTTCAGGTCAGCGGCACTCCTACAGAGGGAAGGAACTGGCTTGAGAAGGGTCCAGTTTGTCCCGATTCAGGTACTTGCCATTTACCGGTGGATTCAGCTTAAAGCTGACCTCAGCGAATGATGAAATTCCTACCGGGGCCATTATTATCCAACCGCACGCGCATATGGCCTCACTGCACAGAATGAAGTGTGTGAGGTTGTGCCATTTAACGTGCTTTTGAGACACTTACATTGAAGAAGGAGGAAATGTACTCAGGGTTATCAAATCCGACATGGCATCAGTTTTTAGCTTTGCTACAAACTTAAGTATGACCCCAGGAACAAAACCCCTACGTATCTCTACAGGGATTTTAATGATACCTAACAGGCACCTTGTAGGTGTCTTGTTTGTGTTAAATCCCCATTCTTAGCATACATACTTTAAAGAAAAAAAAAAAAAAAAAAAAGCCTTTGATCTCTGTGCTTCTGTTCCCCAATTGTAAGATTAACTAGAGGAGGGGAGGGAGGACTACTGCCTGCACCTTCTTTGCCTGGCTTTATTTGCCTGCCTTCAACCAACCTCATCAGGGACAGGTGTGCCACTCACGCAAAAGTGCTGCCCTGTCCACGTGTGACCTCCCTCCCTACCACATCCTCAGAGGCTGGTTTATTGGGCAAACAGCCAGGGCAAGTGCCCAGCATCCAAGGCTGCCAGCAGACTCCCACCCAGCTGGGGAGGCAGCAGAGCAGGGCCTGTCCTGCAAGGCACGCTTCACCCTCTGCTCTTGCTCTCCCTCAGCACTCCCTGTTTTCAGCACTGATCTCTAGACGCTACTTTAGTTTAAAAAAAAAAAAAAAGTATGACTTTTTATAGTCTCATTCACTTTTTTTTTTTTATCATCTCCACTCAAGTGTTCCACTGGCTGCTACACACTGGGAGGGAAGGACTCTGGACGATAAACAGAACGAGACATATTCCTTTCTTACTGCTTCCCTTCTCTTGCCCCCAACCTCCGTCTGCCAGCAACTATCTTCAGCTACTCACAGCTTTTCCAAACTGCCCTGCTTATAATGAACTCCCCCACACGCACTTCTCTGCCTCCTGGGATCTGGCCCAGAGGAACCATTCTCCGGCACACAGGGGAGTCCCTTTTGTCTTGGTGCCTAAAAACCCCTGAAAGTGCCACCTCCACCAGCACTTCCTCCCCTCCCAGCTCCTTCTGCACATGCCACTTCCAGTGCAGTCACAAGGAGTGCAAACACCCTCCATAATAAGGACAGCTATTTTCAAGGAGTTCTCTTCAATTTTCCAGGGAAATGTTTCCAGACCATACTTCCATCTACGAGCCAAATCAAAATACCAGCCTGTATCAGGACTGCTGCTTATTTTACCTATGCTTGCTGAAAGCAGGTGCAGAGGCAGGCTCTTACGCTTCATTGCCAATAACCTTAATGAGTGATGATTCCACTAACAGCACTCTCCAAGCTTTTCCTTTCTGCACTCTGACACAAGCGCCCAGGGAACATGCTCCCCAACAGCACCGCTTCTCAAGTAACTCACTGGACTGGCATTTGGCTTACGCTGCCACAGAGAAACTGCACTGACTCCAGACAAGCCTGTCAGGTCTCTCCTGTTATAAGGAACCGAATTCTTGTCTCCCCAGCACTCCTTGACCAGTAACTCTGTATGGATCAAGGTGGACGAACCCTGTTCTGTGCGTTCAGGAGGACTCCCGCACACCGGTCTGTACAACATCACTCCAGCCCGGCCTCCCTCAACAAGCCAAACACCCACTTACTCTAGTGTCACTCTTCTGTCTGCTCAGTTCACTAAACCAGGGCTGAGAGAAGCGCCAGGTCAACACAAGGAAGTGGTGGAACAAAAAAGGCAGGGGAAGGGAGGAGGAGCAGGACATCTCTTTGGAGGCCACTCACTGCTGATCACCCTGAATGTGCCATCAAACCTGCCAAAGCAGCTCAGGACTAATATTGCCTCCTGCATAACAAATGAAGTCAAACACTCTTTGCAACAGCAGTCAATAGCTTTTTTTTTTCCTTCTCAATAAAAGAATAGAACATGAGTGTAAATTAAAATCAGCCGAACCCAACTTTTCCAAAGACTCAACACCTTTAAGCAGCTTCGTCTTAACCTTCTCTCCAACTTGGAGGACTGGCCACATTAAGAGTTACCAGCAGCACTGACATCCTGGGCTTCCAGAATGATAGAGCTGGTGGTTAGAGATTTCATCTTACAGTCATCTAGAATATGCCCGAACTTGTTCTGTCCTGTTTTGTGGCTAACAGAAATCCTTCCCAATTCCTAACCCAGGCCAATGACTCCAAACCCAGCACCTGAGAGGCTCATGAGGTGGCAGCAGCATTTCCCTGTGTGATGACAATGTTTTCAGTGGGCACAAGGATCAGGTGTGTGCCAAAGGAAATATGACTTGCACGCACAGGGAAGGAGACGAAAAACACAGATAAGTAGAAAATATTTGCGAAGGAAGAATTTGCAGCAAGTCTGTCAGAATAGGTGTGAGTGAGTATCAAATGCAGGAGAAAACACGATGAAAGGAGTAACTCATGACTCCTCATCTGGGTTATGAAATGAACAATAACTTCAGCCACTGGTGACAGATTTTTTTCAACCCAACAGTGAGTTTGCAGTTGTAACATTGCCTTCCACATTAAAGTCTACAGCTGGTAAATAATAAAATAACCAATTAAAAAGCAATCAAGCTTGCTGCATGAAAACCTGGTAAACAGGCTGCTTCAAACAACAAGGGTCTCGCTCCCTTCCCTTCCCCAAACCCCAAAACTTCAATTACTGCTACCTGAACACTAGCTTAGATTCTGTTACTACGAGCAGGGCACGTATATAACAGTGGGGTACCTACCTGTATTCCATGCCACCACATCTGTGGGGGGAAGGCGACATGCCCTATCCCTGTATTACTCACAAAAATCAAACCACGCAAGGGCTGAATAGAATGAGCACAGAAGAGAGTTAAGCAGAGCTCGTTACAAGGTGGTTTGTTTTTTTTTAAGAAACAAGACATCATTTCTTTGGAACATTGGTTTCAGGACTGTACTATTCACACACATCATCTGCCAAAGGAAAGCCATTTTCAGAAAAGCCATGCTAAAAAAAAAAAGTAAAGAATAATTACTTGTTTTGGTAGGTACTGATGGTCACGTGTGTAGAATAGGAGATCCCAAGAGGAGTGTCAGCTTGGTGAATAGTCCCTCTTGGGAAGTACAACAAGTCACCTGGCTGCAAGAAAATGAAAGAGAATCAATATATTTAGGGCACCTGGTCAAACCTTATTGTAGTCAAAATAGAGAAAATATTCTCTGAGCAGACAGACTGACACATATATTTTTTAAAATCACAAAATAGAGAGATCCTCCATTGTACACTTCAATAACATAAAATAAAGCGCTCTAAGCCAGAAGTCTGATCGATACCTTAAACTTTCCAACTCACTGTCAATATTTACTATACACCTGTCTGAAAACAGGAAGCAAGCTTTTAACATTAAAGAACATGCACGCTCCAACTCAGCTGCATAAAAGGGACAAAGAAGCAGCTGAGAGAAACCCACTGACCGTACAGCGGGCTAGCAGAGGAGCAGTGCAATGTGAGTTTGGTCAGATCACGTCAAAAGAAAAGGCCAGTATTCCACAAGAAAAGCCAACTATTCTATAATGATGGTGATCTGTTATGATACTGTTGTCTGAAATTTTCAGTTAAAACACTTAAAAAACAAGTACAACCTTCCTCCTCCCTAACTTTCTTCTCACCTATCTAAGTTAAATCTCCACACTGCTAAAAACTTAGATTAGGGAAGTCATGGTAAGAGAAGTGCAAAGCACACAAAATTGCCTCCACGAAGGAAAAATCAGTTTACTTATGCCTTCTCCTATAAACATCTGTATAGTTGGATAGCACAGTCAAAGAGAAAAGTCATAAAGCAACAATGATGAAATCTGATTCCAGTTTAATTTTACTGTTTGTTAAATTTGGTCACATCACCTACTTCTAAGAGCCTACCGAACTAACACAGATACATTTCAAGTGAATACTACTTGGTTTTTCACTGAATTGAAAGGTCTCTTCAGATCATGAGGCTTCACAGGACACGGCAAGATCAAGTCTCTCCATCAATTTGTAACAAGCTGTAAAGCATCATAGATCAGCTATGCATGATTTACTTGTTCTGAAGCAAGCCTCTCTCCACCATTAATAAACTGCCTTCCTTACCAGTGTAGGGACTACACTACCCAACTAAGAGTATTTTGAATTCTCTTCATTTGCTACGTTTCACATCCCCAGCAAGAAAAGAAACTGGAGGGAGGGTCCCATAGGGGAAGGGTGAGAGCCCTGAACACCTACCAGAGCGATGACAAACTAGTCTGCAAAAGAAATTATTTCATGCTGTAGCACCCCATGCCTACCACTAAGAAGCCGGGATCGTGATTTTTCAAAGCAGCCTTTGCTGCAAAGTCCAGCATTTATTCATCTTCTCTGCTGGGCAGTGTCATCAACACCATTCACATGAGCCAGCAAGCACAACACTCTTCAATTAAAATAATCAGAATCTTCACAGACTCCAGGTGGCAACACCCAGACTGGGGCAGGACCGAGCATTTGACAAGAAACAACGTGGATCTCATCACTTTGCTGCCTTCTTACTTCTGAATTGGACAAAGGAGGGGCAGAAAAGGGAGAAGTATCAGCAAATTAAATGGAAAATCATACATGCAGAGGGTAGATAGCCAGCTACCAAATAAGCTGCGCGTGACAAACCAGCCATGGCCACAGCCTGATGCAGCGTCACCAAGACACACTTGCAGCTTGCAACCTTATACACAAAACAGCATGGCTTTGCTCTCAGTCAGCCACCAGTTTTTGGTGGGAAGGGAGAACACCACCAATATAGTTTCTAACTGGTCCATTTGTTCTGAACTGCCCAAAGACAGCAGACAGCAGACAAAAATGCAAAAAAGGAGAAAGGAAATATTCTAGAATGGTGTTTAGGGAGGAAATAAGAGTCATCTGACAGCATCCCTGTCAGGGACAGCTCCAGACAGACAACCAAACTCTGACAGCGGCCACCCGGAAGAAACGTCTCACGGGAAGTGAAGAACATCAAACAGAATAAATTAAAAACTTGGATCATTTTTAAGCCTTTTTCAGAGGCTGCTATTTTCACCCCACTAATGTCACTAAAATGGCTTGTGGAATAAATCATTATTCCATAAAAATCAAAGGCACTGAAGTCCGGCCCAAAACGTTCCAGAAATTAAAAAGGGAACTGGAATTTACTAGACTTTGCATCACCCAATACATCATGACCATTGAATATGACCATCTGTCAAACTACGCAGCTAGTGATGTCAGTATCATATATCCAATGTGTCATACTATTCCTAAACTACCTACGCCCAAAAGCAGGTCTGAACACTGGGAAGAGCAGAGACCTTGCCAAGAGAGCCCCTAAGACAGGACACAAGACAGATAAAGTAATGAGCCTTCTGACACAGAGCAGCCCCATCTGCTGGATAAATAACACGTGTCGAAAGTACAAGCATGTGTAACTGAACGGGACAAGTACCAGATGCCCTGCTGTCAGAGGAGCTGCATTCATTAATCTTCATGAAATGCTCTTTTTACTTCAAGTAACAAAAAACCAGCCAAACACTTGATTTTCAGGTTTGGAAAAAGAAAAAACAATTAATACAGCATGCTTTTGTTTATCAGCCAAGGATAAATATTCAAATCGAATTCACCGGAACAGTGACAACCTTCAGTAAAGCAGTGAGTCTTAGTGCATAGGAGGATTAGCCTGATCGATTACAGACAGCATGTAAAAGCATAAAAATGTTTCATAACCATACATAAACCAAATGGCTCTTCTGCACACAACTCCACAAACATGATCCAGGAGTCAGGGTGCCCAACTTGGAGAACACTGGAGAATTTCCAGAAATAACTGGTTTCTTGGTCCATTGTTTAAATACTAAAGCAAAGGATACCTTTGAAAAAGGGTAGGTTAGACAACTATCACCCAAATTTCTCGTGCTCACAGTGTTTTGTGTGCTAACCCTCCCCTCAATTTCACAACCACCATCATTCAGAATACTGTCTTCAAGAAACGGACCATTTTACACATGACTACTTTTCTGGCAACCTTAGCACAGACCAGGTAAAGCAATTCAATTATAATACCTTTAATATGAATTCATGCGTGGGATTCCCAATCCTATCTTCCGATTCAACATTATATTCCCGAGCTAAATGCACCGTTGGTTTATAGAGTCGCCAATGTTTCTCGCCTTCTAGCTGAAGGATAAACACCTGCAAAAGACCACAAATCCAAATGCATAAGGCAGCCTTGCTGCCTCTCACACATCCTATTGATCAGAAATTTTAGGCCATCTTCTTACTTGGAAAGTCTGCGGAACCATGTCAGAAATCACGGATAGAAAGCAAACAGAAGCGACACAGGTTGCTTTTCTGACAAGAAGAAACAGATTTCACCTTCCCTGCTCTCAGCTACTCCACAGCATGGCAAACAGGATTCCTCTCACATTAATTTTGAGATGTCTACAATGCAGAAATTCACATTTGAACTATTTCTTTAGGCTCTACTTAACAGAGAGGAGAGTTGTGAAGTGTGATCTGTATTATCCTAAGACAGGCATTTGGAAATCCCTGTTTCTCTCCAGTCACTTAAATACATGCTAGACAACTAACTCGAAAGTAACGTCTGCCACACAGATATTCAAAATATCAGGTGAGAGAGGCCTTATCACCATTCACCCACAAAGAGAGCATCAGAAACATCTAGGGGATGCTGTGAGCTGGGACGTGATGACATACGCCAGAACATGCAGGTTGTGGGGCTGCTGAACAACAAGCATAAGGAAAATGAAAATCCAGATGTATTTAATGGAAATGAAAAAAAAATAAAAAGCAAAAAATAAATAAAATGGGGGGCTTTGTTCTGGTTTAAGTGGGATAGCCCAACTTTTTTTTTAATGCAGTGTCAATTTGAGTGTTTCTTTTAGAAGCTAATTTAAAATACATTTGGACCACAGGACTTCATCATACCAGTAACTTTTTAAAAGCAGCAGGATCAGCACATGGGAACCAGCACAACCAGTCTGCTTCCACTGTCCAGTTGAAGAAAGAGCAAGTACTTAGTAAAGAAAAAAGGACTGCTAGATTCTCGGGGGTCTGAATGAAGTGAGAATGAAAAAAAAAGTGCTAGAGAGCTTCTGCAGCTGGGAAAATAAATTCTCTTTTCATCTCATGAAAGTACCAGGTCTGGAAAGCAGAGTTTTCATGATATCACCATTTGATATTATTACTAGTACTTTTCAGTAAAATTATATAGGAAAAACAACTATAAAGGAACACTTGCAACCAATTACCATAAGTTTTCAGTGGAAAAAACATTCTTCTATAATAAGTT
The DNA here is from genome assembly GCA_031468815.1 of Morus bassanus. Classification (NCBI taxonomy): domain Eukaryota; kingdom Metazoa; phylum Chordata; class Aves; order Suliformes; family Sulidae; genus Morus; species Morus bassanus. Next base: position 119,456,797 of record CM062568.1, on the reverse strand, counting down.
ATTTTTTGAGAGAGGAGGGGGGAAGGGCACATACAGGTATCCACTGCCACTAGCAAAAGCCCACGCACAGTTTCACAGACAAGGTTGTGCTGTCCTACCTCAACATCATCGTAGTGAGGGGGAAGGCCCTGCGACCCCTGGGGAGTAATGTAAACATTCGACCCAACCAGAGACCCAAAGTAGCACTCCAGCTTCTCCTGAATCTTCCACAGCTCCTCCTTTAAAAAGAAATTATGTTGTTAACTACTGAAGAGCTCAGCCAAGCCAGGCTGCCAGCCAGCCCACAGCCTCCCCATCGCTTGGGAGGTTCTTCTAGTGAGTGATCACATCCCTACAGGGAGACAGTGGCTGGGAGGGCAGATGCTCTGTGTGAGTGCTCCTGCTGAACGCTAGCACTGCAGACGCAAAGGAGATCTGCTGTGAAGGTAATCGGTAAGCCAAGAAGTCTGGTGCCCCAGCATAGCGTTGATGTTTGTTCTCTTCCCCGTGCTATTTTTAGGCTGCAAAAACAGACAAACAAGGCTAGACAGAGGAAAATAAACCAGCCATCATCCCACAACCAGCAAAACAGCTTAAGACGATAAACGTGCAGGACTCGCGTTATATAGGCTAGCATCAAAGAGAGCATACAAAGGTTGGAGACCTTTTTCCAGAGACTCCAACTGTTCGGGCATATTCAAGAACAAACTTTATTCATCCACATCTAACATGGGACGGATGATGCACCAAGGGATGACTCTCATATCAGAAGATGCCAGCTACCAGAGCTGCACAAGCGCAACTTCAACCAGGATTTACGCAGGTTCAGCTCAAGCTCTAGACTTCAGCATAAGCCACACGTTTCAATTTCACCTGCAGATGCCACTGGCCATTAGAGCTACACTCGATCTGAGATCAGCCAGTCACACTATAGCTGGAACTCAGCTGTGTATTTGGGTCCTTACGGACCACTTCACAATTAAACTGCGTTGACACCATGGGACAAAAAAGCACAACCTAAATCCAAGTACCTTTAAGCATCCGAGTCCTTTACACAACTGTGCGGACACCACTGCCTCATTCTCAAGACACGATGACGGCAAAAGCATCAAAACGAACAAAAGAGGGAGAGCGCTCAGCTAAAACGTGGTGCACCACTTCCGTGGTGCAATTCAGAGCCAATCCATTGACGAGAACGGTGGAGTGTCCTGGCAATATTTTACGCGGTTTCACACCTTGCCCTCCATTCAAGGAAAGCTGTACAAAAGCCCCTATTTGCACAAGGAAACAGTGGGGCAGAAGGGATAACTTAAGCAGACACAGATGCATAATCATGAGGTTCGTGCATTTAGTTTTTTCTAAACTTCTATGACAAAGCAAATTTTTTAAAAGGAATGCTTAATGTTAAGAGCATGAATCAGACTTTGTTCTTACTGCAGAGCACTGAAACATGATGGGCAGTGCAAAAGTACAAAGCATGTTTTAATTAACACAGCTCATGTATAGATTTCAGCAGGTCATTGATGTCAGCTACTTCCCCTGGATTTACTGGGGGCAGAGATGAAGCTATGTCTAGTGTGACTCAAGCAAAGTATACCACATTATAAAACATGCATTAATCATATTCAGTGAAACGATCCAACCTTGAATCTCTGAGGCTGATGAAACTGTATTGTTGCCTTTTTCTGGTCAAAATCCTTCTTCAGCTGCATGTAATTCACTTTGCCTTCTTTATTTAAAACTTTCTTTTTTCCATTCACACATCTGCAGACATTTATATCCCGGCCATAGTACAGACCTTGGCCGCACAGTTCCTTCAAATCTGACAACTTGAACAGGGACTGGTAGTAAGCAGCCAGCAGGGGATCACTTCTCTGCACGAGCAGTGGCTTTTGCTCCCAGTACTCCCTGAAAAACGTCTCTTGTTTGATGGGAGAGATCAAGCTTCCAAAGAGGCTGTCTGGGCTCTCAAAACTCATGACTGACAGAGAACAAGCTGCTTCCACCTTTGCTCGTTTACATTGTGCCTGCATCTCTTTTCCCGTTTCAGCATGCTTCCCTCCTTTCTTGGGCATGTTCCTGTTCAAGAGGAGAGAGAACCAAAACAGTCAACCAGTAACACAATCCCCAAAGCTCACGGGCCCAGAGCGGCTCCACTTGCCTTCTCCAGTGGGATACGAGCGTACACTGGGAACTGCTCTGCTTCCAGATGCTCACTATTTGCTCCAAGCAGCAGAAAAAGGAAAGCCCATGGCAGGCCTCTACTCCGCTCTCAAACCTCAGCAAACTCCAAAGGGCTCTACTGGGAGCCATTGCTCACAGAAGCTCAAATCCCACAGCTGGGTTTATACTAAAAAATACACGATGAAACCCAATGGCCACACAACAGATCTTTACAAATGCAGGAATCCACCCACACAAAGAGCCTGTGGTAGACTGGTCTTCTATAGCAAGACCTGCAAATTATTAATAAATTAACTGAGCTTTAAGAGATTTAATGGCAACATGCAAAGGGAGTGGACAGGATCAGAAACTTGTACCCTACTACGCTTCCTTGAAATGCATTAACACTGGGGAAAAAAAAGCACAGCAAAGACTTCCCAATGACTTTCCAGACAGAGCACGATGGAGGAGGATGCATGGCATTTCAGGTGCAGAATCCAACCAGTTAAATGCCGGGGGTGGTGTGGTGCGTGTTAAGGAAGCCTCTCCTTTCAAGCTGGCTTACACATCACAGACCCAGTGTCTACACAGCTGTACGGGTACCAGACTAAAGCTTTAGCAGGACCTACAGAGAAGGCAGCTGCTGCAGTGAAGGGACACTGACACCAGTCCAACAGCACACACTAAGGGCTACGCAAGAATACAGTGAACAGAAAACACACGGAAATGGGATATAGAAAGAGGGGGGCTAAGTGAGAGAGTAGATCGGTGTGAGGGAAGAAGGAATATGTAACCAGGTTCAGCGGGCGAGGATGATTCAACTGTGTCCTGCCTTCAGCTGGGACAAGAGTTAATTGTCTTCCTAGCAGCTGGTACAGTGCTGTGGTTTGGATTTAGGATGAGAATAATGTTGATAACGCACTGATGGCTTAGTTGTTGCTAAGTAGTGCCTACACTAACTCAAGGACTTTTCAGCTTCTCATGCTCTGCCAACCAGGAAGGCTGGGGATGCACAAGAAGCTGGGAGGGGGCACAGCCGGGACAGCTGACCCAAAGGGGCCGAAGGGATATTCCATACCATATGACGTCATGCTCAGTATGTAAACTAGGGGCAAGCTGGCAGGGGGCTGCTGCTCAGGGACTGGCTGGGCATCAGTCAGCAGCTGGTGAGCAACTGCACCGTGCATCTCTTACTTTGTGGATTCTATATTTATTATTATTACTATTTTATTTCAATTAGCAAACTGTTCTTATCTCAACCCATAAGTTTGCTCACTTTTACGTTTCCGATTCTTGAGCACCTCAAGCACCTGCTTGAGGTCTCAGGCCCTGGGAACAATTTTATGCTAAATTTTGTGGCAGTGCCAGGCATCTAGCGATGCTCGCCACACAGTGACAGTGGCCCACATCTCAGCCTCTGTCAGGGTCTCCATACTGCATCCTGAATGGCCAGGTTTAGCAAAACTAAGTTTACAGAAGAGGGGAAACACTGTTAGGCCTTTCTGTTGATGCTCTGCAATAACACCAAAACCTAAAATTATTAGGTTCTCCTTCCATCTCTGCAGGCTCTCAAACTTTGTGGTTTATGTAGAATAAAAAGAATTCTTTCATCAAAGTGCAGACATTTAATTTAAAGTTGGAAGTCATTTACTTTGTTTTTCCAGGTAGATAATATGTTCGTGTATCATTATGTAAAAATAAAAAAGTTAATTCACAAAGGGTTTATCTGCCAAGTTCTCAGGAAAGTTAAGGCAAAAACCAAGAAACAGTAGGTGTAACACCATAGTATGTGCAGACATACTTGCATTAACTTTTAAGTCTGCACCAGCATTTCACCCCCCAGAGTAGCCCAGAGCGCCAGGCAGCAGTAACAGCCTGCCTGAGGAGCTGAGTTAAGTACCCTGACAACGAGCTAGCACCAAGCCCTGTAGCACCGCAGCTCACCTGCTAGGTCTGGGCTGGCCAACTCAAACTGACTCCGGGCATGTCTGAGCAAGTTTGCAAAGCCAACACATGAGGAGTTAGAGCATGCTGATGGTTTCATCTGTAAGTAAAAATGACAGCTTTACTCTCAAAAGTAAATGCTCCTATTTACTAAGATGCTTTTACTTACCTAGATCCCTTATCACAAAACTTAAGACTCCAGTTCTGGTATTTGCACACAGTACTAAGTTCTCCTGTGCAGCAGTATGCAGGACGCCCTCGCTGCTCCACTAACTCCTGGGCAGAGTGTTTCATCAGTAGTTCCAGTAACAGCCTATACCTCCACAGTAACCTACAGTCAACTTAGTCCTGCAGAAGGGAATCCATATCACCACCTTCCTGAAAGGGTGGACATTCCCAGCTGCAGCAAGCTACAGTTCTCTATGAGGCAAGGGAATGCTTAAAAAAAAAGACTGAAAATTAGTCCCCGATTGCTATCAACATCTGAAGATGGTGCCAGCACGGAGATCTACAACTGACATCCCCAAATGCCAGCAACACAAATGCAACAAAGCCTGAATTGCCAGTTTTGAATCCCGAACCGAAATCCATCATGTCAACCTCTCAGCTCACTCACATTTAACAAACTTAAATTCAGATGCGTACTATTCACAGAATGTGGCTTCATTTACACAATGTGCTGTTCTGTAGTGTTTTGTAAGTTATTACAACTGTAGAACCACAGAGTGGTTTGGGTTGAAAGAGACCTTTAAAGGCCATCTAGTTCCAACCCCGTGCCATGGGCAGGGACACCTTCCACTATATCAGGTTGCTCAAAGCCTGAGCCAACCTTACCTTGAACACTTCCAATGATGGGACATCCATGACTTCAAGGCAACATCTTCCAGTGTCTCACCAGCCTCATCAGGAAACGCTTCTTCCGTGTATCTAATCTAAACCTACCTTCTTTCAGTTTAAAACCATTACCCCTTGTCCTGTTGCTACAGGCCCTGCTAAAAAGTCTCTCTCCATCTTTCTTATAGGCCCCCTTTAAGTATGGAAAGGCCACAGTAAGGTCTCTCCAGGCTGAACAACCCCAGCTCTCTCAGCCTTTCTCCATAGGTGAGGTGTTCCAGCCCTCCTCTGCACCCGCTCCAACAGTTCCATGTCTGTCTTATGCTGAGGGCTCCAGAGCAGGACACAGCACTCCAGGTGGGGTCTTACCAGAGCAGAGCAGAGGGGCAGAATCACCCCCCTCAACCCGCTGCCCACACTGCTTTTGATGCAGCCCAGGGTACGGTTGGCTTTCTGGGCTGCAAGCGCACATTGCTGGGTCATGTCCAGCTTTTCATCTACCAGTACCCCCAAGTCCTTCTCTGCAGAGCTAGAGAAAAAAAACCACAGCAACAGAACAGACCTGTTCCTGCTTCAGAGAGAAACAGTTGTTTCCCATCAGTATTTTTCAGCTCGCCGCACCAGATGTACCCGCTTACGAGTTCAGGCCCCTACGCTGGCCCAGCACGCGCAGGGGCACTCGGCTCCCTCCGAGGCAATGGAAGATGGCCACGGCGGTTCTGAGGCCACACGGCCCCCACTGCTCCCCCTCACCACGCTGCCACCCCGGCCTACTTTTAAACTTTTTCCTGACGGGAAAACGGAGAAAACGGTGCTGCTGCGCCCGCAGCAGGCAGCCGCCGGCGGCCCTTGCCCGCAGCCCGCCTCACAGGGGCTGCCGGGAGGGGGCCCGGCCAGTGACACCGGCCGCGCTCCGCCGCTGCGGGGCCCCGACGCAGGGAGCCCTGGGGCGGGGGGCCGTGCCTCAGCCGCTCCGGGGCCTCCGGGGGGCCGCCGCCATCCCCGCACCCCGGGCCGCCTTCCCCCGCGTCCCAGAGGATCGCCGGGCCCGGCGGGCAGCGCTTGGCCCCTTCCTCCCGCCGCCATCAGCCCCCCCCCCCCCGCAAAGGGCTCCTCTTCCCCCCCAGAGCCGGCGCTCGCCTCCCGCCCCGCGCCTGCCCGCGGGCTCACTCACCCGGGCCGCGCCGGGAGAGGCGATCGGCGGCCGGGAGGAAATGGCGAGGGAGCCGGGCCGGGCCGGGCGGCGGCGCGGGGCGGACGCGTGCGGCAGCCGCCGCCGCGCAGGGTGCCGCGGGAGGCGGCGTTTCCGGGCGCGGGAGGAGCCGCCCCGTTCGCCTGGCGGCGGCGGCGGCGGCGGCGGCGGGGCCGAGGCTTGTCCCGGGGCAGCCGGGGGCGGGGGGGGGTGTCTGCTCGGAGGGGCCGGGGAGCCGGCGCCGCGCCGGCCGGGAGCAGCCAGGGGCGCCGGCAGGCCCGGGAAGACGCGTCGCGGCCTGGGCCGGGGCTCCCCCGGCACGGCCCGGGCTCCGCAGGCCTCGGCCGGCGGAGCGGGTCGGCGCGCCCGCCCCGGGCCCCTGGCTGGCGGCGGCGGCTGGCCCGGGCGGCGCGGGGCGGCGGCTCGCCCTTGGGCCGGGCTTGCTGCGGGTCGAGGGGGAGGCGGCTGAGGAGACGTCGAGCAGGACTAAGGCGCGCTGGTGTGAGCGCGGTGTCTCACGCCGTTTGACCTCGCTTAGCGGAGGGAACGCAATGCTAGCCCTTTTTTTTTTTTTTTTTTTTTTTCCCCTTCGGAACAGGAAAGTTTCAAAGCGCTCGCTGCTTGAAAACGTAATCCGTGCAAGAAATGTTTCTTCTTCATCTGCCCAAGTTATTTAGCGTGTATGTGCGAGAGAGAAATACCCCTTTTTTTCTGAAACCAATAGGAGATTGGTTCAATTAGGAGATACAACATAAAACCTTGTGGTTATTTGTATAGTTTTACTTCACACACACAGAAGTGCCCGGGCTTTAGCCGCGTTATTTTTTCTCAGACCAAAATCTTGTTCCAGAGCCCCTCTGAGAAATCTTTGGAATCCTCACAGAGCACATGAAAACTAGAAATATTTTTAGTTACCTTCATTAAAGATGGCTGTTGATGCTTTAATTTACATTGGCTGAAGGACATCAGAAAAACTGTTAGGTAGGTTTTGCTGAAGTTTTGTTCTTGTGTACTGATAGCTTGAAGCATACAAAGCAGGACTGCTGGCAAAAGGTGAATTTTGGAAACCTCAGCAGCCTTACAGTGCATGGCTAATGTAAGTAGAAAGTTATCCTGGGTGTAGGTTAGTGACTAGAAGGACCTTTCAGTGACAGATGAGAGTGGGGGCTGTGTTTTATCAGCAACTTTCAGAGGGAAATAATAGAGTGCTTCATATGTAAAATACCAGATCAAATCCCTCCCTTTATAGCAAATGGTTTTGCAGTGCTGCTCCTCCTTGCGGCATGGTTGCTATTCACGCAGTACTGACTCCTGCTCCCCTGGCACTAACTGGATCTTTTGGAACAAGCGTTACGTGATTCCAGTGGGTTCTGCGTTCATGAATGCATCCAGCAAACTCCTACGTGCTGAAGAGAGACACTGGCAAAATATAATACGCAGGAAAAGGGGATGGAGGGGAGAGGGCTGCAGATACCGCTCATCCTGCTCAGTCCTTGTTCCTTTACCTCCTGGACCACTTTGGTCACCAGCTGAGCAAGACGTCGTGGCCACTTGATCATGAAATACGGATTAATCAGCCTGTGGATGGGTTACCAGGAGAGAGGTTTTGCCAGAGGTGAACCTAAGGTTATCCTAATTGTACAAATGTGTACAAAGAAGACGTTCTCTACTTTCTAATTCTGATTCATTCTTAGTTCATCACGACGTCACTCAACATTCGTGACACTTCGCAAAATTTATAACTTGCGAGTATTTTAGTGTAAACACCAATAGTTGGGATATTCAAAGGCGTACATTTTTGTAGCTCTGAAAAACAGGTCACTGGCATGAAATTCTGCGTACTTCTTTCGTGAGAATTCTAAAGCTTTGAAGAATGACATAGTTCTCCAGACATAAAAGTTTGCATCACCTACATCGACACTTACAGGATGTTTTCTTAATAGAGATGGGTGTAGCAGCAGATGCTAAAAATAGGGAGGCCACGTCCTGCACCTCGGCTGGTCACAGAAACCATTATAAGCTCTTATTTCTGTTCCAAAAATCCACAAAGTACTCTCAGCGTAACTGCTGGAATACCACTAGGATGACTACTCAAACAAGTATGTATTTACATAATGGCTGTGATGTTTTAACTTTTAGTAAATGCTGTGGGACTTAAAACCCCTGCATTTGGCTGGTTGCAAACCCAGCCACAAATAAGAGGGATGGGAAGTACTTGTGAATACTTTTTTTAAAGACTTCCATGCTGGTCTGTCTAGACAAACTGACTAAAAGTATTTATTATCACTCCCTTCTGGAGGATAACACAAGCTTCAGAAGAGGGTCATGTGAGTTTTAGTCAGCCCTCTAACGCCCTCTAAACAAGAAATAATGTATTTAAATACCGTTCGTTGTTTTTTACTATTTATACAAGCAATAGATTTTTGAAGTGTCATCGATCCTGATATCACCCCTGTCACTGCATTAGAAATTATAAGCTAGGCTGTAAAAGTATGTAGTTAAGTTTCCTCACCATAACGTGCAATCGTCTTCATTATCATAATAAAACTTGCTATGTAGTACTCTGCGTGGGGAGAACACTTTGCCAATGGTTACATTCACAGCTGCAAAGTAACTAACAGTTTCCTCCATCCACAGCTTTCAGGCACATGTATGGGATGAGCCCGGAAGGTAAATGCCGGCAGGAATCTCTTTTGCTCCACACTTCCATGTGGGGGCCTGTTGGCTGGACAGCCTATGCGGGGCTGGGGCATGCTGCACTGCGGGAATTTTTGCTCCTGCGGATCCTGTAAGAAATTTAGAAGAGGGAACTGGTTTGGATCAAGAAGCATATTGGTATTTTTTCTGTTGGAGGCTGAGGATTCATTGTTGGCTACAGGACATATACCTCTACCTGTAAGGCAGATAGAAGAAATTTATCTGAAAACAATGGTGTTACATTAGTTCGCATGAAAAGCTTAGGGGACGCACATCTGGAGCAACTGGATGGGATCTTCTCAGGCAATCGGGAGCATCTGTGCAGGACGTCTCCATAATGGCAGTGCCATAACGAGGATGTCATGGTATTTTTTGTTATATATCTCTATTACACATTTGCTCAGCTTGAGGTCTAGTGTGCTGTCGCTGTTGCCAAAGCCTGCGTGTCCTTTGGCTTTATGTTCCCAGCATTGTCATTCCTGGTACATTTCTGCTTTCCATGACAGGATTTCCTGGAAGAGTATCAAAGCCATCTTAGCGCTGATCATTTGTTTGGCAGCAAATTGGCTGCCAAAGTACCCGCGCAGATCCATCAGATTTCAATCAGTGTGTCACCAGCCTCTCCAGCTCCGTAACTGGGAGCTTGACAAATACAGCTTTTTTGAAAGAGTAAAAGACATCACCATGCTATGAGCAAACAATATTGGAGCAGGAAAATCAAATAAACCAGGGAGTGGTTCAAGCTTCCAAATTTATTCCCATTTCCTAACCTTGACCAAACAGTGACCAAGCGTTTAACTTGTGACATTTTTTGCCACCTCAAATTATCATTTTGAACTGACTTCGTACATATAAACTCACTTTATTAAATGACAGACAAACCCAAGAAAATTAAGTGGAAAATGCTCCTTATTTGGGAAAGTCGCAAAAATAATCTTGATTCTTTTCTGGAGCTATGAACATTTTTTGTGTGTGTCCCTGAACATCCTTAATTCAAGCTCCTTAGCCTGAATCTAAGGATATTTCCATGCAGGATTCATCTGGGACCATCAGGATTCCTGTATATGGCTCTGTTTTGGCACATACAGCTTTCTTTGCACAGCTGCTTCCTTTTATTTCCTGTGTGTCTTGGTGCGACATCTTGAACTGTGCTGGGGCTCAACACTGCAAGCAGGCACATGTAGCTTCTCCTCACTGTAGCATTCCACCTCAAAAGCCAAAGGGAGAGGGAGGGGGAAATAACCCCAAGCTCATGTATGCAGCGTAAAGCAGGAGAACCAGATTCTGCTGAAGACATGGTTTGTTTGTTTTCTTGACAAAGTTTTCTAAAATCTCTGCCTCAAAGCCTGCGTTTCTGAAATGAACAGTTATGCAGAAAGCAGGTGGTCACAGCGGGTCCGCACGAGGCACAGGTGTGTGGGTGTCACATGAGGGGCATGGCTTGTGCAGGGGACGCTAGCCATCCACGTGGGAGGTGGCTGTAGCACACGACGTACATCAGGTCGGGGACATTGTTCCTGTGCTGCCTCAGGGACAAGTGATCGAGATTTCTCCAAACTAGAGGCCCTTCCCAGTGGAAAGTCAGGGACAGCTGACAGGGTGAGGGTTTTTCTTGTGGTGCTGATGATGCACAAGGTACAAAGCCCCATCAGCTTTGCTTCCTGCTTTCTGCTGGTCCCTATTCCACTGCTAAGCCATAATCACTTGGCCCCTAGTTACTGTCCAAGGACAAAGGCTGCTGAGGTGCATACAGGTTGCCTGGCAAAGTCAAAATGCAGCAAGTGAAATAAGGGTAGAAGCTATTTGAAGATGATTGGTGCCGATCGCCTACTAAAATGGGCCACAAGTGGAGAACAAAGAGAAAGGCTGATTAAAGGGGAATCGTTAGAGTGTAGACAGAGACTGGCTAACACTTCAGGTGAGAGCTGCTGGCTGTTTAGGTGTGGGACAAAGGGGTCCCTTAGTGAGCACACTGCTCCTATGCTACTGCAGTAGTAGCACGTGCATTAGGTTGCCCCAATGAAGCATTGCACAATCCAACTGAAAAAGAAACCAGACTCACAAGAGTTTTTCATTAACAGTTTTGCTCCTAACCAAACCAGCCTTGGTATGATGCAGAAGTCAGTTTCGGAAACTTTTAACCCTTTCCTCTACTGCTGTTGCATTATTTTTAAAACATGATGTTACCCTCATATGCAAAATAATATCTAGCTTATAATGATTTTTGTTCATATGTACAAACCCCAGTAAAAAAAATTGAACACAATATAGACACTGGGAAATAAAATCCTGGAATATGTGTCAATAACATGATTGTTCTGTAAAATAATCCTGCCCACGTTTCCCTTCAGAGACCTCTTCCTCTTTATGCGCGTTGTGTCCACATTGGAGACACTAGCTGCACGTGCCCGAGTCTCATTCTCGTCACAGCGGTCTGAGAAAGCAGTCAGGTCCATGTCCACATCCGTGTCGTGAAAGCAGCCATCAAAAGCCATTGCTTGCACTGCATCAATACTATACATTCCTAAAGCCTGGCAACAAAGAATAGTTATTCTGTGTCTAGCAGAAGCCATTTTAGTAAATCATAAATAAATAGAACAGAAAATACAGAAAGCTTTCTCTTCAGTGTTGTTCCCTCTGGGGAGGGCATATGGAGAACAGGGCTACCTCACAGTATTGCTATCTGTGGGGCCTGCCCCCTGGGCAGGACGTGAGCGAGGAAGGGGATATATGCGATGAAACACACATGTCTGACTGATTTTTGCCAGCTTCTGGCTGGCAATATGTGCCCCAGCTTCTGAAATAGGAAATCAAACTCTGCCTCTCCTGTAGGTCTGCATTGCTGGAGTTGTGGGAAATGACTTCAGACACTTCCATGAGTGGTTTTTTTGATGGGATTGTCAAATCACATGAGCAACACATGCACCGTGTTTGTGTTTTTCCCCTTGTGATACTCCAACAAATGAGTTTATATGGGGGAGTATTCTTAAAGCAAAGGTTTTAAGTGAGTGCTTCATACAAAGCAAACGTGAATGTTTCTGCTTCAGGCACACTTTTCTAAAAATGACCTTGTCGTTCATCTGGTCTTGGGACAAAAAGGCATAAACCCATCTTCCTAATTGAAAATGGCGAAGCAGGAGAAGGAGAAATAGAGTCTGCTTCACAGGAAACAGGAGGGAATATTACTTGAGTGCATTCTGGGGTTATTTCAGAGAGAGGAAAAATACCTTGATCAATAGGTATTTGAGAACAGAATAAAGGTTACCTTTCTCGGGGTGGGAGTGGGGAATCAGGAGATTTACTCCCTAACCTCTGCTACAAGAAAAGGAAGGGGGAGAAATAACAGACCTTCTCAAGATCTCAGAGAGGGTGATTCATTTCCTCCCTTCAGCCAAGTAAAGAAAAGTGACATAGAGTGGAGTCACAGAGATGGCTACCGTACTGTTATCACAGTGGTGTATCAGGATTACTCTGTGGCTTCTCTGATGCTTTCTGAAGGCAACAAAACACAGAGGATAGTACCTTGCCCCTTTTTTTGAGTTCCTTTCTCTCTTCAACTGTGGTGAGATAGTTCACTGCTGCATATTCGATGACAGACAGGAAGACAAAAAGGAAGCTGATCCATAAATACACATCCACAGCTTTTATGTAAGACACTTGAGGCATTGAGGCATTTACTCCTGTCATGATGGTTGACATTGTCAGCACTGTAGTTACACCTGCCAAAGAAAAAGGGGAGGTTATCATAATACTGGCCAGCTGGTTCTGTTTAGCTCATCACCATCGCTTGGACGGCACAGCTTTGTGAGGGCATATGATTGACACTGCCTTCAACTTCATTGCACAGGCTCTGAAAAGTGGAGCGAACCATGAAGGTCCTATCACATACAATACTGAAACCAGTAAATCATCTCCCTGCTCAGTGCATGCAGTTAGAGCTGTGGCACACCAGGTTTGAACAGCGGGGACACGACACTGGTGATTCAGCAGCATAAGGAACACATATCTATGACAGCCTTAGGCACTGTTAGAGAGAAGTGAAAGCAGGTTTGTGGTCTTCCCTCACTTCCTAGAGCCAGGGTCTCCACTACACTCTTTCTTGTCCCAGAGAGTCGCTAAAGAATCACTAGTTTCCCTCCCAACCCCTTCTCAAATTGTACTTCCTGAGAACATATATCAGCTTGTATGTCTCTGTCATAACTCCATGGCTCTCTAAAAACACTCAGCATAAAAATGCTATGTCCATTGAAACTAAGAAATATTTTTTGTTTACTTCAGCGTGTCCAGAATTTCACCCTCATCTTTTCAATCTCTCCTCTTATGTGCAGCTGTTTATCTCATTTTGTTGTGCTCTATCTCAGAAAAAAACCCCCACTAACACCCAACCCCCAGTCCAGGCCCTGCTTTTAAAGAAATGAATGTAACACTGGAAGTGAAGACATCTCCATAACACCTGTGAGACAGCACTGGTTGATAGCGTGGCCTTTCAGTGGTTCTCAGTATAGCCTTTCTCCAGTTCTATGCTAGTTCAAGTCCACTGGAACATACAAGAGTTTTCCCCCTCCTTCTCTGCAAGTTCCTTAGGTTGAAGGATGGAGTTTGAAATATACCATATAAGAGGAAATCAGTTTATTTAAAATACGTATACTGTAGGCTAGGGAGCTAAGCTTTTTAAACTTCGTTGTTAACATTGCCTATAAATTATGTACGCTTATGCTAATGAAATGTGTGTTATTCATAGAACTCCTGATGCATAACCTTCTGCAGAAATCCATATATAAATTAAAGAACATGATCAGCAAAACCATCTTGACAACATTACAAATGACCTACTGAGAATTAAATCTTTATTTTAAAAGATGAAGTTAAATTTCTTATAAATAAAAGGAGTTGGTAGATGCATTAATAAAAGTAGGTAGGAGGTAGCATAATTTGTTTTTAGACTAACAAATAGATTTATGTCTATTGTATTAATAGCTTTAGACTGTGCCAATAGGAAGGGATCTGAGGCAGCCAGAGTCCTATTTTTTCTAGATTGATATAACTGTAGATAAAAATTGAGGGCTCCCTCAGTACATGCAAGTTTGTTTCTTAAACAAAGATCCTAAAATTTTCACTTATCCAAGAAATATGGCAACGTACAGTTGGCTTTTGGGACTAGCATCAGTGAGAAGAAATAACAGGAGCTTCTTCACTAAAACCGGCAGTTGCAGGACTCAGATGCATTATGGTTACATTAGGTATCTTAACAAATTTTCATCAGATCTTCACAGAGATGCTAATTTTTGAAAAAATGTACTCATTCCAAGGCCATCAGCATTAAATTCCCAACAAAGGCAGTCTTGAAGTGGTATCAACTGATTCATCACTGAGAAAAACAAGAATGTTATAAAAAACCCACTGTAATTTTTCTTTTTCTTCTGACCTGTGGTGTTCAGAACTAAAACTGTGCGAGCAGAAAGATGCCCAACTTACTCTCCAGCTTCCATAGAAGCCTGTGTGCCTTGCACAGTTAAGGCACCAAAGCAAACATTTTGAAGGTGCCTAACAAAGAAAGGCTTTGCTACCTAGGACAAGTCAGGGAACTGGTTCCAAGTTAGTAGGAAGATATCAAGTCCTTCTAGAGAGAAAGCAGAGTTGCAAAGCTCTTAGATAGATTGTGCTATGCCTATTAAGTATCTCTCATGAACCATGGATTTGGGGAGGGATCTGACTTCCTGTTACTACTTTGCTGGGAAGAGGGAAGGAAAAAAACAACCCAGTCTTTGCCAACACACACCACCCCCACCACCCCCCAAAAAAAAAAAAAAAAAAGGAATGAAGTAAGATTCCACACAGGGAAATCTGCAGAATCATCCCTTTTTCCTTCTGTGGTGTGTGAGCTGTTTTCTAATATAGCAAAGCCAGTCTGAACAAACATCCCATTTCCAAATGTAGAGGTTGACTAAAGGAATTTGTGGTAGTGAGAACAGTGGCAATAATAGTGTTTTTCAGGCAATTACCTGATATACTTGCTCATGTCTTGTGTAAATAGGAAGCTAAGGTAACCTCAAAACCCCTCCCTTATCCATTCTATACTTCCCAAAAGAATACACATTAAAGGTTTACCTAGTGATACCCTGGCAGGAACGGCTCTTCTGTCAATCCAAAATGAAACCCAAGACAGTATCACCATCAGCATAGCTGGGAAATAGGATTGTAGCACAAAAAAGAAAATATGTCTCCGGAGTGCAAAGTTTATAAAAAGTCGATTGTACCAACCTATTGAAAAAAGAGGGAGGAACAGGTTGGGGGAGAAGAGAGCTGTGTTATTTGTGAGCTCTGTTCACTGGCGCCCTCCTTCCAGTAGGAACGGTGTATCCACATCGGTAATAGTAAATGCCTAAGAAATATTGCCACCACCTTGGTTTTATAGAGTGCTTTACAACTGCCCATCATACCTCATTAAAATACTGAAGAAAAAGTAAATAGACTTCGAGTGAAACTGCCGGGAGAATACAGACAGAATATAATTGCCCAGTCCAGCTAGGACACTGAAGCCAACACCCTGCCTCCCCCAAAAAGCTGCCTGCCTTCTCTGACGCTACAAAAACCCAGCAACAAGCAGCACTACTTTTCCCACGGTCAGACCGGTTTGCCGGCCCAGCGTTGACTTTAGAGGAAAGGGTGCCATCTAGTGAATTTTAGGGCATGCTCTGCCTGTGCAGCAAAGCATGTGTGCTATGCCTCCTGCGATGGCAGGGAACTCAGTTTCTAGCGAGGTGAAAAGAAGACAGAAGTGGCTGGCTGTGCAGCATCTGCCTCTCCAGTACAAATAGAGACATCAACGAACCTATGTTGGAGCAGTCATGCCATCATAAAGCGCGACTTTATAAAAAAGAATATCTCAGCAATAACCACATCTAACATTAAACACCCTCTATGTGTTTTCAGTTGGGGAGAAGGTTTTTGGTTTTAAAAATGCTTGTCTCAAAAATTGATTGAAATTTTTGCTCCTTTGGAGGCCAGGGAACTCCAAAAGCCTCAACGCTATGCATGTGTAGTTCACTGAGATTCACAGGAAAGGATATGCAGAACCTAAAATGCATAAGGCTGCTTTGTGAGCAGCATTTTTGTCCTTTTTTTTGCCTGAGATTCTTCAGGGGAGAGATGGCTCCCATTAGAGTTGTGTTCATTGTTCCCCACTATTACTTACTGCAGGGGGTGGGGTCTGTGTGTCATCATTTTCTTCCCACAAGAAACAAAACAAAAGAACAAGAGAAAGTGGACCCTCCTGACTGAAACAAAACCTCAAAGCCAAAGAAAAGTGTCTGTCTACAAAGGGCAGTGTTATAATTAACAGATATGGTACACGCATTATTCAGGTACTTCGCAGCGGTCCCTGCAACTTAAAGTCTTTCCTTTCACCTTTACCCTGCTGAGTAAGCTCGTCATCAAAACGTCTGCATGTAATTGCTAAGCAGTTACACTTTGCAAAGTCAAAGGGGCTGTGAAGGTGCTGCAAAGGCCTGGGTACAGGGGTGGTATGAGGTTGCGCTGTTGGGCACAAGGACGTATTTGCTTGCCTAAGTGTTTTTTGATGAGAATAGCAAGGCAGAAAGAAGCCAGCAGAGTTCCCGGAACCCAGTTCCAACACACAGTGAGAGCAGTTTGGTGGAAAACATGCCAGTCTCCTTTGAACAAGGACAAATTTGACGTAGCTCTCAGCAAGGTACAGTTATGATAGTAAGGTATCACTTGCCCTCCTCTCACATGATGGTGGCTCTTGAAAGCTGGAGCTCTGTTCTTAGCTTATACACAAGCAAGAGATAAGGATGAAGAACCTGATCAAGCCATGAATTCCTCACTGCTTAGGCTGCATCATAATTTAAACTGGAATTTCTGCATTCAATCTCAGCCACCACAAACTTGAATGGCTCATTTTTAAATGCAAAAAGAACCTATCCTGTAAATGAAGTACAATAAATAAATGTATTTGCAGCTTTCCTGTGTATCTTAAAGGCTTTTTTCCAAAGTGTTATGCATTTTATCGTATTATATGGAATAATTTCTATTTTATTAATCTGCCTTGATATAAATGAAATGAATCGATGCAGACTGGAAAGTACAGTAGCAAGCATGCTGTTTTATCTGGTTAAAAATGTATGGTTAGACTACTTACATGGTGAAGTATTTCAAAATTTATAGTTGCATGTACAAATACAAAGAAAATAAAACCCACCTTGCATGAAATCAAGACTATAATAAACTCCTAAAGCCTTGTGCAGTTTGCTAGAAAGTATAGTTCAAGATCTATAGGGAGAAACAAAAACCAATCTGGGGCAGATATCTGTATTTAAACAATGTAGCACTGACATAAAGGGACTTTTTTTCTGCAACTTTATAAACATGGAACATTAAGCAAACCATGAATTAGACCTCAATAGGTTATAAATGCTCTCATGCAGAAATCTTATAGTTAGCAGACTTTTAATGACAGCTCAAAAAATGAGGAAATGTTAGACAATAAAACACACTGGGGTTCCTCGTGTTTGCTTCCTAGTATTTGACCCTTTAGGGTTTGCATTTACAAGCTTTTCTATATAACCAAGACCCAAAGATTCCTGTAAATCCAATATTCCAGTGGCTTTCAGAGAAGCACCACAATTTTGCAAGAGCTCACAACAGCCTCTATTTGGTTGTTGTGTATTTTTGTCAGGTTCTTTTTGTCAGATGTTAAGTTACAAGTACTATTATGAGCTCTTCTTCTAATATCAAGAAAGTGTTACATTGCTAGTATAAAGAGAACCAAGGACCTAGGCTGACAGACCAGTGTGATCGACAGACCTCATTTAAACTGAGATCTCTTAGCAGTAACAGTCATTTATTAGCAATGAATTTAAATGTGAAAGACATTCTGCATGATTGTGTCCTGTGCTTCTCTCTTTTAATGACAGGGGCTTACTATACCAGTACTGCTGTAAAAAGCTAGTCCACTGGAAGCACTGAATTCTTCAATGAAAAACTGGGAGAGGGAGATGTGCTCATCTGTGCTCAGGGACTTGTTTCCATGTTTCCAGTATAACATCAGATCATCTTCATTGTATGCATCTATGAGAAAGCAAAAACTAAATCACCTCTTCTGCTGGAATAATGCTTCTGTTTTCTCTTCTTAGGGATAGGAGAATGCTGAAACAATTTGGGAAAACCCCAAAGAAACAGTTTTTTCACATCAATTTGCCAGTTAGTTGACATAGAAAAATTTGCAAAGACCATATTCCATCTTGTTCAAGTGGAGCCCAGTCCTGTGCCCTGCCAGCAGCTCACCCAACAGATGAGGGACATGGGCATGCTCAAGGTCACAAGGCACATAGGATCAGAGCTCTGGAGCTGCCACACTGAGCAGACTGACTGAATGCTGGGGATCGGATCTCTTTTCCAAGACTGAACAACAAACCAGCATCCCAGTTCTACTCATAATCACATAAGAATAAATTTTGAGATACCAAAAGGTTCTGCAAAACAGAATTACCTTTTGTTGTCCAGCTCTACAGCTCACTACACACAACTGAGTCAGGGTGAGAAAGCAGACATTTCACAATTACACAAGCAATCATTTTAATTTTTCCATGAGGTCAAATATTGACATATTATTTTACTTTAAACTTACACTCTTTTTCTCAGAAAAAAACATGATTTTTGACAGAGGAAACATTTTTAGATTTAGGCCTTGGAATATCAAGCCAGCTGAAACAAAGCAAGGTGCATCATGGCTTTTCTGTTTTCCCAAAGCTCACTGAGTTCTGGAAAGACCCGAAACTGGCCATAGTTTAAGATGTACCGGTTGAAGGGTTCAGGTCACACATCAAAATAAGTGGAAAAGGTACTATGAACAAGATGGAGTACTGATAAGAATACACATGTGAAGAACAGGTATGAATTAAACTTACAGCTTTCCAGTTCTAAAGAACAGTTCTGAGTGTCCAGAGGAAACCTACTGAAATCCATGAAACACATAGCAGAAACTGTTATTCTGTGAAAAGGAACAGAAAAACAGAAATTAAATTAAAAAATTCATACTTTCTTAGGGCTGTGCAGATATCTTCGTGAGATCCCCAACCAATCAGCTGTTTAGAATCCTAACGACTGAATTTTTCTACTTTTTTAGATGCTTCTAAAATTGCTTCAGGATAGTGAGATAAAACTAAATCAGTGAAAGAACCACATTTTTTAAACATAAATAGTCTTTCATATTAAGTACATTACCTTCAATTTTTAAACACTTTACTGGCCTGATCCTTCATTAGCCTGTCACACATTTTGCTTTGAAGGGTTACACTTATAAAGATTAACAAGGAGAGTTCACACTTCTTGACTAGATTTCACATAGACTGAAGTAGATAATATTACAGATTAGAGCAAATATTATTCCCACCGCTATTTTCCCAGCTAGAATGCATAAAAAGATAAGCTGCAATTTCTGGAAGCCTACTCTCTTCTTCAAGACCATGGAAATGCCTTATACTCTAAAAAGCTTAAGGAAATGTAGACAAAGACATTATTTTGCATTCCACCTGCTTTTTCACAAATATTTAGAAGGTAAATGTGCCTTGATATTTTAACCAATAAACAAAAAAAAGACTAGAGGCAGCAATTTAAATATGGTAAATATTGCCAAGTTTCCCTTTCTTGTCAGAGCTTGCACATCATTTGATGTTTTAGTTTGATTTTTCAGTTTTCCCAAACTGAATCGTACAGGGATTTAAGTGATAAGGCATATACTTGGGGGTGGGGGATATGTCAGTGATCTTTGAACACTTGTGGCTAGTAATCACACTGTAGCTGAATTTTTACAAGTGTAAGATTTTACTGGCTTGCAATGAGATTGTAAGACTGGTACATCTTTAAAATCATGCCTAGGACTTCCAACTATGGATGTTGTTTCTGTCTTTTAGCTATTGACTAAAGGATCAGGGGAACAACAAGAAAATGTTGATTGAAAAAAAAAAAACAAAAGAAACACTATTTTAGCAACAAATCTGGATTTTTCTTCCACTTTGCTTCAGTAAAATCCTGGATGCTAGGCACTGAATAAAAACCATGGAATATGCAGATTTCTTGCACATAAGTATTTGGAAGATAATCTACCCACTGCATGTAAAACTGGCAATACAAAAAGGGTGTTTTAATGACTATCTGATTCTTTAGGAACATACACATTACCACTGCTCAGGCTAGAAACACATTGTTTTGCCTTAATCATTTTAAAGCCTCCCTTTCCCTGCCTCTCCATTTGATAAGAACTGAGAGAGAAGGAAAGGAAGAGGACAGGTCACCTGCCCTTCCTGCTTATGTCCAGGAAGAAATCCACAGGTTTGGCAGGAGCTTTGGGCCTTTGCTATACACTGGCACAGAAAGGTGAGGCTGGCTGCAAGCTCACCTGTCAGAGCAAGGAGGAATCACTGAGTACACACCATCTGGTAATGCAGGGTTAGGGAAAGATAACTGTGGGAGCAGAGAGGATGAGGGCGAGGAAGAAAAGTAGAGCACCAGCTTGCAAATGTGATGCAGGACACAGGGTAAGGGCTCCCATCACAGAGGGGATTCCGAGCAATGAGCAAACATAGCAAATTAATTCACACTGTGTCTGTCCTTCAGCTCTGCTTCCTGCTTTTCCTTCCCTCCCATCTCACTTTTACCTTTCTCTGCATTTCTGTCCTTCCCATCACACGTTCCCTCTGGTTTGTAACTATTTGTGCACAATTTCTTGCTGTTAATCTTGTTGACACTTTACCTGTCCAGCTAGCTGACAGAATGAGTTGGCTCCATGGGTTATGTCTCTTCGCCACGGTTCCTTCCCCCAGCTGAATGTATGTCATACCCCGCACATGGAGAGCCACTGCTGTAAGCCTTAGTGTAGTAGCATAGTTCCTCTGATCCCTCTCTCTCTCATGAAGCATGGAAATGAATATAGCAATAAAATGCGCACTTCACCTCATTGCTTCTTACTGGTCAGTGTGATTCTTGAACATGCACTATTTTAAAGTGGTGTACAGCTGCTGTTGTGAGGATTTCTGCATGTCTTCATGAGAGGGTAGATAAATTCATTACTTGTTGGAACAATTATTACATAGCCAAAATATCAAGAGCTTGCATAAATCTTCAAATTACCCAGATCAGATGAAATATCACCTCTGCACACAGGCCTAAGTAGTAACAAACTGGAGAACTGTGATTTCTGCAATGCACAGGCCTCAGGGCCTTTACCCTAGGGGGAAAATTCCTCCACTAAAAGTATTTCTGCCACATCATCCAAATCTGCTTCATAAAGAAAACCAATAACATGTAGACAGAAGGGAGACACATTCAATGACCTTGATGTTCCAGTCCTGGAATTGCTGTTTCACTTTCCAGTTCCTTATAGTCACACAACACGCCTAACGCTGCTGGTATCGGCACCAATAACCTGCTCTCTGTGCCTATCTGGAGCCTCGATTAATATAAAAGGCATGTTTACAGGTATCCCAGGGTGAAAATAGCTGAGACAGACAGTTTTAAAAGACTCAGGAGAAGAAAAACCACATTTATTCTTTGCTAATAATTTTGGGCCTTACTGTACCCAACAGTAAAACTACTGCAATATTGCTGAAACCACTGGCAATGAATTAACACTTGATAAACTTCAGCGCTATTTACAACAGATGAAAAAACTGTCATTATCCTGTGACAGGAAACAATACAGGAATGATAGAAAAATATGTTATCTCTATGTTATCAATCCTAAATTTATTTTCCCACTGCTACAATGGTCACAAGTTCCCATTATGTGATGCCAGGGGATTAATGCCAGTATCAGAATCTTAACTGCAAGTATTTCCAGTAAGTTCTCACTGTACAGGCTATTGGTCCACAACTGCAGTCATGTATTTTCTTATAAAAGGGTATTGTTCTTACCGTAGACTGAAGAGTACATTGCCATCAGGGTATACTCGGAGCATGACATTTTCCACAGTCGTATCATGGATGAAAGATCTTTTGGAGTGTACAAAAAATACATCAGGTACCCAGATCTTTTTTATCAGTCTTCCATCAAAAGTCATACTTCTGTTTTTGTTGCTATGAAATGAAAGTCTGTCATCCTTCCAGTAATGTCTGAGATATAAAGTCATTGTGAAGTCCTTTGTTTAATTAAAAGAAGACAATGCTTGTTTTATTCACATACAATAGAAAACAGTACAAAGAAATCAACTCATGCAAAGGATCACTTTCTTCTCTGGACATCATCTGGAGGATCCTCAATGAGAGGAATCAAAGGCCACTCAATGAGTTTAAACATAGATTAGAACTGCCTCTGAGATACTGGCTCTTTGCCTTGTCACTGGTGTCTGAGTCTGAGGCTCATACTTCTTTTAAACTTAGATAAAACAGATTTCAGTGGTCTGCTGGGTTGGGCCATCAGTGGAGTGGTAAAGAAACTTTAAAACCAACCAAATGCAAATGGAAAGGGGTCTCCTTTGGAAATCTTCACAAGCTTTTCCCAGAGTGAACTGTGGTATGTTTTCAAAGGGATTAATTTGAGTTCTTCATGAGCATTAGGTCAATTTGTAAAATCCATCAATCTGTTCATTGTGTACAAACACTGCACAGGGGTTTTAGATTAGTATGTTTATGAATGAAACGCACCATAAAGAAACAATATGATGAATTTCATAAGAGTAAATAATATTTATAAGAATTACATTTTTTTCAATATGAAAGACTGTTAGAAATATTTTATCATCCTATTTAGGGAAATAACATGACTGCAAACACACATGTGGAAAGAGATGGAGAGGATGCTGCAAACCCAGCCTGAGCTTCTGCATAGCCTGACTGCTCTCTACTTGCCTATACAACTTTTGCATTATTAGGCAGACATAATTTATCTCAGTGGAACAATTAGTTCTGGTAAGAATACTGGGAAGATAATTAGGTCTTCCCTTGTAATATGATTTTATGATTTGGGTAGGTTTGCAAAGGAATGCAGGGGTTCATACTGACAGATCACATTGCAAACTCAACACCTACGACTAGAGCTACACTCACTGTGAAAAGATATTGTAAATGAGATCTCTTTGCAAAGTTAACATGCCCTGCTATTCTAGGATGGAGCAACTTGGCATTAATGTCTGGGTGGCATTATTAGTGGCAATTTTGGCTGAGGAATGAACGGCCTGCATTGCAGTGCTACAGGTCCTTGACTGCAGTGAGGGCATCTCCTTCCTAGGACCATTCCTGGAACTGACTTTTCTATTTCCATTTGTTATGACCACAGTTCCACCCATGCCAGAAATGATGGGAATACCCAGATTTACATAAGCAAAGGAAGCAAAGGACATGAAGTCTCATCATCTAATGTGCAGAGCGCTGAGAGCTCATGTGGAAGTCCATGGGGCTTACTGAACAGTTGGCATTTTCAAACCAGAGCACTATTCACTCTCATCTGTTCCTCTTGCCCAGGGAGAAATTAAACCTGTGCTCTTATATAACACTTATTAGTTTGAATGAGAGCGACTTGCATGCTTCAAGGCAAGGTTGTGCCCTTTAAGGGTTTCCTTTCTTTAAGTGTATTATTCTATGTCGTCCAGCTGCGTGTTTCCGAGACCCTGAATTTTGGCTGAAATTCTTTATTCTAGTTCTTCTAACCAACTTACCATGTCAACTTCAGATATGCTGTCAATGCTTTCTACATGCACATCAATGCCCACAGGTATTGGCGACCCTTTAATGTAACAGAATGAGAGAGTGATGAGAAGCGTAAATCCGTATTTTTAAAGGGAAGACTATGTATGAGCAACATAGAGACAGTATCCCATCCCAGCATTTACTATGGTCTGTCCACCTTAGTACACTGAATGAGAAAGTCCGTGGCAACAAAGTAAAACCCAATACTGAACAGTTGTAAAAATAAGTACAAAATCTTCAGCGATCTTTTTGTAGTCAGACTAGTTGTTATTGACATTGCAGTTTGGACAGCAGTGACAGCTTCCTTGTGGTGCCAAAGCTAATGAACTGCTTGGAGTGCTATTTAGAACTGTCATAGGGAAAAGCTGAGTAGAATATCAAATACGTCAAAGATTGCAAAGCTTACTTACCGTTCCAATGCTTATTCCTACACTTAGGAACAAAATATCTGTTACGCCTCCTAATTATCTTTAGTTACTTAACTATTTGAAGTTTGACATAGGTGTTTGTGAAAAAGAATTGCTTGCTCACTAGCTCATAAGGGAAAAGCTGTACACATACTAAGCATGTTCTGTGATCGAGTGTTGTGTATTACTGAGTACATAGTTTATTATCAAGCACAATACATACCAAACTGCACTAGGCAACTTTATTTTATATACTACCCCATTATTCATGCCACTGGAAAAGGCTGTGAGTTTAGAACACAATGGGATCTGAATGAACAAATTATAAAACAGTATTTGCTTTTTTACAACAAAGTGACTAAAAATTAATTAAAAAATACAACAAAATATAAAGTTATTTCCAGTCTTTTTAGTGTACAATATCTAGAATGAAGGATCTAGCTCTGTACTGGTTATGTACCTGTGTAATTTTCAGCAAGCAAGTCATTCCACTAAAGCAACTGACTAATCACTTCCTTACAGAGGAGGGAGAGGAGAGAGATGTGTGTATATATGTGTACACACCACCCCTCCCCAAAGAATATTCTGTATTTGGCATGGAAATTGATAGTAACTATTGTACATGGGATTCTAGTTACATTTGTTAAAAATACTCAGTTTAAATATTTTGAAAGTACATATTCAAAATAACCTGGTACAAAAGATGAGTACAAGGAAGTCTGAACAGCAGGAGATAGCAACAGCTTTTTTAACTTGTCTTTTTCTTTTTCTTGTCTTTTCTTTTTATCAGTGTCAAGCCAAAATAGTCCAGAAATATCACTCCCCTGTTAACCAGCCACAATACTGTGTCTCGTTTTGGAATTATCCTTAAAATAGCAGCCCTCGAGGATTACACAGCTGCCTCCAGTTCTTACCAGTAGAGATCTTGAACTATTTTTGAGGTATTTTAAAATCTGGCTCTGTAATCTCTTGATTTGACTTGTATTTTTTATTGGAGGGTTTGACCCTGCACAGAACAGATGAAGATGCATTGTGCATGGGAAAGCAAGGTAAAATGCGTTAGCGGGTCACACAGGAGCATGTTTCAGCACTGACAAGAGCTGTGCTGTCTCACTTGGAAATCATGTTTTCCTCTGAGAGGAATGCATCGCTCGGTCTGTTGGCCAAAGCTCAAAACAAAATTCAGGACTCCAGACAGCAAAGTTCAGTCAATTAGTTTATTAGTTAAACACTAGACAGCACTTGGGGAAAATGCTGCTTCTTTTGGAGAACAGAGACAGCAGGAGACCTCTGCCCTAGAGGTTGACACACAAGAGTATCAATGTATGCATCTAGCCAGGCTTCTTCACACAAACCAGTAAAAATTTTTATGCCTCTCCTAAACCAGTTTTCACCACTTCTTGTCTTTGTTTCGACCACACCACACAAATAGTTAACTTATGCTAAATACCAACTTGTACCAAGTCCTGGTACAAAAATGCCTGGTTGTAATCTGAGTGGAGCCAGCTTCTCAGTATTCCACTGGAATATAAACTATCTTGTAAACTAAAGACAGGTTTAGCCTAAGCAGAAGTCACTGTGGGATTTATGCATGACATGAACATCGTTCACAAACGGCATTCACATATCATTAAATGCAAACACCACAGAAAGATGAGGTGTTGTCCATCAAGCTTCTCATTTTCAAGATGAAACAGGACAAGCCTACATTGCAGAGCAGACACCTGAGCTAGCTGTACACAAGGCAGGGTGGCTCAGGGAGCAGGCTAGCTGTAGAAGCACAGTGCTCCAGCCTAGGAGCATGATCAGTACAAAAGCTGACTAATATGTGAACAGCACTGAAGCTAGAAATCTGGCCTCAGCCTTGGCTCGCTCCCTTTAAAGTCCATGCAGTGTAACAGGCACGTTCTAGATTGGGTGAGGTGGCCTGTGACTTGGAAATGCCCATTAGTTACCAGGGTTGCTTAGAGTGACTGCAAATAGGCAGAGGAACTGTGTATTATCTAACCTTAACCACTACGAAGCTTCAACTTCTTGATATTGTAGGTGTGTCCAAACTCTTACCCAGGGACTATGGCAGAGGTGCATGGTAGATACATGCTGGAAGTGCTCATATCTGGGAGTACATTTGATCTTAACTGCTGTTACCAAAGCTTTGGGGGATGATTTCCTTGACTAGCACGTTAAAAACATTGGGTTTAGTACTATTTATGCAGAATTATGTGGGTGGAAGGGGAGGTGAGGGGAGCAGCTCTCTACATAAAACAATGGCTTTACCTGTTTCTGAGTCAAGGACAAATCTAAAGCAAATAAAGCTAAATGTCTACCATCAACATTCTTCAAACAGGCAAGGAGCTACCCACAAATCATATCACTGAATAGCATGACTGGCTTTCTAAGCCATAAATTATGTGTAGTGAGGAAAAGGTTTTTCTTAGTGACAGCTGCTCAAAGGGTGATGATGGCAGTCCTAATACTTTCTTGGGATTTGCAAAAATTACGGACAATTTCCTATCCCAACAAGCACTATTCCAGTAAGGGCACAATTTCATTCAATAATTCACCTCATCTCAGCAGATATAAAGGAACTGATCACAAAACTAGAAATTAGTGGCAGCTTATGATCACGTTAGTTACATGCAGATAAACTGAACTGCCAGTTATACATAAATACACACAGAAGCACTTGATTCTTTGAAAGGACAGCTTGCACTAAGTTGAGAACTGTTATAAAACCAAGTCTAAAAGAGATCAAATCTATGACCAGGAGAGATACAGTGGATGGTTCTAAAGTGAATTAAGTAAAAAGGGAAATGTTACAATGAATTTTCTTCCTGATTAGGTAGAAATGCTAGAACTGTGAAACAGACTCCTTAAAAAGAGATTCCTGTTCTCTGGCGAAAGGCCAAAGACCATTAATGAGAAAATACTGTTCAGTCTAGCATTCACCACAGACAATTATTACTACATCCCCTGACCCCAGCCCCGAGCTACTATTGACAGATCATAGCAGCTGCGAATATTTTCTTCCTATTCTGACTCTACTTTGGCAACAATATAAGCAGATGATAGACACTAAACACTGCACATATATGCAACCCCGGTCACTTCAGTGTGCTGTTCGCTTTTCTAACCTGAAGCATTTTTATAGTTTTGCCACTAACACCACTATCCCCCATAAGACACATGTTGGCCTTACTCTGGTCTAGGCCTTCTGAGCTTTGTAGTTTTCTGGGAACATTTCTTTCTGTGATTAAAAACCAACTCCACTAGAAACAGTAATAATCAACTATTGGGAACAGGTTGCTGAGAACTGTAATTTCTTCATCACTTGGATTTCTTTTACCACGACTGGATGTTTTTAAAAAACAGCATTTCAGTAAGCATTGGGAAGGATCCTAAACCAGCCAGAACAGTGAAGCGATTTGTCTACCCCTATGTCTGCACCACAGCTTTCTCCCTAGTATATTGAGAGTTTCAATCTCTGGCTGACCATCAGGCAACAACATCAAATTCACTTTGAAAAAAAGTAACCATAGCAAAGCTGTAGTTTTTATTTCCCAGTATGATAAAACTGGGGATGGCAGAGAGGATTTTGTTATTAAATTGAGCAGCTTCAGTTGCTTCTGGAGCATTGCTACAAATCATTATTTTAGAGGGATTAGTGATTTTCACAATGGAGGCTCCACAGATTTTCAAGACAATTACTCCTCAGCAGAAAAAATAGAATTATTTTCAGATGGGTTTATCTTCACACAAGCCATTTCCAGTCTTTTTTTTTTAAAGGTTTAAACATAGCAAAAGAATTCCTTAAGGAGCATGGAATTTTTTTAATAGATAGTATGGCAGGCAAATTCTATAATACCCTTTTTAGAAGGGATATAACATAAAAAGGATATACTTTCAGCATTTTAGGATCAATTTCTACAGTAATAATGACTGGTTTAGTGAATTCTAGAGTATTTTTGTAATAGTCAGGCCTTTGAACATTCAGTGGATTGCACCTGAAATTCCATAAGATAAATGCTGAATTTGGAAAAACCAGCCACCATATCCCAGTTGGCTTTGTAACAGTGTATGCTGGAAAAAAGCTAGGTCTACAGAAAGCTCCCAGTAGGAGACAGAGACCAGGGAAGCATTAAGGTCTATAGGAGTACTTTCTTCTAGAAAAGGCTTGTGGGCTGGTAGAGGAAGAAAACCAGGTAGAAATGTAAACAAGCCCCAGGGAAGTGAAGCTATGTGCACGTATTGACTTTCCTCTGGCAATGAGTGAAACAGGAGAATTACTGGCAATGGTATTTTCTTCTTGTTACTGTTTTGTTTCTTTCTTATTTATATGAGAAATGAAGGTGGACTGGTATTAGCAGTAGCCAACTCTTGGAATGGAAGAATTCGCAACATAAGAGAAAAAAAATCCAGGGGAAGGAGCCTATTAGAGGTCTTGCACATTACCAAAATATTTCCCTCCTGTTTCGGACCCCAGCTATTCCTTCCAGTAACACATGAGAAAAAGCCATTCCACTTTCATCAGAGTGAATCTCCTCCACCCAACACAGTGAGAAGATAATTCTGACCTTTTAGGGAAGGCTGTGGTGCAGACAAGAGAACAACTTGGTGGCAAAGAGCTACTAGAATTGCAGCATTTTTTGAACATTCATTGGGCCCTATTTTCTTTCCTTTTTCCCCCCTTTTACCTTCAGATGAACTTAAATGTTACTAATTTAGCTTGAGGAGGGAAGAAGCATAAGGGGGAGTGAGCTAATGGGATCTCTGATCCTCTGAAAATTTGGAATTAAGATGATGCTTAATTGCAGATTGGGATGCAAACTGTCTAGAAAGACTTACTTGACTAGCTACATGCTACTAGATTTTCTTCCATCATTTCTAATACTTGCTAATGTTATTAACCTCTATATTGGCTGACAAAGCAGAGATAACCAATTCTAAAACTTCTTTAACTAACACATTGTTAGCATAGGAAATTACATGTCCTTGAGACATAATGTAAAAGAAGAAGTTGTCATATATATATATATGTACACACAGTGAAAACTTGCATGTACACAGTGGCAATGATGATGTTGTTCCATAATCTTTAGATTGCTAAATAACGCAGAGAGTGTGTAGAAGGGTTTTACTGTCAGGAAAATGAAGGCACAGAGGAATAAAAGAATGACCTTTTCTATATGCTTGTCTTAAGATTTTTTTAATGGCAATGTTAATTTTTAGTAAGTGGAGACAGAACTCAGGAAACCAAGAGCTCACACCAATGACTTCTAACAGTATTTTGAAATAAGATAGTTCAGAAAATAATAGGATATAGATAAATAGATGTATATTAGAAAAGAAAGTAACTTTAAAGGATTCCTAAGGATTCACTCTAACACCTCTCTCAACATACAGAGTTTTGGCTGCTAAGGCAGCCTGCATCGTAGCCCTCAGATCTGAGCTGCTACAAGTCTCTGTTCATTGTTTGACGTTGGCCTGTGCTCACCCTTTCTCACTGAGTTTAAAACATGGGGATGACCATTCCAAGAAGTGCTGGCAACACAATTTAATTTCTTACTTTTTATCCAGTCCAAACTTAAGCTATTTTCTCACAGATTATCAGTTTAGCACGCTACTGAAAAATCAGTTGAAGTACTTCAGGCCGTAGTAGTACAAAGATACGTAAGTCATGAAAAGATCTGACTCTGAGTCTACTGACAGTCTTTTGTTTCCTTTCATAGGACCTATGCAGACAGACAGCCTTACCAGAACTGGCAAGCATTATTATACCATTGCAGGGCCCCTAACATACCCATCTGCTGGCCTTTATCAGTGCTTCGGGAAGCAGCAAGCACTAAACAAAATTCCTACAATGTTCACTGATGCAGTTGGTAAAGTTGTTCGAGCAAAGGAAACATCCATGCTCCTAGTCCAACATCTAGTGGAATTACTCCAATCACTATGCTGGTCCACATCTGTTTGCATCAGCGGGGGTCCATCTATTGGAGACTTCCAAACAGAAGAGGACCATGACATTACATAGAAGGCAACAAAAAAAACCCAAGCAAACAGAAAAATTCCAGGAAAGGAAAAAAACCCCACCCTCCTGCCACCCCCCCAGAAAATAACCCAAGAGCCTGGCTTAGGGAATAAGTGCAATGTAACAATGCAGGTTTAGTTTTTTAAAGAACGTTTGGGTGTACTGAATTATTGGTTTGCTTCACTCAAACTCACTGTATAAAGAACTGCAGATGAAGTAGCATTTCGATAGCAAAAAAGTAGAAACAGCTTGCTAGCAGCTTGCTGCTTTTGCTTCATCTTGACACAGTATGCTTCTCAGACTCTAATCTGTTAATAAATGGACAATGTCAGGACTAAATTTTAAAATCAAAAGTCAAATTCTGATTGTGCAGCTGGAATGGCATTGCAATTAACAGAAGAATGCCAAAACACACTCACATAAATGTCAGCAGAGTTGTGTCCCTCTGGTCAAAAAAAGGATCTCTTACCTCCACAGAGCAATGATATACTTTCATGAGAAAGCAACCAGTCAGGTGAGCAAAGTCACCATTATTTCCAGTAACACTGCAGCCAGTAGCATCGGTATCCAACAGTTCTACACTTATTTCCCCCAGTTTTTCTCCCGTGCATGTTTGCTCAGTTTACAAATCAAATTCAGCATGTGCTGTCCCTGTTTTTCCTTTGTTCCTATTATAAAGTAAAAAGTCTGGATCCTGTAGTCTGCCTCATTTACTTTGCATGTGTGGGGCTAAATGAAATCAAACAAGCCAGATTTAGATTTAGGAGTTCCCTGAACTGAGGGATCTCCAGCAGGTTCAAAACAGCATGAATTTTCCAGCTGCTTTTTCTCCCAAACTGGTGCAAAGGATGATTGACCTTCTCAGGCAAAGGGACACAGTGGAGCCAGATTAACAAGATCTGTCATTCCAACTCCCTTACATACTCAGAAAGTTGCAATGGGGTATAGGAGAGGGCAAACAATTGCCCCTCTTCTAAAGGTAAAGAATAATTTTAAAATACTTGTTTTTCACCCAGCTGATTTGACCTGGTTCTTTCTTCTCCCATCAGTATTGTGAATTGATGCATTGTGCTGAGCTGAATAAATCATGCACTGTGGCATGTGACAGATACAAGCCCTTCATGAATCACAGTACTGAAATGCTTCATTAGATTTGATAAAAACAAACCCAAAATTTCACCTGCTTTAGATACATAAAGCCACAGTGTTGTAAGTCTTTATGCAGTTCCAGGCTATGTTATGACTGCCGTGGCAATGACTGTAGTAATGGTATCTCTAATTTCACCTTCTCCTCTACTTAAGTTTCCTTCTGCTGCACACTTCATCAGTGTTCTGCAGAGAAACCCATACTCCATCTCTGCTGTCAGACAATAATTCTGGGTATGTTATTCAGATTCATGTTTCAGTTGGTGAGTTTTGTCCTCTGATGAGGTCACACGTGTAATCTCTGCTGCTGCCTTATTAGCCTGCCTCTTGTGAAAAACAAACTATTCTTTACTACCGTAACATCACTGAAATCAGTGCTAATATAAGAATAATGGAGTATAAATTTAGGATCGACATTTATTTCACTGAGACTTTTTTCATTGTGTGTTGTAAAAATGTTAATGGATCGATGTTTTAGTCTTAGAGAGATTCACATGTAAGTACCACATATTAAGAGAGTTCTGAAAATTTGGAAGTGTGTGAACTATTGGATGTGACTGATAAAAGTGCCTCCCATGCCACTATGGCATGTAGATGATAGAAGAGAAGCAAAGCTGATGCACTTTTCTGCTGAAAGCTATTTCTGAAAGACAGGAGTACAGCTGAAATCATACCCATGGCAATGTGATTACTGAGAGGCCTGTGCAATGAAGTCAGTGGAAAAACTACAGCTGGCTTGAATAGGAATGGAATGGGCTCGATGACTAGTCATCTGAAAATAAAAGGACAAGGGGAAAAAGCCTGGTGCAGATTTGCCGGGTGTAAAAAAATCCTCACTGCTTGTGGAAAATTACAACTGCCAGATCACAGGGTATATTCTGAAAGCTGCTTTTACATACATCGTGAGTATTGCTTTCTGGGATGATCCAGTGATAAAGTGCATCCCAAACTGTTGTTTGCTTTCATAGAAATGCTACTTCCTTTCTGAGATGACACTCTCAAAAATTTAAATTCCTTGTGTGGCAAAGCAGGTGTAAGAAGATGTCCAGACTAACAGATATTAGACTAGACGGGTATTAGGCAAGAGGTATCCTAACTGTTGCTGTCAAGAAACAGACGTATCTCAACTATTGTTCAAAATCGGGCACGATTTTTGCTTTCTGACAAGAAAGAATTTCTAGGGTAACAAGAAACCCTTTCACATTCTCCCAGTACATCCAGAGAGGCTCTTCTTACCCCGGGTCTCCCTCCTGGCACGCTTGCCAGGCCACAGATCCCAGCAGCTGGGGTCAACAAGAATAGCTCCACAGACTCCAGCTAGCCCCTGAGATTTATGTTTGTTTACACAGCTGATTATTAGTCCTCATATATTTTATTTTGGCTTCATAATCCAGAGAAGTTCAGTCTCTCTTCATGAATCTTGAACATGGAACTGGTGACACAAAGGCTCAGACAAAGCTTATTAGTGTGGCAGCTTTCTCATTTTACCTTCTGTGAAGGAGAGCCAAAACTGAATCCAGATTGTGAACATCCCATCGAATACTCCCTTTATTCACATGCAATTTAGTTAAATGAAGAAATAATCATCATAGTGCCCAACAACACAGAAATGACAAGGCAATAATCTGAAGGCCTGTGGGTAGTTTTTTTAATTTTGTACAGAGCAACAGGTTTAGGAATTGATGGTTCATTTCAATCTCTCAAAATGAATTTGATGACTAAGTAATTTGCTAATTCCTACTAGACTATGCAGTTTACAGGGACACCTTAATCACTGTTCTCAAAGAATCCCATTCTAATATTTTTTTTTTAACATTAGTTCTGAGAAGGAGCCAATTTGAACAGTTTCTCCTACTAATATGCTAAACACAAAAAAGTCCCTTGCCTTCAAGTATTTCTGGATTTCTTCTTTATTTATTTCCTGGAGCACAATGAAAGAGCTGAGATGCAATTAAGTCTGTCATTCAATTTTAAGTGACACTGCTGGACAGAGTTTAAGTAAACTTCCAGAGAGAGGATAAACTATTAACCAGCACAGCATAGGCACGTGCTGCTTACCTCCAAATCCAGGTCTCAATGCAAAGTCATGGTCCTCTATGTGAAGAAGCTGCTCAGATTTAAGTGGCTGTACTTTGGTGCTGTCAGGTTTCCTCATTTTCATTTCTCTTTTGCTATGTTTAAAAAAAAAAGTGTAAGAAACTTCATTTTTTTTTCTGCCTGACATTCTGAGTGCTAGTTAAATGACGCAGGGACCCAAGAACCCTGGACAGTTGAATCTGGTATGATAAGGGAAGCTACTGTGCTAATAAAGTTGGAGAAAGATATAGTGGAAAAGGTAGGGAAATCAGGTATGAGGGTGCCCAGGTCCATGAGGAATACCAATTATATATAAAAAGTCCCAGGAAGAACATCTAGCTCTTCTTCCATTCCCCTCAGAGATTGTATCTATCATTATAGAAGAGATTACCGCTGTTTGAAAAGATGTTATTATTCACATAAGCCCTTTCAACTCAGACTTGTATCCATGGTTTTAAACCACTTCATACATTATCCATATTACAGAGACAATTATAGTCTTTATTATAAATCTTTTTTTTTCCTAGGAGCTCAAATGAGTCAATAATTTTTCAGAAGAACTGAAAAACTGATGGTCCTGGATCCAGGGACTTGTTTTTTGAGATCCTCTTAAACATAATTCAGATTTGGCCAAGTTACTCATTTGCTCATCCCCTTATTTGCTGCTCAGACATGCAGCATTTCGTTGCATCAAGAGCCCTGTCTCTGCATTTTTTCCCCATGCCGCACATATCTGAGCCTCTGCGTAGCACCAAGGCAACACAGATGACCCTGTGCTCTAAGCGGGATGCCATGAATTCTGTACTTCTTTCTGGTGACTGCTGCTAACTTCACAGAACCTACTGCCCAACATCCCAAACTCCCCTGGGAAATTCACATGGCTAAGAATGGACCTCAGCTCTCCAGACGGAAATCTTACGCGCTGGGCCTGCATTTAAAAAGAACAGCAGATGCCCATCACAATGCAGACTCCTTTTCCATTTTTCCTACCAACAGACACGATGGCACAGGCAGCAGAGGGATCTGGTACATACCCATATCACAAAGGTATTGGGTTAAAACACAGACAAGATCTAAAGCCAGATTCAACAGCTAGGGGGCACAGCCTTTAGAAAGAATCTGTTATATTATTTGGTTCTGCTACAAGGAAAATGCTATGATGCCTCCTTCAGTTTTGACTCCTTGTTGCATGTCCTGCTTCAAGTGGCTGGCCCCAAGCAACAAGAGAACTAGCCATAGCTTAGCCAGAGAATTATGCCTAGCTTTGGGCCCCCATTTCAGGAAAGGCGTGGGAAGATTGTAAGAACCTGTGTAATTTAATTTAGAGGAAGAAGACTGAGGGAACACATCACAGTCTTCAGAACACAATTAGCTTTTACAGGGCTCTTTGCTCCATGTCCACTCCTCAGTAGGTTAAGCAGTGGCAACAAGGGAGATCTGTGGTACACATTAGGAAAACCTTTCTCATGGTGAGAATAGTGAAACATGGGTACATACTGCCTGGGCAGGTTTTGAGACTCCTTTCACTCAGGCTATTTAAGAATAGGTTAGACATATATTTGTAGGAATGACTTAAATACAGCTGCTTTGCCACAGGCAAGGGACTTTCCCTAGACATAATTTCTTTCATGCCTTCTGTGATTCTCTGGGACTTTGGTGCCAGCAACTCTAATTATTACTTTAGACTGAATGATAGAAATCTGTTCTGAAGGTTTGCCCTGTAGTCAAACGCTGCTTCAAACGAGGTATGGAATAGCTTAGGATAAGGTATGTGCCTGTATTTGCTTTTTTTTTTCCTCCTTTCCCCCCATTTTTCTTAATAATGAAGCCCAAGAAATTACTATAAAAATGCTGTGTTACAGGAATGCTGGGGTGGCTCCTGGGCTATTCAGAACCGTTGGGCTTGAACAAATTAATTTACCTGAGTATTCTTGAATGTCTCTGGCAGTATTGTCTGAAACAAACTATCAGGGCAATCAGAACGCTCATCAGGCATTTCAAACACAGATTTTGTTTTTCTAAGTATGAAAATTATGTGGATGCCAAAATGAAACCCTGTGCTTCAGAGAATTAAAATCACCGCAGAGCAAGCCTGTATCAGAGTAGAATGGCCATTAGAACTGAACACCTGTGATGCTCTGCAATGGGTATACGACGAAATTCTGCTGCTTGGGAACCAGTATAAGAGAAAATGATTAATTATCTTCAGAATGCCATGGCACAGATAATACAGTTTAGAAGCATTAGGTTATTTGTCATAGGATGTGCCAAGGAAAATACCTGTTTGATGCTCCAATCATTCCACTGGAAGAAGCAGGCCAAAACTATGATACATCTATTACAACTTCTTACCAGAAGCAAGTATGTAACTGAGGAAGACTTTCCCTAGTCACGAGAGGCAAAACATAAGCTATCAGGGCAGGAATTTTTTCGTAATAAGCCACTGAGAAGAGATGTTATGGGATTTTGATACTCCTGTTTTCCTGGATGAGGACAAAATAAACAGAAATGCTGCCTATATGAAAGCATCTTTTGTGCCCACTTACTTGAACAGCCTCTTCAAGGTTATGTTCTATATGCAAATGGTGGAGTAACTATAATTATTTCTAGCTGCTGTCAAAAGTGGTTGTTCAAGCTAGGCAAGGTCTTGCTGCAGTCAGAATAGCACTTTCATTACAAAAATGCTGCATCTTTTCTTCAATACCTTCCGTTGGCAGAATATATTTTTTACTGTAAAGGAAAACAGGCTTACGTGCAGAGATATATACTCATGGTACTTGGAATTAATTTCATGGACACTGGTAACACTGCATGTGTAAAGGTACCAAAACTTAGAAAAACTCCATAAAATTTTCTAAAATAATTAAAAAATAATACACTTCTGCTTCATACTTTTTCTCCTGCTTGACTGCTTCCCCCACCCAAAGCTGAGAAGTATTCTCCAGCAGATAGTTCTTTAACATCATCATCTGGACTCCAGATGTTACTCCTTGGCTAAGATTACAGTATTAAATTGTCCTCACTGCAGCATTAAAGTTATTTAACTGATGACTCAAAGGGAATTGCATGTATGTATTTGTTTACTCCCAAGAAATGCTAGATCCGTATCTAACTACTGATCAGCACCACAGCATTGTGAAATCATCAGCAGATGTTTTCTTGAGTGCTCCTTCCTATGGCACCGATTCCATTAAAAAGCAGGAGAGGCAGATCTAACTAGCCTAGGTCTCAGAAAAGCTTCCTGAGGTCAGTCAAGATATACTTTGCATTCTCACAGAAGCACAGCAAAGACGCAGATTATATTTCGGTGGCCTGGCACCCTGGTCTCTTTATCCTTGCACACTGGTGCATCTTTGGCCAGCGCACCATAATCCAGGAGTCTAAATGCAGTCACTGATTCTGCACATTCATTGTATGGCATATGTCAGGCTGCGGTGTTTGAGAGGAAAAGCCCACATGCGCCTATGGAAAAGAAATCTCTCTTTACCTACCTGGGGTAGTAGTAATAAAGGCAGCTTTGACAGATGGCTTGGTATTGCCATAGATCTGGGCAATGATAAATATGAGTTTGTCAGTCTCAGTGAAGCACATGCTCAAGAAACTACTACTTCCGGTTAGAATACCTCTGCTTTACACAGCTGTATTCCAGGCAACATTTCACATTATGCAAATGAAATGGTTATCTATAATTAAATTTCAACAGAGGTCATAAAAAGCACTTGAAGTGTTTCAGATCACATAGGGAGGACACCCCTGCTGGCACTTACACAGGAAGTTAACGGAAGGACTAGCTCTTTGGATGAAAAAAGTGAGATATACTCTTTGGACACTTCACTACCCAGTACTGTTAGATGGACTCATGGCTCGATGCCTTGGTATCTGAGAGAGCTCTCAGAGCAGTTAGTCACTGCCTACAAAACCAAATCAACTAATTCAGAAGTCTTTAACAATGGACAAATATGTGGCAGGCTTTTAAAGACAAATGCAGGGGCTCCTACCTAACCTTGAATACCTAATATTGAGAGAAAGGTCAAAGGGCCGCTCAAGGGTAGTTGGATCAGTTTTCATTAAAGCATTTAACCACATAATGCCATCAGTGTAGTTCCATAACCAGTGGCATTCATGGGAGTGTTGTGATTAGTATCCCATCTGGTTGTCTTTAACCTACCAGGTTATCACAAGTTTACACTGGTTCAAGGAGAAATCGGACAAGGTCATGGAAAAAAAGTCCAGTGAAGATCACTAAGTCTACATAAATTACATCCAACACAGGAAGTTTCTGAGGGAAATCTGGTGACTGGATATGGGGGGCGGGGGGGAAGTATTAGGGGGAAATCTCTTACAAGTTTGCCCTGTCCTTATTCTTCCAAATTTGGGCTTACAGCCTTTGTTGGAAACAGGTCACTATAGTACACGGACCTTCGGTAAGATCCTGCGTGGCTGTGTAACTAATGATAAGGTGAGTCCTTGGTAGGAGTGGGGAAAAAATTCTCAT
Organism: Morus bassanus; assembly: GCA_031468815.1. NCBI lineage: Eukaryota > Metazoa > Chordata > Aves > Suliformes > Sulidae > Morus > Morus bassanus. The sequence goes on along the minus strand of CM062568.1, from coordinate 119,419,133 downwards.
CACATTCAAAATGAAACTAGGTAAGTTTATGAAAAGAATACCATGAAGGAGCCTAGATTTAATGGCCATAAACTTCTTTCCAGTGCTATCTCCCTGAGATACTCTAGCTACTACCAAATGAAAGGTACACAAAAAGTAGAAGTTTCGGAAATCTTACTCTCAGGAGAGTCTGTGGAGTTACACAGCAGTGTGATCTCCGAAACTTTTAACAAATTTATCAAATTTTGAAACCCAGATAAATGTAAGCATTAAAATTGCACAGTTCTCTCATAAACATGCATTTCCAAGTGTTCAGTAACATCAGTGACACGTACTGTCAAAAAGCCTAATATTTTGACAGTCAAATGTTTTTGTTCTTTGCTGTAGGAAATGAACCATAAGAATAATCTCTTTCTCATGTACTTTTGGTTAATGCTTTAAAATCTTCTTTACAAGAGAACGCAGACAAACAGCTTTGGAGGGAGAATTGTGTTACTCTGTGAAAACAGCGGAACTTGCATGTTAAGTAACATTTTCACAGGGGATTCTTTTTAAAAGGCCACCCATTTAACCAAGGCCATCTGTCAGCTGTGTCCCTAATAACCTAGTGCTGGCTGAAAGGTTTTTCCCCAGAAAGAGGAAGAGGCTGGTAGAAAGTCAGGCCCTGTTGCAACGTACTGGAGGATAACGCTGCCTTTAGAAACAAAACCAGAGAATCAAACAAAGAGAAATTAAACGTATTTGGATCCCTTTCACAGAAAAGCTGATCTGCAGCTGTTAAGCTTTGGAATCTTCTGTGGCTCAGATTCTGCAGTTTTCTTTCCAGTTCCAAAACACTCGGGCCTAGGAAGACATGGAAGGCCAAAGCATTGCTACACCAGTCAGCATCAGCTGAGAATGTGGTCCTGCCTGTCTCACAGGACTGTGATATGGATCCATTTGTAGGTATTAGTAAAGATCTGTGAAGATGGGGAGGACACTGTGCTAGTGTTGTTGCTGCTGTCTTCTGGCAAGAGGTCAGCAAACAATGTCCAGCAGGATGCTGCAAAATATGCTGTCTCTTACTGCCAGGCTTTTGTCCCGCTTTGTGAATTTTTAAGCCAGTGATGGAGCAACTCCTCTCAGCTATGGCAGAATGGGATAAATGCAGACAACAATAGCATGTTTCCCTTTTGCCACTAACAAAAGCGTATCAGCCGAGCTTAAAATACACCCTCCTTACCACTACAGCAATTAGAAGATATTTTATTCTGTTTCCATTTGAGTCTTAACTGCTTCCTGAGACTAGCAAAGCACCAGATTAGACCTTATTTTGATATTAGGGCTAGTTCTGTTTATTTTGTTTTATTACTACAAATAATTGTGCACGAGCATTCACTCCAAAACCGTCAGGTACTTTGCAACAGTCTGCTGAACAGCCATTCTTTTCATGAGCTTTTGGCTTAGCCCAATCTCGAACCTATGACCTTGAGTTGAAATCCAGAAGCACTGAGTGCTACAGCATCTCCAGGCACCTCCATAGTGTCACTGGGATATGTTCTGTTGCCTTGCATTGCTTCAACGTGATTTTATCAAGACATGTAGGGATTCAGAGATATGTCACTGCTGGATTATCACATAGAAGTGATACAGAAGATAAACAGCTGTATACCTGCTACAAAGCCTGTAACTTTAAAAACAGCTTAAAAACATCGGAGGAGTCTAATTATGTTACTTTTCCTCAATATGTGATACCGTATGAATAAAATATGAGCTCCCCTGCCCATTTTAATAGGGGGTCAAGTACACAGAAAAATCTAACAGTTGTATCCCTTCTCTCCTTCCTTAAATAGAGCTACTTACTACAATTTCTCCTATCTCCCAACAAAGAGATATTTTGCTTGGATTATCATTGGCAGTCATTGGTCTGTTTACATACCATTAGTTTAATATGGAAACACATTCAGAGGCCTCACATAGCAGGTGTGAAATTGCTTTTGTGGGGAAAAGCACTAACACTTTGCACAAAAACTTACATGTAAAAGCCTTTTAAACCATCTGGAAAGACTAGGAACGGACACAATCTTCAATGTCTGAAAGCATAAGTATATTCCAGAAAGGGAACACACTGTGTCATCACTATAAATAAGGTACAATTAACCTCATTTAGTGCCATAAAAATGTCTTCTGAATCTTGATAGCGTAGCTACTCTGCTCTTTAGGTAATGGAAGTCACTTTATAACATTGGCGTAGAACTCTGGAAGGCATTTCTGCTCCTTGTAATGGGAGTAAGAGGGCAAGAATACTTGCCACATCACAATAGTAGCCTGGTATCACACAAGTTGAAAGAGCTGTATGTGGGTGTGAGTGTGCACATACCTGCATATATATATGAAGCATTCATAAAATCACAATATGAAATGTCTCATTATAGGAGATTAATTAATAGTTCACCATTTCTGTTTTCAAAACACCCTATCAGTACTATGTGTACTATAAATTCAGAAACTGGCAAAACAGCACAGTGAATAAAAAGGGTGCATTGAAAGGTTGCTGACCACATAAAGTTTATCAATGAACACAGACAGAGTATATTGCTTACCTGTTATGCTTTCTTGAGAATTGTTGCCGATGATGAAGGTGGTGATGCTGACTTTGAGAACTGTGTAGCACTGCTGTTGGCCACAGGCAGGTGAGGAACAGAAGTTTCGTGACCAGGACCATCTCTTCCAAAAGAGAAATGAACCTGATCAGCCAATCCACCTTGCTGACTTTTTATTTTTAGTGTTTAGAAACAGCATAGCATACAAAAGATGCATGTGAAGCAAGGCATCACTGAAGACAGAAGACAGGGGCATCCCAGTTCTCATGCCCTTGACGAGTTCCCCACATATTTTGGCAAATCATAAAAATTCCTTCAGCTCTACATCCCTGCAGCATCTGCTGCTGAACAGAAGCACCTTGCTTTTAGAAATGTAGTAGATACAGCAATTTGTTTGGCCAGGCTGCAGTCTGATCCATTGCTTCCACTCCTTCAGCATAGGCGCGTATTTGAATTCTCCAGCACCCGCTCAGTAACCTCTTTGATATAGCCTGTGCAGGCAAAGTGATGTCAAACATTTAATCCCCCTTAAATCCCACACAAAACCATAAAAAAATCTGCTTTAATGGCAAAGGTCTCTAAATTAATCTTGCCTTCTATATACGTGTGTATCTGCTCAAAATAATTTTCTGTACAGACCAAGCTCTTTCATTAACTGGCTACACTGTATTGTCTTCCCAATCATTAACATCATTTCTGTTTCTGTGATCTGCAGCAGCAAGCATTTTGTCTGTAGATACAGAACTACTTTTGGACAGCACAATATCACGGAACAAGTCCAAACTAAAAATGAAGTGTTGTTTCAATATTCCTCAATAACATTTGGAAACACCAACAATCTTCTTTTTTTTCTCTTTTTTTCTTTTTCTAAGCTCTGCAGCTATTTAATTCACCCTAAATTTACAAGGTATGTGCATGTCTAAGATCCAGTATCCTTCCACCGCCCTTAATTTTATCTTTATTTCATTTAGCCTGCCCTGCCTGTTCAATAGCAGATTGAATTGCCAAATATCCTATTAACAAAATGTTGCTTAAGCAATAACTTGAGCATGCCTGCTTCTTCTACAAAAGGTGATAAAATTTCTTGTGGGCTTAAAACTGGACAATACTGGACACATCTTCTTAGCTACAGTCAAATTTATCCCCTTCAAGTCATCAGCAAGTTCAGTAATTATCAAAATCAACAGCGTATATTTATTTTTCTTTATGTAGAAAATTAGAGATATGAGATTGAAAATTAGGTAAATGGAAATACCCAACCCCTATCTAACAGATGTAGAAGTAATTCAGGTCTCCCAGCAGTAGGCTTCTTCCTAAGTAAGACAGAGGAATGAAAGCAAACCCAACACTGTGTCTGCTGAGACTGTTAAAACCCAAGTGTGTTGGGATAATAGTTCTGTGACGTGCACATCTGCCTCCTCAGAAGTTCCCTGAGATTCCCAATTAACTTCATTTGGGCTAAGAAATAATTCTCAGATGCAAATGATTTCCAGGAGGAGGTTACTACCAAAGGACAGCTAATTCCCACTGTTTTTTCCGTTTGGAATTGAACAGCTCTCTGCCCGTGACTTTAAAATCCCTTCCCAACCATGCATAAAATTTTAACAGTGTTAGATTGAATTTAGTGGTCTAGATCAAAGGCTTTCAACCCTACTACCCATCTCATTCTACATTGCTCATAGTTTAATCCCTTCCTATTCAGCAAACTTCTGGAAGATCATTTGTAGCCTGACCCAGGGATAGTCAGATAGTGCTTCCAGCAGGTCTGGTGTATTCCCAGGGTGGAGTTTCTGGAGAAAGTAAACACAAGCTGTAGTTAGTAAGACTTTTAACAGCTTCCACCAATTTGCACTATCATTTGGGTGGAAAAGGGAAAATAAATAACTCCAATGAGAATTTATTCCAGGTAGAGATAATACTTGTTCCTGAGCCAGTCTGGTTAAGTGGTCTAGTCTCATCCAGCCTACATATATCAAAGTATCAGTACACCTGATTAAATTACATATAAGAAAAGATCCAAGAGCCTTTGGATCCTCCCCTTTCCCCACCCAAGCACAGGCCCAACAAATCAGATAAAGCCGATAAAATAGCAAATCAGATAAAAAACTAACTACACTGCAGGCTGTGTGGTAAATGTGTTACCACATTTCTGCATGTTCAGCTATCTGCACATTCATCGGTGTTAATTCATTTCCAACCATTTTCCTCAGCTACAAAGGAATAACAAAAAAAAAAGCAAGCTGTATTTTAGACGTTAGCATCACTCTTAGCATCATCCTTAGCTGAAACTGCTAGCTGTTATCCTCATTAAGCAGGAGACAGGGAATGGGGAAGGCGAGGATGTTCCAGGTGGTGAGGTTATCCACCAAGAGCTCTGAAGGGCACCTGAGATTGGATCATGTCATGCTAATGCATAAAGGTGTTGACTTTGTGCGCTGACCTCAAGGAAGTCAAAAGAGCCCATTAAAAATAAATAAGTAAAAATTGCTTTGTGCATTTGTTTCCCAGCTGGAAAGGGGAGTGCTTAGAACCCCTGCTCCAGGGATATGGCAAAGACAAACAAGTTGGCTTTGTAGAATGACTGCCATGCCCCTGGCCATGCTGCATATGGATGTCCCTCCCTCCAGAAGGCACATGAACCGAGAGGGGAGTCTTTAACATAGAAAGAGGCAATTAGATGTTTCCATTCAGCTATCAGCACCCTGCTGTTTTATTATTCCTGGCTGTAGCAAGAACTTTACCACTAAGCTGTGGTGCTGAAAAGACTGCTCTATGGAGGATTTCCAAAACATGCTCAATGTTCCTTTGACTGCCCCCGCTAAAATCAGCTTTAGTCAAAAATAAGGGCTGGATGCACTGACATATTCCACCACCTTCACACCATTGATGTCATAACACTAAATATTACCTTGCGGGGCCTTGCCTAAGCACACTGAAAATCTAAGCGCTACCTCTCTGTCCTTGGCTATGGCGTATTTCCAGAAATTAATTGTCTAGCCCACACAGGCAAAGTCTTCAGGAGGGACTCCTGCAGAGTGAAATGGTGAAAGCTTCCATTAACGAGTGTGTAATATCAGTGAGGGCAACTAGATGTCACCCACAGCAATAGGGTTTCTTCACACTAGAGTTGTTTTCATTTCCTCTGCGTACGAAAACATTACACAGAGCAGATTATAATATCATTATAAATTACCATTATAATATCATTAAAAATTACCAGTAAGAAAACAGGTTAATCTCCTACGCATTTGTCAGTAATAAATTCTGAAAGGATCCTTCTTTGCAGAAGAGTAAAGACAGGATAATACACTTTGCTTGTATTGGGCAAGTCATTGATAGGTCTTTGTATTTAAACAGAGTTAGAACATTGTCCCTCTGCTACCATTAAAATATTTCTTTAAAATTATCCCTTCTCTGTAGCCCATGAAAAGTTTGTAATGCTTATCTTTCAAGGACAAAACCCAGTGCATGGTAACAGCGCATAAGCTCATTGGAACAGTTTACGAACAACCAAGCAAGCAAAAGAAACAAAGGTAAATACACAACCTAGTATCAAAAAATGAGATGCCTCCTTTTAGTGAGCAAAATAAAACATAGTTTCAGGTAATTACAATCTAGAACTACAGACCCCTCTCCACCACGGATCTCAAAGCAAAGCAAATTGACAACTGCTATTATAAAAACAAGAACAGAAAAATGCCAGGAATGAAGAGGTGTTCCAGAGGCTGGAATTTTGCAGAAAATCTCAGCACATCTAAAAGCCATTTTAAACACATGGAGCTGAAAAAGCATAGCACACTACCACTTAACAACCTGTAAATTAGCTGCAGTGAGAAGAGATGCAATGTGGAACAGGGAGCGTAGGTTTATCTGGCACGTATTTTTTATTCTCCTAATCAGAGAATGAAACACAAGGGAAAAAACATTCCTAAGAGGCAGTCGTTTCTGATGAACAACCACCAAATCGTAGAAAGCAGATTAACCAGAGTGGTGAGTGTGAGAGTCTGAATGCAATACTGCAGTGCAAGAATAGGCAGCATTTTGCTTTTCTATGGGAACAGGCTCAGTGCATAGCACTTACCATTTATATCATGGTGACTTGCAAATATACTAGGCAGAATTAAGGACACTTTGTTCTGCTTATATTAACACAAATGATGAACCAAGTTTCCAGAATAAGGTATCCATTCACATTTCCTAACAAGATGAAGTAAGAGGAAAGTAGAAACTGAGCATTGTGATTCCAGTTTGCAGGTCTCAGAACAGATGAAGTGCTTTACTTCACATTTGCAGTGGGACCCAGCTCTTTACGGTCCTGCTTTTTATCAAGTCTCTTAGTAGGGGTGGCAAGTGAACATTCATCACTGCCCCAAATAATCTGAGGTAACAAACTGGGCATGTTAGGACTGCAAAGTACTAAAAGAGAAAAGAATTCAAAAGCCAGCAAAAACCACAGCTCAGCTCAAAATATGTGCAAGATTTTTGCACAGTGCCTACTGAGATGGACTCTCACCCTGGGGTTTTACAACTACGGCTGAAACACTGTCCTTCCCTTCGTCCCTGCAGTGCACTACAACTTGCTACCCTTGCTTCGCCAACAGCAACCGCTCAGCCAGTTGTTAAAGGAATAGGCAGCAGTGTGGGAGGGAGGACTTGCCCCCTCTCTGTGGTGGCACATGGCTAGATTGGCCTAAGTCAACTTTGAAACTGTACCCTTAATTTCTGCTAGGCGATATGAAAAATAGCAATAATATTGAAGTAAGCACATAATATTTTCCAATGAGTGTTTAGTTTTACTGCAAAAAGAAAATCCTGATTGTCTTCCTTTTCCCTTTTATGGGACATAAAATTTTTGCAGCCTGAGTACAAATTTCCTGTGAATTTATCATAGAATCACAGAATCATTAAGGTTGGAAAAGACCTGTAAGACCATCAGGTCCAACCGTCAACCCAACACCACCATGTCTCCTAAACCATGTCCCAAAGTGCCACATCTGCAAGTTGTTTGTACACCTCCAGGGATGGTGACTCCACCACCTCTCTGGGCAGCCTGTTCCAGTGCCTGACCACTCTTTCAGTAAAGAATTTTTTCCTCATATCCAATCTAAACCTCCCCTGATGCAACTTGAGGCCATTTCCTCTTCCCTTATGGTTCTGAACTTATTGTTTCTTATGCTTTCTTAACATCTCACTGTCTGCAGAATTCTCACATCATCAAAGGGAGTATTCCTGGCACTAGACAAAGGCTACTGAGAAGGAAAAGAAACTACAGATGCAGAGAGTCACCAGGTACAGCCTGCACATACATATTACCTGGATCCAGACTGAGCCCAGGAGTTTGGTCTTGGTTCTGCTCCCCTGTGAAGTCTGGCTCACCTCAAAACTGCTTTAGCACATTGAACATGCAGTCTTAAGCAGGTTTTCCTAAGAACTTCTCTGTTCTGACAAGCTCCTCCAGCCACAGATCTGGAGGTACACCACTATTCCAACCCCTCAAACATTCCCATTAGTAGTAAAGCTAAAGCTCAGCTTTGTAATCTAAACTCTAAAACACAACTGGGAGATGATATGAACTCAGAAGCCACGAGGAGACATACAAAATATTTGGCTTCCAGCTGGCTTCATTGGCAACTGAGTGGTCAACATTTCTTAAAATCAGTACTCTGAAAACCATACAGAGCCAAGTCAGCAAGACATGCTGATGAGAGATCAAAATCCTAGAAATCAAATGTAACTTTAGTCGTCTGCCCTTTCTTCTCATTAGAGAACATTCATTTGTTGTCTCATTAAGATAAAGTGCAGCTCATTAAAAAGTAAAGGGCAGCTAAACCATCGCCTGAATGTAGTTATGCTACAGGAGGTCTCCTCAGATGTCCGAGACATCCATTCAAAAACAAGGCATGGGACCTGTAGAAGGTTTGCAGCTTTCAGGAGCAGCAGCTGGTGGCCCTAAAATGGCTTAAGACTGGAGACTAAATCCCACTTCTGAAGTTTGTCCAATTTCTTACTGTCTTCATCCATTGCCTATTCATCCAAAGCAATATTTTAAAATTGTAGTGGGGGATCCTGACAAGACCATAATCCACCTAAGGAAGGCATATTTTCCCACATAAAACAGCCTTTTAATATCAGACTTCTACAGATGACACTGTTTGGCACAGGGGTCTTTTCTGCTTTTTCTTCAGTTCACAAAACTCAGGCTTCTGTTTGTGCTAGAACGGTGGTGGCTGCACACTTCTGTACAATATCTGGTTTGAAAAAATGACATGAACAACAAAGAAAAAACACACACTTCCCCGATTCCTTGCATTCCCTATTTCCAGAGCCTCTAAATCGGGGATTCTTTCCCTTTCATCATTCTGCCCCGGACAGAACAATCACTGAGTTAATTTCATCCCTAAATCCCTTTGCTTAGCTTCTAGACCAGCAATTCTGAAAGTAAAATAATCAGTTTTACTGCCTCTAGTTAAGGAACAATCTTTGTCTTGAGGGTGATCTTTGGAAAAACAAGCAGCCACATTTTTCCTAGATTCACAGTTCTCATAAACTCAGTAGCAGAAAACTTTGCCTTTCTGCCACCTCATGTTGATCACAGGCATGGGATACAGCTACCCTACTCCTGCATTTATGTCCCTGTCCTCCCTGGAGGGGTTTCTAGAGTTGGCTTCTTTATGTCTGTAGGATATATTTCTTTAAAAATCTTTTAGTGTCTTTCACAAGTGCGGGAAGATCAAGGGAATGATCCATAAGCCTGGGCAATTCACAGAAAATGAGGGTTCACAACAGCATGGTGTATCCCCAAGAAGTAAGCCAGTTTGCCATCTGTATGGCCTGAACACGGTGCTTCAATCCAAAAAGCAATATATACTGCATCAGATTTTTTTCTTCTTTCTTTCTTTCTTGGCAGTCTGGCAAATACCACTGTCTCTCAGCAGCGCTTACCAGTCAGATTCTAACTGCTGTCTGAAGTTCTTTTGGCTCATTTCCCGCCACAGACTGAAACAAAACAATTCATCAACTGTTTACTCTTTTCTTACTGCCACGCTGATGTTTATTAAGCATTTTCTACCAAGGGGATATCAGAACATGCCCAGTTTCTTGTCCAGGAGTCAACGATATCTCCAACAGGAACTAATTTATGAAATGTATTGCATCTCTTCAAAACTCCTTTCTGTCAGCGATGAACATGAGGAGAAAAAAGTTGTTGAACAGTGGAAAAAATGTGCCTTGCAGCTTTGGCACTGCAAACTTTTTTCATTTTACAGTCAAAACAGAGACAGATTTATTGATTAAAATCTGATCTCTATTGGTCATAAGACAGCTTCAGAAGCCATGAGGCACACAATTCAGTGTGGCTGTTTTCCAGGCTTTTCTTTCCCATTGATAACTTCCAGAGAAGCATATGTTAACATCACAAAGCAGGTGCTCCTTTCAAACTGGGAAGCCAATTTTAACTACCTTTTTAACTCTTCTTAAGTAAGTAAATATATATTTAGGTTTTATATCCTTAAGACTTAGTAGGGGGTACCCATATTTGGGTCTTCTAAGGCTTTACAACCTCTGTTTTCCTAGTGGCTGCCAAAAGAATGTATTTCTAAATCAATAAAGATTTGAACAATTCACGTTTCCTGTCAATGAATGAAAAAAAACCCGCTCTTTTTTTCTACATATTTGGATACCTTGCAAGGTAGAATGGGCAAAGGACTGAGACAGACACATAGAGAAATAGAGGAAATAAGCAATATTTGAAATGAAGCAGCTGTTAAAAATAACAAATTCATGCTGGCGTGTTGTAGAAACAATAATTCCAAGAGAAAGCATCTAAGTGTACAACAAGAATATTTCCCTGGAGAATTTACAGGTCATGCTACTGTTGAGTTTCTTCAATTCCTCTTTCACACACTCTTTTGATGCTTGGGTATTAACAAAATCTTGAAGGAGAGAGAAGCTAAGTGATGGACAGCAGCAGTGAAGGTTGGTTTGAAATTTGCTCGATGTCTGAAAATGTCTGTTCCTGGTAAGAACTGTTCCTTCCCATAATGTCAATTAAAAAATCTTAAATCAGGGCAGAAATAACCAGGATGGAAGTGGGAGGAGAAAAAGGGTTGTTCTGCCTGCTGAAAACTTCCATGTGCTGGCAAGTCATTCCCCCAGTCACCAGACCCTCAAGCCAGGCTGTCCCACAAGGAGACAAGAATGGTGATACTGCTGGTTGCACGTTTCAGTGGGGAAGAGTTCACCCACCTGTCCAAGTGTCTCACAGCCTATATTGAAAGGGCAATTCAGGCATTTAGCAGGTCTGTTACCTTTCTGTGACTGACAGGTGAAGCCAATAGGAATGCACATAAAATCAAATTGGATTTCTGAGGCCTTGCCCGAGCTCTAGCTCTCCTGTCCACTGTTAACATAAAGATAATCCCATACAAATGTTTGGTCTGTGAGCTACAATACAGGTACCCTGGCTATGCCACGTTCTAGCTGTAAAAGATACATCAAGTATAGCCAAGATTGCAAAAAAATGGAGCACCTTCACTGCAAGATCAACCCTGCTGTCATGCCTTCAATGCAGAAATGTTAACTCGGCAACTGCCTTTAAGTGCAGGAAAAGCTATGGGGGATACCAGAATGTGTGTACATAGTTTCCCTAAGAGCATCAAGTGTCTGCCTTGTCATAAAAGGAGAGACAGGCAGATGCCCACAGAAAAAAACAGTGGGGCATCAGCATTTCAAAGCCAGGACAGACAGGAAGATGTGTATTTTCAGAGCTGTATAAGGATGTCCCAAGATCAGTGGAAGTTGTTACAGGCTATCAGCGCACAGACGATTATTTGCATGTAACATTATGACAGATACACACAAGGATGGACATCAGGAAAAACAGTAGTACAGTCACTCACAAATGCATGCATGTAAAATGCGGGAAAGGTATCAAGATAGGCACAATAGACAGAGGAAATGAGAGAGAGATGGGCAGACAAAAAAGCATGCAGAGAAATCTGCAGCAACAGGTAGTTCCATCTTCCAGCTCTGCCTCCCCACACAGCCAGGTCTGACCACTGGGTGCTGATGTGGGACCCAAGGCAGATGAACTCTCCCTGTCTCTCCCCCGCTCCCCTTTTTTTGTTTTGAGAGAAAAAAAACGGGTCGGTCCCTATTTTGCAATTATTTTCCTCATTCTGGAAACATCTTGGCAAAAGCCCGGGTATCTCTACCCCTTCCCCCACGAAGTGTCCTCAGGCAGTGCTTTCTCTTTCGAGGCCACAAGGTAAACGGCCGGAGAACACCGCATCCCGCCACGGCCGTGACATGAGGGGCGCGCGGTGACCGTTGGCGGGGGGTGGGGGTGGGGGGTTAACGCCGGGACAGAGATGGCGGTTGCGAAGTAACCGTCGCTCCCGGTGAACGGCCGCAAGATGGCAGCGCCAGCCGCGCCCAAGGGCCGCCGCAGCCCCGTCCACCCACGGGTGCGGGTCTCCGGCGCCCCGGGAAGCCCCCACCCGCGGCGGGGGGCCGCGAACAGCGGCGGGAGGCCCGCAGGCTCCGGCGTCGCGGGTAGTGGGGCGCGGCCCGGCGGCTGCGCAGCCTCCTCTCCCCTCCCGCCGCTCCGGTGGGGAGCTGTGGGGGCGAGAAAGGCTGGGGAGAGGGGAGGGAGAGAAAATGGCCTCCGCTGGTGGCGGGCGGAGCAGAGGGAGAGCGTGCTGGAGTGGGAGGGCGGCTCTTCAGCAGACCCAAGGGAGAGGGTCCTCATCCGGCGGACTATGCGAGACAAAAGCCTTATGAACGCCAGCAGGAGGTCTGAGCTGGGAATTTTCAGAACGTATAAGCTGATGAGAAGAGGACAGCAGCAGTGGGGAAAAAAAAGAAGTGATTGTGAGGCTAGTCAGATGTCCTCGTTTGGCCAGGAGGAGCCCAGTTTACAAGTCCAGCAGTCTGGTTTTCTTCAGCAGACTTTTGCCACAGGTTGTCCAGAGCAACTTCCCTGGCATTCCTTACAGAGACTGATTTCCAACCCCTTAGCATAAGAGTAAGATAGGTTCTGGTGACTATAATTTAGTCTTAATTCCTTCAGTAGTCCTTGGTGTATTACATGGTACAAGAGACCATTACAAGTCATTTAAAATTGAAATAAAGGTAGCAGCTTCACAAAGTATGACAAAAAGCTGTAGGTGAACAGATGGGCTTTAGTCAGACTGATCAGAAATAGGAACACCAGGAAGAGGTGAAGACGTTCATAGTAAGGAATGAGCACACCTCTCTGCAAATAGTTTAGTATTGGTAATAGCCTAATTACCTTACGTAGATCAAGAATATTTTAGTGAGCAATGGTAAACAGGAAGAGTCTGCTCAGAACTGGCGTTCCTGGCTAGAGAGACCCAGTCTAAAGCATCAGCATCCGTAACAGCCTGCAGCAGGGAGCTCCACAGCGTCATTACCCAGCCCGGGGATAAATACCTCCTTGTATTTGTCCTGAACGTGCCACTGCCACCCCCTTTTACTGTCATTCTTTGTGCATTGTTTTGTTCTTTATTTACTTGTGATTGTTTGCATTGGAGATTTTAAGTAGAGTATTTTAATCTATTAACTGCAAGAGGTCCCAATTTCTCTGGATCCTTGTAATTCATGTTGCATGTAGGGGGATGCAGGCCCCACTCTGGACACTGGTTCATGCTGTCAGACTCAAACATATCCTCTGTTTTATAACCAGACCCAGACAGAGTGTCCTACGTCTCCTGCCAGATTACGTAAGGTGACACACCATCTGCACTGACATCTGTGACCTGATGCAGGTGGCATCACTCTGTAGCACATGTTAAGAAGGGAAAGAGGCTCCTTACAGCCCACGTCCTTTTTTCACTCTTAATCTGATCACCTTAGCACGAGGCATTCCCAGAGACTCAGCAGTGGCCTTCATCTGTCACCAGTATTAGCAGGAGTGTCAAGATATATACGGTAGAAATAAACACCACAGATTTGCTGATGTGGAAATAATTTGGGGGCCAATGTAGTAGGCATTTTGCCCCCAGACTTCAAAAGCTACCAAGTGCAAAAATTCAGGATGACTTGAAGATAAGTGATTTTAAATAGCAGATATGAGATACTGTTTTGATTGCCTTCTACTTTGTTAGTCTTGAGTAGTCACATTTAAAAGCTTTTCCAACAACAAGAGTAAACAAAGTTTTGTTTTACAGGGAGTGTGGGTCTGCCAAGTATTACATTACAGCCTGTTCTAGATCCACAGTGTTCAGGAAAATGCCATAGAAAGGAAGGTGATAAACTTGCTAGGTATAGCTGTGGGGGTCAGTCCGTAGTGTGTGGGCTTGGAGAATATGAAGAGGAAGAAAAAAATGTTATGCTTGGGAAATGCAGAGATACTCCGGCACCCTGAGATGACAGGAGTATGATTAATACTGTGTGGATGGAGGAATGTACGTGCAAACTCTGGCTGAGACATTTCCAGAAGTATGAGCTAACTGAGACTTGACCTTGAGTCCTAGTCAAAAATTAGGTTAATTTTTAGGGGCACTGGATTTATGCCCCTTTCTGAATAAACACTGAGTTGATTAAAACCGGTAGCAAAGCATTGGGTTTTACAGGCTCAGGGACTCGGCGTCTTAAGACTTACTACAGAATCCTCTCCAATATTTCTGAAGTGGATTTTTTTTTCTTTCTGTAACAAAGGAGCTTCGCTTAGCACATGGAGGGCAACGTGCCGCTGTTATCAATGCACACCATTGTGTAACTCACTCGGGCTTGATCACTCCCGAAGAGTGTGACCCTCCCACAGCAGGAGGTATTGCTCAGTCCCAGTGCAGGCAGACTCTCAAACATGCCCAGGCTTCCTGAGTTACAGTTGGCAGCCTCAGTCAACACCCCACAACTCCCAGCCCCGTCAACTTCTCGCAGACACACCGCATCTACGTGCACTGATGGATTATTTGGTCTGTGGGTGCCTCCCACCAATGGCAATAGTGAGGGATTTTATTCATAACTGTTTTCAAAAAAATCACACTGAAAATACATGTGATAGCATCCCTGTTTGTGCCATACGAGTCTCATCCCACTACATCAAGAGAGAACTGAACATGAGGCAAGAAACTCAGGGCTCTAAAATCACGATTTGTGAAATGTCAGGGAAAAAGACACTGATTCTGATTGTTTCACTGAAAAACTATTTCTCTTTTCTCTGCTTTTCACAAGGCTTCTTTTATGTCTTTGCTTTTCAGGCTGCAGATCAAGGTGTTCAGCAACAGAGAAAAGGATGGTGTAAAGGATATAGAGTCCAGCATATCATGATTCAGTGCAACAGAGAGACAGGGTCAATTATTAAACCATCTGCTTTCTGCAGCCTGCAGGGTTTTCAGCATTTTGTGAGGAAAGCTGTTTGAAAAACTACTTTCTGTCCTGCAGCATTAAATGAACATACCTGCTTTTGTATTTTTTATCGCATTTGTAGTTGAAAGCATTGGGCGGGCAGGCATCCACTGCTCGGCGTCTGTGGAGTTTCTACCCCTTCTGTGTCAATTCCTTGATCCTGCAGGATTTTAATTCCAACCTGTATAAAATTGGTACAAAAATATATATTAATACAAATATTACGACTACAGCGAGAGTGAGGTAGGCAACTATATCACTACTGCTAAACATTTTTCCTTATTAAACACTAGATTAGCAATGCTCTGATAAGAAGCCTTATCTACAGGAGGAAAATGTAGGGTTTAGAAAGATTGTACCTAGTCACCTAGAGACAGCCTGAAAGTGCAGCTACAGAAACTGAAGTAAAAAGCAGTCATGAAGCTTAACACCCATTGGCAATGATTCACACTTTTGTTTACACTTTGAAAATCCTCTTTGCCTTAAATTTTCTCTTGGGGACATGTGTTTCCATGTATTTTTACAAGACAATTTCTCACTTTCATCTCCTGCCCAGAACACAGCTAGTCAAGTAAAGGCTGTAACTCTCAACAAACCCTCCCAAGTATATAAAAAGATTAGGTAAGGGTGTTGTTATTGGCTTTGTCATCACTGAAAAGAATGCATTTTCATTACACTGCAATATCCTTCTTTTTCTAAGATCTTACACAGGACAAAGGGATGATTTCTACCATGATGCAGCTAGGAAAATTCAAATTAAAATGGGAAGTATAGGTCAGGATGCAACAATAGTCATACTGAAGTAAAAGCTCATGAATCATCTCCAGTGTGGCTTACAGTGTCAAAACATCTCTTTTTTTTTTTTTTTTTTTATGTGAAGACAGAGTAGTTGTTATTAATTTAAAAATTCCACAGAAAAATGAAGGATCATCAAAAGTCCATTTTACCCTTTCTGGTGGTGGGGGAGACTTTAAAACACTCTAAAAGGACCATCCAGTGCATTGGCCATGGGCTTTCATTTCACAGAAGATGTAAGATTCCACTTTCTCCATTTTACATAACCCGATGGATTGATTAGCAGACAGTAGGAGAAAGAGAACAAATGCAACCACACTCCATCTAAACAGTGACATGCATATGCCCAGTACAATCAAATATGACGGGCCCAACCCAATTCCTATTTCTTTTTTTTTCTTTAGTAGTGAATTTTAGAGATAAAACACAATGGCTCCCAATATTTATTGGATTAGAAGAAAGTAAGTTATTTTCTTCAGGTCCTCAAAGCCCCTTGAATGTTAAAAAAAAAATCTTAATAAAAATTAGTATTTTTAATCTAGGAAAGTTTCTAAAGACTTTAGTCAAGGAGCAGCAGCGGACCAAGATCCTAAGGAAGGATAAAAAAAAATTACAATCGCTGTTCCAGAAAAACACATAGTATAAGTCAGAGTCTTTAAATGGTAGCACAGCCCTTCACCATCATTTGCAGCCACAGGAAATTAAAGAGCTAAAATCGAGGCTGACAGGCAGAGCTAAGCATAGCGCTGCCTGCAGCACGTTATTTCCTCAGTGCCATTGCCTGTGGACCCATGAAGCCTGCGGTCTGTTCATCTATAGATCTGTTGCTGGCTTACAGACTGACAACCTAAAGCTACTTTGATGCTGCAGACCCCAAAACGCAGAGCCTTGCGAGCAGACTGTCAGCGAGGCTGGTTACCAGGAGCAGCCTGGCAGCTCGGGCAGAGATCAGCGCAGGTGGAGCAGTGGAAATTAGCTGCCATGGAGCTCCTTGCCACTGCGGCTGGGCTGTCACTGCGTCCTTGCTGCTGCGGCTTCTGAGCCAGCTGTAGAGTCTCACGGAAGTGAGACCATGCAGAAATTGTTGTTAGAGTAATCTGAAAAGGGGAAACTGATTTCCCTCTTCGTGCGACATCCCCTCTCTGTCAAAGAAAACATTTCGCCGGAACCCGATTCATGCAGTTGCTTCCTAATGCATGTCCAAGAGCGGCCTGGCTGCAGGGGATGGGCAGGGAGGGGATCGCAGCTATTTTGCCTTACCACCCGGTGTGGAGGTAAGCCACGCTGCTGTCGCTGCCGGGCAGGGCTTACATGCATCTCCCCAGCGCGGAGGACAGTGGTGAACCCAACAGCAATGAGGGGAAGGGGAAAGAGGAGGCCATCATCAAACAGACACACTTCATGGGGTAAACTTAGCTCATAGCTGAAGTCAACACACTCACAACATGACTGCCTGAATCTAGCATCTAGAGTAAAATTAATTAGATTTCTGCTTATATCTCATTTTATACCTCCAGCAAGGTTAAAAAGAGTTACAGAAGCACACTTTTACATTTATTCAAAAATAGAAAATACAATTTTCATCAAAAAGGAGAAGCCTTTTCTGGAGACTGAACTGGGCTGACAGAAGAGCCTATTCTCAGAAGTATCTGATATGAAGAGGGTTCCACCATGAAATTAGTTGTTAAATAAATACTGATCAAAATAAGAACGATTTTTCATAAGTTACTTAGTTCTAGGGTTTAGGGAAAAAAAAAGGTGATGAAGTGGTGGTGTTCATTCACCACGAGATGAAGCGTGGGTGAAAACTTAGGGATGTTTATACGTTCTCTGTGGGAATCGCACTGATTACAAGTCAGTTAAAAGACCCATTCTATTTTTGAATTTGATGCCATAATTATTTATGTTTGGTTAAGTGGAAACTTTTTGTTATTGTAGCTTTTAATTAGTCATACAGATGCATGTTATGTTTCTTTGTAAGCCCAGCCCAACTTACCTGATCTTGCAGGTATGAATTCCTCTTCTTTTGTCAGTGTTGAAACTCATTACTTCACACACTATTTCAAACTGAGAAAGTACAGGTTTTCTGCATTTCCAGGGAGGACCACTGCATAGTGCCGGAGCTCCACCCTTCTGTGCTCACTTTCCAGAAATCCAAATGAAGCAGTTGCATTATGCAACTGTTGTGAAATGAGAAAGGCGTCAAAACCCTATATTTGGGAGGAAGAATTGTTGCTATCTCAGCAGATTAAAGGTACAGAGAGCGCGGTCATGGCTTCTACTGAAGAACCAGAAAGAAATTTGTCATCCCAAGGTTGAAACCATGAGATGCAACAGGCAGGCAGATATCTTCTTTATAAAGAGTCAGTACAGACCATACACCACAAACAGGCTATAGAAAACAGATACAGACCATTGACCTAGAGTTTGAAATCTTAAAGAAGTGCACCCAGGAATTCAAGGTCTGAGTCAAGAAGATTAAATAAAACAGCCTAAAAAGCTATACTGTGCTCTTGCCTTATTTTTGGCTGCATTATTGTTTGTTTATTGTTTTCTTTCTCTGTGTTGACATGGTGGGTGCTCAGACCTCACGCTGATACTAGGCATGCACAGTGCTGGAGAACTGGCAGACTCAACTGGGCAGGGACAGTCAGTCTTCTGAAGGCAATCATTTCAGGCGTGGTTGACTTGGGAGTTGAGGTTGTGCAAAACCCCTGAAATAGCGGGTTATTTTAAAAACAACAGCTTTGAGTAACTCTCTGATCAACATCACTCACAGCAGGAGGGAGAAGATGCTACATCCTGAATAACCAATTGTAAAGGGGTTATGTGATTCTCCCCTGACACCCTCACATTTCACATGCCTGTAGTGTCAGATCTTAATTCACCATCAACACTGTACAGACAGGGCATTGGCAGAGAGGTCCTACTCTGGAGAACAGATCGGAGCACCTAGTTTCAGAGCCTCCCTCCCTCCTCCAGTTTAGAAATAGAGATTTAAAAAGGCAGTGGTATAAACAGGCATTCCCTCCACTGCTCCGAAGGACCGCTTAGAGTTGCTGCCACAAATGATGCTCCTTCTAGGCTCCAGCTCCAGGACTTTTCCCATTACTCCCAGCTGCCATTTTCTCCTTGTCCTGTAGATTTCAGTTCAGATGGCCCTGAACATTTTCTGCATTTTTAGGAAAACTAGCCTAAAAATAAACTAGTTTGTTAGCACCTGAGATAAAATGGGGGGAAGGAGAGGGGCCATCTGGAGTGGGATTTTGGTGCTGGATATTGCCTGGATCCTTGTGTCTTTCCCTGTGGGCTGGGGCTGCCCAAGGCCACTTGCTCCAGCAGCACCTTCTCCTCAGAACCTTGGAGGAGTCTCTGGGACAATCCTGTGGTAAGACTTGCCGAGATGAAGCTGCCATTCGCCGCTTGCTTGAATCTCAGCAGTTCTCCCTCCTACTCCCACTGAAAACCATTACTATTTATACAAAAAAAGACCATAATTTTTGCAACAAGGCTCAGAAAATTGGATGTTTGGGCAAAACTCACAGGAGGAGGATGACCGGCATACTCCGCATCTGGACAGCAGGCAGTCAGAAGAGACGAGCCAACACAACAGAATGGTGGGACAAGGATCACCATCTCAAATGTAAGCTACAACACGATGGAGAAATTGAGTACATGACTGCTTGGTTCCTGCAATAGTTAGACTGTGGGGGACGAGGAGAGGCAGAATTTGAGAGAGAGAGAAACACCGTACGCAAACAGTTGGAATTGGCAGCTATTTTGCACAGATCACTTTTGAGAACATTTTAATTCCCTAGTTTTAAAGAAGTGTATTTCCCCTTTCTTCTTTCTTCTGTATGTTACATCAAGCAGCCCTGCCAGCTCCCATGTGAGCGAGCGTAGGGGGCTATTGCTCATTCCTAGCCATATGTTTCTGTCAGATGTTTATTTGCACGAGTGACAAATCGTTCAGAGCTTTTGAAAAGCTACAGGAGGCATTGCCGTTCTCCACTCCTACCTCAATTCTGCAGTCACAGCCTGTGCTGCAGTCAAGGAGCAGGCAGCTCCCAGGCAGGCAGGGAGAATGAACAAGACCCACAGGCCAGGCAGATGTGGGCTGTGGAGCAGCACCTTTACACTCAAAGGGAAATGCTCTGGAAGTAAAGTGACCTCTCAGTAGTTACAGAAGCGCCAGTCACTCTAGAGAGAAAGATGTTCCTTTCTCAGAAGGAAAAGCTAGTGAGGAAAAGGAAAACGGTGAAACTGAAAGTCTGGCATCTCTGCTACTGCCCCTCTCTTTTGGACTATCAAAGGATTTTTAAATCTCTGCAATTAAGACCTTGTAGCCTCTTAGTACCATTATCCTTAGCCGCAGTGAGGCAAATGAAGCTTAAACGTAATGCTTCAGTTTTCTCCATGTCTTTCTTTTTTTAAAGCGTAAAGGCCCTATATAAATGTGCCTCTAATGTCCGTGTTACTTACTGGCAAGTTTAGATGTCCACAAGACAATTAAAGCAAAGAAATCCTCTGCCACAAGCAGAAGAGGAAAAGAAGCACTCCTCAGAGAGAAGCCAGGTGAAAGGGAGAGCTGTAACAAACATTTGGAAGGTATCACAGAATGAGATGTTCCCTTGGGGCTCTATCCTTGGTACCAGCTCTGATGATGACGGTGGTTTCTCTGGGCAGGTATGGTTAACTCCTGAAATGAATCTTGGTAGCTCTTAATTAATCAGAGACTGGTCCTACTCACCACAATCACCATGAAAAGGAGGCAGAGAAAATTCCATTTTCTGAGCAGAATTTCTACGCCTCCCAAGGAAAACCACAGGTTTCTGCTTTTCTTTGTTGTGAAGAGCAGATGGAGGCTCCAGTATCTTAAGGGAGTTGGGGGTGGGTGGGAAGTGGAATAAATCCCTCTGACAGTCTGGCCATCTCAGCATCCATACGTTAGAGTATTACTAGTTATTCTTGAAACCCAATAAAGCAGTTATTTTCCAGCAATTTGTAATTTGCCAGATGTTACTCCCAGCTTTCAGGAGGTTCAGTTTTCTACAAAGATGTCAGTTATGCTAAGAGCTTTGCAACACCTCAGGGGAAGGTAATCAATCCATTTTGCTCTCTTCTTAAACTGTCCCTTCATTTCCTTTGCTTCTCATGTTCTAGTGTTCTCTCCATTATTTTCAGCTGCTTTATCTTCTTTGCTTACAAGTGCTGTACTTCTCTAATCTTGGAAAAATTGCCCTTCCTCCCACTCTACCTTTCTGACTTTCAGTAAATTAGCTGGTGCCTCCATGACAACAAAATTGATCATATTTCCTCAAGCTGTCTCCATAGGTCTCAGGCAAGCTGTCTGTTCACGGGACCTTGTCTTCTCTGACAGCTTGTTTCCTGGTTTTGCTCCAGTACATTTCCACAGCGACTGCTAAGTTAAAGGAGGCTTTTCTGGTGCTGTTTTACCTGATTGTTCTGCCACTTCCATGAATGTTTCTTTCCCTGGCTGTCACTGATTGCTCTCTTTCTATCCTGTCTGCTTCGCAGACTGCTCCGACTTGACAGATCTCAAGTTTTGCAACTTTCTGTTTGTTTTTTCAGCCAGCATCAGTTTGTTTCCCCTATCTTGTTATATTTTCTTACTGGAGCCCTCTCACTCTCTAACTTCACCTAGCAGCTCTGTGCTGCTAACTGCCAAATTTATCTCTCTTTGGCCTTTCTCCACAGCCCTGGATACCTTTGTACCTCCAGCAATTTGCTTAACATCTTCTCATCTGTTTCTCCCACAGAACTGGATTAAAAGGTCCGGTTTTTTACATCCAGGTGTGATAGCTAAAAGGCAAGTGGTAATTCAACTTTTACATTCCTTCCCCTCATTTTAAGCAGCTCAGCTGAGTCAGGCAACAGATTTCATAACCAAATGTTGTAGACTTATTGCTTATTTTTCTAATTAAGCCAGTTCAGAGAGATTGCTTCTTATATTTTCCAACATCATTTAAAGACATTAACTGTTCCACAAAGGAGGTGGCCATCTGGCTGCAAACCTGTGGTAAAGGTAGAAGAGCAGCCATTCCTAACATTCAGCTCTTCAGCCAAACCAGCACTTTGAGAAGGCTTTTAAAAGTATTATTATTATTATTATTATTATTATTATTATTATTATTATTATTATTGTCATCTGGATACTCTTACCTAGTAGGATGTAGAAAAAATGAAGGTGAGCAGACTACCAAAATACCTGCTAATTAGCCTGAGCTTCCTCCAGTATCATCCTGTGAGTGGAATATAGTCTCAAATTTTTTGGCTTGGGAGGCCTGCCAAACATCATTAACTGTTTCATTAACTGCATTGCCCTACCAGAGCACTTTTTGAACCATAGGGATACGTTTGTCCGTTCAGAAAGATGCTGTATAGGTGCATTTCTGCAGACAGCAGGAATCCAATACTAATATCAAGTCAGTAGCTCGGACTAAAATGAGGGACACTCGGGTGGAGCACAAGAAGAACAAAGTCTGCACTGTCCAAATGTAGACCAGACATCAATCAGACTTTCTCAGCCCAGAGGAAGTAGGCTCAACGCCTGCAAGGGAAGGTTGAAAAAGTCTTTTGATTTAGAGATAAAAACAGGAGCCATGGCCAGCAAGGCTCTGTCTCCCCATCCCCTATGGAGCAATACATCCTCTAATCCCACAGAAGTAAAATAAAATTAAAAAAAACCAAAACCCAAGCAAAACCCAAAACGCACCTCCCACAAAAAAACCCCAACAACCTTTATTAGTGATTTTTATAGGCAGCAGGCTGGGCTTTTATCTTTGCTGGGGAAACTCTGTGGTTCACGACAGCTGCACTAAGACTATACAGCTGTCAATCCCCTTTCCAGAGAGAGCTGTAATCTCATTTATTCTCAACTTCTGGAGAGCATAGTTCTGTTCCGAACATCTTTTGGTAACACTGAGAAGCACCTGTTGAGTAAGAGGAAAAAAAAACCTGTGCAGACAGGCTAACTCAAGGAAACCAGAGACGCCCTCGCCGAGTGGAGAGGCAACCATTAGCAGGTCCGTGCTGACGCCCTAGCCTCATTCTATACCTCTCGCCCCAGGCACCAGTGGGTCCTTTCTTCTGAACGGATTGCAACTCGCTCAGAATTTCTGTTTGTAATCAGCTTAGCAATACTCTGCCTGCTCCACACACACGGTCATTTTCGTTCACAGCTACACTGCAAATTCCTTGCGACGAGCTGTGCAGCTATCAGCTTTAGTGCCCTAAATAGCTCCCGTGCGTCACATTTCAGCGGCTCCCCTGCTCCCAGCTGACATTCCAAGCCCACAGAAATCTGAATGTTCCTGCACAGCTCCTCAGTTCGGGAAATCTAGAAATAATGTGCTGTTTTACTATTTATTTCCCTGCAAGTTTTGACTTGTGGATCTTCTGGAGATGATAGTGAAAACAGGAGAAAACCCCTGCATATACAATGCTTGAATTTAGCAATACATGATTCTGCTTTTTAACTGCTTCACGGGCACATTTGTCACTGTGAGGCTAAGTCCCCAGGATAGTTGTTGCATTGCATAAGAAGTGCCTAGATAATTTGGCCATAGACTGAGAAAGGTGGCTCTAATTTCGACTAAAAATACATTTGCATTCCTTCTGCCTTATTCTTAACCATACAGCTTCCCTCTCACAGAGGCACAACCCTTTTGCACTCCTTTCCTCCTTGTTCAGATTTTCTTTACTCACCACTTCTCCTAAACAGGACACAACCCTGTGTGCCTCTTTCCCAGCTACTGCTTTCAAGCCCCATCTTTCTCCCAGGTGAAAATGATACAGATTTAACTCCCAAAAAACCCTCCAAAACTTTCTTGATTTCTCCTTGTTTAGGCAAAGACAGCAAAGATTTCTGACCTTGAAGGTTGTATTATATAAAATGCATCAGTAGGTAAGATGTTATATTAAAATAAGATCACAGAAAGACAGTTTTATTCCGTTTGCACTAAAGTTGACAATTGTTTTGCAATTCTTGTTTAACTAAGATGTCGTCCAGATTCTTTCTCAACAATAATTACATTAAATACTGAAGTACATTATATTGAATCACAATGAAGTAAACCTTGTTTATTCCCAAGTTAATCACAAAGTGTTACTTTTACCTAAATTTAATCTGGACAGAATATTTTCAGTTTCTCTGTCTTAAAAGCTCAATATTACACAGAATTTGCTATCTGCTTAACAGATGTTATAGCTCAAGGCCAGATTTTTCTCTAGTCATTGCACTTTCTCTAGAATTTATTGAGGCTCAAGATTGCAGCAGTCCTTACAATGCCAGGGACTACTTTGGTAAGGTATGTCCCCACTAGGAAGGAGAGAAGGGGCTGAAGCAGCTGGGGAGGGCTGGAGCTTCTGGGTCGCTTTGAAAAACCCACCACATATTCGCTTCCAGCAGCCCTTACATTGCAATGTACAGATGACCTCAACACTGCCCTGAGTGCTCCACCCAGCAGTCCCCTGCAGAAGTGTTCATCAAATCACATGGAATGAGGGTTCTTCTGTCCATACTGTACCTCAAAGCTAAGCCCTCACAACATAAATTATTACTTCTACAAAAATACTCCACAGTCAACAAAAGCCAGCATGAAAACGACTTATCCCCAAGTATCTGCTTGCCTACAAACAAAAGACCTACTATCCCCGCAACGGCCAAAACACTCCAATGGTTGGTGCCAAGTTAAAAATCAAATGTGCAGTGCAATTCTGTTGATGTGAGTTGAAACAGAATTGCGTTTAAAAGTTACTAACATTTTAATCAGTAATCACTGTTCTCACAGGGGGAAAATGAGGTGCCGAAGCTGAGGGTACTCAGCTGTACTGGTGCTGCTGGTTTCACTTCCTTCCTTACCCATTTGGATGCTGAAAGAGACACAGATTTAGGACTGGGTTTGCCACCCTGAAAATCCCAGCCCCTGGGCATGGCTACCTGAAGCCTGCAGACGACCTGGAAGTGTAGTTCAGATGTATGCCAACCTCTGTCCCATAGGGATGTCCCATCCTCCTAAGGCTGCGCAGCAACAGAACGGCACAGTAAGTGCTTTGTAGGGAAAATTGAGAAGTGTCTCCTCCAATTACCATGCACTCCAAATGAGAATGTAAACAGATTATCTGGCAGTTAACAGCAGGGTGAAAGTTAACATCAGTCCGTTTTTTCCCATGGCATCTTTTTCAATCTGTGTCCCAGAAACCGTCAAAGTGATAGTTTTGTGAACTGTCATTGCTGTTAAACAAAAAAAGTGAGTGAAAGGCGAGATAGTCATGACCTTCTTGAAACTTCTTCATGTTTCACATCTCCTAGGCAGAGACGCTGCCTAGACACTTTTCCCAGTGTTTGGTTTGGAAGAACTACCTTAATTTGGAAAAGCTGGCTTAAAGCATTTGTTTAAAAAAAAAAAGAAATCTTACAGTGCTTTTGCCCTCTGAGTAATTAATAGATCCAAGTAATTTTAACTGGCTATATTTTTTTGTCTTGGGTTTATTTTCTTCTATTGCACAGCCAACTCATCGTTGGCTGTTGATTCATTCAAAGCCCTTCAGTATCTTTGCAAGCTTCTAACAAGAAAATGTGCTTTCTCCACTAATAATTCTTGAAGAAGGTAATTTGGATTATTAGATGTTCTCCAAGCCCACTTTTCTATGGTTTATGAGCTCCTGCTAGCTTCAGTCATCTGGAGAAAAATGACTGAGGAGCATAAGAC
Source organism: Morus bassanus (assembly GCA_031468815.1). Lineage (NCBI taxonomy): Eukaryota > Metazoa > Chordata > Aves > Suliformes > Sulidae > Morus > Morus bassanus. The sequence goes on along the minus strand of CM062568.1, from coordinate 119,393,671 downwards.
TCCAGTAAACAGCACTTATTAGTAGCTACAAGTCACACAAGTGATATCACTGAGAGTTCAGTATTTTGAAACCAGCAATTAGACAAATTTTATGCTGAAATATTTCTGTAAATTATAAATAAAGTCCATTGTGATTTTTTAAGAATGCAAATGTTTTTCCTGGAGAAAACATTAGTGGCACCAAAAGACCTGTGTGTTGACTCTGGGGACCCATTTTGCTGAAAGCAAAGATGGGGAGCTGACCAGCTGGCTCAGAGACATTGAAAAGGCTTAGAAAATCCTATTCTTATGTTGCTGATTTTGGCATTAGCTTGCTGGCTTGAAAAGTCATGCTGTGATTGAGAACCTTTTCTCCCTGGCCAGCCGTGACTGCAGGTGGTTTATTTTTTGCAACTTTTTGGAAGCATTTGTAAAACTATTAATGTCTGAGAGTACAGTTGCTGATACCTCGAGTCAAGTGCTGCAGACACTGAAGAGTCTCATGAGAGCATCGGGTATAATATGCAAAGGCATTAGGTATACATATCTATAAACCCAACATGTGTACTTCATCCTGTTTTTCTTCTGCTGTAAAGTTGCTGTTTATCTGCTTCATTCAAGGCATAATTATTATTTTTAATGTGTGCATTTCTTTAGCTATCATTGTGTACCAGCTTTTTGCTTGCACATTACATTTCATATTTGTTGTCCTCTGTGTTTGATGCATCATTTTAGGAATACAATTATTTTCTGCTGGCGTCTCCACCACTTTGAGTCATATAATGAAATTTAGCCTTAAAACCATTACAACAGGAGATAATTTATGAAACACTAAACACGAAGCCCGCCCTCCCCCCAAGAATTGACTAAGATGAGAACAAAAGGAGTAATCATGGGTGATAATTGCATTGTCTCATTCCATTTTCTTCTTAAATCTTATTACAGCTGTCCCAAGAAAACATGCATTATACAATCCAAGTAATGAAAGAGTCATTCTAAAAGCTAATTGTCTATAAAAATCTAGAGTTGATCCTTTACTCCTTGGAAATAGGAAGGTAATTGCATTGGTGTGCCAATTCATGGAGATCATCACTGGAATATTAAATCCAGGTTCAGAGTACCAACTTCTCTATCTCATAAGGCATTGGAAGAATAAAAACACATTAAAATATTGCAGCGAGAGCATTCCAACACAGAGATGACTTCTCATTCTTTATGAGTCTGTATCTGAGAGAAAAATGCATGCAAGATCCGATGGCTAAAAACTGATGAAAAAATCCCATGGTCTGGGGCAGGAGGATCAGACAAGCTGATCGTCCTGGCACCTTCAAGCCTTAAAATCTATTAAACTGATACACCAGTTAGGGCAACAATAAGATACCTTCAAGAATTCCTTCCAAGACACAGGAAACTAGAATGAGAAAAGGAAACATATCACAAGTGGTTATGTACAAGTAATTTTTTGTTGCTCCATTGATCATCTTTCATGTCACAGTAGTTACTTCAAATTGCAGTAGCAAAGTTGTCTTCCAGCTACTGCAGAGACAGCAAAAGAAAGTGAAAAGACACATTGCTGTTCACCAAGGGAAATGTGGATACCAAAGATACGATCTGAAATGCTTTCTGACTGAAATTTAATCCTGTGAAAGAGAAAATGCATCAGCTCTGTTTGGGAGTGACTGAAGAAAGTGTTAAGAAAGGAACATGAAACAATATCTTAAATTATCCATCATTTTCTCCACAGCTTTTTTTGCAGGAGGAAATCATTAGGAGACTACAATTGGACTCCAGCCCACCACTTATCGCTGCCTCTGCTACCCCCATGGCCCCAAGTTGATGGTACAATAGAAAGAGTCCGACAGCTGAAATGCACTGGGAATTCAGCTGACATCAGCATATCTCTTCTGAGAGGTATCACATGAACATCTTGATGTAGATCAGCAGTATAGACATTTATCAGTGACATTTCTGTGTAGACAGTGTTTAACAGACCACAAAAAATACACAGGTTTGAAGTACCATGTGCATGCATTTTGTAGCAGAAAGAGCCAACCATGCTTATCTCATGAAAAAGAGAAAAAACAACTCTGAATTCAGTTATTGCATACATCCTAGTAGATAAGTGCTGTAATTTTTCATCTTTACAAATAAAACTATGGACTGATAAGTTTAATGCCTTTAGGCTAAAATTCAGCTCTGCTTGGCACTAAGGTAGAAGAAGAGGTTCCATAAACACAGATATATGTGAGAAAACAGTATCTAGGAGTTTTTCTTACTTGAAGGTAGGTCACTATGTATATACAAATCATTGTATATAAAATAGAAGTTACAGATTTTTTTTTTCCCCAGGGGAAAAAAAAATTAAAAACAGATGCAGTAATTAAGTTCTCAATGATGTAGTGAAATGCTACTGCCCAGATCAGATCACACAATCACAATGGTCTCTCAAGTGCAGTCATGGTGTGAACAGTACAACAGTTAGAGAGATAACTGAAGATAGCTGAACGGTTGTTGAACTGATAAAGTGTTATCTATAGTCTAAAAAAAAGAACCAACAAAAGCCAAACCACACCACACTTTCACTGGAGTACCCTGAGGATAAGAGCAAGTGACCTTTTTGTGCAAGAGAATAGTGTGTCTCCTAGTAGTCTGAAGAGTTGGGCAACAGTCTTACTCACAAACATGACCAAAAAAGATGATCCCCGGTTCTGATCCAAATTTGTTTTGAGTAGCCATAGGATTTCGATTCTGTGCCTTTAAAAACTGGCAGTTTAGCAAAAATGTCAAGCTACATAATTTCCCACTGGCTAGAAAAATACTGTTGATGATCTCTCAAGTGAAACTGAGCAAAAATCCTTATCTCATGCAAACAGTAAGTGGTTTTTTTCTATGTGTTATATAATAAGAAATCAGGTGCATTCTTTGCTTTTCATTGTATGCCAAACTGCAATATAACATCGGGAAATACTGATTCCTTATTTCGACTGCTGATTTTTGAGAGGTTCCCCCGCAATATACATCTTGGTTATAAGACTGAACATTAATCTATAAAAAACGCCTACAATTCAATTACTACATGCTTAATACAGGTTAATTAATATGCAGATTCAGCTACACACAATCCCTGAACTCATCCCTCAAGCAAGACTGTCGATAAATGAATAAAACTGGCACATTCATTCTGGACTTTTCAGGTTGTATCACACAAACAGATGAAATGGAGCCCAGAATGAATGGACATGTCCTGCAACCACCGTCCCTTACAGCTGAAAGCCACAGTCTTCAAAAGTAGTGCATCCATCAGCTGGTACAGCTTCAAACAAGAAGCAGAGAGGGACACGTGTCAGATTTGAACGGTACAGGATTTCTAGTTCGAGACATATATAATGGGGCAGAAAGCCCGAGTGGAGTCTTTAGGGAATATTTACAACAGCCATCTTTTTGTGTCAGCCCTCTCCTGCCTGCCCCAGAAGTAAAAAGTAAGGAAATGGGAAACCATACTCAACCTTGCATGGTTTAAGATATGGACTTCTGAAAAGATTCTGCATTGAGGACCTTCAAGCAAAATGATACTGAAAATGTAAATGGATGATACTGAGAATAGAGGCAGCAGAAATAAATTGGTGGTCAAAAATAGCTCAAAATGGGCCTCATCAGAGACCATGAACTTGACCTCCATAAGCACACTCTGATCTTTTGGCAGCTGGCAGCCACACCAAGCACCGTCTTGCTGCCTAAATCACAACCCTCCCGGCAGCTGCCCATGCCCTCCAGCCCCACTCTCCCTAGCCTAGGCAAAGCTTCAGCCAGAGGTGGTGAGGGAGCTGGGGCAAGGGTCTCTCCCAGGTAGCTAGGACTCCATTTGCACAGAATTTGATGGTTGAAGCTTCACAACGTCATCGTGAGAGCTGAGATGTCAGAGTTGAAGTCCTTCCTCCCATCAGAAACTGGGAAAGAGAGACTCTTCCCAACACCTCCACTACCTCCTAAAAAAAAAAAAAAAATCTGCAATTTTTTTGCCATAACAAGACCACGTGTTGTTCACAATGACAGACCACGAAGTCATGCACACTGAATTATGCAGAGAATGGATGAAGCCTCTCTATGCTGCTGCTATTATGGGGCCATTTTTTTTCACTCACTTGGAAGAAGGACTGTTTTTAACTTTTCTCTTTCCTGCCCTCTCCTGTGTTGTTTCTCCTTTGTCCATTAGCAAAGGGACCTTGCTAGTTCTGCCATTTTGGGGCTGGCTTTCTTACAAACCCAGTTCACAGATGAGAAATTTCAGGCACAACTTAGCAAATCCAGAGGACGCTGGTGGAAGCTGCTGCTACAATTCAAATATTCATTCATTTATTGCATATGGAATGTAAGGAAGAGGAGTCAGCTGAAAGGTGGTTTCTAAAGAGCATACCGAAAATCACATCCCATCCTTGTTTCCAGCTAGGGAGTTAGGGCTTGCCTTTTCCACCTGAAAAACTCAACTAAATCCTCCAGTTGATGTTTAATGATGACAACAACAAATTATTACATAAAATAAGTTCAGGATCTCTGCAGCATCCACCACAATTTTAACATCCAATGTATCATTTTTGTATGGTGTATTTAATGATACTGATTTTGATGCATTATCTTGATGTTTTGCAGTCCTAGTGATACGTTGGTCTAGTTTCTTGAGCTACACTTACATTTACTAGATCCAGGAGATCTAGCTCACCTGAAATCAGGAAGGGAAAAAACCAACATAGATTTTATTGGTACAGTCTGTCTCTGGGAAACCATTAAAATCATTAGACAAGAAATGCATTTTCAATTGCCTCAGGGCTTGTGTTGGACCCCAGAGCCTAGGATGGCTCTTACGATCAGGACTAAAATTCAAGAACCGCAGTAGATACAAATTAATTCAACCGAAAGGATGAAATGTGAGCAGGGTTTCAGGTGGGTTCGCTGAGCTCTAAGTACAATTAGACAATTGGGAAAGAGAAGTTCACTGTGCTGTTTTTCTGAGTAAACAAAAAAGATATGCTATTTTTCCTGAGGAGCCAATTCAGTTCTTCATAGTCTGCATTTTTCAGCTAGTGAAGCTGATTTTTTTTTTTTAAATGTTCTTGTAAAGCCAGGCAAGTGCATTAGAAATTGCTATCATTTATCATGTTCCTTGGCAGAATAGTTAGATACTTTGGTTAAAAAAAAAATACACACTGATAGTCTATTTTAAATAAATACTTTTAAATAAATAAGTGGGGCTGTTGAACAAATGAAAAATGAAAACAGAACAAAAGATAAACCAAATATTATTAGTTCTGCAAGAAAATGGTGTCCGAATTTAGCCCATGCAATTTTTGTTGGAAGAGAGAGGCTAAAATTATCTCCAGCTAAATGAAGGCTCCTGTATCCTTGTCATTTAGGAAGTCTTTCAGTGACATGCAGGCAAAGACTAGAACTGACAGTTATTTGCAGTAGAAAAAAAGAACAACAAAATGGAGGTTATAGGACGAGTTATTTATCGTGCTAATCTGACAGCCCGAATGCAATGAGATGAGGCAGAAGTGCCCAGGCGCTATTTACAGGAGGAATCATCTCTTGAAATAGACTTTCATTTCCCTTTGCTCTGTCATAATTAGGAATGTCAAATTTCTTTGAAAAAAACAAAAACAAAAATGTGAGTAAGAATTGAAATACCTACCTGCAATAAATATTTGCTTGCTCAACCTAAAATTTATTTACATTTTTGGAAGTGTAGAATACATTGTTCATAATCTCTTTAGTTTATAGGAATAAGTATGAATTCTTTAGCTTTGAATGATGATAAATCTGTTATCGGAAGTGGTGCTTTTTTGCACTCCAAAGAACCTAACCTGAGATACCAGTAAACTGGGGAAAATTTAAGAAATGCTGTAATTGGAAAGCAACAGTATAGCTGAGCAGTGCAGGGAAAAGGTGGCACACAGAAATTGTCCAAAGGTTATGGATACTGAGGCATATCATGTTTCTGAATACAATCTTAGAAAATGAATTTAATATAGCACATTTGTTATAATGGACTTAGCACTGCACATGGTGTAAAGGAACCACAATAAATGTGGTCCACAAAAAAAAAAACCCAAAGCAATAAGTGGCTAAAACTGGATGACTTTTTATGCACCTATGGTGCTGGTTATTTTTTTTTTTTCCCCTCCTTATTTCTGCCCTTAGATACAGGAGCTTCCCACGTGCTTGGGTTTTGTGTACTCCATACAGCTGGCTGACAAAGCACACACTGTCCCTTATGAGAAGTGTTTTTGTTAAAATGTGGTCTTGGGCCATGTTGGAACAGGATGTTTCTTCTTTCCTTTTTTCATTTCAAATTGTTTTGTGAACAGAAAATTCTAAGGACATTTTGTTTTGGAAACATCTCTGTAATGAAATACATCGCCTGTGCTCTGAGAGGTGTTCAGTGACTCCAACAACATTGATTCAGCTCGCAGCTGCCTGGGATCCCAAGTCCTTGGCTTTGGGTGTATCTAAGGCTGCCAAAGAGCTTAACTTCCCAGCAAAATGGGAAGCCCTCCCCATCTCAGCTGGCTGCTCCTGAGAAGGGGCTGTGAGAGCACTGAGTCCTGGGCTCGGGGCAATCCACGAGGCTTTCAGGCAGGCTTGGATTACATGGGAGTTCATCGAACCCTCCGTGTTTCAAATGAAACATACCAGGTTCAGTGAGCAAACCTGGGAACAAATTAATTCTTTGAATTAAATTTTGCTCCTGACTGGGTCTCCTTCCTGCTTGCCCGGTGCAGAACCTCCCATGTGCCAACTCGGCCACTCAGGGAGATTTCTGTACCTGCGTGTCTGGCTGTGGGGTACCACCCACTGAGGCATCTGAATCCCATCCATCTGCCCTCCAGCCCAGACTTTAGCCCAGAAGTTCCATTTTCCTTAAGTGCCCCCCATCCTAGGCAGTTACCATGGCAACCCAGAGACCGACTGTCAGATGCCGATCCTGCTACAGCTCCACTCCTGTCAGGATACAGCTAAATCACTACAGGACTAATTAGTATGACTGGAAGATACATTTTGTGGTCTTTATTTTAAGATCTAAGGTGAATAAAGAGCTCAAGTTGTACCTGCACAAACCAACCACATTCAGAGCTGTTATTCCCAGATCAAGCACAAGTAATTACATTTTTTGTATCAGCCTTTTTACACTTACTCTATTGAGATAGAGCCATAGGAGCACTCAGTTTTGTTATTACGCAGCGTATCTGTGCAGCAACAATGCCACTGATGGTTTACCAAGAAATACACTCACTCCCTTGCCTCAAGAGAGAATTTGAAGTTGCCAGGATAAAGGAGCATCAGTAAAGATTTTGACTCATCTCCTATTTTTAAAAGGTCTAATATGGGCTGGTGGAAGGGGACTTACCTCAGAAGCCTTAAAGGATCTGAATCCTGGTTTTATTACTAGGCTGTTAGGGTACGATAGGCAATTTGTTTCCTTCTTCATGCTCTATTTCTCCACCTGTTAATGGGGAATTCTGACATTGGTGTCTCACTTTGTAAACTAGATTTACCAGCATTTTAAAGCAAAGTTGTATAAAAGCTAAATATTAAGATTAACCCCACTTACATCACCAATTCAGGTGATCCCGGAGCACTGTCAGAAGAAGATGGCAACGTTCAACTCTAAGCACCACGTCTTGCCTGAGTATCCTGTTTGCTCTCTGGTTGCCAGCAAATTTAGCAATACACTTTAAAACCCTGATGGGCACAAATCCGGGTCTCCAGTGCCAGACAGAAGAGATTCCCAGACTCACTCTCCCACCTACTCTTTCTTCAGTAATATATCCTAGTGGATGTCCCATGTTTTTCAACCTGCAGTTTCACTGAGATGCCAGTTACCTTCTCATGGAAAGGAGAAAAGGCTTTTTCTCTTCTAGATACGTAGCGCAATACAGTTGTTTTCCTGCATAGCTCTGCAACTTGGAAATACTTATAGCAGTGTCATACGGCCATTACACAGCAACACAGGAGGCCATATTAATCTGACAATCAGCTTTTAATATGGGCCCCCTGCCATACTGCGTGCATGTGGCGTTGGAGTTTTCCTGCAGCTCAGCGTTGCTTAACAGTCTTTTCTATGGCATCCATCTGTTTTTAGACTATCTTTCAGTGAACCAAAAATCACTGCTGCATTGAATATTTTCTCCTTCCTTGGGGCTAATTCAGCTTTTCATTTATCCTCACCTTGCACTTTTTCAGCTGCTCTCTGTCTCCTTTTCAGGGAATGAACATGTGGAGGGGAAGTGGAGACCTTTTTTCCTCCTGCACCTGACACCTGCTCTCTGCTTGTCCACTGACAGCCCAAAGGGCGAGGGGTTCAGCTACCCCCTGTATCTTGGGCTCACTCTCTTACACCTTCTCACTCCCTACACTGAACTGCTTGATAGATAGCCAGTGAACCAAGGAGAAAGAGGTTGTGAGAAGATGGACAAGAGAAATAAACTCTCAAATTAAATGATGAAGCTCATTCAGTTTCTCATTTCCATATCTTTTGCCCAGCTCTCCTCTATAAGAGCATGAAACAAACCAAATTTAGAGCCTCCAGACTGCAATCAAATCCATTCACTGCAGTGATGTGAAATTCATGAGACGTGAATGAAGCTGAGTTTCTGAGCAATCAACATGAATTTTCAGCGTGGTGGGGGAAAGCATGCAACTGCCACCATGGGTGACACCCACATATCCAGCGATCTGCCAGAGTGGGCACTCACGGCATGGTTGTGAAGGGGTGAGGGGCTGGGACTTGCCTCTGCCCTAGTGAGGGGGTGTTGATGGAGGTGACAACTGTAACTCTGGCTGTGTTTGAGAGTCTCTCTGCACCGGGGCTGAGCAATAACTCCTGCTCTGGGGAGGGTCTACCTCTTCAATGTGCTCGTTGCACGACCCTTGCATGCAGTGACAGCAGCTGCGCAATGTAATTAATCTTTTAAAGAAAAAACTTACCTGAGAAAAATTGGAGAGAATTTTGGAGTGAGTCTTGTATTTTACATCCTTGAGCCTCTAAAACTTCTGTAGTACAACCAACATCCACGCCAAGTGGTTTTGTCACAGCGCCTAACTTTATTTTAAAAGCCGTATTAACGTAAAGATTTACAGAAACCTTCCTTGCTCTTTATAGTCCTGGGTAAAATAAGCACAAATTATTTTAAAGCATAGTATATTCTGTTTGAATTGCTAATGAAATGAGACAGATAGCAGTCCCAGAGACGTTTTTCCATGGGCAAAAGTGCTGAATCAGCATCCCATGCCCTCAGAGCTAGCTGCTGACAACCATGACAGCATTAAGTCAGCAAGAACTGAACTGAGGCCACCAACTCATCTAGCACCTGCTACAGAATGGTCATTATACTCTGGTGAGTATAAATCCAGTCTAGCAACTTGGAGGGTGTGACGTTCAACTCACCATAAAAAGTACCTTGTATTAACTGTTATTCCTTTAGATGATTTAACAACTACAGGTTCATTTTTAATGTATATTGTTTTTAATCAGATTTCTTCAGATATGCATGGGGATCCAATACAAAAATGAAGAGTAGGTGTGCAAGAAATGTTACATATAAGATAGGTAAGGAACATCAGAGTCTCGGTACTGTTAAATCTTGCTCATTGATGTATCTATCCCTTGAAACAGACGAGAACTGGAGAACAAAAAGGCCAGTTAACAATTAATATACTAATTATAGAACATGAAGCAGCTGCATTCAGTTAGAAACAAATAGTTAAGTAATTACTAGAAGACTTGGGTCTACGACAGTTTCGAAGGTGCGGAGTGGGGCCAGAACTTTGTCACAAGGCCACGGCATCGCCATAGCTGCACAAGATCACTGGGCTAAAAGGACAGGTCAGGAAGGGAAAAATATTGGAAATGGGGTCTGAGCATTGACTCATCCCACAGAGGGGAAGGAGAAGATCTGCAGTGCAGTTTGAGAACAGCTGCAGAACCCCTGGGATTTGTTTTTCAATTAGTAACAAAGCCCATTAACAAACTCTATTTAGAGGCTTTTTCACTTAAGTGAGACTTTCCTAAATTAGTAGCCATCAGTTCTGACTTGGATAGTGAATCTGTCAAATTCCATGGATTATACTAGCATACAGCCCTCCTCCCACAAAAAAAAAAAAATAAAAAGGGAAGCATGGCAATATGGTGAGTCATGATCAGAAAAAAAAAGGAGCTTGCTTTAAGAGTGGCATATGCCTGTTTTTCCAATCAAAACACCTTGTTGTATTTTTTTTCAGTAGTAGTTTTTTGGTCTTGTTTGCGCTACCAGCAAAGGGAAATGAATAAAAAGGGGAGCACTGATGATTCTTAAAAGGCACTGAGAAGGTAGGTGCAACCTTTTCAACAAAAGAACAAAGCAATTGCAAATAATAAAATAAAAGGAACTTTTAAAACTAAGGAAAATAATTCTCTATTACCCTCAAAAAATAACTCAGACTCAAGAGTCGAGTCACTGAGAAGACAAACTGGGTGCTTACACATATAAAGGCATTTGGGCATGTTATAATTAATGAAAATAGCTTAAAATTGATTTAATCCCACATTGCAAAGACTAAATCAATCTCTACTGAGGCAGGGCAGATGACCTCACACCTACCTTCTGTGTTATTTTCTGTACTTCAACTGAGGCTTTTAGAGTTGGCCTCTTGTAGGGGCATGACTGTGGACCAGGAAAAACATGGGCTTTGCCCTAACTGGTGCTAATTGGCACGTCATTTTGCAACAGTGCTGTCAGGTCTGGCCCATGAAACAGTGCAGTATGGAGCATTCCCAAGTCTTGCTAGTGAATGGCCGTTGCAATAGGCCTGAGCTGCAGACACTGAACCTGACTCAGTGGTATCCTTCCATACAAAAATGACTTTGTAGATATGACCAATCAGCTTTCCAAGGCAGCATCTCTGAGCGTATTCCCCCATCCCTTACATGCAAGTGCGCACACACTTCAGTGATAGCTATTTTTCTTGTGCAAGGACAGTGAAACTTGTATTAAACATTTACTTCTGCAATTTCTTCCTCAAAATCTTCTGGGATGTTCTGAAAGAGCTTGGGACATACATAATACTCTACCATAACACATTTTATTCAAGCTATGTTTATTTACTGCTTAGGTAAGAAAATTTCACAATAAAGATAATGCAGGATGCTATTAATGAACCTTGTCCTACCTCCATCAGGGGAAGGCACAAAGAACTAGAACTTAAGCAGATAGCAGTTTGAACAGACTCAGCATCTTTAACATTTAAACAAGAGATTGCTTCCTACAGCAACCATCTGCCTAAGCTTTGAGGCACCAAATTATTTACCAGGAATCACAGCAACACATCAAATAAGGTGCCTTTGATCTTTGCAACGGTCTTAAGAAATATCCTTCGTAGAAGTGAGTTCAGTGACATCTGAACCCTTGCTTTAGGTAAGCCCTCTTCCTAGGATGTAAACATTGACAGCAAGCTGTTGCGGGACAGGACTGGCTTGAGCATATGTAGAATCTTCAGTCCACAAAGCAGGAAAATAAGGTGCTCCCCGTATTCTCACTCACTGTCCTATCCATCAAATTTGGGCTGCTACTATTGTAATTAGAAACTAAAGGTTTTGGATATGTCTTTTAGTGGCCAGCTAAATCAGCTGGTCGTTTGATGCTTAACAGAGTATTAACGGTCTGTTGCTTGTTGGTCTTTTCCTCTCATTGGCTTACCTAAAGGAATAATGATGGTCTCAAGTTTTGCATCACTATGGCAGTAATCAAATTACCGTGAAGTACACACCCCCAAGATTGTTGTTTCTGCACACAGGACGCCTGCTTCTACAAACGCAGCACGAAAGGTGGCACTAGAGGGAGCTCCTGCAGCATCACCCACCTCAAAGCCCCCAATCTGGGATCAGACCCAGATCATAAGATTTGCTTCTAAAATTGTGAGGTTTTGGATTGTGGGCTGGTTTATTACTTATTTATTAACTTCTATGCACATTTTCAAATTTTCTTTTGCGGCTACAAACTCTAGAAATATAGAATCATAGAATCATTAAGGTTGGAAAAGATCTCCAAGATCATCAAGTCCAACCATCAACCCCACACCACAATGCCTCCTAAACCATGTTATGAAGTGCCACATCTACACGTTTTTTTGGACACCAGCATCCCTCCTGCTCCTGCCAACAACTCCTATTACTGCATGATTCTAGGAATTGAGACTTAGTCCATTACCTAAATGTTTGTGGGAAAAAAAAAACAAACCAACCCCAAACGCTATGGATATCTTAGCTTTAAAAAAACTGCTTGAAAAGCTTCACTGAAGTTTGAAAAATCTTCCAATTAGTAAACTTTTGCCCTTATTGAGATTCAACCCTCCTCTTAATCAGTAAACCCACAGCTAAGCATCTGGAATTAAAATTAATATTTAGCCTTTGAATAAATAAGAGACCTTTGAGGAATAATGTGCTCATTGGGGAACTCTGAAAAAAAAGACATTTACAAGACTGTTGTTTTTGTTTAGTATTGTATACTTTGCTGGCAATTGCTATGACTAAAGCAAAAGTGGCAGAAGCAGCTTTTTTATTTTTAGAAACAAAGACAACCACAGTGATGATTTATAAAACCTCTCTAGTGAAGACAAGGGGTATCCTCTCCAGATACCTACTTGAGAAAGAATTTATTTTCAAAAGGCAAAAGTTAGAAATTTGTAAACGGAGTCAGGCTTCCATAGAAACACCATGGTCATTCTTTTTGGAAGCAATTACATCATCATCTGTAGAGGACCTAACAGCTACATCAAATATTGCGTTATTGTATTTCATTCACAGAACTGCTCAGGACCCCTAGCTGTGGAAGATGTCCATCATTGCAACAGATGCCACACAGAACAGAAACACAGCTTTATTCCTCTTACTCCTAACAGCTAAAGTAGACAATCCTACTTATACACACTAAGTACACTATATATGTGTACCATATAGTTCTTTAAAATAATCTAATGAAAGGACTACTCTGTTCCATTATAAAAAATCAAGGCTAGTTTACATGTGATAGTAAAAATATTGCTCAGTGTAGTGCTATGAGCAGCAAGGTTTGAATAGTCCTAGACCACTGTGTTCCCCCCTCCACAAATAGGTGTACCACAAAATCATGAAATATTCTTTCATTTCTTGCTGGTCTACAAATGCTTGCCCAAAATGTTACATCATGAGGAAAAACTAATGCTTTGCTCCCTTCTCCAATAAAAAGGCCACTTAGTCCTTCTCCTTGTGTCACCACAAAAGACAACTATCCATATCGGCCATTACTTTCACTCCATACCTTAAAAACCAACCAACCAGCTTACCCTGACCAACCAGCTTACCCTGACTTCTTTCACTCTCCCTTGTACATGGTAGATACATTCTCAAATGCTTACCAGATTTCCATCCTCTGTTGCACCAATCTCCTCTGGGTGTGAAGTTTCCCATCTTCCACAATGCTCCAATGTTCTGAGACCTCCATTCTTCCCAGCACCTTTTGCCTCCAAAACCTTCTCTCCCCCACAGTTACTTTCTCCTTTCCTAAATTCACTCCACTGGATCACTTTCAAAGCTTCTATACTTTGCTCTTCCTCAGTAATTTTCTATTTTCTCCTTTAAAAAAAAAAAAAAAAAACAAACACAAAAAAAAAAACAAAAAACAAAACACCCCAACTAACCATCCATCTCCTCACACTTTTCCTCTCCCCTCATGTTGTTCTTGCCTTGCCCAAGTGTCTTCACTGTTACTGCCAGCTGAGTTACATATAATTCCCATTTCTCCTCCCTCACAAATCTTTCTTCATCTCCTCACATAGTTTTAGTTTTCCCATCTCCTTCTATTTCTGTGTTTTATATCCCCTCCCCAAGTCCTTTCAGCCTGCCTGCACTGTGAATCAGGATATCAGAATGTTGTGATAATGTTATTCTTCATTGGGTGTGGGGAACTCTTGTTGTTGATGTAAGCAAAGTTTGTGAAGACTGTGTGATGAATGTATATTTTAATGATAACAGGGCAATAAAGCTTCCAGTACCCTCATCCACCTGGTTTAGTATTCTTCCTGGCATTCTGCAATTCCCCATGGAGCCTCTTCTCAGCATCTGCCATCAGTCACTGAGCAAAGCCACTCTTTTCCCTGCTCCACTTTCCTTCCTTCACTTCTTCCCCATTGCCATCCAAAAACATATGGCAGAAGTGTAGAGCCTGTTACACGAACTGAACTGCCCTCCTTCCCAAATAATTACTCTTAGGAGGTAATGCACAGGAATTTTCTATTTCATGTTCCTTTGTACTCCATTTTCTCTATTCTAAATCTAATGGAAATTAAGATAAATCTGCTGTTGTTGCAAAGAACGCATACTCATGGATCTATTAGTGAAACAGCTCTTTCACCAGCACTGTTAAGCATGGAGAATGTGAAGTGGCGCTGTAGTAAGACTGATGAAGAGACAATTTTGTGTATGTATGTGTGGGTTATGCCCATGGAAATGCAAGAACAGAGAGGCATGGGGTCTCAAAGTCACAGAGAATCCCAGTGCTCGCTGTGAGAAATAGTTGTATTTGTCACTTCACAAACATTGTAAGAAAGAATGCAAATGAAGGCAGTAACGGGGTTATCGTTACAAGGTGAAAAATCAATGGTTGCACAAGGAAAAAACACGAAACTACTTAAAACAACCAAATCTTTTAATTAGAAAGCAACAAACATGCAAACAGCAGGTATAGAAATTTATTTGAACCAACGTTTTTACTATAATGAAAGTTACGTTAAAACATTGATCCAAGCTCCCACATTTGCAGGTTAAGGAAAATATTGCACTTGGCATCTTCTAGCACCCCTCATACATGGCAAAACATTTTAAAAACATTTTTGCTTATTTTACTTGCACACTCTCCCAAAGTCATGCACACAGTCATTCAAAAACAAAAGGTTAGGTTATCCAAAAGCAATACCTTAGAATTGCACTAAAGCTCTGTAAGGAAAAATATAATTAATGTCTTATACAAATTCCATTAACGTCTAGGTGCTTGCACACAACTGACGGTTACTCTTCATCTTCATTTTCATTTTCCTGACCAGATCCTTCTGATCTGTCACCTTCCAATCGATCTGTAAGACACAGGCATTTAGTAAAGAGAACCTCTGAAGTTTTCAGGTTTTGGTAAATATTTACAATGTACTATCTCCCTGGGCTATTACACAACACACTGTGGCTGTGGGTTATACAGCAGAAGAAAGTCCGTATGGACTGACAGCAGAGGTTGGGTAGAAACGTCACCACAAGAAAGGAGAACAGGAGAAAAGCCCTAAAGGATTTCCAGGCATAAAAGTGAAATTTGTGTACAAAAGGAGCAACCTTGTAGCTGCTGACTGGCTGTCAGCACAGGAAAGATGAATGCAAGCATAATATTAAAAAGAGATGGTGAATACAAGGGATTGAAACACTGTTCTGAGGAGCTAAAACTAGAATAGCTGCGTTTAGAAATTTGTATACTCCAGAAAACTGGGGAATCACTATCTGTCACTGTATACATCAGAAAAAGTACCTTCTGATGTAAATGTTTAGAGAAAGGCAAATACAGAAATGTGTGAGGGAACATGATTGGCTCAAGACATATCACTCAAACAACATGCACTGTCAGGTTAAGAAATACTTCACCCAGCCATAACAGATTTTTACTCAAACTGTTGTAACTCAAGTGTTGGACAGTTCTTTTGAGTATTTTACTCCAAAGAAATCATAACAAATGAAGAAAAAACCAAACTAATATATTCATTTACAGCAGTGGTGAGGCACACCACTGGGCTGGATACAGCGGCATCCTCCTGCTCTCTAATTCTCACAGATCAGTGAGAGGTGAAAGAGGAGCGGCAGCTGCTGCCAGGCAGAGCTTCCCTCCTTCCTCATCACTATAAGTCCACTGCTCTTCTCAGCCAGTGCTGGAGTCCCCATATTCAATACCTACAGTCCTGTTAGGTTTCCGCCCCGTATGTCATACCAACCTCCCAAAACTTTGTCTCCTTGCTTCCTACCCAGTATGATGTCCCTCTGTCATCCTACATCTTCAGTATCAATGCACTGCAGTCAGCTTCTTCAGCACTAGCATCCAGGAACACCAGGTCCCAACAATGATTTTCCATGCAACCCCTCAACATCACCAGTTTCAGCCCCTAGGGAACTGTTCCTTTGTTGAAGGGACATCCTAGTACCTGGTGCCCCAAGGAACAGCTGCCAGCAGCCTCATTAATATCTCCCACAGTCCTGTATCTTCACACCCTCCTTCATTCCCAGAAAATTCCAAGACCACAATGAAAGTCAGTTTATCTTACAACTCATTCTAGTCACCCCCAATAGCTTTCCCATTACACGGCACTCACCTTAAAGATCATTCCTTAGAAAAGAGAGCATTTTTCAACATCTAACTAGTACGACATTACAAATAAACTATTTCAGGATGGATAGTGTGGTAACATCTAAAAATACACTTCGCTCTTTTCTTGCTCTTTGTTTTGAGGTAAAAAAATAACAGCTGCAAAAACGTTGCCAGTCTCACACTAAAGAAGTAATTCCTAAGTACTGATATTAAGAGACCCTTGAATAACCCTTGACTCTTCTCACCAACCCCAATTGTAGCCACAGACAGCTGAAGATCCGATGGTTCCCCCAATCCATCTGCTATTTCATAGACCAATGTGGTGGGCAAGCTCTTCAGAAGTCTCTCACCTGCTCTTATATGATTCAATGAAGCCAACATTCGTAACATAAAAGAAGCTGGAACAGTAATAGTGTTTCTGGTCTCTTCCAGCATTAATTCGTTACGTGTTATAACCTGCAGGCAGGGAAGGGGAAAAAAACAGCATCAAAAATAAACACAAAATTGTACTGCATCAGTATTGGTTTGTAGATACAAAGTTCCTCTGCAAAAGGCATTTACAGAGTCCAAAATTACAATAAGGGAACAATATTTTAATAATTACCATTGAAAACAGTTATACCAGTTGCATGTGGTAAGAAAAGTCAGGCAGTGGACTCTGCCTACAGATATAAAATTGTCTATCTAAACATTATTCTAGTAAGATCATCGTTCTGTTTTCCACGTGCACAGTAGATATTAAGATGAGCAACTGAGAAGAACTTTTGGAAATGAGATCTTGCACAAAGTAAGGAGGAATAATGAGAGAAAGTGCTGTTACAGATGGCAACTGTTGTAGAGAACAAAGCACTAGCACCAGCACTGGCCAGGAATGTGGGAAGGAAAAGAGATGAGGTTACCCTAAACTCCTACCTTCATGCTGCTTGAAACTTTTGGAGAAAATCCAGGGAACACAAGCAATTATTCTGTCCCAGTTCAGGAACATTCTTCAGCTCCATAATTCTTTCTAAACAGATCTATAGCTTGCCTCTAAATGACTTGAAAGAGCCAGCTCCTACTGTCTTAGTTTCAAGGAAAAAAAAATCACTAATGAATACTTTTAGCTCTTTTGCCTCCTTCCTTCCTTGTGGTAGTTCCTTGCCATCCTTGCTTTGCTGTTAAGTTCTAATCCCACACCTTAGCTTGTCTCTCTCAGCTTTCAGATTACATTCTTTCATTAGCACTAAGCATAAAAATTTCTTTAGGTGGAGACAAGATCTGACCATTACTCAGTCCTTCCTCCCAGATCAGCTGCTGTAAGGCAGGAAAATAACGCATCTCTCTTTCCCCCTAAGACTCCTTCTCAAGCCTGTTCCTCTTGTGAGAAACATGTTCTTGCAAATGTCTGCAGTGGCCTTCTCCTCGCCAAATGAAAACGTCTCTTTTCTGTCATTCTCATCTGTTTACCAGGAACTTTGCACAGCTGATCACTCCCTAAATGAAGCAAACCGAGAAGACAGCAGGCTGCCACTTTCTTCCTCTTTCACATCCTATTTCTCCAGTGAGTCACCAGTAACACCCTTGTGACAGCCTGCTTTGGGTGCTTTTTCTCTATTCAGAGATTTGTTCCCATCCCCACTGTCTTTTCCTACTCACTAAGATTATGGCCTCTTTTAATAGTAAATACAGTTCTATACCTATATTGAACTTTCCCTGAACACAGTCCTTCCTCCCTATACCTCCCCTTCTATGGAAAATTCAGTTCAGGTCTCTTGGACACTTACTGTAGCCAAACTTAGCATGGTGAAATTGATTGCTATATACCCGTCTTGCCCTCTACATAGGTATTTCAATATGGGGATTAAATTAAAAAACAAGAACAAAACACCATGTAAAATTACAAACCATATTGCGGTCAAATTTTCTGTAAGTTGTACATTTTTTTATTAAATATAAATAATTAAATCTCTAAATAATTTGTTATTATTTAAAATTAAGTGACAAAAGTATCAGTACAATAATTACTTTTAACACACATTTATATTTAGCCATATTTTGAAATCTTGAAGGCTCCAAAACACATCACAGATTAAAATTATGATATAATATACACAAAAGTGTCACTTCACCCAGTGTTACTTCTGCTAAAATAATGGGAAAGGTTCAAAAATCACAAGTGGATGGTTTGGGGTTTTTTAGGGGAATGTGGAGGCGGGTGGCTAAGGGTTGTGGGTTTCTGTTTGTTTTAAATATATGTAGCACTAATACAGAGAAATAATAATAATTAAAAAAAAAAAAAGAGGCAACTATATTTGCACAATATAACCTCAGACCACTCCACAATCAAATTTGCCATAATATATTACTTAAGAGAAAAACATCTAATGTTTTAATGTTTTTATGTAAATCACTAAAATATGATCATTCTGCAGTCAACTATATGATCATCACAGGCAAGTTGCTATACACTGTAATTGCTTTGGGGGTATGAAAACAACATACAGACTTTTATAACTGGTTGGGCTTGCAATGTTTGCTTTATTCTGTGAAGTTCCCAATATGCAGTCTTAACCTTAACTCCCTTTTATGCCACAGAATATTTAAGAGGGTTGATTTTTACGTTCCCTGTTCTTCTGTATATCATTGTATTTCCTTCAGTTACTTTCTTTGTTTAAAGACAACCACTACCTTAATTTCTAATTCCTGCCAGTTTTCCTTTTATATCTGACCATTCATATTTTTTCCAACTTCTTTCATGTACTAATACCATATCATATAATTTCTAGGAGAGTTAATGAAATACAAAGTACCTCTGCGTGCTGCCAATGATATGAAAGTTAGCTGTTATAAAGGGCAGCTTTTTATTTGTAGCTCATTTGTTGAACATTAAATAACTCTGTTAATTCAATATCAGTAATTTGCACCAAAGACTTTTATAGAATTGGAAGATGCAACATTACTGTGAAAAAGGAGGAAAGGTTCTTACCTCATCTGCAAGTTTTCTGTTAAAAATCTTGGATTCTTCCAATGGCGACCAAATTTTTATATCATAATCAATACCCGAAGAGGCCAGAACTAGAAGTAATAGTAATTGTAAACTAAATGTGTTATGTCTTTACCAGTATTTTCAGCACTTAACTGGAGTTGAAGAAAAATACTTCACTTGAAGCATTTACTTGCAAGTGTCAGTTCCTATGCTGAACATACAGCTATATAATTACTAAGTCTCCATACAAGATCTGAGGTATAGATTGTATTTTTTTATACACACACACACACACACATATATGAAGAAAACACATGCAAAGATCAAGACCCTACTTTAAGTAAAAAATGCACCAGGATATACATAAGATAGGAGCAGAAAGTAAGAACAAACCCAGCCACTACTAATGCATTTCTGCTGACGGCCTGGTAAGTAGATACATTAATAACAAAGTCTTAGGATTTGTAGACTCAGATACAAAGACAGAAGCAAGATAATTTCAAATGTATTTTGACATTTGATAATTTCAGTGTATTTCCTGTAAATTTATTTGATAATAAGATATAAAGTAGCAATGGATGTTCTTATAAACACTTGTTAAAATATGGAAAACAAAGTTGCAGAACATTCTCTAGATCATTGCACAAAACCGCTATGGGAAAAAACCTCCATAGAAAGATCTGTACAAGATTAACTGTCCTAAAAGGAGGATGACCTCTTCATTATGTTTTCAGTGTGTGACAAGGAGATAGTCGCACTCCATCAATAAATCAATAAAGCTGCAGGGCATTTTGAAAGGAGTGTCCAACCTAGCCACACACTACAAACATGTACAGGAACACAATTTCAATTAAACATTGAAAAGTACAAGGCTTGTCCAATGGTAGGGCAGTATTCCATGCTTCCACAAACTGTCCGAAAAAAACTCAGCCTCTTCTGGTATTATTATAACTTTCTTTACCTATTTATTTACAGCTGACTGTTACTCTACAGCCATGTAAGCTATGAAAAAAGATATAACACAAATACTTTCTTTGACTGTGTCAGAAGCTGCAGAATGGTTCAGATTTTTCATCTATGTGTCAAACGACATATGATTCCTTCTACTACTTTGGTCCACCTTTTCTGTATTTTCCCCTAAATACAAATTAATAGAATTTCTATTAACTTTATTCATTCTTTTGATCTCACAAAGCCAGTGAGACTGAGACACCCACTTCACTCAGTTTTTTGAGCAGAGCCAAGTAGAGACCAGATTCCAGTATCAATTCCCAAAGTGTTACTGGCATTTCAGTGACCCCATATTTCCCTCATTAGTGTCACGGAAAACATTTAGTGTATTGAGGGGAGCAGGAAATGGAGATTCTTCTTAATACATCTTAACTTTCTATAAATACTATGTCTGTAACATATTTTCATTCCAAGATGTTATTGGGTAAGGAGGATTTTAAGGGCCAAAGGTCATTAGTAAAAGACAAAATTAAAAGTAGTATTATCTAATTTACATGGGGAAAAAAAATGAACAGTAGTTCATTAATCATTACAATGATCTATTGAGCAAAGAATTTAAGACTGAGCTTTAAAATGCTTTAACACAGATAACCTGAACATGCAGACTCTGAAAAATTATCATCTTACTTGGGTCAAATGGATGAGGCTGAAGACAGTTCACCACATGATTATCAGCTTCCAGCAGCATGAGATGTTCAGCAGTATGTCGATCCCATATAAAAATATGGCCACAGTCTGAACCACTCATGACAAAGTTAGATCCCCAAAAATTGGCTTCCTTTATCTGCAGTAGAAACAAAAATAACAATTACTTTATAAGACTAGCTTGAAACCACAGCAAAGAGTATACTCTCTTTCTGCGATAACACTGCCTCTGAAGAACTCTGCAAATGCAGAAACCACACTGAAGAAAACTTAAAAGGAAACATTTGAAGAAAAATTGTCAAAAGAAGAAAATTCAGAAGGTTAAAGATCTCCAGAGCAAAGTGACTGCTAACAGAAAAAAAAAGGAGAGGAGTTGGGGAAGACTGAGCAGTTTGGAAATAAATAAGGTGACAGCAGATTTGTCACATTTCAAAGTGACTGAAGGGTGTTGCAGAAAGATCTAAGGTCCTTGAGAAGGCTACCAGAAAAGCAGCCACCTCTCACCACAACTGTGTAGTTTGTTGCAGTGCCTCACAGTCAGTGAAGTGATGCAGACAGCTTGCACTTGGGCTGTCTCCTTCTGGCATCTTCTCCAGCAAGCTCTGACGGCGCTAAGGGAGGCTGAGGGAAGGCTTCCCCTGCAGCAGCGTGACTGCTGCAGAGACAGCAAAGGCAGAGATGGCAAAGGCTTCCTGTCACATTCTGCCTTTCTTCCCCTGCCATCAAGGCAGGGCCTCTGCTCCTCTCTCCATGCGATGAAGAGAGGAACAACATCCTCTGGGTAAAAGGAAAAGCGAGGTTCTAGGGAACAGTATGCTCACGCTTTAGGCTAGTATACTTTATAATGGTTTATTACATCATCTATTTCCCTTTCCTTGTGTGAAGTGCCATAATTCAGTAGGTATTTAAATGCCTTAAGCTCCATGAATTCACGGCTCATCGGCATCGTTGTTCTGGATATGCATTTGCTAACAATGCTGAGAACACTTTCCTGATGAAATGACCATCTCTCCCCTCAAAATGAGTAGATTGTCTTGTCTCTGATTCTGAGAATTAAAGAAAATAGCAGATACAGTAAATGACAAGGCAGCTTGACCTGAACTTGACTCAAAAAAGTCTTTGGAAGACAAGCGAGTAGATAAATCTGAACTTTTTCTCCTCTTTGTTCCCATGTGTCTCTCCAAAACATGGTAGTGTCATAGGATTATAAGGATAATGTATTATCTGATAATCATTTATACATATTAGTTATATTTTTGTATGGATTCATATATTTATTATTTATATTAGACTATACTATTTTTATTTCTTAAACATTATTTATAAGTAATTACTTCTGTAGTAAATGATGTATTATTTATTAATTGTGTATTTACTAATTCAGTGGGAAAACCCAGACTTCTTGAGTGTTTAACAGACCTGTAGTCTCATGAGTTTTGGAACTGAAGGCAGCTGAAGCAGTCTGTCCTATGAAACAGAGTAGCGTTATAATAAAAATGGTCATGTAAATGACAGAGAAATTGCAGGCCAGGAAAAAGTGGCAGTAGCATCAGATATCCATTTCCTTGAAATATAATGTTGATATTATTTTACACCTGTTACATTCAAGACACCCATATGATTACAGCCTCAAAGAATGTAGCTTATTCAATTTCTGGGCCAAAAAAAGCCACCCTGGAGTATTTTTTTCAAGAAGCAACTATTACGTTTGTTAAATGTCCATGCTGAGGCCTCTCTTGCCCTCCCTTTCTAAAAAGATGTAAACCAAAGCCAAACAATCAGTCTGAGCAAACAAGAATGGGTCACTTCCTTCACTAATGATTAGAATCTTCAGAAATCACTTGATTTTACTCGGAGTATGACATGAAAATAACCATTGTTAAACTTTTAAAACTAGGAAGAGGCTAGGCAGCAGTATCTTTCTCCATTGCTGTCCTACATCACCTATAGGGTGAGAGGTTAGATGGGGTGGCAGAGGGAGGAGGGGCATTGCTTCAAGAACAGTCAAAACTCAGTCACAAGATGTGAGCTGAAAGCTCCACAATAGTCTGATATTTATTTGTGCTGCAGAACCGAGTTTGGAATTTAAAAATGTAATCCTACACACAAGATTACACTTTAAACAGTTACCAGTACCTCTTACAAACTTTAAATTGACATACACTGGGCAAAAGAGATACCTATGTAAACAGAAGTTTCCTACGCAGCAGCTCTCAGATTTCACACAGACAATGTCCGATGTTTGAAGTTGAGCTTAAAATAATTGCCTCATTTTTGGTATTTAAGAATGTCTCCAGCATAAGGGACAGAATTTTGAGCTTGAGACGATTTACATGGAATCCTACTATAGAATTATTTTCCAAGTAACACATCATAATAAAGCTCTAAAGAGGACAGTGCCTGCAACCTTATCTTTCTTTTTGCATAGTTTTCTCAGAAAATGCCCTGGAGAAAAGGACAGAGACATTGTCTTGCTCTGTGCTTTGCCCCAGCTACCTTGGTTTAAAAATCACCATGATAAAGAACCATATTAGTAACCTGAACCCTTACCCACCATTAAAAATATATACTTTATTTCCAGCTTGAGTATGTCCAGTTTTAAATTTCAGGCTTGCTAGATCTTTGTAGAATATGTACCAATGATTGCAGTCAGTGCAATAAAATCATCCTGATATCTAAAAATAAGCCACAGAAACTGCATTCCTGGATTCTGTAGTGAAAGATGTGTTGCCAATATATTCATCTTTTGGCAGCTTTTGTCTTATAGCTCCTCTTGATATATATATTTTTCATTATCCTGTTAGAAATTCATCTAAATTATCTCCAATAATAAATAGCTTTATATTTTAATTCTCAATTATGACTTCTTCCTGCTTCCTTTGTATTCTCTTAAGTAACTGCCAATTTTACATTTCTAATATTCATAAAACCTAATTTTAGCACCACATAAATCAACAATTGAAATTCACATTTAAAAATTTTGTTTTCAAACTCATATACACACTCAATCCTACTGTATACATATGCAACTTATCCCATTTATTAGGTAGACACAGATGTTCTATTAAAGAAAAGTTTCTTTAAAGTCAATATTTTAAAAGGGGGACTCCAGACTTGGGGTGAGTGGAATAGAGGAAGAATGGCATATATATGAAAAGAGATAAGACTAGGACTGGACGGAAAAATAGTGAGGAAGGAGACAGGAAAGACACAGAACTGAGGGCACATAGCAAAAGACAAATTCTGAAGAAGAAAGGGATTTTGGGCTTACAAGAGCATTTTTTTCCTCCAAGAGCTAAAGAGAAACAAGAAATCCCACTCCCATCATTCCACTACCATCTCACCCCCTGCTGCCATACTTTCAGGTCTGTTTCATGAAAAACCAGTAACACCCAGTAGTCTAATGATATCATTCGAATGGTTACATGGCAGGGATCTGTGTGCTGGACCTAAAAACCTTCCAACCCTGCCAATGCTGAAAGCAAACAGCAATATAACACTACTTATCTTTTGCTTTCTGACCATACAAGAATCACACTTAAAATATGCATATTAAAAAATTGTAAGATTGCCAAATAAAGTTCTCAAAAGTAAGGAAGTACCAGGATTATTCCATTTGCCTGCATAACCATACTTCACTATCCTTTTATATATATCAAAATAGTTCATGTTCATGTAATTGACAAGACAACTTTATCCCTGGGCTGCTCAGGTGTGTAGTAAACGACCTCTCTAAGTTGTCTCCTTCACAAATTTAAAAGGGAAATACCCTCAGCCCTCACCCTGCAGGAAAGAGGGTATCAATCAAAAAAATAATTAAAATGAAGTTTCCCACCATAGAAACCAGCAGGGAAATTACATCATCTTCCGTTGTGTGCATTCCTCATCATAGGTGCTCATGTGAAACAAAAGCAAAAACACCAACCCACATTCCAAAGAAACCAAACAACAAAATCTGTGAAATAATCTGTGTAATAAGACATATGCAGTCGGAGACTGAATTAAGATCACTTAGGCAAGCTTAGGCTTAATATCGCCTAACTACAAAGTGCTAGATGCTATGACTTTTAAACTAATGGGGTTTTAAGCAATTAAAATTAATTTCTGAAATACGGTGCAAAACTCCTTTTCATGAATCAAAGTTTATTCTAAGCCTTGTTGGTTATGTAGACTGAAATGTGCATTTTCTGAAGCATTTTCCCTCAGTGTAATCAAAGCCATTCACGCAAACTCTAGAAAATTGCTTTTGGAGGTAGAAGGACTACTCCTCAAATCATCTGCAAAATAATACACCTGCTACTCCTACAAAATACCACCTAATACTCAGAACTTCACATCTTCAAAATACTGTAAAAAGCAAAAAAAGAAATAGCAAGGAAAAAACTATTTGTTTCTCATGCACCACTGCTTTACAAACACAGCAACTGCTTTTTTCTTAAAATACAATATTTTGTATGAAAAAGAGTATCTAGTAGTTAGATTACAATTTAATAACTAGCACTATTTCCTTTTTTAATTCAGAGATGTCAAAGCTCTTCAAAATAATGATTTAATCCTCACTTTCCCTTCCAAGCTGCTAAATTTTTTTATTTAATCTTTACCTTTAAAAAGCTTGGAAGGGAAAGTGAGGATTAAATCATAATTTTGAAGGTAGGCACATTTTATACCACTTAAGCTGACAGGCAAAATGAAAAAGAAGTTAAGAAAAATACCCAAGATTTCAAAAGAAGTTAAGGGGAGAGAGTCATAAACTCAAGAAAAATTAAATGCCTAACATGGTGACACGTGAGTCACACTAATTTTAATTCTCATTTAGAGCAAATTATATGGCTTCCAACTGCATATACAAGAAAAAGTGCTTAAAATACATCACAATATCCTTTTTGGCAAGCATTATCAACGTGGCAGGTACACTGATTCCATCCATAAAATCTCTACAGTTCCCAAAACAGACAAAGACTTTGTACCATTGTTCGGGAGTTCCGATGACCTTTATAAACCATCTTTATTAAAGGACGTCTAATATTCAACGTTTCCAGTTCTTCCATTTCTTTTCTTTCTTTCCTCCTCCTGAAGAGCTCCTGAATGCGGGCAACAGCAGATCGTCTATAAATTGCAGACAAAGAGAACACTACTGAAAGTCCATCTCTAAACACTTGAATGCGCTATCAAAAAGGACTATAAAATAATAATTAGGCACTCAAACACACTCTTCATAAGTTTGGAACAGACATCAATATTATCCCAAATGTAAAATTACAGACTTTAACTTTTTCCATCCTGGCTTAGAACAAGAATAGCATGCAAGACAGTGGAATGTCAAGTGATGCAACATCTTATTCCCTCTCTGAAGAACAAACTTCAGCTGTTGGCAAAATTCACATGCTATTTTATTTTTCAATGTTAAAGATATCCTCCACCCATAATGAGGCAGCAAAATTCTGAAGTGAAAAATGTATGCCAAAACAGAAGTTTTTAAAATTTAAAAAGTTATTAAGGATCTAGTACGCCTTCCAGTGTTATTTGGTTTTTCCCCAAAATTTCATTAAATGTATTTCTCTTCACTATTTCTATGTGTCAAGACTCAAGATTTAGACAGCTTTAAAACAGGCTCCTACTAAGGCAAGAGATGATTTGAGATCAACTGTTGTAGCGACTATCCCATGCATTCGCAGTGAGGGATACAGCTAAAGATTATTAGAAAAATTAGCTAAATTATGTATTTTGTTTTGTAACTGTTTAATTCCAGGAATCTGCTTTTTGATTAATCTGTGAATAGAACCTGGTGCCAAATTTCTCCTGTTTAGCTCTTAAGTTTGCAGATCCCCATAATTCCAGCTATAACCAAACTGTCACATCCCAGCATCTGCACCTAACTCTTTTTCTTCTTTTATTCCATATCAGGGTTGCTATTAGCTTTCAGGTCCTGAACACAGTCCAAGGGGAACGTCAGTCTCAAGAAGGAGCAGGTACATATTTTAGCAGAATGCAAGGAGTCAAATTATTACAGGAATTTATATGATCCTGAAAAGTAAATTGAGCCAGGACTGAATATATTTGCAACCTCAGTACACTGTTACCAGAAAGCTAGTAACCTGAATTTGTCCATAAGTAATGTGGTACGGTGTTTTAGTCACTGATCCTGGAGACACTTGCAACAAGTCCTCTTTTCCAGAAAAAAACCCACCAGATCTATCTCATAACTAATTTGCTCATCCAGTGGTCTGCTTAGATTTTTGTTTCATTTTTGTCATAGGAGAAAGCTGGACCAAAATAATTAAAGTCAGTGTTATCCTAGAGCTAGGCAAAGAAGGAATATTAATGCAAGTAATAAGTCATTTATACAGATTTTAAAACAAACAAAACCCCCAAAAAACCCACGAACTGTCATACTAAGACAGATCTAATACAGCAAAGCTTTTAAAAGATATTTTAATACTTATTTTTTTATGGAAACTAGAAGAGATTTGTAAGCACTAGCCAACAGATCCACTTAACAGTGGACTATTTATTATAATACATTTCTTAGACATTTGTCTAGCAAACAATCCTAGAAAAAACAGACTGCTACTACTTCCTTTGAGAGAGTTTTCTACCCCCTCAAAATCTCATATCTAGGCAATTTTCTATTTCCTCATCCTTATACTACACTAAATAAATAAATATACTGTATTTGTTAGTTAGTTCTTGTAATATATGAACTCTCAACTTTAATCTTCAACAGATTTAAGAGGAGGGTTCTTCACAAAGTCTTCATACAATGGAGGAAAAGAATAGAAGCCCATGTTCTTTATCTACTCTGCTTTAAAGATTACAGAATTATTCTCCTCACCACTTTACATCTACGTGAAGGAAAAAGAAGGGTGGCATGTATACGATAGGCTACATAAAACACAGAAAATTTCAACAATTATTTGTACATATTTGCTTTTGTACTTGTTTTTAAAAAACATGGGTTTTGTGTGAGAAAGTAAAAGCAAAAATCATGTAATAACAACTACTCTGCTACCAACCCCACCAGTGATCACACAGCTTTGGAAACAGCACACGCAGGTCTTCAGCACCGGAAGATCCTTTTGGTTTCAGAAGCACGCCTGCTAGCCTTACACCTATCACTTACTAGGATTGCTACTTGTATTTTCGGTGCATTTATCCACATTAATTAATTAATAAAAGATGTGCAGTGAAAAAGCTGAGAAGTTAAACATCATTAGGATTGACAAAGCAGTAGACTTGTCTAGCTCTTTCAGAAGGGTTACTTGCTAGATAGCAGTAACAAGTCTTGGGATTAGAAGATGTTATTAAACTAGCTAATTGGTAACCCAAAGTAGTTTCTTGCATAATTTTTCATCTTAGCATCTCTAGAAAAATGAATCTCCTCCTCTAAATTCCCCCAGGCTTGAATGCAGACATTACAAAAAACCCTCAAGGCTATTCAGCTGTCAGAATCATGCATTTTTGAAATAAAAGCAGAAGCACAGAAGCAAATTTTGGTAAAACCCCTTTCAACTAAATTCAGCTCTGAATTTAAAATCCTGATTTTGGGTCTTATTTTAAAAGGCAGGAATGGATTGATATTTAGTTATCTTGTAAAGTCGATGATTACCTTCAACAGGGAGAATGCAGCCAAGCACACATGGCTATAACTGTGGTACTGTTATCAGGCACTCTAGTAACATACTGCTAAAAGCAGAACCTGGCAGAGGCAAGTCTTCTCCAGAAGAGATAAATATGAGCCCAATCTAATGACATTTCAGAACAAAGAATATTACAGGAAAAAGGATTCTGAGAGTTATTACTTTTCCATAGCTACAGATTTTCTATAGATTTTGTAAGTCGCACAACAAACAAGTAAAAAATCCAACATATTTGTTTTCATGGCTTTATAATTTTCATTTGTATTTGCGATAAGCAATTCCTGTCTGTGCCAACATACACTTAGTAGCCTAATCACTTGGAGCATCAGCAGATACAAAGCATGCTGTGCAATTCGTACGGTTCTGAAGTTCAGCCTAAGCTAAGCCTGACTGTGAGCTGCTGCTTCCCTTCCAAACTGTGTATTCTTCCAAGCACAAAATGTCAGATGATGACATTTATGCACGTTGTGTCGGCACTTGTCAGGCAACTCCATCAATTGATACAGTTGTATTATGTATCCACATTCAGGCATCAAATAATGAAGGTGCTTGAGAAATGTTGGATATAGATTAATGTTATCAATTTTATGGTACAGAAAACGTTAGGTCTTGTAAAGCTAATGAAACTGAACTTTGTTTTAGTTACACCCTTATACTGTAGGTAGTGCTCTGACTTCAGAATAATTCAGCACTACTGTCTGGTCTGCAGGTATAAAGCCTTAAGTATGTTTTGCCAGATGTTGTGGTACCTTAGTGCAAGAACTCAAAATAAAGTTGGTGTGTGAAGTCTTCGTAAGACCAAGCCCAAGATGATGTATGGTACTTTCATTATTTCAGTGGAGTGTGCCTTGTGGAAATGTGTGATTTTTAAATATTACTTACAAAAGTAAGAATACAGACATGAACCACAGCACAACATTTCCCCTTATGATCAGCCAGGTTTGAAGTCTTCTAAGTCAATCATTGTAAACATTAATTATCAAAAGTCCATTTAAATTAAGCCCTAGATGAGTGGAATATGGAATTTGAAGTGAAGCCATTATATTCTTTCAATTAAACATAGGTTCAAAATTAAAAAAACAAAACCACAAAAACCCGGTGATGCAGACTGATCCACAGCTATGTATTATACACAGAGAAATGGAAAAGATGTAAACATGTAAGTTAAGCAAAAAAAAAAAAAATTAAAAAACTGTCACATAGGACATTTTCTGTAAGTTTAGAAATTCTGAAGTGTAATAAGGATTTTTTTAATGCAAATCTGTGCAATTTGCACAATTGAATAACTAGTTTGTTTCTTAAAGCACAACACTTCTTTTTTTTTTTTTTTATGGGGGTGGGAGGGAGAGAGAGGGCACGTGAGAGAGCCACAGACCTCAGTTCCCAATCTATGTTACTCAATTTCTGGCTAACTAGCCCTGCATGTTTTAAAACAACTGTGCTCATCTACTAGTTAGAAGAGAGACAGTCAAAATTAATGATATGTTTTTCAAAAGAGGGAATAATGAACAATTATCCATCAACTGCATCTGTAAACAATCTACAGGAGTTCTGCTACAAACTTTGTTCCTCTAGAGGTCCAGATGTAGGGGCTGCCATAAAATTAATCTGGTACCCTAGATAACCCTGCTTCTTCCAAACACCATTATCACAGACCAATAATCTCCTGAGCTAAGCTGCAGCAGTTGGCTCTAAAGCTCAGGTGTACTTGCTTCCTTTTTCCGTCCCTCTTGTCTCAGCTCTGAATTGAGTATTGAGCTCGGTATCGATTCCTCCAGTATTAAGGATTTTTGTCACTTCGTAAGTTTCCAGATTTACTTACACACAGACAAATGTTGTCTTTTTGCTAAGTACCAGAAACCCTGGTTTCTTCTCTTCTGCTCTTTCAAGTTAAGATTTTTTTTTCCCCTTTTGTTGCCATCTTCTCATTTGAACTATTTTCCTAACCGAAAGAACCGCAGGGAACCTAAAGCTTATAACCATTAATTTAGAACCTATTTCTCTGACGCCTTACGGTCATTTCTTCGTTGACTGTGTAGAGGAATCCACCTGCCAACTACTACGCTCCTGCCTAAGAATTCCAATCACGTGTCTTAACAAGCTGGCTATCATCACCAAAGTCAAATCCACCTCAGGAAGGTGACTAATTAATAAGCCATTGTACTGGTCTTTACCTCAACCCATGAGTTCTCTCACTATTTTATCCTTCTGATTTTCTCCCCCATCCCACTGGGGGAGAGTGAGCAAGCAGCTGTGTGGGGCTGAGCTGCCTGCTGGGGTTAACCCACAACCACCACGTTAAAACAGATCCCTTTTCTAAATATCAAGGTTTGATTATATTTCTGTTTTTAATTACCAAATAACCATGCTCCTTCAGAAGCCTCTGAACCTATGGAAAAGATTTACTACTGCTGTCAAATTTCTAGCATTCAGATAGTTCAAAAACAAGGGCAAAACCATCATGTGAACAGCACACTGACTCTACCATAAAGCCCAAGTTATTTCACCGCTGATCACATAAAAAGAAATGTCTACTGTAACACACTCCTAAGTCATCTCCCAGCCTTCCAACTCAATCAATGTTTCAACTGTTCCTAACCACAAAACATTTTTAGATTTTCACTTGATATGGTGCAGAATGACAATGAAAATCAGAGAAAAATATAATGATAAAAAATTCTGTGCTGAATGCATTGTTCATTTTATATTATATTTATAGCATACAAAACAAATATTCCCACAGGCTGTGCTCAAGAGCCTAAGAACTCCATCGTAAGCATCTTTAATATAGAAAGAATGCCTATTGTGAAATCGGAAGTGCAAAAAGTACACAGATTCCTGAACCTTGTTTAAGAAAGTTGCCAAGTTAAACCCATGTATTCCAATTGCAACTAAGATTGGAATATAAAACAAAGAAATACACGTCTGTGCTATTTTCCTGTAGGCATTTAAAATATAGGACTCAGGCTAAGTCTTTTATGAAACCACATCCTGAGTCTTTTCCTTTCCAGGCACACAAAGCCAAGATGTTAATTTTCATCATTAGAATTATTTTGTGCCATTTCCCCTATATATAGCCTTTGGCATTAAATCACAGCAGATAGTTTCTCCCTCTTATGGCATGTGGCCAAACACAATTGCCCAAATTGCCTTATGTGTTCTTACAATTGATTCACTCAAGTATTTCAATGAGGAATATGAGATCAAGTGACATTTTTGTTTAACTTCATTAAAAGAAATTTTGTATAAGACTTAGTGTATATCTTGCTAAATAATTATTAAAGCTATACTTGATAATACATATGCTCAGTTCCATAACCTTGTTCAGGCAAAAAATACAAATGGTCTTTGATACATGTATTCTTATGTTTTTGCCCAGAACTGGGTGATCTCTACTACCAGACAAAGCAAGTCAGCAGTGGCACATGCAAATATAACACGTTCCTCAACAGCTGAATAAAAAAAGGTATTTGCTTTTTCACAAACTACATACTTTTCAATTTCCATTAATTTCTATGGCACACAATAAAAAGGTTAATAGGTTGTTAGATGTATACACTGCCATTTCCTTTCAATTTCCATGCAATACATGCAGCTAAATATAACTCAAGCAGTATGCTCTGTAATTCATAGCATTTAAAGTATAGCAATTCTTAAAATGTCGGTTAGGTATGAAAAACAAGAATCCATTATATGGTAATAAAAAGGAGGAGGGGAGGAAGAATAATTACCTCATTATTCTATCACCTATCGCTGTTCCTCTGATATTATATCTAGTAAAGGGAACAACAACTGAAGTCATTCAAAAATGCTGGGTATCATGTTTTTAAAAGGTTAGCATCTACTACAAAATGTGCTCTACGTATTGCAACTGAGAAGATGACTTCTCCTCAATGTGTTAGTATATGAGACTACTTTGATTTCAGCAAAAATAGTGTTCAGATTACATAACAGTACACAAAGTTGATCTTATAAAATGCAGTAGTTCTTCATAAATCATAGCAGAACTGGAAGCAGCTGCATAATCATTTCCATTTTGTGTTCGTATTTGTTTGAAATTTTAACCTATTAGTTCAACATTTTCCAGGCCTAGCCTCTGCTCATAGATTAGCTTCTTTCAAAGTCCAAACAAAACTAATTCAGTCACTTAAGTAGGAAAGCAGCCCTCAGAAAACTCAGTTTTGACTAATTTGTGAAAATTAAGATCAATCCATTAAAAACTGCACTCTCTGTGCATGAAGAACATACATTTTGCATAGGTTGCACCCCCCCCCCCGATTACTAAGTACAGTGCTAAGGCAAGCCATATTATCTGTCTCTGTTCCAACTAAATTTGCTGGACTTGGTTTTAAAGAAGATATGCTATGTGCATATTTTGAGACTTAAAAACTTGCATATCTCCTGATATTTGTGAGAGAAGGGATCTTTTCCTGTGGATTCCCTAAAATGTCCAGAAGGCTATATTCTCTCTTGAGTATCTAGCTAAACTGCTTTGCTGTACAAAACAAGTTTCTTTTTTTTTTTTTAATTTATAAATATTCTGTGCAGTTCCTTATACATTTTGTTAAAAGGAGCATGTATTGACTAGCCCAATGATAATAA
Source organism: Morus bassanus (assembly GCA_031468815.1). Classification (NCBI taxonomy): domain Eukaryota; kingdom Metazoa; phylum Chordata; class Aves; order Suliformes; family Sulidae; genus Morus; species Morus bassanus. The sequence goes on along the minus strand of CM062568.1, from coordinate 119,360,429 downwards.
AAAAATTAAATAACTATTAAGCTTCTTGTAGTCACTGATCTTCATTACTATAGTGATGCTCAGCGGTTATAGAAATGCTACAGAAAAAAAGTCAGATGTCACATTCTCAATTATTTCTTTCAAAGAAATGTCCTTCTATGTCAAAAGTCTGATTCCTAGCCACCATTCAGCTGTCTTAGCCAATTCATCAACCAAAGGATCATGGTATTTCTACACGTTTTGCTGCTACAATTCTAAGTCCTTTTCAACATATTAAAGTAGGTGCAAACTTTGTGTTTCCATATCTGTTGCATAGTCTTTCCTGACAGTTCAATTTCAGGTTAGTTGGTGAGAAACTACCTATTCTCATTGTGTTTTGAGATTTATAAGCATCCACAAAAAGAGTTTGTCCCCTGTATCTATTCTTAGATGATGTAAGAGAGAGAAAAAGACCCAATCCTTGGTTTGAAAATATTAAAAGCTGGATTTGTACCCAAACAAAATTCAAATAATGGAAGCTCTGTAAACATTAGAGTGGCAAAATGGATAACATTCTATTCTTTAATCTGAAATCTACAACCATCTAACTAAAACTAAAGCAAGACCAGCAGAGTTGACACAGCAAGTTCTCCATTTATTTAACTGCAGGTACTGTCAACAGAGCTATTAAATGGGTATTTCTGCCACTTCTTTTCCTTAAGAGGTAGTTTAAAATCGTGATTTCAGAGTACAAAATCAGAAGTCTACCATTCCTTTCTCAGTGGAGAAAATTGTACTTTACAGTGGGAAAAGGACTCAGACAGTTTTCTTCATCTTCATTTCCCCAACTGCAGAGTTTCTCCTCAATATAAACAATAGCTAGTTATTAGGTATCTAAAAAACCACAACCTAAAGAAACCTAAAATTCATTGTAGATAAAACTACTAATGCTATATACTGGAAAAGGCTTGTTAGTTGAACAGCTTTTAACATTCTCTTTCAGAAGGCTACAGCCTCTATTTTTCGTCCTAGAGAAAAAATAGAATTAAACATTTCTTTTGCCACTGCATAAAATAGGTTCACAAAAGGTAGATTATTGCGGGCTAGTCTTATAACCTTCCTCAGAAAGGGAAAAAAAAAACCAACAAAATCAACCAAAAACCCAAACAAAAAAGCTCCAAAGCAACTCCCCCCTAGATATTCTAGAGAGAGAAAAATCTACTTTATTACTTCTATATTAATGCCATTAATTATCTTATAGGATGACACATTGGAAACTAAATTATTAGATAAACTTGAGAAAATGAGATTTAGTAAAGGAATTGTTAGGTAACACAATTTACTAAATGAGAAAAGGTAAGCTTATAGGAAGCATACTGGTGGAGTTAAGCACCAGTCTCGCGTGCAATTTTGTTTAATATATTGCTAATGGTCTTTGAGCAAAATGTAGGAATGTACTCATGCAGTGCATTGACGACATGAGGTTGGGGAACTTTATGAATATAGACGGGACTGTAGGACCTTGAGAAAAAGAGGTGGGTAGAAATTCAGTAGTACAAAATTGACAGTCATACATTTCTGAGCTTCCTTCTGGTGAAAGATAAGAACACATTAATTAGAAATGACAAAGTAGGAAAGACTTCAGTATACTGATCTTGTGTCTGACCACCAGCCACCACTATGAGACAGCCATAAGCAAGAGAGGAGAAGGATATAACTGCAGCTCACTTGTGTCTCTTCTCTAGACCAAGAGTACTCATACCATTAATCCTAGCAAAATCCAAATAGTGCAGTGTGCGTAATTCTGGTCTACTGTATTCAGGAAAGAAGTGGAACACAGAGGAGCACAGTCAGGAACCAGCATGATGGCAGGAAAACCACAGATTTTTACTGCTAAGAGTGAGAAAAACTTGGCAGTCTTAGTCTAGTGAGAAAAAAGCTGAAAATGGACAGGATGAACATAATTCAAAATGATAAGCACTGGGCATGAAAAAATTATTTCAATCAAAACAGTATGTTAGCATAAAACAAAATTACTAATTTTAGTCAATTTGTACCCATTATAGGAGCAATGCTTTGAGGTAGTTTCCCACTAGTTAAGGGGCCAAGGGGATTTTATATAAATTTGATCAGTTTATGAAAGGGATTATATGCTATAACAATTGTCATAGTAGTAGTAGAGAGGACTTCCAGTTCCTTTCACTCTATTTCATATGAGAGATAAATACTAAGAGGGTTTATAGCTGGCCTTTAAGACCACCAGTGCCTGCTTTCTCTTTGGAGATCCAAATTCCTTTGAGCATGCATTGGATATCTTACTTCTCTTCAGTATCTCAGAGGGCATTTAGAAACTCCTGAAACCAGAAGAATAGAAGGGAATGTAATGTAAGCCTACATCTGACTGCTCAGAAGTTAAACTAGAAAACTTCATTGCTTGCATACACACAAAAGCAGAACAAAGTGAATTGGTCAGGCATTAAACCTGAGTAATGAAAGCCTGGAGGCAATCGTAAAGCAGTATTAACACAGCAACTTTTGTCAGATTTTATTTGGGGGAAGAATAAGGGAGCAGGGGGCTGCATAAAGAATTTTAATTATATAATTGATTTAGTTGAATGATCTTTCCTATATGATAAATTTAAACTGCTACAGGAAGAAATCTTACCGCACACAAAGAAGGAAAAAAAAGCATGTCAGATGAAGTCTAACTTCATTTAAGATGTCCCCACTAGTGGGAAATTGTAACAGCTATACGATACCTGGAAGTGTTATTAATATTACATTACTACAAAACCTATTACATTGTAGAGACAACATAAGGTGTATGAAGAGAAGCTAAGAATCCTGCTCAAAAACAGAAATAGGATTAAAATTGCAGGGCTTTTCACAGCTTGCTCTTCATTCACTAGATTGTAATGAACACTGGCTTTGCAGTAGAAACTATTTCTGCCATTAGATATTTACCTACAATTACTTAGTATTGCATGGAAAGTTAATGGATTAAGATGGAATCTGTATATATTGGCTTTTTTATATGAATTTAGTGTCATTTAGTGAGCAGAATTACTCATGGTATGTAATAAGCAACCACTGACTGTTCTTTTTGTCACTGCTGACAATGTAGTTGCTTATGACTTTTTTTTAACTGCAAATTATTCAAAACCTTTTCTATACACAACTATTAAATTCTTTCTGATTTCCTAATGAGTACATATCGTAATGCTTCCTGTAAAGAATTTGCATTGCTAGCATAAGAAATTAATAGCAAGATAACACCACCTCTGAACAGGATAGGAGTAAAGCTAAGGCATCTGACACTAGGTTACATCATATCTAAAACAACTAAAAAACGTATTTTCTTAAGTCTAACAACAGAGATGTTGCTTAAATAATTATTACAACTTTTAAGAAGTTCAAGAATTGAAATTAGTGAACAAAGGTATTAAACCAGCAGTACCAAATTGAGGGCTAAGATTACTGAATGATCAAACAAGTATGGACAACTGTTTATATTTTTCAAGAAAAAAATACACAAAGCTTACTAAATACATCTTTTATTAATAGCAACGAGTAATCTACCTTTTTTTTTTACTGCTGTACATACTGATATTCAATAACAAAAGAAAGAGGATAACAGAGTTTCTCCTTCAGAGAAAAAAAGAATGAAAAACTGAACACATCAGTCTTAATATATGTACTACAGACAAACACAGCATTGCTGAACAACAACAGTTAATAGCTCTTGCTTTGCCAAAGTAAGAACACCTAAAGTACAGTTGAAAGAAAATGTAGGTCCTTGTACACAAATTTATGAACTTAGTATACTTCTGACTACAGTGGGAATAATAAAAAAATGAACTGTAAATATTAAGCACTGGGGTATTCAGCAGGCAAGAAATAAGCACAAGCAGGTATTAGATCTGTAGGAGCTTGCCTGGCCAGGAGGGAAAAATATAGCTATACATATCTTACATATAGGCAAATTAGACTGAGCCATTAAGATCTTGGCTAGTTGGCAAAGAACAACTTATTTTAATTAAGGACATGAGGCATGGGTTTCTAGATCTTCCATTCAAAAAAAAAAAAAAAAGGCATTTTGCCAAGCAATAGCAGAGATAAGTATTCCCCTAACCTGTGTCCTGGTCCTCCTCGATACCTTGCCCCTGGGATCAGAACAGGATCATCATCGCTATCATCAGTTTCTTGAAGAGCTGAGGTCCTGGTAGAGGACTCATCTGGAGTTGCAAGCCCTGAGGATTCTGGGTGTGGCTGAGGTTCATTGTTTGCAGCAAGGGAGTTGGCAGTGGATTCAGTACTTTGACTTGAAATTTCTTGATTTGCACTTTTTTCACAGGAGGCTTCTTCCTCTACATTTCCAGAGGCAGCGTCAACGTTGGGGCCATTTTCTTCTGGTTGGATTCCAGAATGCTCAGGAGCAGGTTTATCTGACACAGCTAACAGAAAATATTGGTGAAAATAAGTCACAGCATTAATGATTATAGCCTAATTTTAGAAGACAATATAAATGGTCACAGAAGTTAAATTATGTATACTGAGTTTATATTGGAAAATTAGTTTTTAATTCTCTACTTTTTCATATAACTATATTTGAAAGAGTACAGATACATACCTGCTTCTGTCATCTCTACAGTTTCATCTGTAGCTTTCAGTTCTTCAGCACTTGCATCTTCCTTGTGAGATTCATCAGGGACTACTGAATTAAACAACTTACTATTAAATCACATTATTTCATTTAGATGCACGTCTATAATGTAAGTGAATCTAAACGATACTAGCACTCCTAGATCAAACCAAAGCAATCCCCTCCAAGGCCCACATGTCACTTTACTGAAGTCTCAGATACCAATCTGTATATATACAGTATATATAAACCTATCTGGTTGCCCAGGTCAATACATTAACAAAAAAAGTATTTCTTTCATGTTCCTTAATATCCAATGCTATGAGAACTTCAGCTGCAAAAATAGCATTAATACCCTTGAAACAGATGATCACTTACTGAAAGCTATTATTTCTGAAGACAGAAATTAAGTTATCCCCCTATTAAAAGGGATTTAAAAAAAAAAAAAAAAAACCACACCACAAAACCAAAAAAACTCCCACATTTCTCTGGAACCAGTCATTTGACTTGACTGCCCTTTGGCAATGAATTGAGGAAGACAACGATATGTAACAAAATACAGTGAAAGCTTGAAAGAAACGTAAAAAAATACCTAGCACTCATTTAGGACTGCAAAGAGCAGTTGTTCTATTTTTTTGATACAAATTGGGGCAGAATATGACCTTAAGAAAAAAGAATAAGGGTTTTAGAACTAAAGATGGGATAAGTTAATTTTGTTTATATTTATTTGCAACTATGTCAGGTTGGTATCTTTTTCTTTCCTAAAAAAAAAATCATGTTCTATTATGGCTGTATTCTGCCTTCATATGCACGTGTATGAGGCTCCCATTGTGTTCAATGACAGTCATGAACATACGAGAGCAGAATTTTTACCTTAATGTTACAGAAATAACACTGTATCTTACTTGGCTTTTCATCTTTAGGCCCTGACTCTTCCGAGGCTTTTGTTTTTGCAGAGTCTTCTTGGCCTTCAGTTTTGCAATGACTTCCACTCCCTCTAGAGCTTGAATTTGTGCTGCTCCTGGCAACATAACATGCAAAAAAAAAAAATTTTAGAAATAATGTAAATAGATAAGATCATTGCAATAGCTCGGCCTGACCATCACAATCTTTCTCACTGAAATCTCACAATTCAATAGCTCCTGGCAGCAGCTACAACTAACAACCTTCACAGCAATTTCAAAATTCTCTTTTAAGTCCATTGCCACTCATCCCACACTATTCCTCTGCATCACAGAACCCTGTTCTCTCCTTCCTATTTTTTTTTAGCACTTAAAGGATTTCTTCATTGCTTTTCAAAATATTGTGAGAACTTAAAAGGATTTGCTTGCTCTCTTTCACTATTTACACATTTTTTACATGTGTAAATGATCAGAAATCTTAAAGATATTACAAGCTGTCAGCTAAGCACTAATACATAATCTTATCCCATCCAATTAAAAAATTGACACAGATAAAATTCTGCAGGTTCTTCACCATTAATTATCATTCTTGTACCTTTTGAGGCATGGACTTTGATGACTGAAAGCTGACATCAGAAGTTTTGTTATTTCTCAAGATTTACTATACTGGTAATTTACTGGTACTTGCCAATTTACTCCCTATTCATGTTTAGATAATTATTGTGGACCACCAATTTCTATTTACAATAAGAAAAATTATTCCTTAGGAAATATGTAACACTGCTGTTCTGAATGTCATCAAAACTAATGTTTTTAGACTCTCTAGAAAAGACCTTATTTTAGGAAATGCAAAGCCTTGGTTCCTGAGTTCTCCCACTCTCTCCTGTCCCACATCTATGTTGTGGCCTCACACTTAGGCAAATCGCTAGACAAAAGCAGAAACAAAGATGAGTTATGAGAATTACAAGCATGATTCTCAAGAATTTAGACTGTATTGTTACAAGTATCTTCTTATCTGTGTATGTTATTAGTAAACTATTTTATACGCTACATTGCTAGAAGCAGCACAAATCATGCTTAGTCTAGATTCTTGAGAATCTAGTCTAGACTTCAGTACTCTCATAGTTAATGTAAAAAAATAAAAGCTTTTACTCATCTTGATGAGCAATAGTCTGTTTCATTGCTGTACTGGATTTGTAGTACGTAGAAAAAATTTGTTAGCCCTTACAGTATTTCTTCTAAATCGAGAATTTTCAGCATTGTTTCTGAATGGACAGACAAGAAGGGTACTGCTAGACACCAAGTCGAGGATTTTTGCTATTTCATGCCTCATATGATATAATCACTTTTATGAACTTAATCACAGTCTAAGCACTAAGATTTTTTTTTTTTTTTTTTTTGACTCTTGGGAAGTTATCTTCTAGCTCAAGGCTAATTTACATTCATGTATTAACTGTGCTTCAGTTTTTACTTCAATGTTATTTTTCACACCAGCAGTTACATGAAGAGAATGTTTTTGAGAGCAAAATAATACCCCGTACTTTTGTTACATTAAGCCCTACTATCTGCTTCCATAGCAGGTTTTCTGTTTCCCCACTTCTTTCACCTAACCCTTCTTTGAAACTCTGCCAATTTGAATCAGTTTTCTCAAAAGCATGACAAAGATTGCACACAGCATTCTAAGTCACGAAGCAAAGCAGTGTTTAGCAGCAGCACCAGTGATTCTCATCCTTGGCTGAAGTCTCCCAGCTGGTGACATCTAGGATCATACTTACCTTTCTAGCAGCTGCCTTATATTGAGAATGAAGTGACTGGTAGGTCCACGTCTTCCTCCATTTTGTTTTCACAACACTCCCAACTTTCAGATTAGGTTTTTGTGATTTGTCCTCAACTGCATCACTTTGTTATATGGAATAGCATCACACTTCTATTCTTTGGCACAACAATTTTAGTTAGCCTCTGAACTGACAATTCCTTGCAACTCTGTCCCTCTAGGAAATGCTTCTTCCTCTCGCTACCTACACTACACCAACCACTACAAAAGCTCCATTAAGTTAGCTTACCACCATGTTAAGTTTCTTTATTGATCTGTCCCACCTTCAACAGAAGTTCAAGGTGTGGCAAACTGTCAAATACTTTCCGGAAATCCAGTTTCTCTATTACACCATGTATGTTTCTAGAACCCATTATTCTGTCAAATAAAAGGTATTGAATTATGCACATTCTAGTTCCCATAATTCTGCTGTATTTCCCACGTACTGCTTGTTTTAATATGCCTTTCTGTCACAACTGTCCTAAAGCCTTGAATATTGCTACCAATAGCCTTAAAAGTTCACGATATTTAGTCCTTCATTCTCCTTTGGTATTACATTTGATGTTTGTCATTCATGTGGTGCTAACCCTTGGCCCAAGGGATTTGTTAAAATACTTGGTATTAGACAGAATATATATGTGAAGTTAAGTTTTAGTAGTTTTCACTTAGTCCTTACTTCCCCAATTACAGATTTTTGTAACAAGTAATCTTCCTGTCCCTCATCTCCATTCCCTGTACACTTTACTTTTTCTTAATACTGTTTTTCAGGTACCTGTTCATTCAAATTTTCCATCTTCAGAATCATTTATATCATTAACTGTTTGAAGCATAAAATGCATTTTTCAAATTTTGTTTTAAAACAAACACAGAAACAAAGTGTTAATGTTGTTTAATAAAATTTGGTTTCTGTGATACAGTGGTAGTAATATTTTATTATTAAAAAACCCCACTAGAATAAATGGACAAAACATTTGCTAATGCTCTGTTCCTCTTGTGAACTATGTTTAATATTTTAGGATAGGCAAAGATGACTACAAAACTAAATGCAGAATTAGTTAAAAGCATTACAGCAAAACTAATTCTTTCAAAGCTTAATAGATTTGGACTCGAAATAGAAATACAGTCTGATAGACTGGTTGAACATTACCATCACAGTATTTCAGATTCACATGAGCAAAGTCTTCATTCTTGTGAAAACACACAGATCACTGTTTAAAGTTTCCAAACTGCTATGGGCGAGGTGTATGTTTTATGTCTAAAGCCACAGTACTTGAGTAGCTAAATGTGGTGGGGTTTTCCTTCTGCCAGTAACAAATGCCAGCAAGCATTTCTACTTACTGTCTTCTACAACAATTTTGAAAACATAAGCTAAGGAACAGACGTAAGAGGAGATAAAATAAGGATTGTGGTTGTTTTGGGAGATCCTGAGATGCTCTATTGATAGACTTCGATACGAAACCAAGTCAGTCAGGCCAGTTAGACAGTATGCATTTATTATCTGAAAAGGGTGCCATCACTGTAATATCTAAGCAGTCCACAAAGTTGGTATCTTAACCACGTGCATTTATCAACACTCCTCAGACACAGAAATACTAATTTCACTGTTTTACAACTTGGAAACTGCGCCATACAAATACTGATTTGCAGAATACCATATGAGAAGTCTGATAAAGCAGAGAATTAAAGCTTAAACACTAGCCCCTGGACCACCTTTCCATCTGTACTGTACTACCCTGCTTTAGTGAGACAGTGAACACCGATACTATGCTAGGGTTTGCTGAAGATAGCATGTTTCAAATTATGTTAGCATTAAAAATATTCACAGTAAATATCACAAAAACCCCACATGCATAAATTTCCCGTGAAAGTATGACTGTCTTTTGCATTCTGAACATGTAAGGACTACAGCCATTTCAAATTGTCTATAGACACCTAAAAATATACATATACGATACGGAAAAATAATTTATCTGTATCTATGCTAGGTGAGTGTTAGTGATATGCGCTGATCAATCACCAGTCAAAACCAAAATTAATTTCTTACCACTCATCAGTGAAGTCCAGTTTTATCGTGCTTGTAGTTGTTCCTTCTGTACTGTAGTGCAAACTTAAAACTGGTTCACTTGTTCCTGTTCGTGGCTTATCACTGTCTGTAAATATGGGGTTGATAAAGTTTGGATGGGCATCAGTAATATACATAAAGCTCTTATAATTCTGAAGATGCATTTAGTTATCCTAACAAAGGCCAAATGTGGTTGTAACATGTACGATGTCTGTTTAAGATCTCTTACAGCCCAAGCAAAAAGTTAAAAGTTTCAGAGTAAACACACCAAATTTGCAATGCTTTAAAAATGGCCTAAAATTATTTGTATTTATAAAGAGCAAATAAAAAAGATGCTGTCCTTCAACATGCAGGTAAACAAAATTGCAGATAGGTATGTGTACACACAATATTATCCTTTATAAGCAGATCCCTTTTCTATCAAGTATATTAATAATAAGAATATAAAATTAATTTGGAAGTGGCGTTCAGTCTTTTTTGCCTCATTAAATACACATAGAAAAAAAAGATCATAAGGTCTAGACACAATCAGTAGTCTACAAAAATCACCACCTCCTCTACTTTTTTTTTTTCTATTTAGAACCCAGTCAACTACCAATATCCTTAGACCTGCGGTAAATTGTCAGCTAGTTGTCATAAGAACACTATAAAATCATGTTCTGAGAGCTCCGGGTTTAAAAAGCTTTTATACTATAACTGTAAGCAGAAGGGGAGGACTCGCAAAACGAACTATTCGCTATGTCCAAAAGCAACAGAAGTGAATCCAATTGAAAACTGCTGCAAGTCTGCCAAACATCTGCTGCATATATAGTTTTAAAGATGTTCAGTGGGCTCCTTCAAAACAGAACATCTCAATGACATCCATCCACCCACCACCCTGGAGTAAAATTCATGGTCACAATCTATATATAGGCCATTAATACTGAAGTTGGCCTTGGGCAATACTAAAACGTTAATGGAAAGTACCATCAGATTAAGCCTCACTACAGGGGTGCCATTCTCTCAGAACTCAGATGGGAGTATTACTTAGTATTAGGCACCACTCAAATGACCGCTAAGTAGCCTACGTAGTCTTGCTTTTCATGAATGCTGAGCTTTTTATCTTAGGACTGTTTGGACAAAACCATGCTGTATCTTCTTTGGTTTATAGACTACAGAAATTTGACTACAAGTATACTTGCAGTATTGGCAGCAGGCTGACACTTAAAGTAAAAGCTTCAGATCATCTTTGGGTAAATGTCAATTAAAATCTAATGTTCAATTCAAGCACAAACCTACAAATTCCCCCACTAAAAAGACTATTATTAAAACAATAATGGCTGCAATACTGCCACACAATATTTATTTTCAAAAGTACAATTAAGTTATAAGAACTATGAAATAGCACATAAGAATTTAATCTAACGATCAATGCTCATATTTTTAAACTGCTGACAGGCAGAAGCCCACTCACAGGATCAGAGCAGTGATCAGCTGCTCCAAAGAATTTTAAATATGTTTTTCTACATATTCTGAAGAAGAATTAAAAAACCAAAACACAAAAACCCTCTAAGAAAAATTAAAATATTTTTATGTGAAAGAGAATTAACCAATTACAACCATGATCCTAATCATACACAAGGTATGGGCCTCATTCTACGCAAAGAAAAGCTCATAGCCTCTCTAAAAGAAAAGTTCCAGTTACACTCTTGTTAGAGTGGAGAAAAGATAAAACTGATCAAAAGCAAGGTTTCCAGTCCCTGAAATAAACTAAGAAAAGAAACAAATGTAAGAAAATATTTTATAGTGGCATATATAGATATTTTGAACAAAAATGACATGTTCTTTCCTAACTAAACAGGTGCTTTATTTTTTGGCAACCTATCAGCAAGCTTCTGTTAGTATAAAAGTCTATTCAAACTTTGAGCATCCCTTTCTAAGCAAGTACAAAAACTGATCATTCCAACATACTGCACAAGTCATCAGGAGCTGGATGCTGAAAGATTAAAAAAAAAAAATAAAAATTACATAGTTGGAAAATTCTTTACCTACCTTGTAATAGGTACAGACAAGACACATTTTTGAATCGGGAACCCAGATAGGTAAAGAAAGACAACTTACTGCCTTGAATAGTCCAAGACAGCCACCAAACAATGACTGTACGATAACTTGATACTGCTATGCAAGATTTGCTTCAGCACAAAACTAGTTATTATTACTGACCAAAGTAACCTAACATCGCTATCCTAAAGTGAACCTAATTGAATATTAGGCTTGTATTATAAAGCTCCAATCATATATATTATCATAACAGTGCTTTCCTGTCTTAAAATCTCCACATCAAAAAATTTAACCTAGATGTATAAAGACTGTCCTCTGACTATGCTTACTGTGGAAGCAATGCTCATATTTATTCACACTAAAAAAGTTGGAAGAATTGCTGTAGGCTTATCCAAAGAGGGCACTGAATAACTGAGAAATTATTTTTCCAAATTTCTGGAGACAGACAGCTGTTAAACCATATTGTGTAATAGCTTTTTCTTAAATCTACAATAACATGAGCTACAATTTGGATTGGGCCAGTTTCTTCTTTAAACTAGCTTTAGGGCATGAAATCGACACTAATAAGAACAAGAAACTTTTTAAAAGACAGATGAGACAAGAATACAATAATAAACTGCACAGAATTAGTTGTGTAGCTCACTATTTTATATTAAACTTACATTGCTAATGAAAGCTGAATGGGAGGCTCTGTGAAGAAAACTAATAAGTTTCGCCTAGTACATAACTGAACATTCTTTTTGAGAAGCCACATAAAATCCAGAAGTGAACTCTTTGTTTTCAAGAACAATGTGTTTGCCAAAGATTGACTAGATCAGAACGAAGCACTGTTCTCTTTCACTACTAAGTTCATCCCATCAGGCCAGATCTACTTCACATTGATAAGAAAAAAAATGAAGGTAATAAGAGGAAAAAGTTGTACAGCTTCTGTGTTTTAGGGGATAGCTATTGCCAAAACTATTAATCTGATTGCAAGCTCTAGCAGGGTTATAATTGCTCCGAGAGCAAGTTGTAGCTTGTCAACACCTTACTAAACTCTATTCCAAATTCCTCAAAAATACCTTGAAACTTTACTTAGATTTTACAGCCAAACATATTATACTTTAAAGATGCTATCAACAACTTAAGTCTTCTCTCACAAGCAACCCTGTCCTAGAACAGACACTCCCATGAAATGGTACATCCTCCAGCTGCCTGAAGGAGGAAGGTACTTTTAAACTACCACTCTTAAAACTGAAGACAAAATTTCATTTATAACCTTTTTTTTTTTTAAAAAAAAACAAACCCCACAACTGAAAGCAATGCCCCTCATACACAGTTTTTCACTTAGAAAATGAACCTGTGCAAGTGTAACTTCACAGACGTTGGGGCTTTTAACTATGAAGTGGTAAGCACATAGAGACAGGTTTACAGATTGCATTACCTAGTTAAACTAACTTTGTAAGGAACTTCAAGCTAGTTTCCCACATCTCAAATGCTGCCCTATTCACTAGTCTATTGGCAACCCCATGAGAAGAAGATAAATGACTTTTCATGAAAAACTTCCAAAATAATTCCTATCCAGTGATAATCATGATCTCCTCATAAGAAAATCAGCTTTGTACATTCTGAAGATAGGGTTATATTCTGGGCGAAAACCAAAGACAGTTACTTCTGAAGGGAGAAAAATTGTTCCAAAAAGGAGAAAATAAGTGGTGTATTTCAGAAAATAGGAATTCCATGGGAAGGTTAACACATGAAAATTCACCAGAAGCCGCTGAACTCGGAGGGAAGGGTGGAGATTCCTTTATCTAGTGAGGAATACTGACTGAACAATATTACACTGATACTAGTTATTATAAGGCACAATGATGTCTAAGGGAAGACTGAAAAAATCAGATAATTCTTTGGACCAGCCTAATCTACAGCCCAAGGCATACAATTTTTAGACCTATAGCTCTAGATGATTCCTATACTAATTAGGTGTAGTACTGCACTTTACCGAAGGAGGCAGTACAGACCACACTGTGCTTTCCAACGAAGCACAAGTCCAAAATTCTAGAGCTTGTACCTGCAGAGCTCCCTATAGATCTGGAAAGCTCTATATGCATACCGACGCTCAACCAGTTCATCTGACTGGGAGGCAGAGCTAATTAGCTAGGACACAACACTTACCAATACAGTTTCAAGGACTTGCAGTACTGATTATGAGGAGCTAACTCTGCCACAGCTGACATACCAGCTTGTTCTGAGCCAGCTCAAGTATCTATAATGTGGCACTGAACAATCTGGTATGGACATCACCATAAGGGATTACTAAACCCTTGCACTAACTTGCAAATATCTAGAAATATCAGTAATCAATATGGCTTCTGTGTACATCAGAAGCAGCATTAAGATGGTATGGGATGCATACACACATTTGTACTTCAAAATTACCAAGCTAGTTCTCTGGCTTCAGGTTCCCTCTTTAATCATACCAGTTCAGGAAGTATCTCAAAGTCGTAACATCGCCTTTACACTGCAACAAATCTAACAACCACCCTCCATTCTTATAATCACAGTCCAAAAAAAAAAAGTTATAAAAAAAATCCAGTGTAGATCACCATAATCAATTTGAAACCATTTCGTACAGATGGGAATGACTTATAGCTTCTGCTGGACTGTCAGAATATTTTTGTAATAAGTATCAAAAGATCTTTAAACCCAGAAACAGTCTTAAAACATAAATGCCAACAAAACAGACTGGTCCAACAGAAGACAGCTGATTCAGTACCAAATTAAGAAAAGACAGGAATAAGAAAGAAAAAACATTTCTATATAAAAAGAACTGGTATTACTTCATTAGCTACTTATACTTTTTTTTTTTTGAGATTTCTGTTCAAATATGAAGTGAAACTAATGCAGCTTAACTTCAAAAATCCAACTGGATCTCAGCAAATTATTCTTTCTTGTTATCATTTGGACAACAGATTACCTAATAAATTACCTCCTTTTCCAAATTCCTAGTTTTCCAAATTAGAATTAACATTTTGTTTCTCTTCAGGTGATCCTTACCATCACAACAGAAAAACATTGCCTTAAAACAATCAGAGAACTGGTCTACCAATAAAGTCTGGATAAACTAAAGTATTTTGGGTTTTTTTTGCTATTAAAAAACCTGAAGTGCTTTTATGAGAGGAAACCTCTTCACATTAGTTCAAGCAATTTCTTCACGCAGGAAAAAATTATGAGCAAAAACTCCCAAGAGTCGATTACAATTATGGGCCTATTACAACTATGCAATTAACAATAGTAATACACCAACTAGTTTTTAAGGCAACTGATCCTGCTTGAAGAAGAATCTGATGCAGATTTGGGAACTGATTTCTGGGACCAAAGCTTCTGGTTTTATCTTTGTTGTCAGATGGGCTTAACTCACAACTTCATGGAACAATTTATCAGTTTTCCAAAATTTCTGCAGTTTTAAGAATTTCAGGAAACTATAATATAGACTTTTAATGTTAATTCTAGTTTATTCTACTCATCAAATAATGCTTTATTCTGAGTTCATAACAGAGAGCGTAACTTGGCCACTAATGATAAGCAAGTTTTCCAGCTAAACCTGACTATTGGAGTGATGTAGACTACTGAACCATGAAAAATTAGCAAATTTACACATTGAGGTTTAAGGCTATTTCATCACAAAATATAACTCCACAAAATTAATTTATTTTGTCAATATAAAACATGGCTTGATTTTTTTCCAATGTTCTGCCTTCCTAAAATAAACCATAATCTCAACAGTTGCCAAACAGACTGTTTTTCAGAAATGGGATTTCAAAATGGCATTCTAGTTTGCAATGTGAAACAAGATGAAACAGCCAGCTCTTTTGTGGGATTTTAGCTATTAAATCTCTACAGAGGCTTTGACATGGAAGTAAGCATAATGCAGAGTGTATGGAAATCTATTTTTAAATTACCATCTATCACTCATTAATTATTCAGGCATAAGTATTCACTACAGATGACATTGTTTCAGCTGGAATAGGGTCACCTGTGGCCCGCTTCACCGCTCACAATCTGAAGACTGACGAATAATGGCATAGAGAAAGCTCACAAGCGTTCTTTCTACCACCAGCCCGTAGGGCATCTACAGAGAAACACTAGTACTTGTTTAGCAGAAGGGGTGTAGGACAAGGGGTTACAAAGGTAAGATGCACCTAAGTGCAATAGGTGCTCTTGAGTTACTCAAACTGTGCAAGTATAACAAAGCTGCACATCTCTCTTGCATAAGATAAATTAATTTGGCATTATATGAGTAAAATTACTTCAGTCTTGAAAGTTGCACTTTGATCCAAGAAGAACCATTCAGAAGAAGACTGTTTAAAGAATTAATTTTACTTTGCATTTAAAAAAATATTCTAAATGTCTGTAGAGTACATAAGACACTTACTGTACCTACACTGAATGCATTAAGAATTGACCATAGGATGGCTTTTGAAAACAACAATTAACCTTACTCTGTTACTTGTATCGAGAATTAAATAATTAATGAGTTTCCAGCAGATCTGCTTACAGAATTCTACTTTATGTAGATGAACAGCATTTTTAGACTGTTTATCATCATGAAAGTCAATTTTAAAAGGAAGCATTGCAATCAGCTATGGCTGGGTATAGTGCATTTCCTGTCACACGCACCCTGTTGCTCATCAAGTGACATGGATCCAAGCTGTTTGTTAACCACAGAAGAAGGAGAATCTGAAACAAAAATGAGATTTCAACTTAAAACATAAGCAGCAGAGAACTGCACAGCAATGTCACGATCATATGTTAGTTTAAAATGAAAAATAAAAAAACAGCAACATAAGGAAGCTTTGGGTTTGTTTTATGAGCAGCCAGCCATATTGCATTTTCTAGGCATGACAGAAGCAAAGCCACTTGTTTCAAATCATTATGTATTTCTTTAGGTAGTCATTGAAGAGCCTGAAGCTTGCTGACATATTGATATTAAAAATGTCTGTCCATTACCAAATATTTCACTATGTTCTTCAAATTTCTAACATGTCAGGAAAAAACACTGAAGAGTCATGACTCCTTAAGCCTCTGCTCCAACTACCAAATGACACTACTATTTCAAACCATGTGCTAAATGTAAATTTCAGAATATTTATACTTCAACATAAAATACTCAATGGCATACCAGCATCTTCAATATTATTCCTATGAGCATAAAATGTAAAAGATGAGACTGTTTACAGATATAACAGCACATAGACTGTTTTTAAAACATTAAAGTACCAAAATACATCCCAGTCATATGACAGTTCAACAGTTCTGCATTCCTAGATGCTATACCTCTGTGGCATCTGATGACTAAGAACATGCCTTCATGAGTTTATCATGGTACCACACCAGTCAGTCTTATAAAAATCCTCACCTAATCACAGGAAAAAAAAACCAAAACAAACCAAAACAAAAAAACCCAAACAAAAAAACCCCACAGCCAAAACCCTCAGCAGTTAAGCGCATTTTTTTCTACTGGACACTACCAGTTAATAACTATCACCAGCACTGCATTCTTTGTGCAGACAAATGACATATTCAACGTTCAGTATCTTCTGTGAGTCTATTTTCCTTGTCACTCTGAAAATCAGGTCTTCTGTATTATCTTAAGATGAACTGATGTACATCAGCTAGTGCAATATTTCAAAGATATTGGCTAGGCTACCACATCTTGGTTCCATTTGTTAAACTGTTATAAACAAATTCATGCTAAGCTAAAATGATTTAATATCCTGTATTATAAACTGAGTCATAGTCTGCCAACATCACAGCATGCTAAAGGAATTTTAACATAAATTTAAATCCTATAGAAGGAAAGCAATGAAATAATACACTCTCTCCTACAGGAAGCTCACTTCCAGGTTCGGGCCAGAATCACCAGCGTGACCTATTTTGTAGTACAGCCATAAAACCTGCTAAATTGACACAGCTGATTTAAATATATATCTTCAAATGATACTTCATTCCCAGCCGTTGGTGCAAGAATCACAGTCTGTTCCTTCATTACACTGATACCTAGCATAGGGGAGGGGAGGAGGAGTGAAGAACAGAGACCTGGAGAGTCTGAGGCAAGCTCAGTGTGTATTGGAGGCTGGCTTGTTTTGGTAACTGGGCTTATACATTATATTTCCGTAACTGGGAAACATAAAATTGGTCCTGTTTTGTCCTCACCTTTGTTCAGCCACGCCCCTGCCTTGCACCAAATACACCTAAGCCAGACCACAGAATTTGTCACCTGGATTTAGATGGGATGTAGCTCTTAAGTATGAGACTTGTAACATTAATGTATTTCCCTTTCCAAAACTGAAGTGTGCTTCACATATAATTTCTAATTTAGAAGAGAAGTATTTACAGCAGAGTTTTTTCAATGGAGTAGTAATGCACTTTTCAGAATGTAAATCAGAGCAAAAAGCTGGTATGAAGATGCACCATGTTGTAAGATGATCTACTTGGATTCCAGCTGACTCAGCACAGGAATCAGTACACCTCTCTCAAGGGCAGGCTGGCTTTGATCACTGACTCACAGTTATGAAGCCCATGACTGGAATTAACTTGTATCAAAAGTACTGAAGGGAGGGGAGGTCTTGGATAGCAAGCAGAGAAGCCTCATGACAGAAGACAGTGATTCTCAGTTGTGCTCTCTTCTTGCACTCCAATTCTTTCTATAAGCTTGAATGTCCTTTTTTAAAAGGTGTAACATGCTGCCAAACACTTTACTTGGCTGGAAAAGCTAATCTCATCAGCTCTTTAATTCAGACCAAGACAAACAGAAGAAATATGAATGAACTAACATTTTAATTTTAAACATAAGAAATTACATTTACTACTCTTATCAGCACTTCTAAATTTTATTAAGACCTCACGTTATACAACAGTAAGTAAAACGTAGGTATGTTTTACCATGTGCACCATTCAATCACGAAGTAAGCGAAAATGAAGTTTTCTAGGTAGTAGTCCATGCCAGTGGAGGCTTAAACGTCCCACATTTCACTGTTATTTTGACAACATCTTACAACTTTATGAATGCATTTCACTTGTAATATGAGATTTTTTAAACAGCATATAGGAAGCATCCTAAATATTCCAATTAACATGGTTAAGAAAAGAGCTCAGTTTGTAGCAATTTTAAACTCACTTTTCTTTCTTTTTTCAAGTCCCCTGAAGCCACAGATCACCAGCACCCCTTGAAGTGGCACTGCAGTCCAGAACCCCACATCTCAGGCAGGGAAATAAATGTGACCATGAAACCAGTCTAGAGAAGTTCAGGTAAATGCCTCTTTTTTTAATATATGGCTTTGTTTTGTAAAAATTCTGAACAAGTACTTTCATCATTTCTGATAAAGCTTTTGGAAAAAGTGTTACCAAAACTGTGCCATATAGTTAAAAAAACAAACAAAAATCCAAACTCTTACCTGAGCCTTCACAGGCTGGGTCTACATCCCAATGCAGTTCACCACTGCTTGTAATGTCACCAGTACATTCTGAACTGGAGCACCACTTAAAGAGTGAACTGGAGATTCATAAATTTGGGGAACCTCAAACAGAAAATAGAAGATAATTTTAAAGTCAGTTATATGCTGAAGGGTCTTCCTATAGTTTGGGCAATCAGCACCTGACTTCATCAAAATATTAGCATGCCACCTGTATTGTTTTGGTTAAAAAAAACTTCCTCCTTATATCACTATAACACCAGCTCCAGCATGAGAGTCAGGCCTGAAGCAGTAAGACCTGTTTTTAAAGTCCTAAACGTGGTACATATAGTAGACCTTAATCTAAGAAATTAAATACTTGTTTTAATAACTAGGAATAATTGCTTTGCACAGTGAATAAGCTCTCAGTTACATATTTTGGACTCCAAATGGACACATTTCTACATCTGGCTGTTTATAAAGAATCTAGTAATAAAAACTGCAGTCATTGTTTTTTGCAGAAAGCTTTAACACAGAAATGAAGGTCCAATTTGTTCCCCTTTAAAGACACGGACCATATAGACTTTTGAAACAACCGAAGTTTAAAAAACAAAAGAATCAAGTCAATGTGTGTCACAGGTTCTGCAGTATGTCAGCATGCACGTGTATATCTTTATTCCACAATAAATGCAGTCTATATTACTTTTTCCTCAAGGTTCACATTACTTCATATTTTATGGGTAAGATGATGCACACTGACCACTACAGGAACCCCTGATGCATGCTGATCTACAACACTGATTTATTTTTTATTTTTTAAGTTCAAGATAAGCTGGTTCATGTTCCTGCAACTTCTTAAATTGCATTTGATTCACGTAAAGTTCTCAAAAAGAGGAGTGATGTAGGTAATGGTGATGCATACATGGTATATCAGCACTGGGCAGAGCAACAATAACAACAGGTTAAAAAGGTTTACTTTCTTTGGTAGTTTGCATATAGCACATATATGCTGTTTAAATATTGCACAGGATCTAAATGTTATGAAATGCCACAAAAATGTAAGTCAAAACTAGACTTTGTTGGAGGAAATATATAATTAAAAAAAAAAAACAAAAACACAAAAAAAACCCCCACAAACACAAAAAACCCCACCAAACAAAAAACTCCACCAAAAACACCAACCAACTTACCATAGTCCCCTAATTAAATAAAGTGGCTATCAAAAACATCTGAATCTGTTCAATACCTAAGCAAAGGCTTGAAGCCAAAATAGACCTGATACACACAGCATATACTGCTTCTAAAACTTCACCAAATTTACACAATACTTGAGAGGTATCCATTAAAACAAAGTCTCTTTGTCATCTGAGGATGAAGTATCTTTTTCCTCAATGTCAAATCAGCCTACTGTGAATCATTACTTAGTTAACTCACTTTCACATTCAAAAACAATATAAACTTTTGACCATATTTTTCTAAATAGTGAAGGTTAGCTATTACAGATACAGCTTACAAATCCTCATGTAACTATTACAAGTCCTTAGACTAGGAGACAGAATAACTACCATACAGTCTAATTTTCTATTAAACCTGTAAAAGCTTTTGGCTCTTGACATTTTCTGTTGGTAATTTCTTACATGGCTGGAGTATTTTTTTTTTCCAGCCTGTGTCTACAGCTATAACGAGCTTCTATGATTGCAAAGATAAGGATTAAGAATGAAATAGAGGTCAGAAGAAATGGCCTTAGTCTCACAGTGAATTCCCCCAAAAATTGCAAGTGTAAATTGTACACATTTTGCCAGAGTAGGGATTGAGAACTTGCAGCCCTGGGCCAGAGGCTGTGACACCATTTCACATAGTGGCAGACACATTTTGGGGAGTAATTTTTTGTTTGAAAATTTACAACTAGTATGTGCCTGAAAACTGAACACCTGCCTCAAGACAGAACATCAAAGACAACCTTGCCGAAAAAAAAAAAAAAGGTAGAGATTGTCTCTGTATGGGAATTTATTATAAAAAAAACCCCAAAACTAAGAACTTCTTTTCTTCCTACCATATTTCTGAAATGTCAACTTACCACAGAGTTGGAAAACAATTGTCTCTATGGAGAAGCAAGAGACCAAAAATCTGCAGCTCTGGTTTTCCAAAGGAACAGATTGCGGATACACATCTTCCAAAAATAAGTCTTGGGAGGTCAGAAAAAGGGAAGAAAACAAAGTAACTTGCATAAAAATAAATGAGCAAATACTGAGAATATTTCCATGTCCAGAGTGCAGAAATCTTAAAAAGTAAAAAGACAATGCAAAAGTGATCTGGATTCCCCAATCAAAAGAAACTAGTTTCATTTGTTCCCTCCCATAATAGAGGAAGGAGGAATACAATGAAAGAAGCTGATAAAGCACGACAGGAATTTCTTGTATTTACACACACAAGTAGAAAGGAAAAGGTAATGTAAACTTTTATCAAATTTTTTAAGGAATAATTGACCGAACACATTAAAATTTAAATTTTAATTCCTTATTTTAAATTTTCCACTGTCTATAATGCTGAAGGTAACAAATTCTACCAGTCAGACCAAACAGCAAAGATATACATCCTAATGAGTTGGAGGTCAGGTCCAAAACTGTTGTCCCTTCCTCTCCCCAGAAATAAATGTTTCCATAGCGTTAAGTGAATCTATCTTTCAAAGCGATTACTTAATAAGTAAAACGGTTAAATTTGCAAATTCATTGTCATCACATGAAGAACGAGGTAAATATTTGAATATAGTTTCCTCCAAGGCTATGTATGTGCTCAGTGGTTCCCTCGTGATCCTAAACAAAACAAATCGGACCTTCCCATTATTTCCCTTAAAATTCAAAGCACATGGGAATTCAAAACTCCAGGAAGCAGCGATGGGGGATCCAAACTAACTACAATACATCTCTGACTCCCAGTCAAAGCAATTACTCAGCTTAAAGCTTCAAATCTGTGTCAGTATGGATCCTACAGTATGTTGACCCACAAGCAACTGGGAATAAAGAATTACATTGCATCCTTGAAGGAGCACTAAGAAGCAGATGGGTGAGACAGTTACAAGTGAAACCCAGACAAACACATACTTCAGAGGTAGCAAAATATCCACAGATATACCTCCAGGTGAAAATTCTACAGATATGGTAGTAACCAAACTTTTTTTCCAACTTCAATTCAATGGGAAACAATTTAATAATAAAAAAAAAGTCTTTTAAGTCATTCCAAAAAGAAAATGGAAGCTCAAGATCTATTGACTATAAGGTTAGCTATGGCTTTGCCTCTATCAATACATATCTTTGAGTTAATAAATTCTGATACTCAGTTTGCTGAAAAAAAATTAGTAGCTTTTTGGTAGGGTTTTTTTTTTCCTGGCAGGAAACTGCAGCCACCTACAAAAGCACTGCTACCACTGTTTTTCTTATTCTCCTCCTACAGGTAACAGGCACCTATGGCTGCCATCCCTAGGATAAGCACAGAGCCCTCCAGGATTTACTGGTTTCCAAACATTCTGAAAACTCACTGTAGAATTTTCCAGTGTAGGAAGTTATTCAATATTCAATAACTATATATCGTAACTAGAGCACTAGCCACTGTTATATCAAATTGTTCTGTAAGGCTTCAGATAAACAAATAGATTGAACAATAGCAAGTCAAGCTGTGAGTGTATGACACAATCCTTGTAAGTAATTTAGCCACACCTCAACTGTCACAGAATTTATCCATAGAAGAAACAATGCTAGACATTACTTCTCAACACAAAATATGCTGATTTTCCACACAGCATGCAGCTCACTCATTATTACATGGTGCCATGACAAACTTTGCTTCAAGTTTATGCTTTAGGGTTTACCTCTTTATTCATATGCACGCTTCTACCCTAACTTTCTCAAATATGTCTCCTTGTATTATAAAGATCTCCAAGGCTTTCTTGTAAAAATTTTTAATCTCAATAAGACAAGAGAAAGAGGATGGTGAAATGAAAAGTCACTCTGTTCAAAAAAGGAGAGCATATCTGGGGACTTTGGCTTGTTCTATGTATTTTCACTGTACTTACTGTAAAACCATAGCATTTAAGAGTGCCAAAATTCTATTTTACTAAATTGTTACCCTGCTTTAGAACATATGCTAAACCAAAGCCAAGTCTTAAATGTTACTATGAGATACAATTAACATCAAAATGCAATTTCAAGTGTGTATGTACCTTACTCTATTCAAGACACAGCAATTTCTTGCTCAACTGCTCTAACAAACATTGCACATAGCTGATACCATGCACCTAGGAAACTTTCTCCATATAGTATCGTTTAGCTATATAATCCAAACATGTTAGATAAATGAAAACTGTCGATATTACTCTGTCCCTAACCATGTGATGATAAACACCACCACATGCAAGGTAAGACAAGCAGCAAATGCATTAACTGTCTTGTTCTGGAAGAGAAGCATCTCAGCAAACAGCAGCACAAACTAGAACTATGTTAGCTACTTAAGAAACCTTGACAAATGACAACCTGATGTCTGAGGGTCCTGTGAGGAGCCCTTAGAGGAGGACTGATCAGAGGAGGATGACTGTGGCGCTGAACCCTCAGCTAGCTCTCGCTGTCTCTGTTGTTCTGCCTTCTTAAGCCTCAGTCGCTGTAGACCCCTACGGATTATAGCTAACTCAGGTCCCATTAACTCTGACAAACAGGGAAGGTAGGGGGGGAAAAAAAAAAGTACGTAAAAGAAAGAAGCATTGAACATACAATATACAGAACAAGGAGGAGGGGTGGGGGGACTGACCAAAGAGAGAAGCAACAGATACTAAGTGTAATTACAGTGAAAAAGATTATGTAAATTATTTACTAACATCCAGAAATTAGAAAATAAAATATTGAAATTGTTTTTCTCTTTCTCAATGGATGAATCACAGGAGTTAAAAGTTCAGGATTCATGTCATACAGTACACCCCCCTCCCCATCTCCAACACTTAAACCATTTAAAAAAGAATTATTTAAAGAAAATAGATAGATCCTGACTGATTCAAAACAAAGCAAACAACAGAAGTATTCATTTTCATGTTCCTAACAAACATAACAAATGAGAATATTTGTGGTGTAAAATTATGCAACTGTGGTCTACAGGTAAGTTTTCAAAATGAATGTGATAGCTTCCTGATGTGAAAAAAAAAATTAGTACAATTTTGATCAAAACAAACCTATTAAAAAGGTAAACTGGGACTATGGAAATAGGTGGCAGAACAGCATCTCACCAAAAAATACACTTTACTATGAACTATTTTTTTAATCTCAGACATTACCAGCAGGTGAGGATTCAAAGTCTGAAAACACCGTTAAGTGGGTCCTACAGACAAAGTAATTTATTGGATCATAAACAATTCTTAGTATCATTCTTTTAACAAACTATTCTTTCATTTCCATCTTTAGAGACTTCACTGCTTTCGTCGTTTTGTCTCTATTCATTTGTCAGTTATACCCTTTTGGCATGTACCAGTCCACTGCCTGACTAACAGTATTTTTTGCAAACTGCTATAAAAATAGGTGTCCAAGTAATTTTTTATTCTTTCCATGCTCTTTGCAGATTTCCTCCACTTACACAAGTGCTGTATAGTAAGCACTTCTCTTTATACAACACAGATTATGACTTTATTAGCAATAGCTGAAACACAACATTGACCTGAATCGCAGCTGAACTACTCTCATCTATAACATAGTATGGTAGAGAAGCTAATTCAGACTCAAATAGTCCTATCAAATGCTCTAGCTAGTTCTCCTATAAACTGCTAACCTAGAACTATCCTGAAAGTATACATATCAAGGGCACTCAAGTATTTTGTAGATACGAGAAAATCTGCAAAGAAAAAAAAAAATCAGTGCTATGAAATATTAAAATACTAGAGAGCATTACATTGGCATATAACCTTTCATCCAAGCAAAAGCTTTACAAATGTTCTGTAACCCTTATTCACTCAGTGAAGCAAGCAAATATTAAATTTTCTTTCATAAAGAGGAAGAAACCCAAAGAGAGAATCCAGTCGTTCAGAAATTAGTGGCAGGCACCAGTTAACAGAGAATAGGCATGAGCTCTAATGTCCTCAGTCTAATACCACTTCTGGGAAATACATCCTGCCAGCTTATGTCTGATGAGGTATAACACGAAGGAAAAAGATATACCTCCTAAAAGGAATATGGCAAAGAGATTTGCTATGAATAGTTTTCATGTGCCATGAACATTTATGGAAATTAGAACTCCAAACAGTCTAGAAAATGCTTTTAAGGAAATTTCAATGATGTCTAAAATTGCAGTTTTCAGTACTTGCTGCTGATTCAGTTGCACTCAGTCCAGAGACAGTTACAATTTAAGATGTAACAAGAATTACAATTTAAAATGTAGAGAGATAACTACTATCCTGAATATGCTCAATGACAACACCTTTAAACACATTTCAGAATCTCTAAGCAAATGTTTATTTTGCCAGCAAGTGGAGTGAGGAAATAGAAATGGGAAAAAAAAACCCCACTAAATAACAAACAAGAAAACCCACAAAACAACCCCAAAACCACTAGTTATTGCCACTTTCCCATTCAAAATTTAAAGGCAAAGGTACCTTATTAGTCATTTGCCTCCCTATGACCCCTCCCAATGGTACCAATGTGTATCTGGAATATTATTTATGGGGAAAAAAACATTATTATATTTTACAGTTTGTTGTGTCTGATGTTTATTTGTGGTTTAAAACTACAGCATCTTAAAACTAATGTAAAAAATGAATTAATGGTTTACACTGAATGGGCCGAGCAGGGCAAGAAAATAATTTTTTTTTCCTTAGTAGCAAGTATGAAAATCTCCAGCAATTTTTCTGTCTCATTATTTAAAAAAAAAAAATAAAATTATTTAAACATACTGACAGGATCAGGCTACTGAGATTTTGCACTGATCTTGTTGATTATTTGCAACTTACTCAAATGTTCCAAATGTATTCTTCTAGAATATACATTCTGATAGAGACACTTATCCCAACAAGCTCCAGCACTGAACCATTTTTGTACTGACTCTATTTTGAACATGTACTTTTTAAAAACATTAAGAGATGAAGTAAGTAATTCAGATGTAGAAGCTCAAATGCTCACCACATGGCATATTTTCTGGAACACCATACCAACAATATATTTGAATTATAATACATATGCAAAGGTATTGCTATTTCAAAGACAGGATTACCACCAGTGCCTGTGTTCGGTACAGAAATCTGCAGAAATGATTTATGGAAAGCTGTTTATAAGCCTGTTCCATTTTGTAGTATGAATTCATGCTCCAATTCTAAATAAGTCATCACCCGAAAACATATTCTTCATGTGCTAACTCTTTGCTACAATATTCAAACTTGCATCTACCACCACTTTATGCAAAATGATGGCTGAAAGCCTCTTCCTTTCCTTCTCCCATTTTCCAAAATGCTTCCCCAGTTATCCATCTTTCACAACACACCTCTATCTGGTCTTCCTGTATTTAAACTACTATTCCTATTATCATTTTCCCTATCCTGTCACCTCAAAAATCAGCAGGTTTTATTCACCTCTAAATGCAGCTAAACAAACTCAGGGAATCCTGTTCTTGATGCAGAGTGCAGTGTTTTCACATTTATAGACTAGAGACCATAAGTAAATAAAATCTAGTAACTGAGCACCCTCATGGGTTACGTAAGTATACAAACATTGCAAAAATGGAAATTCACATTCAAGCCTACCCATTCATAAACGCATTGCTACTGCTCTGCCATGACCTGCTCCCTCTGCCCAGGAGCTCCCTCTCTCCCTGAACTTGCCCAAGTTATCCAAAGACTTGTTTTACAGTAAGTGTTTTAAAAGCAGTGCACACTAGACAAGATGCTTACTAGGTGTGCAAACATAGAGTACTATTAAGTTTGCTCCTGCAGGAGTCCTGTAGACAATTTAGAGATGGCACCTGGCCCTGATGCTAAAATCTACATACAGCAATAAAGAATACCACATAAAGTTTTGTTTGTTTCTGTGGGTTTGGAGTTGGGGTGGGTCATGGTGACTTTTTTCCTGGTGGTTTTTTTTTTTGGTTGGTTGGGTTTTTTTGTTTTTGTTTTGGGTTTTTTGTTTGTTTGTTTGTTTGGGGGGTTTTGGGGGGTTTTTTGTTTGGTTTTTTTTTTTTTTTTTTAAAGAATCAGCAGCCAAACTGTTTGGGTGTAGTCAAAGAATCTATCAAACATTATACAGTAAATTAGAAAATACTCACTGCCTGTCAGCAAAACCACCACCACTACCCCTTTCAAAACTGAATATATGGAGAGTCTTAAGTCCAAAGTAACACTGGGAAAGAGGAAATACTCTTACAGAAGAGTTCAATTAAGAAAAAACAACTTCAGCTTCATGCTAGCAGAATAAACTTTTACTTAGCAATTCAGACAGATTCCAAGAAAAAGAGGAAAACACTTTTTATAGTCAGCATGCATTCTTTAAAATGCAGGGTAGAAAATGCATCATAATTCCAGAAATGCTCTCTAGTGCATTATCATAATGCAACCCACAAAGTTTCAGTGACATAGCTTGAAGCAATTACTTTGAATATGGGACATACTCTCCTGGCCAGTGTGAACTCCAGAATATACCATATACTTTTAAAAATACATAAATAGATCAAAATGAACCCTTGATAATGGTATGTGTGTTCTTTGGTAGCTATCCCTATGTACCAAAGATAGTGGCAGCTAAACTGAGTTACATTAGAATTAGAGTAGACCCCTTCATCAATTTTTTGTGTGCATATTGTGAAAAACTTGAGATTGCAGCAAGCTGACACCAATACTAATAAAAAACATAGATGACTAAAAGCCTCTGCTACTAAACAAGGTTTCTAGCATTCACTTATTCTAGAAATAGTATCTGGACTGGGTGTATTGTCATGCTTCTTCTCGCTATTTGTTTCCTCTAAATAAGTATCAGGCTAGTTGTAAGGTTTGAAAGGGTGAGAATGATACATTTAATGAATTTCAACTTATGTCTTTAGCTTCCCTGTCTTTCAGATACCTAATCATTTCTCACCTGTCCCAAAGATTTTGGCTGCAGCAGCCACAGCACACTGAATGGCACGCTTTTCCCTGGGAAATCCCCATCTCTCCTTTACTCCAGAACATCCAGTTTAGGGCCTCAAGATGCTATCAGTCATCTTTTCCAATGACAAAGACCTTGATTTTTTACAACAGAATTGGTACAAGACAAAAGGTGAATTTATAGAAAAAAACATGGGATTTTAAAATAATCAAGTCTGAATCTGTAGGTGTTTCAGATCACGTCCACCTTTCCACCACAACTGTGAGGCCTAGAAATTCACTTTAAAAAAGTGAAAATGAACTCTTGTGCAAATATTTAACTCCAAAGGATGTGGCATCTTTTCCTGCATAGAGATGGAAAAGGGCAAGTCAAAGCATAAGGTGCTCTTTTACTACCCACATAAGTTTCTGACATTGACAGTGGAATACACTTTCTTCTTTTTCCCACAATAAGAATGTAAGTCTGTATTAAGTACAGATTAGTTTCTTGAAGATATACAAACTTAAAAATCAGTATGTAGTATAATTTATTAACCAATAATGGAATATCATGCAAGGTGGGCCCTGTCTATCCAGATACTTTTGAGAAGCAAAAATATAACATTGCTGACTCTGAAATGTTGAGGATGTAGATTCCTACTGAAGGAGACACTCTCTACTTCTATTGTAACAGGTATAGGTTCTCCTATTCATTGCACTGATGCTGCTACAGCCAAATGACAGTTGAAGAAGTGTTACCTCTACACAGATGTTACTTATACTCCATGATGAGAACAATAAGTTTAGAAAAAACAAGCAATAATTTTATTTCTACTTCAAAGGACAATACTGGCTATCCCCTTTGAGATTCCCTCTTCAGACAAATGTATAGAGCTGATGGTTTTACTCCTTCTTTAAACCACAGCTGCAGTCACTTGGTGACTATAAAATACCTAATCTCATTAAGGATGTGCAAGAAAGAAACCAGACTGAGATCAATTACTCAAAATATCCTAAAATAAAACTGTTTCTTATTGAAAGCATTTTTCATAAAAAACAACAAGATGGATTTCTTCTCACCAGACTGATGGAGCACAGGTTGAGCTGAGGCCCCTAAAGAAGGCCTTTGTTCATTATCAGGAGAGGATAATAATGAAGTTGAAGGGGGACTTTCTGTTGAAGATGATGTTGAAGGAGCTTGGGCTGACATTGTAGAAGACGAAGATGATGGAAGTTGTTCAGAACCATCTACTTCCATTGCAGTTTCTGATTCTGTACTAGGTTGCACGTTATTAGTAGCAGGAGCATCTGTCCGATTAGTCCCACCTTTGATTAAAAATAAAAAGCAAGAAGAACAAGAGCCCAAAGGTAAACTTATTCTGTCTCTAAAAATCCCTTTGCATTACCATTCATATGGCAAACAAGCATGCTCAGTTCTTCAGAGTGCACTAAAATTTTTTAGTTTACACCTCAGAAATGCTGATATGCAAGGCCAGTACATCCAGTATAACCATACTTTCTGTTGTAATTATTATTCTTGAAAAGAAGGAAATCACCTCTGGACCGTGATCTTCCTCGTCCTCGATTGCTTTGTGCAACTTCACTAGCTTCTTCAAACCATCTTGACAGCATGTCTGACATCCTCTGCATTAGAGAGACATTAGGACTTTGCTCCCCTGTAAAACAAGTAATGCTAAGTTTTTCTCTACAAGCTTACAAAAGCATTCATTTCCCCCCACCCCATTTCTTCTTCCATAAAAAAAACCCGGCCCTGTAGGCTACGTAACTAGTAATCCCCTGAACCATTTCCTTTTTTCCTCACAACAGTCCAGCAAGAATTACCGGCTGAGCATGGCACCACATAAAAACCAACAGTCCTTCCTCCTTTTCTGTTTTACAATTACCTGGAGCTTTGTACATATGATGTTGTGAAATTTGTGTAATTCAGTTTTAAATGCTGGTTAAATAAGTTAAGAAAGCCTAGATTTTTATGTTTTTCCAGCTAATTATAAAATAACCAATTTTATCATTAAACGATGAAAGAGCAAAAAGACTAACATAAAATTAGCACATGATGTTTATAACATTTCCAAAAGGCTTCTTCATGACAGATTTTCCTCATAAGCACATTTTAATACAATAGCAGAGTTCTTTTCGGGTTTTTCGTTTTCACATTTTGGACCAAGCGTCAGGATCGCAAAGACTCTCAAGCAGCAAAATCTTTGACGTACTTACTTTCTACATAACTCAAAACATTTTCTTCTCATTTTATTCCTGGTTTTATTACATATGCAACAAGATTTATTTCAAGGGAGAAGATAGGAAACATTCCATTTGTAAAGGGCTGAAATAGAATTTTAATTTTTGGGTTTTGTATTCTGTGAAAAGTAGTGGTGGGTTTTTGGTTTTGGTTTGGTGGTTGGGGTTTTTTGTTTCGGTTTTTAAACACATTGGCATCTTCCAAAAGAAGACCATTCCACTGGACTGGATCATTCCACTCATACTGAAGTAAGAGCTTCTGCTGGCCCCTTAGCCACTTTGGAATTACGCTGTGTTTAAGCAACTTTTGGAAAAGTTTTGTAATTGAAGACCTTAAGAAACAGAATCCCTGTGAAGTACAATTACTTATCAAAATACATATGTGAAAACTATTTTAATACCCTGCATACAAAAGCTAACACAAAGATTCTGGAGTGTACTTGGGAGGAACATGTACAATGGGAATATGCCTCTCAAAAGGTCAGTGCTGCTACCTGCATAGATGTTATAAAAGCTGAAAGACTAACGAAATATCTGGAGCAACTGATTATCTTTCAGGACTGCATATAATCTTCACTGCTAGGATATAGCTTGAATATATCATCACTAGACCTTGCTTTCAGATTATTTGCTTGAGTTTAAAAGACATTGTTGGGAATGGAGAGGGAAGGGGAACACACCAACCCACCCTCACCAAAAACAATGCCCCTCAGTCTGACTCCAATGCCCTTGTCTTTAGCTGAGAAAGAATTTAGATAAAAAATAACTTTGCACAAAGGCAAAGCCACAACTAATTTTGATCGGAAAAACCTGCCACAAAAATTGTATCGAAAGTGTCTCTAATATGAGGGGGTATACAAATAAGGTCTGTGGAATGAAAGCACCAAGGAAGCAGAATGTAAAACTGCTAACAATCAAACCCTGTGATATTAGAATAAGGCAGCACATGATGAAATTAAGAGAGCAGTTTAAAAGAAAGGAAAGAAAGTATTCCTTTACATAGTGGGCACTGAACTTCTGGAATTTTTTGCCATAGGAAATATTATCAACAGGTTCAAAAAACGATTACAGAAACTCACAGGCAATAGAACCCTATGCAGATTCTAGAGGAACAGATGGGAACGTACCCTCTAACATATCTAATCCAGTAATTCCGAATACTGGGGGAGCAACAAAGACAACAGACTAAGGTAAGAGGACAGGCTTATGTTCTCTCCCTAAACAGCATCTCCTGTTGCCTGTGTTGGACACAGAATCCTACTCTACATGGATCAATAGTCTGATACAGCTAGACACTTCTATTCTAGTTTGGGGAATCAGGAAAATGAGAAAACCAACACAGAAAATCTGGAAAGGGAAATGGTAGGTGGAAAAGGGAGACAGATTTAAGTGAACTAGAACAAGTACTTGTACCCCCACAACCTGTCACATTTAAACAGAAACACATCATTAGATGAAGAGTTAGATGAGTGACAAAGCATCCTCTGCCGTGCTTTACTGTCAGAAAATGGGATACCAAAGTGTAGCTTTGGAAATGCTCTATCTACTGAAATCTCAAGTAATTGAGTAATATATTATGAACATGAAAGTATAAGCATAAAAATTTAGTCTCTACATGTATTTTATAAAATAAAGTGAAAGGTACAATATTAGAATCCTATTGCTTTGAATTTCAGTCCCCTAATGTAACCATTACAGAGCGTTTCATTTGTAACTTTGACTGCATATGAGGCTTGACTACAAAAAGGGAAATACATATCTGTGTTACTACATGACCAATGACAATGAAGTAAGCTCCTCTTGATTTACACCAGCCTAACTGAAGCAACATAATTTTTCTGGTAAGACTACTTTCAATTTAGACATTTTTAAAAGTCACTGTAGAATAGCAGTTCTGTGTTAAACTCTAAGAAAGCCATCTTAAGACCTGGCTGATTCTTAAAACATGCACAATTTAATCTGAAGCACTTCCATATTTCAGGAATACTTAAGAAAAATTGGAAAACACACCCCTCCCCCCCCAAAAAAAAACCCAAAAAACCCAAACAAAAAAACCACAACAAAAAACCAATCAAAATAAAACACTCAAGCAAAGACAACAACCCCCTGCCAACAGCAAACACTTTACCATCTCTTTCTCGTTCACTCTCAGGCCTTGCTCTTGGTCCAGTATCTGACCAATCCCCTCTTAGCCGCAAACGTTTAACAGGAGGTTGTCGTAACTAGGGAGGGAAAGAAAGGAAAAAAAAAAAAAAGGAAGAGAAAGCTATTTATGTTGGACAGTACAGAATTCTAAGTCTAAATATAAATGCAATACTTCTATTTTCCTAAGTTACATAAATTTGTATATGTCCCAAAAAAATGGAATGTCAGCTGTATGTTCAGATCAACTATGAATAAGCACAATAAAAAGCAAGAGTTTTAGCTACACAGAAGTTCAGTCTAAATCAATCACTCTGATAACTAATGCAGCTTTTATTTTATGCAATACTTACTTCACTATGTTAATTGAGGCTTTCTATACTGAACAATAATAATTAAGGTTTTTCAGAATTCAGCCTGAATTCTGCAAAAGTATTTACCTCTTCATGTTAAAAACTACATGGCAGTTTCAGTTTAATGAAATGTGGATTTGCAATTAAGCAAAAGGAAAAAGCAATCAGGTGTTAACAAACCAAAGAAATTTTATGAAAATAAACTTTATTTCTTAACCTGTGTCTTTTAAAGGAAGGAAGTATAAAACAAGTACTATATAGGTAGTGTTATTTTCAGTGACTTGAGGAGAAACAGCTAGTGCTTTGAACATTCAGAAAGGCAGTTCAGAGTTCGAAATTAAGTGTGTTGGCTGGATATTTCTGGCTTAAAAAAAAAAAGGTGAATAGTTGTGTTGACAATTAAATTATATGCAAAACCCCTGTGGTGAAAGCATATTAAGCTAGCATTTCAGGAGCCAGCAGATTCAGGAAGAAAGCTTTACAGTCCTTCTACTCTATATACCTTAAAGCCAGACTCAAATAAAAACAGCATTTAAGGAAAATCATCCAGCAAGAAGAGATTACAGGACATATTCTGTGCCCACAAAACAAAAGAATACGTAGGATCTGTTATTAACAGGTGGTCACAATCTTCTATCTCTATAGTGACTGGACAGTCAATTCTCCACTAAATTACTTCACATCAGATTAATATTACATAGAAGAAAGGGAGAAGTGCAGAACTGTTCGTGCATCACAATTTTTCTGGGTTCCTCTTTGCTTTCTCCTGCCTCAGCAAGGTAACAGTGTAAGTCAGCTGGACATTCTGCCTCAGTCCTAGGAATCTACACCCTCTTCTGATCAATAATAGTTGTACTAGTACTAGCAGCCTGTGGCCCAGTAAATACAGCATGGTCATTGCTAGTAACAGGCTACAGGCTTAATAGGAAGCTAACACCACAAGCCTCGCACTTGTCAGGCTTTGTCTGAACTTCACTTACTTGGAGCCTTCTTTTAGATCATTTAGCTGCAACAGCAATTGTCTAGCACCCAGATGATTATCACCTAATTTGCTTTAGTTTTGCTTAGATTTACATAGATGTGTGGTGTACAACCTCTTGTTAATGTTTTTGATATATAGAGGAGCTCCAGCTAGCTAAAAACATGCAGGAAAGAACTACCTATGACCACAGGATACTGATGCAGCATATAAAGTAGTACATCACTGAATGTGGTGAATACATGATAAATATTTTGAATACAAAGGAGTATTTATACTTGATGTCAAGGAATATGCTTTTGGAGGTAGGGAAAATAACAAAGAATACACCTCAATTACAAGAGTGACCTGCCACTTTTGCTGGTCTTATAACCTGAGGTTCACATAGATGCCTTCTCATCTTTAGGAGAGGGAAACCAGACAAGAAAGAAAACCAGAATGACAAAATATTGTAAATATATAAATAAAAAAATATATTGTAAATAGGCAAATTTTGTAACACAATCTACTTGTCCCATCTCAGTCTATGAACGGCAACATTAATTTAAGATTAATTTAAAGGGAAATACAACTGATAAGTGTGCCAAAAGAAAAAAAAAATATAAACATGAAAACAGGTCATCTTAATCACTTGCCTCTTCCCGTCTCTCTTCAGCAGATGGAACTTTAAGTTCTCGTGCTGTGTCATCCTTGGGATCAAATAAGTATATGTAATCCGAAGAGTAGCTAACAAGGATCTCTTGACCATCTTCACTATAACACAGAGATGTTACTCTGCAGGACTTGTTATTGAGATGAGGAGGAACAAAACGTGCCACCATTCCAACAGTGCCCCTACCAGCATAATTCCCTATATTAAAATATAAAAGGGGGGGGGGAGAAAGAAATGACACATTTACTATTGCAAATTTTCAACCGTTTCGATACGCTCCTTATTTAACATCCAACAAAAGATGATCAGAGAAAAGCTAAGTATCCTGTAGCTTCTGCATTAAATTGGATCTGAATAGTGACATATCAGATCTAAGTAGTATTTCATTTTTTTGTTTACAAACACTATGTACATTATAAAAATGTAAACACAAACATATATTAATATGGGCACATACCCATCACATGATGGTGTGTGGATGCTATCTGTCAAATGTAGTACAAAAGGAAATTTTGCAATCTAAGGACATTTACACAATAATAATGCAGGTCTGTATCTACACACAAATTAGAAAGGAATTCATCACATGAAACTGAAAATTTAGGACATACATCTCCTCTTTTCTACCCAAAAAGTTTTAAAAAATACTAGTTTTTATTAAGACATAATAACACTGTCACTTTGAAACCGCAGAACTAGATAGTACGTTGGACTTCGCTTCCCTGACAACTGACCTCCATTCCACACAGTAAAACAATCTTAAATTCTAGAATTACATGTTTGTGAGCAGATAGAAGCTACTATAAGAAGATCTAACACTGAGAAAAACAGACTGATCCCAAAACTTCATAATTAGCCATGTAACTGTTTCCTGCATGGCATATCTGTTGTGGCTCAGTATGTGCAACAGTCTGTCCTTGACCACAGACAAGTTCAGAGCTTATCATCATCTCACACTACGTAAGGACTGACACAGAAAGTTTTAAATGAAAATCAATAGTTTGCTCACTAGTCATAGAATACTTCACCTCATTAAATAAAAAAAACCCCAAAAACAAAAAAACCCACCCCAAAACACAAATCCACACGCACAACCTCAAAACAAACAACAGAACACTATACCAATATATCCAGAAAAATTACAATCTTCAAAATTTTGTGCTTTCTCTCATTTACCCTATAGGCCAGCATACCTGAATTCATCTTATTCCTGTATTGTTAAAATACAAGAGCAGGTACATAGTACCTTTTAATCAACCCCCAAGAATCTGTTCCTCAGGGAGTTCTCACAGAATTCTGCTGACCACTGTGATGAAAGGGAGAGATCTTATATGAACATTAGCCTGATGAGAGGGGTATTTTTACGTTTATTGGGTGATTTTTACTGTTTCCTTTCTCCTCCATCACAATCATCAACGGGAAAATGCTGCAAGAAATGACAGATTTTGTGACACTGATTACTTGCGTGAATGTGTATGCACAGCTACGTATATTAATTTATGTGTGTCCAAACAAACACTGATCATACACTGTAAGAAGGAGATATGTTAGAACTACATAACGTGCTTTTACTTGTCCCTTGAAATTTTTTTATAATATCCTTAGGTAAGCATCTGAAGCATGCTAGCTTTCACCTGAAGAATTTGTAGCTTTTCAGTGAAATTATGCTAGATATAGCAACAACTACTGCAAAGCTAAGCATATTGCGTGATATTATAGAGTTCATAGAGTTCATGTGTTCCTTCCCAGAAGAAGCAACACATTCCAGCATGACAGAGTACAAGAAGATAAGAACTTAATTAAAATTCAAGTGGACCACCACAGGCTGCGATCACTAGCTTTTTGGAATCTTGGAATCACATGTTTCAAGACAAAAGAAAAGACATTACAAAGTGTCTTTTTCTGCATTTCGTATACAACGTATTCTAAGATGGATGAAGAGATTAAGTTCACTTACTTGAAAGATTTCTGTATTAGCAAATATTAGAGTGAAATGACTATTATTACAAAGCATAGTTCTCAGAGAATAAAGTTACACTTCCCTCAGTATTACACTTCAGTCATTCACCATCTATTTTGAAAAAAAGAAGCTGAAATTGAACTGCAAATGGTTAGAAAAGCTTACTGTAAAGTATGGTTCCTACCTGTTGCTCTTGTACCAAGCATTCGTCGATCATATATTCTTACTGAGCTATCAGAACAACCCACAGCAAGATAGTATGGGATTGGTGGACAGATAGCAACAGAAGTGGCAGCACGCCGGCAGTTTATTAAAATATCCTGGAACGAACAAAAATACAGCATTCAAATAATAGCTCTGAACATTAGAAGTATAATTCTATTTTTTACTTCAGGACACAGGCCCATTAGTCAAGGAGGTTTTAAGAAAACTAGTTCTGGCCCTGTGAAGACAGATTGTAAATATGTCAAACAGAAAAGCCACTGCAAAGAAGGAAAACTATCAGAGAAAGAAATATAGTACAAGATCAACTAAAAAAGAAAACAAACAAACCAAAACATACCACAGGAACAAACATTTAAGAATATATAAGCATAACAACTACAGATTTATAAACTAGCTTGCACCTTGGATTTTCCTATGGAAACATAGATAACTCTTGAGTCAGAAGAGTACCAAATACACAGAAAAAGTCTAAATTAATTTAAAAGGATCAGAATAGATTTTACATACAGGCAGATAATTGGATAGAGGAAAAGAAAGAAAGAAACACCTAGAACTGGTAAATATGCACAAAGCAGAATAAAATTGATCGAGAGTAGTAATACATTCTTTGGTGTCACTTTTTCTCCAATATTAAAACTGTTTCTGGAATCCAAACACAGTGGACACCACCAATACCTTACCTTCTAGGGAGTAATACCAGTGACTATTTTGATCTAGTATAATTCATTACCAAATCTTTTCTTACAGAGGGACAAAGGATGCTCAAGAACACAAGGCTGCAAATGATTTTCAAGGCTCATTTTTTGCTTCCAACTCCACACTCTATAGTAACTAATGTAAACCAGACCAAGAGATTTAATTTCAACATAGATTCTTTTCTACCGTATCTGAAGCCTCACACCAAAGTTCATAAGCTAAAAAATGCCAAAGGAGACATTAAAATAAATTAAAAAAAAAAAAAGAAAGAAAGAAAAAAGACTCCCCAAACTTTTTTTGTTTCTTGGGAAACATGTTGTCATCTCCACCAACGACCCTGAAATCTATTATTTCTAAAAGCCTTACCAGAATTCATATCCTATGTTTGTATGATGTACAGCTCTACATTTAGGTCATCTTTATTAAAAGATTTCACTCTTACATCTTTACAATCTTCCTTTGTGCAACTTGTTTTGATTCGAGTATCAAACCATCTTACAGTGCCATCTTCACCACAAGAGAGGAAAGTATAGGGATCATTTGGTACTGTCATAATCTGCTCAAAAAAAAAAAAAGTATTAATACTTCCAGAAATACCATTAATTTGAAGATAAAAGCCTTAACATTTTGAGCAGCAGTAAAGACTGAAGCAATTATGGCTCAAGTCAAGCTTTCTATTGAAATGAAGAGGAAAACTGAAAAACTGCTGATGTTTCTTCATTTTCAAGAAAAGGTTTGGACTACTGAAGTTAAAACAGACTGTGGAATGTCACATAAGATTAAATATTTACAGGTCAAAGCTTACAGTTATTTCTACTATCTTTTAATAAGCAACATACATTTACTGCAATCAGTTTTCAGATAAATAATCAATTTGCTGCAATAATTCAACAGAAGCTCAGTTTATTCTCTATCAAGTAACAGAAGACAATAACAAACAAAACCCTCAGAAGTCTGAATTACATTAAAATACTAGATGGCTTTTATTCCCATTGGGCCATTGCTCTACGTTCAAAGTAGTCCCTTGAAGCAACTATCCATTAAAGGCTATTACTAACCTACCCCATCATTGCATTTTTTTTTTAACTTTTTAAGAGCAGACTGTATTGTACCATTTTCCTGACCTCAGTCCTACTCAAACTAGTGAGACTCCATCTGAGTCTCCCCATGTGTGGCTTCACTCAAGAAGGCCTCCTTAAGACAAAATA
This sequence comes from Morus bassanus, assembly GCA_031468815.1. Classification (NCBI taxonomy): domain Eukaryota; kingdom Metazoa; phylum Chordata; class Aves; order Suliformes; family Sulidae; genus Morus; species Morus bassanus. The sequence continues at coordinate 119,322,032 of CM062568.1, read as the reverse complement.
AAAAGGCAAACAACCATAACGTTAAAACTAAATTCCACAGGTCAATGAATGCTCATGAAACATCATGGTTTTATATGCTATCCCTTAAATACAAAACAGAGAATGTTGTAGAAACTAGCAGTATTTTTCTTTTCCTACACTACTGCTATTATCAGTAATGTCATAGAAATTTATAAAGCTACAAAAAAAAAATCAAAAATAGCATAAGACACTAATTCAACACAGAGCAAATGAGTGATTCTTTAACACTTTTTATGTGATGACTTATTCCCCCTTCTGCCCCCCCCAAACTCTTATTAAAAGTAATCTATGGATATCTGTTAATCTCTCTACCTAAAGTGGGATTGCAAAGGTAATCTCTGCAGAATTCAGCATTTCTTCTTGTAAGGCTCAGTATATTAACTGAGACAATGTGTGCTGTGCCAAATCTTATTGCTGACAAACAAGAAGTTTAACAGACAGAACAAAGCCAAGGTTTTAACAACAATGGAACAATAAACTTCTGAGCTATGACCATTATTCACCAATATGTTAGCGTAACCTATTGAAAAGTGTTTTTCACTACACATTCACTCAAATTAATTTAATGAGTGTAGTTATAAAAGCCAACAATTGTTCGTCAATCCACTAAATCCTTCCAGCATTTTTGCTGTATTTCGATGCACAGCTTTCACTGAAAACATTTACTTTGTTCTAAGAATATTGCTGAATGTGGTGTAACACAGCAAGCTCTTATTTCTAGTAGCTGTATTTTATTTTTGTTAACACTGATACTATTTCACAATATACATGTAATAGTTTAGTACATACCTCCACTTGCACATGCGAATTTTTATGCAGGGTGTTTAAAAACATACTAAGTACTTTATAAGCACTAAAATAGAGAAATTGAGAAGTGCAAAGTGCAGACTCCAATAATTAAGAATAATTGTTACTACATTTAAGCTCAACAAGTACACATTATATACATTAAATCTTTTTTTACTAACTAAAAAATCATTTTCTTTTTAACTTTAAAAATATATAGCAATATGACCATTTTACTGCATTGAAAATATGAAGGTTATGAGTTGTCCATAAAAATTTCTTTCTGAAAGGCAATTAACATGAAGGGCAATAAAGAAAAGCTTTTGCCTGAGTAAAAATAAACTTGTAACAGCCTTGTGTTTCAAGAACTACTCTCTCCCTCTCTGCTTATTCTATCCCCCCAAGAATTAAAAACAATTGTCCAATTATCTCACAGTTCATAACAGTCTACACAAATTTCCACATTCCTCTGTTTCAATGGATGTTTTTGTAATGTCTTAAACTGTCACAAATTCCAAGTTTAAAATGCAGTATAAATTCAAATGACATTCAAATTTAGAATTAGTACCTCAGGGGCAGATGATGGTAGCTTTTGTTATTTAGAGAATCCAATGAGTCAAAGTTCTATATTTAACATGATGATGTGATTACATACAGCTGGGCAGTAACATCATGATATTTTGAAATTATTTTCCCACTCCAGAAACCTCTCAGTGACAAAGTTGTGTTATGTCAGAAGCTGAAGCTGTATCTCAGCCATTTGCTTAAAAACCCCTGCTATTTACTTTGTTATACTTTCATATGCCAAGGCTCAAAAAAGGTCTGCTATGCCACACAATAATACATGCATTTAGTGTTCAAATATCAGGTTTAAGACACAGTAACAGAATTCATAGTCTTTATACAAAGTACCTCCCAAAATGTTTTATAAACCTATCTTATCAAAGACTTTTTGAAGAGTGCCAATTTAGATACATTAAACCTCAGTGCAAAACAGGCTAAGAAAAATAACTTCAAAAAGAGACACAGTTGTTAAAATAGTCAATGTCATATAGGGGTTTTGACATTCTTTCCATTAAAAACAGTATAAACAACCAAAACAGTATCACACTACTGTCATTCAAAACAACAGTAATGCCCTCTTGTTAACATTATGTACTGAATAAAAATCATCCCCAATACCACCATTTTGATTGTGCAATATAGCGGTCAAATGTCCATGCTTTCTTCAACTAATGATTTTGAAGAAATTTACTATATTCCGTACAACTAGTTACTGTTCAATTATAGTCATTCTATATGGACAACAATAAAACTTGCATCTTGATTTGTTAGACTGTTGGGCTCTCCATATTTCTTCTACAATATTTTTCAAACTCTTACTGTCTGTTTTGACTAGTTTAATTTGTTGTACCTATCAAATTTATATTTATCATCTGGTTTAGTAGCTTGCAATGTGCATACTGCCATTACTGATGACAACACCTTGCAAAGAGACAACCGGAATCTCATATTACAGGTTAGAAGTGTTATGTTCCAGCCTGGAGCCTCCAGTACTACTCCTGACCCACAAGCACAACTGGCAGCTGCTTTCATTGAATCTTTCCAGTTTGATTACTGGTTTGCAGCACCACCTGGTGTCAGTCACTTCAGGTAATCAACCAAACTTGGTCAGCCCAAGCTCAGGCAGATCAAAACTTAAGGCGGCCACAGTGACTTCTCACGGTGACTTTATAGGCTGCCACCAACTGTTTCATTTGCAGTGCTCTGAGCAGACTAGCCCATAACCTCGAACTTCACGCACCCAAACCCACTGCTCTAATGATACTTCTACCACAACCTTCATGTCTCCTCAGCACAGTATCCATAACCACTCTCCTATTCTCAAGCTCAAAAATGTTTTATATAATACTCACAGCTAGCTACCAAGGAAACAGAGGTACCAGCTGAGTCAGTAACTCACTGCTCCTCAAGCCTGCAGCCAGCCAGCAAGGGGAGGCTCTTATTTCCCCGGGAAGACACAATGCAACAACCTGACAGACCCCCCTCCTCAACAAGGACATTTCAGCTTTAAGAAATAACATCTTGGTCTCAGATATTCTTATGAAAAGGCAGGTTTTATTTCAGATACCGAGAACATCCAATCAATTTGCAGAATCCAGAGGCTAGCATACAGACTACTATATATAGTAAACCTCAGTGAGAACTGAGGCAGTTTAAACTTCTGACTGGGGGCCACAAGGACTGATGCTATTCAAAGGAAACAGTAGTTTCTCAATCAAAACAAATCTCAAAATAAAAGCAGACAATGCAAGCCTGGGATCCAGAATCACTTTTTGCAAAACTGAAGTTTTAGTCTTGTATTAAACCCAGGCAAAACAAACCCAAAACAAAACCACAAGTCCCAGAAACAGACTGAATACCACAAGGTTCGCTCGACTGACCTACAAAGTTACCCTGCAGTCAGGAAGTGCTTTTGACAAAACCTCTAACGGAACACGTGTACTTACAACAGCAAGGATACTTTTACTACATGATCAAAAACTAATTCTGGCAGTACTTCAGCCATTTTCTTTTCCTCACACAACCTTTTCACATGCCCCCATTTTTTTAACTGAGAGTTTTAAATATCTTGTTCTCTTAGCATACACAGAAAGAAATTTAAAAGCTTGCTATGAAATCTGAGCTAAATAGTTAAAAAAGCAATGGATTTGGGATTTTTTTCCCCTGTGTGTGTACTGTGGTAGTATTAAAAAAATAAACCAAACAAAAAAATAAATCTGAAACATTTATATCCTAAGAAGGAAATAGCAGTATTTTTTAAGCACAGTAAGTTTTACAAGCAGCAGATTTTGCTGTCATTAGAATAAATAGATCTATAAATCTGATTATCTAACTTAAGCAACACACTGCTGCTTTACTTGCCTATTCATATGAACAAAACTTCCAAAGGAGGATTGAAAACATTGGCTCTAAATTTACACGTAAAAAGTTAACTAGAATACAAAATAAAGAAATTACCTAAAACTGTAAATACATTTTTCAGATTAATTTATTCACACATGCTGAAATAAGCATTTCTTAGAAGGATTTATATTGTGAAAAATGCATTAAACTACTGACAAGTTGGGGGGGGGGAGGGGAGAATAAAAATGAAAATGCAAAACATAGCCACTACCCCCACCTCTCAACCTACTTCAGAAAGAAATTCACAGTACAATTTAAATCAGTTTTGCTCGGCAGAGGATTCTTTCAGTGAAGGTGTATTCAGCTATTATATTTGCAAAGAACATGGTCTTAATGACACTACCTTTTGGAAAGTAGTCCATTTAATTTAGTCAACATATTTCTCTTTTAAAGCCTACTTTAATTAAAAAAAATAGCTAGAAGGAAGCTAGCTTTCACTTTCAGCAGTTGGTTAAAATCTTGATTGGTTGATCTTTTCTTGGTTTCAGCAGTCTGGTTAAAATCTTGGGCAACAATACAAGAAAATATGTATTCTACCTATCTTAAAATTATCATATACTTTTGTGGGGTACCTCATAAGTAGTTCCATAGTGGCACGTATACTGGCATTGTCTGTTGGTCTCTGCATCTTGTTCAACATTAGTGTAAAAAATGACTCCATCTCCGGAACAAGATACAATCTGTTTGTCGTTGGTGCATGGTAAGAATTTTGCACTAAAAATATTGGCCCTGTGTCCTGAGCGAATGGTTGTTAAAACCTGAGGAAGAAAGAAAAAGGAAGGCTGTGTCAGGTTAATATTTTCAAAGTAAATAAAGAAAGGTAAAATAACACAGACTCTGGTACTATAAAACATCAGTTATGTACAGGCCACCAGTAACCTAGAGTTTAATACAACAGAACAGAGATGCTGTCTTTACACCAAATTTCTTCTAAGAACAAAGTGCTTCCACAAGAGACACTCCCTTATGCACTTGCACAAAGTAGTCTGCAGAATGAGAGGACTGTAATGCAACTGCCACCTTTTGATTTTAAAATGTTAGTTACATATCACATCAGGTTTCTCAAAGTAAAACATTAGTCCATGGTGACAGCACAGCCAGCCAGCAGGTCAGTGAGGAGAGATTTACAAGATCTGGAATATCGTGGGTCAAGAAGAATAAGGCATTGTAATCCAAGCCAACTTCATAGACTTTAAAAATTGATGCTACTTAAACTCATTTTATAAAGGAGAGCTGAAGTTTATAAAAAAGGATGTTTTGAAACCAGTCAAAAATAAAGAAACATTTAAGAACATGATTACAGGGCAATAAACTAAGACCTGAGTTAGGCTCAGTGAATGCCATCCATCTACAGAACAGCAGAGAAGCATATAATTTACTTCACCATCACAGCTGGTTTTAAACACTTTGTGATGACTCTTTATATTTCCTAACATGCTTCGTATTAGTCTATCAAAACTGAAAAAACTCTCCATATGCTTTCCTGTGCACTAGTGAACATTCTATTCTTACTTTATTTCTCCCATCTGCAGCATTTAAACCAAACTGCGTTTTCACCACTACTAATAGGAAAAAGATACTTACCAAGTTGTTTACAGTATGAAAATTACTTCCAAATTTCCACTCAATTAACTTCATCAAAGAAAACATTATGCAAATGAAGTTGCTCTGTCAGTGATAGTTTATGCCTAATATTTCACAAGTGCTATTTCACACTTTTTAAACAATTCACACAAAAAAAGATTAACAATGTATCAGCATATTGTGAAAGGTACACAAGGCTTAGTGTTTTTAAAAAAAAAATTATCAAAATCAGGAGATATAATCCATTCATTTTATTTCAATAAATCTGCCTCTTCATTTAGATTTGTTCAGATCTGTGCATTTTACTGAAAACATTCAAAACCCAGACATTCAAAAGAAATGAGGAACTTGGTATCAAAGGAGCAACTCAGAACAAGAAGTCCATAATGTACCCTAGTTCAGATGACAGTTAAAGATGTAATCTGTCAATCCGACCTCTGATTTTGTGTTACTGCTACTGTGAAAGAAATATTTTTGTCCTCACAAGAAATCCTTTTTGATCTCCCTAATAAAAAAAAAATTAAAAATAAATAAATATATATATATATATAAAAACAACTAGGGGCTTCTCTACCACCTTTAGATTCCCCCTGCCAATTTCCCACCACTTCCTCCCTAATACTGAATATAAGCAGGCAAGCTTTTTTCCTCTTTGCTCTGCTGTACAGGATCCTTCTCTCACCAATTACATGTGCTTCTTACTTTTCCCCCTTTTTCTCACAACCCCAAATTAATGCCCTTGCTTTTCATGCTGTCAATAGCTAATTTATGCTAATGTTCTGCTTCAGTTTTCCCCATCTTCAGATCACAGTTTAGACGTGGAGATAGATCTATGTTTGATGATTGCTGTCAAACTTGGAAAAACTCAGACCTTTCCCTCCCTTCTTCTCTCCTCCACTGTAAACTGAAACAGCATTCAGAAATATATACAGCTAGACATTTTCAGTAAAGGAAAGAGTTTTCTCACAGGCAGACCTAACCTTGTCTTGTCTGCCCCTCAATTTTCTGACTTATGTTGCACAGTGTTGCAATAAGAATATTAAAGTATTACAACATTTATTATATGCAGAAGATTTTTCCATGCCCTTCTTGACTTGCAATGTACATCCTTTCCTACTCTGGTTATATACTGCCTTAGAGGGGGGAGAAAGAGGCATAAAAAATTGCTGGTGCCTAGGAAGCAAAGATGATGAGAGAATATAACACACACAACCAACCCCCAAAAGCCTATCTACAAAAGCTACACAGGGCAAAACAATACCACCACCTTACTCCATTGGAGCATTTTACTACCAACATGTTACAGGCTACAAATACTTAATGACTGAGGAAAAAGGGGAGGAGGGAACAAAGAATTTCAGATGTTCTTCAAAGTACCTGACTAGCTGTACTAATTCAGACATCCTCATAACTTTTGCAATTGTTCAAGTAATACATTACACAGAACGTGTATTTGCTGCAGAGGCAACAAATTCAAGAATACAAATTGCATCTCTTAAAAGTGCAGATTAAATCTCGGGGATAGGATTACTAATTCACGTAGTGATCCCAGAAGCTTGCATACAAGCTCCATCCCTAATAAGTACTTTCCTCCAAAAAACGTAGAATTTCTGGCAGCTACTCTGTTGTCTTCTTTAAACCTGAAATGTTTAAGTTCTGTATCCAAGTGGAAACTCTTTACAATAAAAAGTTACCATAATGAACAAACCAACACTTTTAAAGTCACATTAAGAACTAAAACCAGTTAAAAAAAAGCAGTTTTATTTCCACTCTGGCTTACTTTTTGAAAAGAAGCCTGTTGAAACAAATGCAAGTCAAATATCAGTGGGTTACTAAGCTTTTCAGGAGGTGGTTAATTTAGGGTTCCCATTCAAGATACTTAGCACAGAATCATTTATAATCCAGCCTTTTCAATAGTACTTCCTTTGAAGAGGTCAACCCCCCTTTAAAAGTAAAGGAAAGCAACCCTAATGGAACCCCATCCTAAGGTGAAAAGTAGCAATCCTGATTATACAAAAGCTGTAAACCTTCAGCCCCACTAAACACCCTCCAAAGCCTCCCCAGCACTTTCTCATGTGAGCTGAACCCTTTCTCCCCCAGGAGGCAAACCAGGCTAAAGATTCAAAAATCCTGAGTGTAACTACTCATAAGAATCCTGTCTTCACACTGGTATTAGCTGAGAGAAGTCTCAGGCCCTATTTAAAGGCTTTGAAAACTGAGTGCTCAACTTGATATCAATACATGAATTCCCATCTTTTTGTACCATACTTGTAGCAGGTAGAGCTCTAGCTCCAGCCAAATGCTCTCCCCTCCCCCAGTAATGTGATGCCTGAGACAAATAAAATGAGGAAGAAAAGATCCACAAGAATTCTTCTCAGCCATCCTGAAGTATAATAAAGTGCTCATCCTTTTGATTTAGGCTTGCAATTACAATTAGAAATCACAGCAACATATTTCTCCTCAGATGCACAAACACTATAAACATATAACCTATTCAAACTTAAGAAACAAATTTAGAAAAATTTCTCCTTCTGAGACACATTACATAGTAACAATTAATATTTGCATCTGGCCATACATAACACAAACTGTGGTGACTTACATAAAACTCATGTAAACAAGAGTTAAACAAGATTAAATGCTTCCTTATTACATCAGATATTTTACTAACACAGAAGACTATATTGATAGCTGAAGTCTATTTTTGCTACTTTAGCTAGCTCATAACAGCAAATATGGTGATAAGGATATCTGCCAAGATGACAGAATTACAGTAGAGTTCTGGTACCAATACCAATTTGCTCCCTTTTCCTGTATCGATTCTGTTACTTAAGCCAGAGAAAATAAACTAACACAATTTTAACAGTCATTAAAAATCACATCTCTAGTACATTTCAGGAACAATACTGATTATTAAGTCTTCTTGCTAGTACCTGCTGTTTTATAAATGCATTTGCATATATTAGGGGAAAAAACCAACAACAATAATAATAGTAATAAAAATCTATCTGCTTTGCTGGTATGTAAAAAATGAACACAGCTGACTTAAAAATAAGAAAACAAAATGTCTCTGATATTTCTCATTTGGCTTAAGTGCAGCAGTAGTACACAACGGGGGGGGGAACCAAAATCATCCCATGAAAGCATAAAATTTAAATTGCCGCATCTATTAAAATATTACAATGATTTAATAAAATAATGATATAATAAGATAATGATATAGCAACTATCCCATAGTGATATATTAAAACAAACTCTGCACAATAAATAATATTGAACACCCTTTACTTGCATGAAAAATTTTTACTTTGCAAGTCTCTCCAACAACACTCTCTTTGGAACATATACTTCCATCCACTTCATAGCTGTCTTAGATACCTCTTCTTCTTCAGCTGAACTCCCAGTCCAAGAGAAACCCTAGTCTAATGATACTGATCTGAACTTTGTCAGACTGACACCAATAGTTGAAAGGAAGAGATGAAGTTTGGAAGCGATGGCTCGTTTGGGGAAGTGAGGAAAAGGGCCTTACCTATAGGCACAGGCAACACTCCAGATCACTGTTATGTTCCCACCACAACTCTTCAGGAAGGCAAAATATTGCTGCCTCCATAACCTTCTATTCAGACTCTTTTCCACCATACCAACCAGACATTTTGATTCCCCCACCACATTTCGGTTTTCAGCACCTCCTCAGGGTTTAGTTCTCAACCTCTGAGAAAGCTCAGCAGAGAGGACTTCACCTGAACATTGCTGCATAGGATCCCCAGCACTAAAGGACAGAGTTCAGAGCATCTGCTCTATCAAACTCTCAGAAGCTCCTTAAAGAGCAAAGTGTGGAACACTGCTACTACGTGATGGATGGTAGCTGACGTTCGACTGCATAATAACCCATGTGAGTGCAGAAGTGGAGCAGAGACCTTTACAGCACTGTCCCATTCACAAACCCACTTCCCCTATTTCCGTACAAATTCTTGTCCATCCACATACATGCACACACAAGGCAATGTAATTTCAAATGGTAATAAAGTATTTTAATCAAGACTGACACTTCAACAATATTACACAGAAAGACACTACATACAGCAAAAGCTAATACAATATTTTAAAACTAAAATGAAACAGAAAACAATTTAACTGACTGTAAGATTTCACAAGAATTACTGAATCCTATTACTAATTCTGACACTAATCTGTTGTAAGACCATGTTCCTTTTGTGCCAGACCACCTACCGTAAAATGGGATAATACCTATGTCGCAAGGGATTAGAATACTAAGGTTTTAAAGCACTGTGAAGTTTTATTCCCATTTATAAACACTATAAAGTGTGTGATATTATCTTTCTCAGATAATTAATAACTGAAAAATAATATCTTAATATCTTGAAAAATAATAACTTAAATCTTACTTGAAAATTACTGAGTATCCAGAAACAAACCTACCTTTCTGCTGTAGGGATTACTAATTACCAGATTGGTGTCATCCGAACCAGATAAAATATATTCTCCTGTATCATTCCAGCAAATTGTATTCACCTGCATGAATTAACAAAAATTAGTTTTAACTTACATTAATTCAATTTTCAGAATATTAAACATCAGTTCTCATCCAACACTACAGAAACAGGAGTTAACCAATTCAATTGAAATGATGTAATTTCTAAGCAGCTAGCACAAAAAAATTGTGTTTTTAAAACAAATTGATAAGGGAATCACCTGCTTCACCTACGGCATCTCAATTACTCTCTCTGCTCCTGAAGAGCCCATCAGGTAAATTAAGCCTTCCCACAAAGGCCTCAGTAGCCACAATTTTACACATTCAGGTGCTTTAATGTACCAAATCTACTCCACAGAGTTCTCCAAATTTGAACTGGAGGGCATCACAATGCTCTCGTTATTTTATCTTCACCATATCCAAATTCTGACCACCCATTGCTTTGTATATTTTTCAGTGACCACACCTTCTCAGGGATCATGTGAAAAGCACCGCAGAATCCATCCCAGATCCCTTTCGAGAAGTGTGAGTATGCTGGGAAAGAAGAATCCTACAGTGAGGTACAGAATCGTATCAGGAGAACTTTACAATATATTTCCTTATCAATTCTCCTTTTCACAAGACTGTGTTTAATAATGTGTCAATGAAATAAAGCTGTAAAAGCACTCAAAATCAAGAAAGCTCAGAAAGTATCCTTAGAGTAACCTGTCTTCAAGCAGCAGCTCATGCACAAGCACAAAAGACTGCATGCATGACCATTGTTATTTCAAGTAGCCTCTAAAATAGCTTTAAGTGTCAAACTGCAGCCATCAACATCTTCTGTTGGCTATATTCTGTTGGCAGAATAACTGCCTTAGTGTGATGTATCAGAGTGGACTATATAATTAATAAAAAACGCACTTTGTTCTAAGTCCTTTTCTTATACTTTTTTTTATTGCAGTGTCTCATTCTGAGCCCAAAAGACAAAAATCTTTTTGTTTAAAATAAGTATACCCATTTTAGTTACTACTTTAATCACAAGCTTTGTTAGGGTCCTTAATTAGGCAAAGTTACAAAATCAGAATTAGCTGTTTAAGATGGATCATCTGGGCAACAACTTGGCATATTCATTGAGGAGCTTTAAATGAACTTTTGCCACTTAAAAAAAAAAAGAGAGATCTTCGTGTTACAACAGATGTGCCTATGGCAGAGTTAGCTCAATGCTCAGCAGCAGTCAAATAATGTTAGGAATCATTGGGAAATGCACAGAAAAGCAAACGTCATTCTGTCAGTGTATACAACCATGCATGGCAAATTTGCGTCTTCCACACTATGCAATTTTGGTTCATATCCCACTCCCGTATTCTCCATTTCTATTACTGCCCATTTGAAAAGAGAAATTATGAAAAAGAATGACTAAGGTGATCATAGGTATCTAACACTTTTTAATGCAAGAGGCAATTAATTTGTACTACTCTGTGGATGGGATATGACAGAAGCTTATGAAATCATGAATGACGTGGAAAAAGAAAGAAGTAATTTTCCGTAGATCTTTATAGTACAGCAGATAGAAGGCCTTCAATGAAACCATCACGACACACATGGCATTTTATTAAAACTGGAATTCATTGTCATGAAATGTCCTAAACACCGGAAGTGGAATAATATACATATTCATCAAAGAAAAATGAAAAATTATCAGAAACAAAGATGCAACTTTCACCTCCATCTGTCCATTAAAGTGTGATGCGTTCTCTAGAATACCCTTGAAGTACTGTCTGCTTGCCCTGTCTCACCTTTCCTCAGAAATCAGTACTGGCCACTCTCAGGGCCAAGTTATCAGGCTCAACTGAGCAGTGGTATGGTATGACCTTTCACGGCTACTCTTATGGTTTTATAACCCTGGCTGTCAATCACCAAGAACCATGCATTCAACTAGCCCCCAGATCCAACTATCATTGAAGTAACCTGTCCTGACAACTGTACTTTAAAAATGTTGTCAGACATAGCACAGTACTACAGCTAGGGCAAACAAAACCCAAGAATGTTCATTTTCATCTACATTTCCTTTCAGGCAGAAAAATACTATCATTGCCCTAAAGAAACCAAAATGCTAATACAAGGATACAAGAATAGAAACAAGAACAAAACACTGAAAAAAACCAAGGAAGCTGCCAAAAAATTAAAACACATGATGTGAGAAAGAAAATCTAGCACAAAAATTAAACAAATTGAGGGGGGTGGAGGTGTGTGTCCAAAAACAAAATCTGAAGGGCAGGAAAGCAGAGAAAGCATCGAAGATGCAAAGGGGAGACATGATTATCTAAATTGCAGCGTCACAAGCCTACACAAGACATCAATCATTCTCCTTCTAAATTCTGATTTCATTGCACTAATTGCCTCAGCTTTGAGCAATTTCAATACACCCTACCCAGGCCAAAGGTGGTTCAGAAAAAATCCTGAAGTGAGATGATATAACCAACTGTGTGCTAGAGGTCTATAACTAAACAGCCCTTTTATTCTGTACCAAATCACCTTCTCAACATTATTGTAAAAAAAAAAAAGTCAAATAATAACAGTGTCTTTCAGTGGAATAAGCTTGCTTTTTTTTTTTTCCTCTCCAGAGAACACCAACTTTCCAGTAAGTGATTGGTAATACACTACATTTCTTAGTGTTCAGTACAACCTATTGATGAACAGTGAATAACCCCAATAAATAAGCATATGGATCACCAAAACAGACACTCAGTAAGAGCAGGTTAAAAACAGTTCTCACGTCTCATTCTATGGTAGCAAACCCACTATTAAAATACATGTAAAATGAGGACTAGCTAGAAAATTGGTTTGAATTTCAAAACCGTGTAGAAAAGCCACATATCTACTACCTTCACAGCCACGCAATGCCCAACTAAAAGCATAAGGTAACAGTTACTACACTAAGGGTTTGAAATTCTTGGAAAAAGGCTGTAGAGCCAAAAGAAAGGATATATATCGAACACAAATGACAGACAATTACTAACATGATGAGAAAAGTCATAGGGTGTGTAATTACCTTTTTTCTATTAAATATTCCACATTATCAACTGTATCTAATTTTATTTGCCACTCAACTAGCCTTGAAAGGAAGCAGCAGGCACTTTTAATTCCTTAGTCAAATAGTCAAAAATAAATTCATTATCTCCATGTTTTCCTCAAAGACAATGCAGGAGGCAGTACAGCCAATCCTTAAAAAACTGAAAAAGGAAACTCCTCACTTCTATGCAATATAACAGTAGAATTAACTCTTTTGTGAACAGGATAGATTAACAGAATACAAGAAATAGAAGAAAGGAAATAAAAATGACTGTAGATATCCAGAGTATCAGAAAGATCTCCCAAGCGAGGAACAGGGTGGAAAACACACTACTTTTCACCTGTGGAGGAAAAGGTAAAAACTACATGTTCTAACAGTATGCAAACAAACTTCCTATACTAATTTAAGCACAGCTTTGAGGGCTACATCTAAAAATGACTTGCTCTCAAGTGCCACCGTGAAGGAGATGTATGCCACACAGGATGCTTGTTACTGAACTGAATGTCTACACATAGAAATGAGAAATTATTCCTCCAGGTAATCTTCTTTCCTTTATTTTAAAATGTAGTATTTGACCATGTCAAAGGCTCCATCTGCCTATGCATTCTGCAGTTCTACCTTCCGCAGCTGTCACAGGACCAGAACTGGAAGAAAATAAGCGATATTTTTACTCCAATGTCATTTAGAGTTGCTTTCTCCTCTACTTCCCTCACACTTCACTGCTGGTCCAAATTGATTTTCTTTTGACATTTCTCCTTTGGATTTAGCCACTTCATACAGAAAGCATCTCACCTAATTCTACACATTCCTCATCATCTTAACCTCCCTTTAGACTTAACACAGAAAATGGCAACTTCTGGCATACACATGACCTCACTCTGAATTGGACAATGTGAATCTTGTTGAAAGAGGCAAATCATGCCCGGATGATAAGGTTACAAGCAGACATCAGTGATTTGGTAGATTAATTCAATTACTTCACATACTACTGCTAGAAGCTGTGTCTTCAAATGAAGTGGAAAATTGCAGTATTTCAAAGACAATGGTACCTAAACTCCGAGATTAAAATATTCACATCCCAAACAAAAAGGTGCTATGGTAATATTACTGCTACAAGGGCATGTCTACTTGAAGTAATTCATAGAACTATTCCCTTCTTCAAAGATACTGCACCTGAGCATGATTACACACACAGTGGTATTTCCCACAAGATCTCTCTTTTGTGTAACATAGATCAAATGGTAGGTAGGAAGTTGGAATTTTATCCTCAATTAGAAAAAAAAAATCTTGCCTTAAGTATGTTGTCCACCGTGTCCAATTACACAGCATGCTTTATACAGAAAATACAAGTCACAACTTATTCCACAGAAGAATGCAAATGTTCTTAAAAAACAACAAAAAAAACCCCCAACCAAAAACCCAAAACCAACCCCCCGTCCAACCCTCCAAAAAACCCCAACCACCCCCAAGAAACCAAATCCAGAAACACCCTTAGGAAAACTGTGGCATTCATTCCTCACATTTGAAATGCATGCTGATTCAGCAACTGTGGGGGGAAAAAATTACTAATAGGATCATTTACCATTGATGGTATAAGCATTTTAATCAGTAAGGGCATTGTAATGTCATTTACTACTTTAAAAAAATCTGTGAAATAAAAGTAAGAAATTATACTGAATGGTTGCTAGCCATAAAAGATTATTCCCTGCAAAAAAAACACACAGTAAATGAGGTAAGAACTCCTAATACCCCATTCTTTAAAGGTGGATAGTTCTGAGCATATTTAATTTCTAAAGACATTTTTCAAATTGTAGCAGTACTTTAAACACCTGCATATTATGCTATAAGTTCATAAGTAAAACATTTTCAACCCACTAAAACAATTAAGTTAGGCCACATGTTAAAGCATACTTTAAAAGCTAACACAGTCAATTCAAAATGAATATTCAAATACATATCCACCAGGTAGATCCAAGCAACACCAAATAGCCAACAACAACAAATTTGCAATTTCTGTCACATGACACAGAGGTAGTTAACTAAATAGAGATCAGTCACTCCATTTTTAACAAGTAGCGAAGAAATACTATTTTCTTGTCCCCCTGTTTTATAGGCAAAAATGACAATTTTTACACAAAAACAAAGAAAAGAATAATTAAAACCCAACCAACTTCAGGAAGAGACTTGAAACTTTTCAGATACCTTGTACAACAAAGACAATGCTTTAACAACCATGAATTTCTGCTCTGTTCGTCAAAGGTAATATGGCAATCACTTTGCCCTGTACCTACTTTAAGTAAAATCTTTTATTTAAAAGAATATCACTTACATTATTTGGACCACTTTCAAAAATTAAGTATTTAAATAAGCAATATTTCAAGTTATGTTATTGCCTTTCAGGGGAGGCTTATTTTTGTTTTTATTGTGTCTTTAAATAAGCATCTAGCACTTGATCATTTGCTTTTTAGACTTGGAGAATAAATCACTCAAAACACTAATGCAGCTTTAAGTCAACAAAACATATCAACACAGCACAAAACTACTAAAGATTCCATTTAGAAGTTTAAGATGAGTTCTAACTGGAAAGATAAACATGTGTTTTCCTGGCATAGGAGATTAATTCATTCTGCAGTGGGACACAGCAGTAAGGTATAGGAATGGGATTTTGTTTTGCTTCAAAGGTAAGTATCAGATGTTTAAGAAGAAACCAATACCTAGAGAATTCAGATGGAGATTTCACCAAGCGGAGGTTTCCAGCTCAGCTTTAATACAAGGTATTTGCATTTTTAAGTTAAGAAACTATTACTGTTGCAATAAAATCACAATTTAACATCTTTTAACAAACAAAAAAGCAACAAGTGACTTACACATCCATCATGCACATTCAAGGTTGCTTCAAGTTTTAATCTTTGGATAAATTCTCTTCTCCCTGTGAAGAAAAATACTAATTACATTCTCTTTTAAAACAATAACACTGAACAAGTAATTAAGACCCTGCTAACAGGCACTAACACGTAAAAACCTAAACAATAAAGAACCAGAATATAAAAATAAATCTTGAAACAATTCATATGTTTCTCATTTTACAAATGCTAAGATAAGCATCACATTTGCTACCTCTTCCACCACCTTTAATAAGAGTGCAGAAACTGAAAAATTAACATTTCACAGGTTCACAGGCTGATGCTTCCACTAAAACTAATAGCTATAACACAGAAAATAACCCAGTGGTTATTCGGTTAACTTAGTTGAAAGACAGCAAGTATAACATAGGTCAAGAAGTATGACCTTTTGTACAGGAATATAAAGCAGAATGTGTTTAGGTCTCAAGTAGAATGTAAAACATGGTCTCATAATCTCGAAGAGCTGGAAGCTGATCTTCCAAGCATTATCTACAACTCTACATCTCTTCTTAAACTAGAGAAAAACTCAACTTCAATTTCATTATT
This sequence comes from Morus bassanus, assembly GCA_031468815.1. Classification (NCBI taxonomy): domain Eukaryota; kingdom Metazoa; phylum Chordata; class Aves; order Suliformes; family Sulidae; genus Morus; species Morus bassanus. The sequence goes on along the minus strand of CM062568.1, from coordinate 119,305,681 downwards.
AATGCTTCATTTTGAAAAGTAACACTGAAGTCCAGTACCATTCCATTTGATATATACGTAAGGGATAGAACACAAAGGAAACTTTTGGAAAGGTGACGTGAAAGGAAGAGATTGAGGCGAAAGAAGAAATCTATAAGTGCATATTGAGTAAGGCAAGGTCCCAGGAACTTTATGTACTTATTCCCTATATACAGGCTGACTTACCACTGCACTTAAAATGACTACTGTACTATACACATGAAGAGGGAAAAATAAAGTGTATTGAAAACAATGTGGTCTCCTTTTGAACTAGATGTTTAAACAAATAGCTCCAACTTTCATTTAATTTGGAGTGCCCCCATTTTATGAAAACAGGTTATAATGAACCTAATAATCCCCAGAAAGCACTTTCAGAAGAGACAAATAGTAATAAACCTAATCTTTTAACTTAAATCCTAAAAGCACTTAGGACTCAAGGACCATTATCTTTTTTTGTCCTGTATTTGTACAACTCTCAGAAAAAAACTCCAAGTAAGAGCATTAGAATGTAGGCCTCTGTTAAGCTACGCTGTTTTCAAATATGAAACCTATTGAATTCACTCAAAATTAACCTTTCTGCCTTCCTTCAAGGAAACTACAGAGTCGGAGGGAGAACTGCGACAGAACCCTCTCCACATCTGAAAATCCTACATTTCTGAACTTGTCTTGGTTCAGGTCAAGGCGGAACCATTTCAGAGCCCTGTGCTGCCTCTGGCACTGTAGCACAAATTTGGAAAATTAAATTTCTCCTCTCTCCACTTGTTTCCTCTTAATGCCTTTTATTTGTCCCATGTACTCTCCAGCACTGAAAAAGAACACCGGATATCCATACCTGGTCCCTCACAATCACAGACTGCCACAGTACAACCATCGAACTGAGAAGCAGGCACTGAACATGCCTGCCACACTCCCTCAAAGACCAGGAAACCCTTCAAGCAGTACCAACTCCTGCAGGTACACCTGCACCTCATTCAGTATTCACACTGCTTTCCCTCCATGAAGAGGTATGTTTTGGTACCTAGTTTTGCTGGAACTAGAAGTCACCTCCAAACTCAAACTTGCTCCTAACATCAAGTACCACATTAGATGAATATCATACTTTGGCAAATTTTTTTTCCTTTTTAAGAGGAGGTACTGACTGGGTGAAATGGTTATAAATGGCTTGCTTTTAAAGCACATCTAAACTAGCTTCAAAAAGATAAACCATACACTCTTATGCTCCATTTTATAGACACCGAAATTATGACATCCCAGAAGTGCAACAATTTCTGTTAACCAGGAATAGCCATGATTAGAGAGTGATTAGAATAACAAACTTAATCTTATGCACCATGTACTACAAGAATGTATGTATTCTTGAACTGGGAATACATCTACCTAGTTCACGATTTTTTCTTTACCACTGTTCCTTATCCATTTTTTTCCCCTAGAGGAACAGACTCTGAACTTAGGTCCTTAATGGTTGGTTTATTGTATTTTTCAGTTAAATCCTATTATTTTTTCAAATCACTGAATGATACGTGTATTTTCAATGAAGATTCCTATTTTCAGGTTAATTTGATTTCTAGAACACTTGCTTGTAAGTAAATGTGAATACTGAGGTGGGAAATATCACTTGCTGTGTTCTTATATATCACTTTGCATAATAGAAACCCAACAATTTGCTTCTAGGGTGCTATTGTAATGCAAAATACAGCACAACAACTTGACCCCCAATAAGATAACTTCACTAAGAAAGGTATACTCCGCGGGCCAACACAAAAATCCAGTGTTTGCCAGTCCCATCACATTTTCACTTACAGAACAGAAAAGTTTGATAGCCGTGCATGATCCTTGCTCATTGCACTATATGCATATGACACATCTGGAAGTGAGGTGATGTCTGCAGACCAACATGCAGGCACTTGCTGAGAATCCTCTGTACAGAAACACTGAAGGAGATTAACTCATTTTTAAAAACAAGCAGAGCAACAGATTTTCCTCCTTCCCGTATAGTCTGGTTTTAATCTAAATCACTTAAGTCAGCAAGCAAGAAACAGTAAACGTGTTCTAATCACACCTTCAACTGCAATTTTTATTTCCTTAAAGACATCTGTTGACAAAATTAGATATGAACGGACTTGTTGTTAGATTAGGATTTTTTGCTTTTAATAACACAATAGCTATACAAGTTTCAATAAATGTTTAACTTGAGATACAGACATATGGTGTCTCATATACTTACACTCCCCCCATTTATAACATTAAAAAAAATTGTTAGGATTGCACAGGCTAGCATGTGATTTGTTATATGTGTGATTAGTTATTTATCATGTGATCACTATTTATTTAGATAAGGGGGCAAGGAAGAAAACAGTTAAAATGCTTAGCCTCCAAAAACCTTCCTATTTGATAGAGTACTAAACACAATAAGACAACTGAATGGATTTTTTCTATTTTATCTTATTGTTCAAAACTAGAACCACCGGGTCCTGAACGTTTTTCTTCTCTAAAACAAAAACCAGAACTACTCGAATAAACTGATCTGAAGAAAACACTGTCTCTGCATTTGCTGTTTTTAAAAGCTGAGTTAAGTCAGTGAATCTGTTCCTTGTACTTCAGTAATGACTTCCACAAGTTAATTGGTTTGATAAAATACCTCAGCAGTAAGTACTAGAGTTTTCCGATATTTAAGTCACTTGAATATTTTTGTCATCTTTCCATTTTTATCACATTAAAAAATTAAAAAAACAATACTGTTTATCTAGTTTATTAGTAGGCTACATTCCTTTTTTTACTCTTCAGGTGCATCACAACTTTTTTGGCTAGACTTTCTAACAGTCAAATTCTCTACATCAAGGACTCTGCTCTCCTAGGTAGCAAGAATATTCACAAGCCTTAATTCTCATTCATCTAACCCAATGGCTACCTGTTCCCTCCACCTTCCAAAGAAGGCAACCCTCCTGGCTCTCCCTTCAGCTAAGACGATGGAGGAGACCCAGGCTTTTGACAAAACCCCACAGAGTACTTTTTTCTTATAAAATCAGCATCAAGACCTCTGTCAAGTTTTGGGTTTTCCACCCCCCAATGCTGTGTACAGGCTCTGTGAGAGCCAGAAACTGTTTCTTTTTCCCCTTAACTGCATGCCACCAGAAATGGAAGAATTTAATTCTGTGAGGATGCTTCAACATATCATTTCTTATATTCAAATAAGGCCTGTTTAAGACAGGGATCAAGTGATCAAGCTATCCTCACGAAGATCATCTCACTGGACAGTGGAATACATGTGAGGTTCACTTTGAAACCGGTATGGTGAAACAATCAACAAGTATAAAGTAAACCAAAACAAAAAAGCACTGTCAAATTTCAAATGGCAAAGATGACCTCTCTGTGAAGTGTTTACATAGCTGAAATTTGGAAAGCTATCAAGCTGTCGCTCCACCCACCCATTTTCACTAGACATTACGCACTAACTGAAGCCTCAAGGTACTGTGCCACTCTCAGTACAATGATCAATATGATTTTCAGGTTTTATCCATCCACCCATTTTCACCAAACATTATGTGCTACTGAAGCCCCAAGGCACAGTGCCACTGTCAGTACAGTGATGAAGAATTTTTTTAGTTTATATTAAGCTAGAAACTAGAGGACCATTTCCAAGGCCACATTCTATGTACAGAAGCAGCACGACTTTGAGTCGTCCATAATATGAAATGAAATATGGAAAAACGGGCAAAAGAGAAACTGCAGCTGCTTCCTTGTAACTTATTTCTTCACAATGTTCCACTGTGCACAACGTCAAACCAAATGATGCCTTGCCACTCCACCCTGGAGAATTACCTAACTTTGGTGTTTGGGCACGTATACACAGCTCTAATCTCACTTCAGGGAGCAATACCAAATACCACAATGTCCCTTGTATTCCCCACTCACAGCAGTTATGACACCATTTAGGTCACAATCCTGTTTAGGAATTGCTGGTCAGGTGCTTTCTACATGGCTGTTTTGGCAGAGATACACATACCTTTCTTTTGTAAGCAACTTAGTCAATGCTACTTCAGAACTGATGACAGCAGCAAAGTTTAATGCTTCAAGCGTGTAAAACCTTCACATATTTAAAACTGTACTCCAGAATTTCCCACTGAAAAAGTACAGATCATTTCATGATGAAGGCCTAGCTTTAAAGTACATTTGTGCTCTGCAGAAATACAACTAAACTTTGATCCAAAGCAGCACCACCATGGTATGAGACATTAAAAGACAACCCTTATTCAGAAAAGCAGTAATAGATCCTATTTGTCAAATGAACACTCATTTATGTCAAGCTGGCTCTTTGCAAGGCCAAGTCCCTCAGCGCTAGCTTGCTGTGACATTTGGAATGCCCTAGTTTAAAACTGAAATGGAGCCAGCATCTGTTCCCAATGCAGAGCACATGTTATCTTGCACTCGAAGTGCATTTAAAAACTCCTCTTGATTTTCTAGGGTAGAGTTTACATATTTCTGAAGCCACTCCATGAAAAGATGGCAAGTCCAGTTCATTTGTATATAGGTGATTTTGCTGGATTGACTATGTCAAACTCTGAATAGTGATCCAGTATAACTTTCCAGCCACGTCTCAACACACTATTCTTCTAGGAACTGGAATTCTCCACATACCATGCAGTAAACAGGACTATACACAATATGCACTGAATTAACTTTCATTGAGGTATGTTAAAATTCTTGAAGATGAATTAAAATCTTGAAAAACATTTGTTAGCTACATAGACTGACAGTGGTCCCATTTTATAGACACTGAAATTGTGACACAGGAACTGAAACAATTTATCAAAGGAGAGAGTGTATCAGTAGTACTGCCAGAAACCAAATCCATTGGTGTGACCTCTAGTCCTTTGATCAAGGCCCTGCATTGCATTTCCTTATTGTTTTGTACTACTGTATAAATGCCAAAAAGTGGTAACTCTTGGTTCAGGTAATGTTTAAAAGATTACCTTTCAAGTTACTAGGAACAACTACTTCATTATTGTTTAAGTTCAAAACAAATAACTGATAACAAATAACAGATAACAAATTCTTCTGTTCTTAATGATACATCATCAAGCCTGAAGGTCTGAACACTATACAGAAAACACAAAAATATTTTAATTTCTATGAAGAGACTTACTTGCCATTTTAATACGTAAGAGCTTTGCTACTAAACACCCAGCATGAAACAACTTGGTGTTAATCAAGCTTGCACTCAAATCCTAAGCCACACTTCAGAATAAGCTTCATGTATTAAGAGCACAAAACTTTCACATACTAACACTAAGACAGAAACTATAGAAGATAGGGCACTATGTCCCGAATTACAATCCAGGAAGCTGATATCATCTCCTGGTGAGTATATTGATACAAAATTTGATCTCAAAAGAAACACAGAGATCTGCTGAAGTTAAAAAAAAAAAAAAAAGTTCAGCGATCTTATATATTTTAGGGTAATTAAAAAGCATTTTGGAAGAGAATTCTGTTTAGGTTTGCATATACCAAATCTGCAAGAGTAAGTTACCTATAGGTAACAGCACAGATAAGATTTGTTTGCATTAGTAGCAATGTCTGTAGTTAACTTTCAAACATATTTCAGGTTCTGAAAGTACCCACTCCTGAATATAAGCTTCCATTGGGCTCCATCATTGGTAAGGCTTGAGCTTTAAAACTGTGTTTAACTTCTGTTCAGTATTTACCATGTTTTATGCTTGAAAGATACTTAATACATAAAATTCAATTTTTAAGGTGTTCTCAGTGGCAAAAATGGGGCATAATGTACAACTACCTGCCTTAGAGAAGGCATTTTATCTGTGTGTTCTAAGTACCAGCATTTGAGCAAGTGTGCTATACTGACTAGTAGTAAGTGGATTTCATTCACAAGCACACCATATTCTGACAGCTATCCTCTCCCCACTTGCACTGCCCATAGTGAAGTCTTCTGTATTGTTCTTGCCATCGATTGCAGCTGAGCAGAAGATAAAATGAGCGTGTTTTCGTGACAGGAGAAAAAAATGCCAGTTTTCAGCAACTTTGATATTCATTCAATCCTTTAAAGTAGTTCAATGATCACATACAAACTACTCACTGAGATAAAGGGGACTTGAAATGTTTATATTATGTCACAAGTATTTCTAACTTCTACAGAGCAGAGGACAAAAACTCCTGTGATAAAACAAAAAGAAGCTGTATCTATGTAAAAGATAACCAAAGACAAAAAGATAACAAGCACCACCTTACTCTTCTCACCACAAAACTATCTGAAATAGCTTAAGTGTGATTAACTGAATGTATGATTAACCAAATGCAAAAGCATTTTCCGTTTTCTCCACCAGCACTAAAATATGTCTCCCAAGTAAACAATTTGGAATTCTAAAACAGATACTAACACAAAACTAAATAGTCATCACATCAAGAAAAACACACTTGAACCCTGTTTTCTTCTCATCAAAGGAGGCTTCCATTAACTGAAGGCAAAAATAAATATTATGCAGAGTGTTGCAAGTTGGAATAAACAGCATTACTGTAGGTTTCAACATGTCTTTGGAAATGCTTTTCTCTGACTTTGAAAAGTGTTTATCTGAAATAGCATGTGGAAGAGTAATGCATGTTGAGTATTTCCTTGTAAAAATGATATTAACATAGTAACCCAGACAATCCTTATGACACTTTGGGAAACACACATCACATCAGATACTCTGCTTTATTTTCTCAAGTACTACTTACCTGTATAACACCCTAGGTTAATTAGGAGCTCTACTTTTCAGCCAGAACAGACAATGTCCAAGAAGCTGAAATAGGGGTATGACTCTACCCCAGTGCAAAAGTTAAGACTGCTAGTAACGGAACCACTTTCTATCATCTCCAAACACCCAGAGAAAATGAATACTGGAGCATGGAAAATCAGTAGCAGAAGGAAAGAAAAAGTTACTGGAATTTGCTCTTAAGAGAAGCACATTCCTAGCAGGCACGTCCTCTTACTGCTGAAGATGCATGTGCCCAATACTGCTGCCAGTCCTTCCGTTACCTGTAAGTGTCTGTCAGAGGCTACTGCTTCTTTAAATCAGCCAGCAGGACTAATCACATGAATATCCCTTAGCCTATTTTGGACAAGCGTTCTGGGGTAAACAAAGGCCTGCTATTTAAAGTTGTTTAAGCTAACTCAGTATGTATTTTTAAACAGATTATAAGTGTTTATACAGAAGCTTTCCAGCATATCTAGAGAGACATGTCTTCTAGCAAAAAAGCAGAGCCCGCCTTCCCCACCAGGATGTATCAGTGAAACTGAGAATTTGGACAGGGTGGAACTGAATGAAAGCATTTGCTATTCTGCACAACCTACCTAATTAAACATACCATTTAATCCTCGGTAGTATAGGAATCATATACTGCCAGGTCTGGGGGAAGATGTGAAATAGATACAGATATACACACAGTAACAGATATAGATACATAACCCTGTGAGATTACAAACGTAAACACTTGGAAATTGCCCAGGATTAGAGTTTAAAGATAGATGACATCAAAAGTTGAGCTGAAGTAGAAATCTGAGTCTTTGTAGTAGATGACTATTAAGTAACACTGTGACATAAGGTGAATTATCATCAGGCATTTAACAAATGAAACAAGCTTACTTCTTTTAAAAGTTCCATTGCTTGATGCATTACACTGTATCTATTCATCCTAGATGACCAAAAACCCCTATTGTTTAGCTCAAGAGACTCCTTTTATACTGAAGAGAGTTTTCAGGACATAACAGTGTTTCTAAAATAAAACCAAATTAAAAAGGAACCACATTTTTCCTCATTTCCTAGGAAAGGTAAATAATGGGAACACACTACAATAATGATAATAACAACAAAGCCATGTAATCTAAACAAAGAGGTGGTTTTGGTTTTGTATAATAGTTTTCTATATTAGTGAAGTTTCAGTAGTTCAGTAAAGGTTGAACAAACATCACTAATGGTTCAGAACACATTCAGTTCACAGGGAAGGATGGATCCTCATCTTCCTCATGGTATCCACTACGTGGAGAGCAGCAGCATTAATGATGCATTCAATTTTCCTGAAGAAAACCTGCAAATCCTTGAAGGACAAAATGAGGAAAGTAAGGGGATGTTAAAATTCACTGATGTGACTCAGATTTCATCTCACGATATTCACGCTCAATATTTAACGATTCAACACATATTAAAGCATTTGGGACATATTTGAATCAGCAGCTCAGTAAGCCCCAAAGACACGGAAATGCTAAGACTTGCACTTGATCAGTGAAGAATCCAGCTTTCTTTGAAGGCTGGCATACTTTATATCTGAACTGATTTTTTCGTTACTGCTGGGACAGGACTAGTCTCAAGCGTCAACAAGTTCTTGATACATGATCAGTTGTATCCCACTAGACTATTTTGGGGACATTCAAGGATAGAAGATCAGGAATTACAAGCAAAGTCACAAGAACTCATAGTATTGCAGTGCAAGAACTTAAAATGACTAAACACAGATATGCTTAATGGTCTACGCTAATGCAGTTAATGGAAGCAATCCAACGGGGCGGGGGGGGGGGGGGGGGGGGGAGAAAATTAAAAAAAGGAGAGAGATCTAAAGTGATCTCCTACATCACTGCCTCATCCTGAAATACAAATCCAGTACACGCAGTACATGACTTGTTTTTGCAGCAAGAGGCAGCTTTCATGTTTCTAAAGCTCATTATTACAAGATCAAGGTGCAACTTAACTAAGAAGCTGTCTGAAACACTCAATATCAGGACACAGGCCGTTGTTTACAAATGAAACACATTCTTTGTACAAAGATGGTCTTTAAAAGCACGCAATGTAAATTCAATGAAATATTGCAATCGAAAAAGAAAAGATATTTGAAGTGCACACAAATCGCCAGTCTCCAGCTGTTTGCATGAGAAGATTGAGACTCCAAAGGATATAAAGCAAATACATTTGCATCCTAATTCTGAGTATAATTCAGATAATATAATTATACATGCAAAGCCTTAGGACTACAACACACTTACATGCACTCATACTTCTTGGCAACCATTAACACACGATTAAAGTTCAGCGCACAGACATTACATATAAGGTTAATCCCTTAAAAACAAAAAGTACAAGTACATCTGCATAATTCAGCCCATGTCAAGCAAAGCTGACAGAACTGCAGACAACTTTAAAGACCTGTCGTTTATTTTCTGTCCTTTAGAAATTCCATCTGAAACAGTTGTACCAATTTTTTATCATTTCCTTCTAGCTCTACTTAGGCTGGATGTATTTGTATGCAATACCAGAAATCCCCCTTCCATTAATGTTTTTATGCTGTATGTCAAGACACAATAGCAGCAAAAAAGTTACTGATTTAGAAAATTAACACACCAAAACTCAGTAAGTAGGTTCATTGATAACAATATCTGATTTAGACAGTACTATAAAAAAAAAAAAAAAAGAAAAACCAAGCCCAAAAAACAAGCGTCTACAAAGTAATCCCACTAAAGATCGTAATAATGTTATCTGTAAGGGTCTACAGTTTCTCACAAATTGATTTAGTACATAAAAAACCGAAGTTGTACTCCTATCAATCCCCAACATCCTAAAAACTAACATTGGAGATTATTCTCTTATTTCAGGACAGAGTGACAGAATGCACCGAGTAATCCCAGACCCTGCATATCTTTTTTTTTTTTTAAAAAAAGCAAATATACTAAAGTGATAGTCAACACTTTATCACTGAGTAGGAGCAAGGTGGGACAACACTGAGGAGACAGAAGTAGTAACACAAACCATAACCATTAAACCACAAAACACACACGGAATATGTAACTGGGAAAAGGTCAATGATATTGTTAACAGCAAGCAAAGATTCCTGAGACAGTAGCGAAATAAGCTGTCAAATTTACATAGTGTAGTGCTACATGGCTATACTGCTTGCAGGTCCAACAGGCTCCTGCACCTCCACTTCCATAGCTCAGTCAGTCTACAAGTGAAATAATCCCAAAGATACAGAAGGCTGATTAGACTGAAATTAAAACTGTGTTCAGCGCTCAGACACCAGAAATACTCATCCAACCTTAATCCTGCCTCCCAGCTCACATCTCGTTCTGGTTTTCCGGTATGTACCAAACCAGGCAGCTCTACTTTATTTGTTGCCTTGTCCAGATGATTCTGCTATACTATGTTTTTATTTTCCTTTACCAATAGTGTGCTACTTTCTACAAATCATTATATTAAAACATTTAAAATGGGTGTCTTTATTATCTCAGTTGATTTACTTGGAAATGGGGCGGGGGGGGGGGGAAATCATTAATCTTTATGTGCTAGGATCACCCCTAACATTTTTTCAAAAAGCTGTTTTGTATATATGCATGGTGTCTTTCTATTCCTTGGTACCAATTTAAATGAGATGATATCAGGGAATTCATTTTAGACATAGTCTCTTCATTAAAGTCCTCCAATTCAATTTGTTATCAACAGCTCTTGATGACACATTGCTCTTTCAATTGTCCATCTGTAATTTTTTAAGGACTATAGCTGCTAAGTCTTGCTTTTATTAACAGGGAAAAAACCCCAACATATCCAGTTTAAGGCAATACCTGATCACTATACTCTCATGTTTTTTACAATCAAAAAGTAACATTCATTTTCTGCAGTGCTCTTATATGTCTTAAACTTTTTGATACAACCACTGAAAATCCAATGGCTATACCAAATTTCCTGCCTACATATATATTAGATTGAGAACATTAAAGATGTTTGGTTTTGTTTCGAAGATGTATTTCCTTGTAATTCATTCATTACACTGCGAACTTCAATTCTGACTATGCCTATTTCTATTATTCGGAAAACACCACTAATGAAAAAAACCCTGGGGAGTTCAACTGTATCTTTCTAAAATCCTCAGTTAGCCTAGTTTCACAAAGTATTTGGCATGTGCCAGAATGCGTCATTACAGAACTGGTCTTTTGGACATACACCAAACTGCAGTGGAAGGTGCTGCACATCAGGAAGCTACAGTATTTACATTAAAACAGCAGTCAATCATTTGTGTCCTCATAATCAGACAACCAGGTAAATTCATAATGGTCCTTTTTCAAGCAGCAGTCAATTTGCCAGACTTGTAGAAGGAAAAACAACATGAAACACCTCTACCAGTTCTGGGTTTTAGCTGTGACAGATGAGTGTTTTTAATTCGTGCTGGATAAGAACATTAGTGCCAGAGGTTTAGGACATGAAACGTAACAGTGCCCCTGAAAATAACTAAACATCAAAAGTATTATGCAAAGAATTAAAGAAGAAAGGCTGATTAAATACTCTGTGACTATTTCCAAGCCTGCAAGAGCACCAACTACAAAGCTGATCATTTTAAAGCTGTCTGACCCTTCTCACTCTGCATTATTTTCAAAGACTGAGATACCACATCTTGAAATAGAGAGCTGAAGCAAATATTCGGGATAATAGTACATGTCTTTCTAGATGTTCTCCCTAACATTCAAGTTTCCATCTCTGCTGGTTTTTGTTTGTTTGTTTTTTGTCCAAGGAAAAGCAACAGAGAGAATGAAAGTTCTCAGTCTTTTAAGGAATTAATTTCACTCTCGCACCCTGGGCAATGTATTTTAGGAAGAACTAAATGTTCAGCAGAATACCCAATTCTATCTACATTCAGTGAGCCACGACTAGTTTTATAAACTAGTGAGGTAATGAATGTAACACAGTCAACATCAAAACTAATCCGTTGTCCGTACAGGTAACTGCTATTCTTGCCTATCCTGTTTTTCAACCCTACCTATGAACAGGGCAATTAACTAACTTCAGAACTGGAATTAGTTTTGGGTTTACTATGGTTTGTCTCGGTAAAGAGGGGAAGCTACTGACACATGGTTAGTTTAGTAAGTTCTCCCTACCTACATCTCTTTCTAGCAACAGCTGTTGAAACTTTACAATATTTGACCACAGTGAACCTAACTACTGGTTTCTTTACAGTTACTTTGTAGATTTCAAACCTTTCCCAAATCTTAAAAAAACAGGATGAGAAAAACTTAGTAAGATATGAAACAGTCTTTAAAGATGGGGGAGTGGAAGCTCAGGAGACAGCATCACAACACTGTCTCTAAGAAATCTGGTAAGCTTAAAAATTTCACAAGGAAAGAAGGTGTTAGAAAATAGTATGTGAACAAGGATATCAGAGATTAAGGCAAACTGACTTATTTTGATACTTGCTTCTATTATATCAAGCACCACGACTTCCAACAATCACTCTGAGCTAAAAAATGGAATCAGTTCCTCTCTGCAAACTATTTTAGACTAACAGATCCTCTCTGGATAACCTGCTATGCCAGTTAGTGGGGCTAAAAAAAAAAAAAAAAAAAAAAAAGAAAAAAAAGGAGTCTTCAGTCTTCCTCCTGGCTAAACAGAGCCATCCCCAGGAGCATGACCCCTCACAGAAAAGCAAATAAACCATCACATTAAATACTTCAGAGGAATACTTTGGAGGACTTGCTTCTTTCTTGCAAAAAACATGCGCTTCTATATCTCTAGTCAAATTATTATATGGCATACTTCATCCACATAGAGGCCTTTATTGTGATGGCACCAAACACTTTACCTGCTGTCAGAACTGGTATGTTCGGTAGGCACTGAAATATTGCCACAATGATACAAAATTGCAACAAAGATTTGGGGATTCTTGGGAAAGTGCGATGCCTGAATAATAACATTTGCCAGTTTCAAAGCAGAATTTAAATTGGATACAACAATTTTCTACCAATGTTTTTCCCTGTAAAAGCACTGTGATGCTTTTAACAACTGAAAGTAGTCTGAAACTCAGTTTCCACGCGTGACCCAGCAGCAGGAATCCTCCCACTAACATTAGGCTAAGACAACGCCCAAACTGAATCAAAGCAAAGAGCATTACTGACAGCCTCCCCGAGGCTTGGCTTTCTCTGGAGACTTCAGATACCAGCACTGCCTGAAATTGAGGCTAATTAGCCTGCAAACGCTGAAGAAGAAAACGTAGGTAACACATACATTGATAAGACCCACATTTCCCTCTATCATCACAGCGGGAATTCTTACCAGATGATAACGTCTGAAGGACACATCCCAGGTACATATATATTGCCCCATCTCCATGAGACTTTCCTCTGGAAATCTGTCCAGAACTGACGAGGTTTCAGAGCAATTATATAGCAATCTTGCAAAATCAGACAGAGTTTTGCAAAGACATAAATTCCAGGAGTGAACTATCTGCATGGAAAGGTACAGTATGATGCACAGATCCTTCCTGGAGCAGCTGTTTTCAAAAGCTGAAAGAGGCTATAAATAGAGTGCCACTTGATTGCCAGTTCACATGAAACTAAAACACAGAGTAAATAGGAAACAGTAGCTAGTTCTCGGGTGTCTTTCTTCAATACATAGTCGCCTTCAATATTCCCTATATGTTACGCTGTAGCATAACACCACCATCCAAATGAACGGTTCACTACGCAAGTATCATTCATACCTACACCTCTTCCTTCCAACACATCGTAAACTGCTTTGTTAGTTACGGACTTGCTACGGGGGTTCTCCTTTGATTTGCTGGCTGAAAAAGAGCAGCAGACCACAGAGACATATAACCTGCTTTATTTTGTACTGGTATCCATAATTGTTTTTACAAATTTACCAAAAAAACCCCACACAAACAAAAAACCCCAAACAAACCAACCAAAAGCAAAAAATGCACACGGACAATGCCTCAAGCCTCCCAATACTACTACTATGTCAAAATGAAATGCTTGACTTACATTTGTTCTGTCAGACCATTGAAACAGTATAAAACCAGTATAAATAGGAAGAAACCTTACTTCCCGTTCAGACTAGATTAGCGCCGGCCAACAGTGTTACCTATCTGACCACTGTGGTCTCAGTCTGCATCCAAACAACAAAATTCCTACATGGAACTGCTGAAGTCTGAAAGCAAAAAGACCCATATATACACTAAACTGCACATAAAAAGGCACAACAACAGGCCTGCTGTCTGGTAAATCTGCACACAAGCAATCACACCTGACTAGCAGCAAAATTAGTGCGTCTATTAAGGCCATAAATGCCATTCTGAATAGAAGCGTGATGGCTTTACAAGACAAGCACACCACATACTAATCCCTTTCGTTAAAAGCAGAAGTCAGTGAGGACCGATCAACTCTTGCCACCACCAACGCACATCTTATCAACTCAGTGGGAATCCTCTCCCAGATCCTATCTTCTCAAGGCTGTAAAGCTACTGAACATGTTTAGGTTAAATGAAAAACAGTAAACACGAGCCCTGAACCTAGTCACCAGAGGGATTTTGTTTTTAACTAAAGTTATGCACATTTTATTGGAGCAGTGTCCAGAAAAGAGATTTTTAGTACACCTGGGAGGATGATTTCTACAGATCAAGTCTTAATAGTTCAACTGTCAGAAACACAATCATGTAAAAGCAAAAAAAAAAAGGTCTTACGGTCCTTCTTCAAAATCTACACACAACAGTCCTAATTTTAACATTGAGCTTTTCTGCTCCAATGGGAGCAGAGGAATAAAAAAAAAAAATAATCCCTAAGTATCCAGTCAGAAGGATATCTGTGTTTGATCACTAAAAGTTAGGACAATCCTCAGCTAACACTTGGCTAAGCACAGCTGTCAAGATGTAACAAAAGTCAAAAGCAGTTAGACCATTAGTTTTCAACGTTTTTTTTTTTATTTTTAGGACCTCAGATTTTTTTTTTCCAAAGGACTTATGTGCACGTAGGTGCTATACACACGTACACCCCCTCTATAGTAGGCGGAAACCTACCAGCAACGACCTTGCTTTTCCACCTTTTGTGGATTACTGAGCGCTCAGGGACCAGAGACAGAAAACTACCGAGTTAGACTTGGTAACGCGATATGCCACCTTAAATTCCAGCAGGAAACCAAATGAAAATCAAAACCGACCACAGGCAGAAATGCCTAGGAGGTACAAAAAGATACACTTTTTACAACGCTGTAAATAAGTTCCGTCCCCAGCACTCAGCGTTTCGCCTCAAAAACCAGGAATTATTTTATCACACAAGCGAAAAAGAACGTGTTTGCGAGCAGTGAGCCACCTTCCCTGGAGAGCCACCCCACGCAACCCAGAGCGTCGGGATGATACACGCAACAGACCGCCGCACCTCCAAAAACACGGGAATAAAAACCGGGTTTTAAATATTTCGGGGAAGGGGGAGAGGCAGGAGGCGTGCGAGCTGCGCCGTTACAGAGAATATCGGTAGCTCGTCGGCACGAAGGAAATTTCCCTGAAGCCTCGTAAACTTCAGGACAGAAACTAACGCTATTTTTAACTTAGGGCGCTTGGAAAGGGAAAATAACTAGCTTAGCGTTTGGGAGAGAGGGCAGCGCGGAGGCGGAGGCCTTCAGAGCCCCCCGGGGGGCTGCAGGGCGGCCCCGGGCACAAAGGCCGGCCCGGCAAGGCTGCGCCCGGCGCCTTGAGGCGGCTCAGCCCAGCGCCCGCCTCGCCAAAGCCAGGAAGCACCGGAAAGCCCGGCGAACAATCACGCCGCGATCCCGGCACCGACGCGCTCCCTTCGCAGCCTTTAGAGGCTCCGGGCCGGTAAATCCCGACCCCGTTCAGCGCGGGGCATAAACCACGGCTCGGTTTTAAGCCGCCGCCCAACTTGCCGGCTGGGTCTCCCTCACGCAACAGTTCCTGTCCGGGGTGGGGGTGGGTGGGGAGGGAGGGAGGGAGCGGGGGGGCCCTGCCGTGACCGGGACCCCCCCCCCCCCCGAGGGCGCGGGGGGTGCCTTGGGGCGGGGGGGGGGGGAACCGCTGTCACCTGCCCCCGCCCCGCGCGTGTGGAGAGTGGGGTTGGGAGGGGCGCCCGCCCCCCCCCTCACCGCGGGGGGGTACGAACGGCTCCACGACGCCCGCCTCGCCGCCGCCCCCCTCACCCCTCGCCCTTACCCAGGTAGTGCCTCCGCAGCAGGCCGGGCTCCTCCAGCCCCAGGCTCCGCTTCCGCACGTCCCACAGCAGGTGGGGGCCGTGCCCGCGGGACATGGCCCCGCGCGGAGGGGGGGTGCGGGTGTGTGCGGGCTATCGGGCGCTCCACTGGTCCCCGCCGCCCCGCGCAATCACCATGGAAACCGGCTGGCCGGCGCGCGCGCGGCGCTCTCACGCCCGCCTCGCGCCGAGGCACCGACGGGGAGCGATCGGCGGCGGCGGCGGCCCAGCGCCCCGCCCCCATACATGGCGCCCCGCCCCCATACATGGCGCCCCGCCCCGCCCCCCGGCTCGTGGGAGGGGGACGCGGCGCTCCGAGGCTACATGCCTCTCGCGGGAACTGGGAACGTCGCCGCAGGGGGGGCCCCGCCGCGCCCCGCCCCTCCCCTCCCCTCCCCTCCCCTCCACGAATGGGGAGGGGGCGCCGTGGAGCCCCGCCCCTCCCCTCCACGAATGGGGAGGGGGCGCCGTGGAAATGACGGGTGACGACAACGTCGTCAATGGCTTCGCCGGTCGAAGCGGCTCTCCCGTCAAGCGCTGAAGCCGCGGGGTGGCCATCTTGGGTGTGGGCGCATAGTGGCGGCCCAGAGATTCCCGCGCCGGCCATCTTGAATGGGCGAGTGAAGCCGTCCCGGCAGCCATCTCTGAGCCGGGCGCTCGTGCCCTTCCCGGAGGCGTCCGCAGTACCTCCCCCAAGGACGCTGGCGCCAGCTCTCCTCACGGGGCGGGAGCAGGCCGCCCTAACCAATAGCGCTGCGCGAACCCCTCCGCCCCGCCCCGCCCCTTGCAGAGGCCGCCAATCAGCGCGCAGGGAGCGGCGCTCCTCCCCTCGGCACGGGGGGCGGGGGTGTGGCGGGTAGGCGGGGCTTGCTGGGGGACGGTGGAAGGACGGCGGGTCGCGGAGGGACGGAGCTGCCGGCACGCGCTCGCCCGCCGCCGCCTCGCGCCCCCCGCGCCCTTCCCCCCCCCCTCCCCGAGATGGCGGCCGCCGTCGCGGGGCTCCGCGCCTCCTACCACCGCCTGCTCGATCGCATCGAGCTCAAGCTGCCGCCGCGGTTCCGGCCCTTTTACAACCACCCGGCAGGTAACGGGGCGTCCTCCCGGCGGCGAGTCCCTGCGGGGGGGGGGGGGGGCCGCGGCGCGCGGACAGCCGCTGAAGAGCGGCGTCCCGCTCGTTAACGGAGAGCTGCCCGCGCGTGCGAAGGAGAACAGCAGGGCGGGCGCGGCGCCAGCGGTCCCCGCCGTGCCTGCGAGGCGGCGGCGCCCTCGCCTGTCGCTGCCGCCTCGCCCCGCGGGCTTCGGCGGCCGCTGCTTCCAAACGGGTGGGCTGAAAGCACAGGGGGCAGCGCTGCCGGGGTCGCTGGGCTGGAAGCGTACGCGGGTGTCGCTCAGGCTGCCGATCGCTTCATCTGTTTTGCGCCGAGTCCGGCGCCGCTACCGAAGGCAAGTCCCGCCCTTGACGGATCCGCGCCCGTAGCTGAGGCGCTCCCGTGG
Organism: Morus bassanus; assembly: GCA_031468815.1. Taxonomy (NCBI): domain Eukaryota; kingdom Metazoa; phylum Chordata; class Aves; order Suliformes; family Sulidae; genus Morus; species Morus bassanus. The sequence goes on along the minus strand of CM062568.1, from coordinate 119,288,169 downwards.
GCTGAAGGGCCTTGGCCCCCCAAGGGCCCAGCTTCCCTGAAGCGAGCTACCCTTCCGTGACCTAAAGCTTGCCTTTGCTCGAGCAAACGCGGCTTTTTCTGTGTTATTAGGGAGAAACCTCTTGTAAAATGATCTGCTGCAGTGCCGTTTAGGCGGTGTTTGTCATGTAAACAGATTGCATAGGGTAGTTAAAAAGAGTGCTTGATAAAACCCTGAAGTTCCATAGGCTGCTTGCTGTTCCCACCGTTTTGTTTCAGTGTGATGTGCGTCCCTGACTCTTCACCTACCTGGAATACGCACTGTGAAAACGGACTTCAGTCAGTTGCTCCATCCTCCTATAATGGTCCTCTCTTGAAATGAAAGTTGTTGCTTTAAAGAAATGCCAATTAAAGAGTGAAAACTGCAGTTATCGACATGTCTGATTCGTACAGAATTCACTAGACCTACATACACACACACACTTAACATGAATGCAATTTTTGTATATAAAGAGTCAATGTGCCCAGCACTTCCATTGTAAAGGTGTTGAGCCTTTGAGTGCCACATTCACCCTGCGTGAAAAGTGGCAGCTTGCGATTGCTTTTACTGCATACAAGGCACAGTGAGCGCTGGGAACTTCTATGTTCGTTCTTCATCAGAACTGTAGTACTAATTGAAAAAGGCTTTGGAGGTTCTCGTGCAGTGCTTTTCTCACTTCACGGAACTCCCTGTGGGCCGCTTTTGTTCACCATCATAATGTTGAAATTAATGAAGAAAAAACATCCAACCAACCAGGTTTTAGGGACTCTGTGTATGTATGTATATATACATATATATCTGCCATAATCCCTACTGATGGCATAAGTGAGAAAAGCCACAGGGCAAGCAGGTTTTGTAACTGAACCTCTGCCCACTTCTGTTTCAACCTTGAATGTCTTGAAGGTGGGTCTGTGAGAAAGTTATGCAATAGACGTCACTCTGACTACAAAAGAAGTAGGTTAAAAACGAAAGGCTCACATTTTATCTCCGGTGATATCTTAAGTTTCTAGTCTAATTTAGGAATATAAGTGTCATTATCATGAGATTATAAATCATTTGTAAGAAATGAAGAACAATGCTTACTTCTTTTCTGGCACAAAGAAAGCTTCCAGTAAAATAATTGAGGCCTGGTCTGAAAAGCTGTTTCTTTGGCTGGCGTTGCAGAGAGCGAGGCTGCTGGAGGACAGCAAGGGGCCTGGGGTGCAGCACACCAACTGCCCAGGCTGCCTCAGAGCAGGGAACATCGCTCTTGGCAGCCAGGGGGAAGCGTGGGCTGAGCTTGTACTCCCTGTCCTTTGGCCTCTTTCATTTGCTTTGCCCGATTTAAACTAAGCTCTCCAGGACAAAGACTTCTTACATTTAATAGAAATCATAAATTCTATAAACTGGAGACATATATGAATAACCAGATTAGCCTCTGGTATGTCCCTGCTCTGATGGGCTGCTGCCACATTCATCCTTGAAAAACGCTGCGTGTCAGGCTCTGGGAAGCTCGCTGGGCTGGGTGCTTACTGGCATGCCTCCAGGAGGGGTGTTCTGCTTGCAGAACCGTTTGACAGTCTTCCCTTATAACAAGCTTGGCTTGGTACCTTACTTGTCTTCAATTGTTTCTTATCAGGTTACCTAGTATTAATAAAAATTAATGTCAGTCTTCTCAAAAACTTTACTAGTTGTTTCAGGAATGTCAATTTAATAATTTATACTCACCCCACATTCTCCAGTACTCCAAATCTGAATTTGTGTTGTAGAAGAAAATAGACGACAGTAATTAAAGCTACTTCTGTAAGACTGATTTATAAAGAGCTATACTTGCAGCCTGATACTAACATACTAAGTAGCTGCCTAAGAGAAGAGCAACTGAAGTTTATGTCTTTAAAGGATGAATATTGAGCTGTATTTATTCAAAAATATTAGACAGTGTTAGTGGCTGCACAACCCCACGCATCCTAAAAAAAAATTAAATCCTGTGTAGGTAGAAACGATCAGTTACCCAAGCAAAATGTAATGTGCTAGTAGTTATTAACTGCAATTTGAAACTTGATCGCTATCACGAGCAGCGGTGGGTCTAAGAGGGCTTTACGCAAGGCTGCCAAGCCAGTTTTTGTTGCATTCTGTGTTGCGGTTACCCTGCCCTTTTATAGGGCTTAGTTGGCTTTAAGGTGAGGGGAGCAACTGATATGCGTAACAATTAGTCTTATCCCCCAAATCATGAGTTGCTTCACAGGTGCTTGCTGTAGAAACCTGACAGTTAATTTTTCCCAAGTCATAGGTTTAAAGCTGAGTGTGATTAAAAGAGGGAGTATAAATAGTTACTGCAAGGCCTTCTTAAGGCTGAATTGTTAGTGAAAAATGAGCTCACATTAAAAAGCAAGCAACCAAAGTCCTAGTGTTTATCGTTTATATTTAAAAACCTTACTCATAATATGTAACGTATTACAGTGAAAACTTGGCTTCATCTTGCATGTTATCAGAATGCTGAGCAGTGGCCTAGCGAGAGCTAAAACTTGATGTGTTTTGATGAAATCGGAACCAGTGTCCTGACTGCCTCCCAGCACGGTGGGTTGATACTTTGGATCGTGGTCTCTCTTTTAAGACTTCGAGCAGTAGTCCTAGATGAATGATTTCTGGCATGGTTGGCAGCCTGCACATTGTAGGTGTGGTGTTACAGTACTTTGTTTTAACCAACCAGTTGCCGTTTCAGCACTGCTGTAAGATACGTGTATTTGTAAGAGAGATGTTTCCCCCCAGATCCCATCCCATTGACTTTTTCTCCCTTCCTTCTGTAGATTTTTTTCCTCTTCCCCCACAATCCTCCTTTACCTGTTGGTAGATTACTGGGGTGTGGGGTTGATTGGGTGGGAAGCATTGTTTCTGCTAGAAAGACATGGTTTTTCAGAGGCACAGATCAGAGGTGCGTGAGGACACTCTCCTTGTGACATTTGCTGATACCTAAGTTTGCGATTTCTACTCTCACTTTAACCGCCTAATGCTGCTGTGCAGCGTGTCTTCTGTAGCATGAAGAGATGGGCTGCGTTTTGGGAAGGGAAGGAGGCTTGTTACAGTACCAGTAATAAAATATTTTGGCATTTTAGTTTACAAGATTCAGTTCACAAAGATTTCAAATACTAATTCTGCTAGTTCAGCTGTGGAGTAGCTTTGAATCATTATACAGAAACTGTCCTCACTATTCCTAGGCCTTATCCCAACTCTTTTCATTATAAATGCATTTTGCCTGCTCTAGTGTCCTTGTTTGCTTAAAAATGGAAATACAAAATCCTACTGACCTGTTGTGGAAATGCGTGGACTGATGACACAGCTGAAGGTTGATGCACTGAGTTGATGAACTACAAGTACTAGGTGTTAGAGTTTGTACAGTGCTAGAAACTGTGCTAATATACACAATTCGTTATTTAACAAAACAAAACCAGAACTTACTGTGGGTATTAAAGCAGCTACATCTCACTGAATAATTTAACTTCTTTTCTTTTCTCCCCCCACCTGCTCCCTCAGGTCCCAAAACAGTGTTTTTCTGGGCACCTGTTATGAAATGGGTAAGTATAAGAGGCCAGCTGGAGTCTGGATGTCAATCAGAGGGCAATCTGCAGCAACCCGTTGAGCAAGCAATAGTTTCCCAGCAGATATCTGAGCCTACAGAAAGGCGCTCTCAGCCTCATTTTTATGAGGCTCTAATTTTTAATATACATTAACAAAATTAGCCTTAATCACATACAGCACAACATGCAGGGGCTATAGCGGGGGAAAAATGCTGTGTGGAAAAACTGTACCCTTGGCTGAAAGCTTCACAAAATATGTCTCTTGTGAAACACTAACTGTTGCTCAAGGTAGACATGAGCTAGCATACAATTCCAAACTCTTAAAGCATTATTTCTTCTGAGATTGAGGAGTATCTTAAGGAAGCCAATTCCTAAGCCTCAAAGTTTGAAGGTAGGTTGAAGCAGGTCAGAGAGCAAGGTAATCTTGCGAAAACACAAGCAGAAAACGCTGCCTAAAAAAGAAAAAAGGCAACTCCCATTTCAGCTATCAATAGCTCCCTGCTTCCCACTTGGTTACACCCCTTGGCTATAGCTGTGTGCAGGTGAAGTATATGCCCCCTCCTAATTCACTGTGCTCCTCCTAGTTGTTGTATTGGTACAGACAAAATAAATAAGCTGTAAAATCATAAAGCTGTTTGATCTCCTTGTTTGATAACAAGCAGGGATATAACCTCTTCCTATCACCAGCTGGTTCGTAAGTTTGCTGTGAATCCCAACTTTTTATAGGCCGCAGGCAACACGTTACACTCTAAGCTGTAGCTTGGTTTCTTTGTCAATCTAAACTGGAGCTGCAGTACCATGGTTAACCTTCCAGAGGCTTAACCAGTCCATGTGCCCAAGCCTGAGCATGCAGGCGGCTCTTCTGAGCAGGCTGGTGTCGATGGCTGCTGTATCAACAGAGCTAATACACAGACGGTTTTTCTTCTGTGAACCTGCAGCTCTAAGCTTACAGTGAAGTTCCTCGCTGAGAAATTAAAATGACTTCTCCCCAAACTGCACATTTACTGCAGTTACTGAGGTGTGCTGAAAATCTGTACCTCTGTGGCACCACGGCAGCAACATCAATCTTGTGAGTGAGGCAGCACACAGAAGTCTCTACCCTTGAAAATGGATTTTTTGGTTGGAGCCAAAGGAGTCCTTAGTCAGTGAATTAAAAGCATTAGGACTCTCTTATTTGTGGGATTTTGGTTTCTGGGGTTTGTTTTGTTTTGTTTTTTGTGAACTCCTGTAACGTGAACATGAAATTGTATTGAAATTTCCAGCAGAGGGCAGTAACACAGAAAAAACAAATCATGCAGCGTGTTTGCTAGCAATGTTGGCGAGTAGATCAGCCAAGCTATTCCTCACTTCACCTGGAAGTTTTCTACTTCCACTGAAATTATATTAAAAAAGAAGCACTTTTACCTCCTCAGGTGAAGCTGAGTGAAGACTATATGGTGTCACACCTATGTCTTTACCACCTTAGCCTGAGCTTTAGGAAGAAGAGCCTTATTTAGATAAGCTTCTACTTGTTGCATGAAAACCAATTTTTTTTCAGCTGCTTTCTTAAGCAGCTGTGCTTAAATTAACGTTGTTCTTAAATTAATACAAAATTGCCACTGCGTGGCATTTTATTGCAAGCCAGTTGCACCCCCCCATAACTGTGTTCTTACTCCTACCGCAAGGGACTAGAAGTGGATGGTGTATTTGAGAGTCTAATTACTCTGCTCATATAATGCCTCCCGTATCCTGCATAACGCATGTAGAATAAGCACCGAGCTGCGAAGCAGCTTCCCCTTGTAAAGCATTTGATCTATTACAGGAGGTCCTGGTACTGAACTGGTGCTTACTGATTTTCTCTTTACAGGGTTTGGTATGTGCTGGAATGGCTGATATGACCAGACCGGCAGAAAAGCTCAGCACAGCACAGTCTGCAGTACTAATGGCCACAGGTAAAGCCAAAGTTACTCCATGCTTTTACACAGCAACTCTCTCTAAAACTGCATGCACTTCTTTCCGAATCTTCCATCAGTACTAATCCACTTCTATAGAAAAGGCTTAACTATAATACGCTAGGTCTCACTATTGCTGTCGGATGATAATTCTAGGACAGACCTGTACTTGTAATTAAATCTGTAAGAGTTTTGTGATTACCTAACAGTTTTCTACACGTCTTAATTTGGAATTGTCCAGAGCAAGTTGTTATGAGTTAGGGTATGAGTTTCATCCCTTAAGTTACAATGATACCACTCATTCCACTGAGTGACCTCTTTTGCTTCAGGTCAAGTCATTTTGAAATCAGTCCAGGATATAGAGACTTTTCTAGAACAGACTTTAAGGGATTAAACAATGGTCGGGTAATTACACTAACGTAACTGGAAAGAATTTCCACGTGTTAGAAGTACTTGGAAGCAGTGGTACATGGACGGCTGCACTGCTGTCAGCCCTGAATTTTCACATTGGCAGAAACAATATTCTGTATTTAAGGTGTTCCACCAGATCTTGTCAGGGGCGGGACTTGTGGCAGCTAAAGCTGAAAATCAAAATTACAGCTGCCATCTTCTCCCTTCTCTGGACTTTATTGTGGTATCTGACACAGCGCTGTGCATTTTGCATGATATGTAAACCTTTCTTGACTGGTGGATTCTGTAATCTCTAAGCTGGTGCAGCAAGCTGGATATACTACAGCAAAATGCCAGTACCGTGCAACTGCACTGGAGGATTAAGGTCTAGACTGCTGTAGAGTACAGAGGGTCTTTGTTTAATATTAAGACTATGATTGACCTTATTGTGTAGTTATTTTGGAAAAACGCAATATATACCCATAGCTGTCCCACTGTCACTTGATGCGCTTTTAACTGAGAAATGGCTACTTATAAGAAAAGCAGTTGCCTAACGTGAAGTTGTAAAACTTGTTTACTTAAACTGGCCCATGATTCTGTCTCCAAACTTAGGGGAATGTCTGAATATTTCACTTTAAAGACTTAACATATTTAAACTTTCCTTTTCATTCAACAGGCCTTATTTGGTCAAGGTACTCTCTAGTTATTATTCCTAAAAACTGGAGCCTGTTTGCTGTGAACTTCTTCGTTGGCTGTGCTGGCGGCTCTCAACTCTTCCGAATATGGAGGTATGTATTAAGAAGGGCTAGCCTACATACTATAAGTAATCCACACCACCTCATCTTAACCAGGAATTTATAAATTCTACCAGCCTCAATGTCAGTGCAACAGGCAAGAGGAACTGACAGATTAATTAAACTTTGCAGAACTTTTTTGCTACATTGTTAGTTTTCCAGCTGAGTGGGAATGAAGCTTTAAATATTTTCAGTATAGCTAGAGACTTTTTAAGGAATGCTCTATGTAAGCTGTAGTTTCTGGGTTTAAGGCATTCTTTAGGAGCTGGAGGTCTGACTGACAAACAGCCTAGACTCTCTCCTCCTCATAAGCTTTGCACTTCTGTCAGCTTTCAGTGTTGAATCGTATCAGTCCCAGCTGGATCAAAGGGTTCTTAAGCAGAACAGGTTTTTTCTTTTTTTTTTTTTTATTATTTCTTGAGGGAAAATTTTGAGTTCTCTGGCTTCAGTACTGGCCAGGAATGAGGCAAACTCAACAACTAATTTGGAACTTCTCAGATGAACTAAACTATCCTATCCCGACTTTCCACCCTCAGGTCTGTTGTAATTCTAAACCTCCTCTGCTGAACAGATTGTTAGGAAGACACTGTTATTGGAACTGGGGTTCTATTCTTAGTCTGTGCTTTTTTTTTTTCCCCCCCTATAGGTATAATCGGGAGCTAAAAGCAAAACAACAAGAGCAGCTGCAGCAAAGAGATGCTTAACCCAACAGATGAAATCCAACAACACACAAACCCTTCCCCGTGGGACCTAGCTTCACTAATTTTAATGTTTTCTCCTCTGAGAAAATGAAAGAGGAAATCTAAATATTTAGAGAGTGTTTTCTAAGTGCAAATAACAAAGTATCTCCATACACTTAAATAAAGTGCAACCTTTTAAATTGAAGTAAAATTATGTCTTATATATTGTCTCTTTAAAATAAACTGATTGTGGATTGTGCCTAGAATGGCCCCACCTTATCTGACTCTACTGAACAGTGCCAGGGTGACACGGTTCTGGTGACAGTCAGCCAGAGCCTCAGACTGAAGTAATCTTCTTTCATGTCACCATCAGACCTGGGTGGGGTTTTACCATACTTTCAGTAACCAACAACAGTAGCATTTGCATTTCATTCCCTGATGCTCTTCCCTGGTAGTATAAGGATATACCTAGCTGAAGCTGAAAAGAATATCTTCATTTGTTTCCCAGCCACCACCATCTTCAAGAAGAGGAGGGCAAACCAGTACGTGCCACTGGTGTTTTAGCTTCTGTCATCCTTTACAACTAGAGGCAAAACATGGGATGTGTCTAAGTACCTGGTTCTTGGGAGTGTGAAAAATAAACAGCCAAAATGTCCACTACTTACTTTCCACCCCCTCCTTAAGTAGATACAGATTTCCTGTGAAGGTGTGCACTCAGGAAACACGTACATGTCAGTTCTCTAAAGCTTTGGAGGCAGGGGTCTGCTCCCATCTGTGGCATGTTTGTGAATAAACACTGAAGCCTTCCCTGAAAGTCAGCATCTCTCCCTACTTCCTCTCCTGTAAAGAGGAAAAACGTGTTGCTGTGAAATAGCTTCCGAGCAAAGGCTTTACGTTACACTGCAAAAGCTCATCTATTACTGAGAAGTACAAGGCAATTGTGCTCAGAGCATGGCATGAATGAGCTTCCCTGGCAGGTTCTCTGAGACCTCTTCCACCAAAGCTAGGAGTTGGTACCAGAGCTCAGGAATTTATATCTAGGAGAAAAAGATAACTGTGAGACACAGGATTCAGCTTTCAGGAGAATGAAGGCCTTGAAATACTGGAGTTTTGCGAAGTCCCTACTTTCCCCCAATCCCATTTGAGTTATCACTCCAGCATGGCAAGGGTGGAGGAAAGGAAACCGTTCTATAATTACAAGAGCTACAGCACCTTGTCGTGGCACTGATGTCCCCTCCTTTCTCACCCTATGTATAATGTTACATTCTCCTGTGCAAAGTATTTGTGCAGGATACTTTAAGGAAAGCATTTTCCATTCTTACAAGACATGCACCTGATAGTCTGTCAGCTCCCCTTTTTCAGAGGCTTTCCCGCCATGAAGCTCTTTCTCTCCTATGTATATTCTCCTACAGTTTCACTTGCATTTCTTAGTTCTCCTAGCTGAAGTGGTAATACAGGGTATCAATTCAAACTGTAAACTCTCCAGCTGTGTTGTTCACTGAGCTGACAGAGACTGCAGTGAGTGAAGAATATTGCCAGAAAGAGAGGTGGTGTATTTCAGTCCCCCTCCCCTCCCAGTCCCTAAGCAGGTAAGACTCGTCCAGCAAACCAGTAATGGGAAAAAAAAGTGTATTAAAATATTCACAAGATTACAATAGAAAACATGAAAGTCCATTCAAGAAAAAATATCGAGGATAACTGTTTCCAGATGAGTCTGTAGAAGCAAAAGCACTAACAGTTGGTACACTGGCTCTTGATGTAATCAGGCCATGCAACGTATATCTAGCCCCCTCACACAGATTATACACCTGTCTTACAGGTGTCTGTTCTCTTGCATACCTCCGAGACAGAGGTTTACAAAAGAAAAGTACCCAGTCTATGTTTCCAATTACATTTACCACATAAAAACAGCTGGCATTGCAGGGAGACAGAAAAGATTGCACAGCACACTGATCTCCAGAAGCATTGAACTAACTCTTTAGAGTGCAAAAATACCTTTAAATGAAAGGGCTTGTTAGCTTAAGGGCAGTGAAGAGAAGGGAAAGAGAAGCCTCAAGAAGAGTATAATTGCTGAGCATAGTTAATATGATTTTGTAGTCTCCCATATAAAAATGTTACCTAAATATTAGCACCGCAGGAGTGTGGCCACAGCGCAGGAGTGTTACCCACCTTCTCAGCTTTGATGGCTTTAAAGAGAAAATAATTCCATCACCTGTTATACAATAAGAACATTTTGTATTTGAGGTCCTAGGTAGATACATTAATAACGTAAAATTCCATGACAACATTTCAATACAGAGTGAAGGTGTTTTGGTTATGAGTCAATCGGCCCACACTTGACCTCAGTGAATCCACTCTAAGTCAATGCAGCTTCTAAGCTGCATACACACATTTACTGCAGTTACAAGACAGATGGTTACCTAAACAGTTCTCAGAGGTTTAAAAAAGTTAAAAACCTAATTCCAGCTCTTCTAGTCACAAATTGAAATATCACTAAAGCTTTGAGAGAAAACAAAACCCTACAGGTCTCCAGTTATAAATGACACATCATTCAATTAGTTACAGGGATGTATCTGCCACCCTGTAATGGCTCTTAATGCTATTTCATGAACATGCCAACCACCTCCCTCACAGAACGACTGCTGAAGTCAAAAGGGGCAATGGAGATTTGACGTACTGACTACAGTTACCAACTTACTTAGATTGATACTTTATAATTATTTGTAATCCTCTTCTCAAAATTCATTTCCGGTAATCAAAAGTAAGGAAGAATATAACCACTGTTAGTAAAAAGCCAAAACTTTTCCACTTTGCAGGTCTGTTAAAAACAGGGAAGATGAATGATGCCATTCATATCCCTGGCTCTAGGGGGTGCCAGTCGGCTTAGCTGCCAGACCCCAGGCTGACGATCCAAAATGGCACTCTTATAATGGGTAGGCCTCTTTTACCCATGAAAGGCTTTTTTCCCTCCTCAGCTGAGAAGTGGATTTCAGATTGATCCCAATTTTGTTTGCATGACGAATCAAGGAGAATTCATTGCAAGTCTTTTACATCACACAGACCTTCCCCAGCTCCACTATCCAAGAGCAATGACCCACGTTAATGGTTTTAGTCATTTGCTGCTGCCTCAAGAGAGGCTGCCTACCCCTCAGCTGTGCTGCAGCAAGCCTGCCACACAGCACTTCTTAAAATAGATGGTCCTAAAAAGAGCTATCAGCAGTACTACAACAGGGCAAGGACAACACACTTAGTGTTCCTCCACGTCCAAGCTGCTCCTTTCCACCTGCAAAGAGCAGCATCAGAGAATTAAGAGAATAGCAGTAGAGCAAAGAGAGTTAAACTTCTGGTAACCATAACATCAGAATATGACGACCTTGTCTGACTTTAATCTCTGCTTGCTACCCATCAAGGAAGTAGAAGTCCTCTGTCTCCTGAGACTTTGCTAACTAAGCCAACTTAGTTAGCATCAATCCTTTTCAACAGCACAAGTTATTGTATGATTAAACAAGCTAAAATAACCTGAGGGACAGGAAGTTCACAAGTGTTTTCTCACATTGCCTCAAGTTCTTTTGACTTCAGCCTGAGTAAGTTATTTAATAGCTACATTGTTCATGTTTCCATGACCCAAAAAAAAAAAAAAAAAAGATAAATCAACAGCCTTTGTACTGGAGGGGGATTCAGACTGATTTCTGCTATTCCTGGGGGAAGCGACTTTTGTTTCTTTCTGAAAAGATGTTCGGCATTTTTAAAAAATACTTCCAAGTTCATTCTGCCTTCACAAAGAGGATCCAAGCAGCCTTGCAATGCGCCTCCTCAGTATGGGCAGTATGAACATACCCGTAGCTAAACAAAAGCAATGGAAGGAGATGTTTCCTAAAGTTAGTCAGCACCAACCAGATCAGCTTATTTCCTAACGTTAGCACCAGCCAGTTCAGTGTGTCTCCTAAAGTTAGCACCAGGTCAGCATGTTTCTTAAAGTCAGCACCAGACCAGGATTGTGCTCAGGTTCTCCAGTATATTCCAGCAAGAAAAAAAACAAACATTAGTAGCAGACTTCAGAGCCAAGGACAGTCCTATCTTCTCATAGCAGCAAGTTTTTGATGACTACATTCATCAAAATGTCTGGGGAGATATATGGTGATGCATAGGGATGAACACAGGCAGATCAAAATCAAGTTTCTCCATCAACCATGTCAAAAGCATTCATTTCTTACTAAGTGTAAAACAAACGTCGGGAAGTAACAGCTTGGTAGATAAGGAAAGTAGCAGTAGCAGGATTCATCCTGATCTTAATGAGGCCTCTAACAAAGGCAGGTGTTGTCAGGAAACCAGTGAAGTCCGATCCTGATGAAAGAATATAGTGTTGGCATACCTAACTTTGCTGGGGAAGAAAACCACTGTACACAAAATAGTTATTAAAGTTGCACTATCATAATTAAAAGATTATCTAATGTGGTTCTGAAAGGGTCTGCTATAGGCCTAAAACTATTTTTCATTTACTTGATGTTACACTGGAACGTAGGCTTAAGTTTGCAAAAAAACCAAGCTAAGAGTGTTGCAAGCTCACTGGAGGGCAGGATGAGGATTCAAACCAAGATTTCAGCTGACAAACTGAAGATGAGGTCTGAAAAAAACCAAAATAATTTCAGTAGAGACAAATTTGAAGACAATACAGAACAAGGAGGAGTTGCTCGTGCACCAGATGGTTGTGCTGCCATTCAGAAGGACCTGAACAGGCTGGACAATTGGGCTAAGAGGAATTTCATGAAGTTCAAGTGCAAAGTCTTGCACCTGGGGAGGAACAACCTCATGCACGAGTACATGCTGGGCTGCCTGGCTGGAAAGCAGCTTTGCAGAAAAGGACCTGGCGAAGTCCTGGTGGACACCAGGTTGAACATAAGCCAGCAGTGTGCCCCTGCTGCAAAGAAGGCAAATGGTATCCTGGGCTGCATTAGGCGAAGTATTGCCAGCAGGTCAAGGGAGGTGATCCTTCCCCTTTATTCAGCACTGGTGAGGACACAGCTGGAGTACTGTGTCCAGTTCTGGGCTCTCCAGTACAAGAGAGATACGGACTTACTGAAGCAAGTCCACTGCAGGGCCACAAACATGATAAAGGAACTGGGGCATCTTTCGCACGAGGAAAGGCTGAGGGAGTGGGACTGTTCAGCCTGAAGAAGAGAAGGCTTGGGGGAGATCTTACCAACGCATATAAATACTCAATGGGAGGGAATGAAGAGCACTACTCTTCTCAGTAGTGCTCGCTGGCAGTACAAGAGGCAACGGACAGACTTTTAAAAAAAATAAAGTTCCACCTGAACACAAGGAAGCACTTTTTTTGCTGTTTGATCACTCTAAGTGTTCAGGTTGCCCAGAGATGTTGTAGAGTTTCCATCTGTGGAGATACTCAAAGCCCAGCTGGGCACAGTGCCAGGCAACCCACTCTAGCTGACCTTGCTTGAAGCAGGGGGGTTTGGACTAAATGATCTCCAGAGGTCCCTTCCAACCTCAACCATTCTGTGACTAATTCTGTGAAATAGACTGAACTAGGAAATGGCTAAGAATCATAGAGAGAAGGAGCTATGGGTAGACCAAACTGAAAATTATTTACTGCTACAAAAAAGCCAACACCACATTAGGATGTACAAAATAGAAATCTTTCTACTATATCTGAGAAGGTCTGAGAAGACCTCAGCTGGAATGCCACTTCTAGTTTTGAGCACCAGATTTCAGGATACAAATGGGTCAGCTAAAGAAAGATCCTCTTCAGCAGAAGAGAACGATCAAAGATCCTGAACAATCTATGAGGAGTTTAATCTAGAAACAAGAAGCTGGGAAATTTTATATTCAAGTAGTAGACTTGCAGAGAGGAAGGAAATAAACTGCTCTCCGCATCCTCTGTGCAAATATAGGTTACATAAAAAAACACACATCAAAAAAACCAAAGAGTGAAGCCCTAGATTTCATCCAGAGCTCATTCAGGCTCCACTACAGGCTTTTAAGAACGGATAAAGCATCTCTAAGAAAGTAACAGTGGTATAATGGAGCCATAGGAGGGAAGTGAGGGAGTACTACAGCTTCCAAATCCCTCGGAGCCCTTTTTCATGCTTACATGAAATGACAGAGCTTCGAGGAAGAAACATGTCATTGAAAGGTTCAACAGAGTCTGAGGCAACCACCTACAGCTATAGCTTCCTATCCCTTTAACTCATTAGATCTTAAGTTTTCACAGGTAAACTACCATTTCACAAAATTCGTTAGATCAACACCATCCCTGTACCTTAAAGGACTAAGCTTGAATAGATGGGCTCAATACAGAAATAAACAGTTCTGTGACCTGTGTTACACAGGTCAGGTAGGCCTAAACATTTCCTTTGCTTACACTGCTAAGACATACATTTCTGATAGCTAGGAGTCACAATTTGGCTTACAAGACCAAGTGAGAGTGTCTAACTTATACAAGAAGGCAGCTTGCACTGAGAATCTGAACAAAGAAAGTTGAATACCCTGTATACATAAAGAACTGTGAATAAAAAGAAGATGCCTTCTTTATATTCACTTCAACAAAAGAAATTAGGCCCTATAAGCAAAAAAAAGAATTTCCAGGTCAATCTAGAACCGTCAGACATTTTCCAGTTTCTCTGTTAATAATGAAGATACAAATATTTTAAAATTGTGATGCGAGTTTTCACTTTCTCTCTCGTCACACAAGATACAAAAAAGAATATTGGCAATTTATAAGCAAAATTCTTACCGCATTTCAACATGCAACATTGGTCTCACCTCTGTACGATTAAATAGACTATTTACACACAATACATATATATCTTTCCCTCTGTATGCACATGCATTGGTCCTAGCCTAGGCATCAAAGGCCACATGTGAGTTCTCTGGGTCAAATCTTGTTCAAGCAATTCCAGTCTGAATGTGTGTTTTCCTTTGGATAGCTTAGGATCTCATCTCAGTTCTTCCGAATATCAGCATAGACCACAGACTCTGACTTGTTAATCTTGTCGCTGTGCTGTCCTCCAGAGTGATCTAACTGCGCGTAAATGACTGGGCCCTGGGAACAGAATAAAAAAAGCACAATCAGTATTTTTCAGAATAGGCCATATTGCCCCTTGCTTCCGCCGGGGCGGTAGCAAGACCAAAGCTAAAGCAAAACCACAGAGCTTTTATGACTGCCAACAGCACTTTGAAGCAGGTGGAATGAACCTTCACCTACAAATGAGCTCTAGTCTGCCACCTTTCTATCAGGAGCATGCCAAACAGCACCATTTCCTCCCTTTAATACTGTTACAGCTGCTTGCTTCTCACAAAAAGCAAAACCTAGAATCCTTTGTTCTGAAAAGCAGCAATTCTTACATGCTGTGGAGCAAAGATACATGGCTTAGTCAGATGCATGCCAGATTTAATATTTTTCAAGGCGAACTTGTAATCTGTACTACAGATTTACCAGTACACAGCAGAGTATACTTCCCATACTGCCACTCAAGTCCTGTAAATCCCAGCACAGCTGTGCCACTTGGATAATGAGGGAGAGAACAAACCTGCAGCCACCTTATGACACCAGTCACTGCCCAAGCAAGTGATGGGATCAAGACTTACACAGCAGTGAGCCAGAAAATACTGAAGCAGTGCAGTAATGCAGAATTCTTACCTGACTTTCAAGCCAACCCAGGTAGTAAGCACCTCCAGAGACACACTGGGCAAGTACGACCACACACCTTTGTTATATTTGCTGGGGTGCAGTGAAGGACCATCTTTCAGCAGAGCATGCAAACACACCAGCGCCTTCCTAAAACACCATGCCCTCCAAAACACAACCCACAGGAAAGCGAACTGCAGCTATTCGAGATGGGCTGAGGACAGGACTGCAGCCTATAAAGAGCAGGTACCCAGCAAGACAGGTGGGACCTTATGGAAAGGTCTGATGTGCAGCTCCCATTCTGCATGCCCCAACTGACACACAAGCACAGAGCAGAAGACTGTGAGCACC